>JANAVB010000197.1:14195334-14410334 GCA_029216955.1 Iris pallida
ACTATTTTTTGGGCCCCTCATGATCCGGAGGACCTGGACGGTCGACCTGGCCGTCCTGGGCCAGGGCCGGCCCTGTCCAGTTTAAACCTATATCTTTTCAATACAACTAAATGACAACCAAAATTAGCGCCAATTAAGACTACCCAACAATGTTGTAAAAACCGGACCGGACCGACGGTTAGACCGGGTCCAACCGGTTTAAGCCAAAAAATCGGTCCGGTTCGACTAAAACCGGGTCTTTTAAAGAACCGTCGGTTTTTTGTCAAAACCGGATTCAACCGGTGAACCGGCCGAACCGGTTCACAATTGAACCGGCCAATTTTGGTTTTTTTTTTCCATTGTAAAAAATTTCAAAATAAATTATTATGAGAAATTTGGACCATTTGATTCTTTATTTGGTTTTAATCGACCTTATAGTTGTAAAATTAAACTGAACTAACATACTTATGATCAAATCAAACTAAACTAAGAAGTAAATATGAATATTTTACCTATTTGAACCAAACTAAACCAAGTCTATTGAACTCCAATTGAACCCGGTTGAACCTGAAATAACGTGTAGGCAACTCTAGAGGGGGGTGAATAGAGTTTGTGTCAATAATTACCAAATAAAAATTAATTTATATTACCTCCACAAAACAATTATCAATATAGTAAATAAATCAGAGAGAAATGCAGAAGTAAGTAAAGATCAGAAGAGCATACGCAAACACAACAGTTTTAACCTGGTTTCCCTCGTAGAGGACTAGTCCAGGCCTGAGAACTCTAGCTCAGGATTAAATCCACTATTTGTGAAATAGTAGTTACACCCCGTGCCTTTTCTTCAGAAGAGCACGTCAACTTCTTACAGATTCGCAGTGGCGAAACTTGGAATTGTCCAAGTTACTTTTATTTCCCTCTTGCACACAACTTCTAGCTGATATCGCACTGAGCACCTTGGGCTAAGGAGAGTTGTGGCTTAGGATATATGGAAGAATGAGGCTTGGAGTAGTAGAGCTTAGAAAGCTTGAATATTTGAAGGTAAGAGATGATTTTGAAATGAAAGAATTCAAGCTCTATTTATACTACTCTGGGGAGGCAGAATTCGGCCAGAATTCTGCCCCAAGAATTCAAATTTTCGAACGTTGGACAGCTTGTAGCAAGCAGGCCCTAAAAATTAGGGTGCTGGAAATTAGGGGACAGAGTTCGGCCCAAACTCTGTGTGGAGGCAGAGTTCGGCCCGAACTCTGTCTCCAGAAGACAGAATTGGTCCATTGGGCTTTTGGGCTTTGTGGAGCTTGGACTTGGTTCAGGAATTGGTCTGTTTGAATGGTAGAGCATTAGAGAGATATGTCTAGGGGTTGAGATGACTCAGTGCGACTCAACGTACACATTCTTCTAGACTCAATAAATTGAAGATTACAGACTTGGAATCAAATAGGAAAACCAAGAGCCCTTTGATGACACATTTCTTCTGATATCTGAGCAGAACTGAGGACGTCTTTTTTCTTGACAGCAGTCGTCCAAAGATAAGCAGATCTGGAAATCTGAATACCTTTCGGAGGCTTCGCCCCCGAACCCCCGACGGGGGGCGCTGCCCCCTCGACCCTTGTCCGCTGACCGGGCAGCGGAACCCCCGATGCGAGGCCCCGGATAGGTCGCTAGGCGGTTCGGAGAAATCTCTTTGTATGACGTCGTCTTTGGTCCATCATTAATTCTTCATTGCCTATGTCCTGGTTTGATCATGTTTGATCATGCTTACTGCATGTCTACAAATACATGTTAGGCTAGCAAAATATATTGTAGTACGATACAAGCATAGCAATATAATATAGGACAATTAGGACAATGCTAAGTTTAAGTAGCAACATGATAGTGAGTATATGAATATTAGTGACATCATTATGTTAAACTTAACTGATTAGCCATATTCAAAAATACGATGTAATCATTGGGCCAACAATCTCTCCCTTTTTGATTATGGCAAATCGGTTATGTTTAAGACAGATACGATAGATGCATGTATCACTAATAAACACATACTACTAGAAGATTGTGTGCTAACTTAAACTTATCTCTCTCCCTTTGACATGATCAAAAAATAAGCTCCCCCATAATAAGAGATAAACCAAACTCAAGCATAAGTAAAGTAGGAAGGCATAGACAATCATGATCAAAATATACTAAATGAGAAACAATGGGAGAAGTGTGTAAAGACAAGTACAGAAACTACATACCAAATGTAGAGTGCCAAATAGAAAATAGCTTGTCAATAACACAAATAGTTGGTAAAACTAAAAGAATTTGAAATTAATCAATAGATAGTTTACCAACATGAAATCCAAGAAAGACATCCAAAAACATAGTATGATATGAAATATTGCTCTAGTTTTGGAAGAGAATCATGAAATAAAAGATTTCAATCAAAAACCATAGGGATTTAGATAATTGCAAATAATAGATATCAAAGAAGAAAGATACCAATTGATGATATTGAAATATATAAACTTGATATCAATTTAAATAAATAAACTTGAAACATTGATCAATTAAACTATGATAGTCACAATTGTCCATAGATAAATAGTGAAACAAAATAAAGGAATGATCAATGTAAAATACAGCAATTGATATAAAATGATCTCATTATTTGCAAATCTATTTGCTTATCCAAAATTCATGCATTTGAACTCAATTACCTTATCATGCTATATGAATATCCTTTAGATAAACATGAAGGTAAAGGAGAAAAATATTTGAGAAAGAGAAATTCAGTCGATTTGAATGCTCCCCCTCAAACTATTACCAATAAAGATAAAATCATAAATTTTGGGTAAGTCCTCAACAAGGAAGCCAAATCAATTTAGCATACAAAGAAAGCCAAATCAATTAAGCATACAAGGAAAGCCAAATCAAAGAAACCACAATAGTCATCAAGATAAGATACAAAAGTTAATATTAACGAGATGACCCATATAAAAGAGAGAGATAATATGATAAAACCAATTGCATATACTCTCATAAACCTTTCACAAAAATAACAGTATCATAACCTCAATCACTAAAATAATAATAAAAATATGGGTCAATAATGAACAAGGTATACGACATATTAAAGGGTATAAACGAATTGAACCAATTTATTTGCTCCCCCTTAAAATATGCGTATCTAGTTCTAAAGCACTTATAGCAAACAAAAATGATAACTTCAAGATATAGGGGTAAATCAACTATAGATTTCTCCCCCTTGCTCAATGCATATAAGGCTATAAAAACATCATAGAATAAATAATATCATCTTTAGAAGAGATATCCAATTAATAGTCACTAAAGATGAATGAACAAAAATAATATTTTAATTAAGCACATGTAATCAAAAGATGACATACACTAATCTATATAGAAGAATCTCATATTTAAATATGATAGATCAATGCATGTTATCTTTTGAGAAGAAGATCATCATGAAAAGAAATAAGGTCCATTAGAAAAATATCATTATGAAAAGGAATAATAAGGTCCATTAGAAAAATATCATCATGAAAAGGAATAATAAGGTCCATTAGAAAAATATCATCATAAAAAAAATAAAGTCAATTTAAATCAATCATGAATATAGCTCAAAAAAAAATAAAAAAAATAAAACTCAAATATCATGTCCATGATTATCTAATTAAGAAATGATCAACCAATTTATTGCTTTGCAAGGACTATGTATGTTTTACCACATATGTACCCATCAGCGGATAATAATCCAACCTTGCTACTACTAAATGAGAAACCAATGAAGTTCAAATAGCAAGAGCATATGTGATAATCCATGAGTAGTCAAAGTAGAGTAATAAATTAACTTGATAACTACATAATTAGATAATATAGGACTAGTCAATCATTAGGATCATTTATCAATAAAAGTAAACATGATCCAACGAATCTCATCAAAAGAAAATCCCAAATCCATATTTATAATACAATCTTACAAATCGATAAAAAAAATATGGAGAGAGAAAGTCAATCTCATTTAAATTATTACAGATTTAATCTAAAGAGATGTAATATGATAATATGATAAAATCATGACTACAAAAGATGAGAGAAGTTTAAAAGATGCTTATCAATGACTAGTATGGAAGGAAGTTAAAGCGATGAATCACAAACCAAGATTAAAAAATTTGTCAAACTAATTTTAGAGACCAAACATATGTATCTAAAATAGAATACAAATCTCATCAATAAAATTCATAAATCTTGTTGTTTTTTTTTTTTTGTAAACTAGCATATCACATATAGATTGAAATTCAAGAAGATAGCTAGATGAGTGAAAGTGAACAAAAATTATGTAGCTTAACAATACATCACAAATAAGCAAGCTAGCTACATAACTAATTAAGATTAATGAGATAGGCCATTAACATGACAAATGTGCTCATTAAATCTTAAGTTACTAATACTAAAAATATATGCTTAAGCATAGAGTTCACAATAAGGACAATACATTTTGAATGATCAAAATAATTTATATACTCTTTGTTAAGCAAGAATAAGAGTATAAGATAGCAAGTAAATGAATTGGACTCTCATAAAAAAAGAGATGTTCATGAAAACACAATAGAGCAAATCTTTTTGTCAAATATTGAGATTAACCCAAGATAATGAAATAATAGATTGATCTAGAGAATGCAAAATTATAACCATTATGAAAGTGTGTTCTCTAGAAATGGAAAATCTCAACGAAAAAGTTCAACCAATAGTAGCTAAAGACATGAGAAGTATGATATATCAATTATATGTATTCTCATGTGCTACAAAAACATCATTGGGCAATAATAATAAAATATTTATAGCTCAAAATATTGGGCTAAATATGATGAAGTATTCTGGAACTTAGGGGAGGATCCAGAACTAGATAATAGTTGCAATTAGACCTTAATAAATCTTAAGTCTATAAAGTGTTGATCACTTTGGGTTAGCTGTAGGGGCCGGTTCCCAGCTAGCGGTAGTCCGAAGACTACTGTAGGGGCCGGTTCCCAACTTTGGGTTAGCTGTAGAGTTATATCTAGTAGTATGTGTTTATTAGTGATACATGCATCTATCCTATCTGTTTTAAACATAACCGATTTGCCATAATCAAAAATACGATGCAATCATTGGGCCAACAGAACCATGGTTGAACCCCGTGACCTATACCAAAAAATTTCGGTTCGATCATCGGTCCGGTTTTTAAAACATTGCTACCCAATCCAACCCGCCGCAGGCGGGGCTCTGCTCACAGCAGGGTTTCTAATTGGCTTAAAATAAATAAATAATAATTCCTCTAGTGCAATATTTGCAGCATACAAAATTACAATCAAAGATTAAACAAGAATTTATTAATTTCTCAAACAAATACAATCAAATTTTCATATATCATCATTCGTCCCAGTGAGGGTTTCTAATTGGCTTAAAATAAATAAATAATAATTCCTCTCTAATTCTCATATATCATCGTCAGTTCGCAGCTCGACAGTTCATCCTTATCTCCCCATTCGTCCCAGTGAGAACTCCGACAGCGCCCATCCTCTTTATCGAGTTCTTGAACGCGTTCAAGAAATTCTTGGGATCTTGCAGCTTCCCCACAAGTTTGCTAGACCTCTGGTTGGTGAGGAGGGCCGCATCCGACTGGAACAATCCCTTGTTCTGCTTAAGGAGTGTGAAGTAGTTACTGTCGAAGCTCAGGCTACTTCCAGGATCCATAGGAACGGTGGTCGTGAAGTCCAACGTGTTCTTGCACTGTGTCCTCAGCAATGCAGCATAGTTTGCGTGGAGCGACGGGTCCGCGTCGCCCTTCCCGGTGAAGTTGTAGAGTCTGTTGATGACAAAAATGCAGTGACCTACTCCAATGGTGTGTGCTCCTGCACAATAGAGCCGAAAATTTCAAAGTTAATACTGATTTTTGACACAAAAATTTGGATATATAGTAACGTACTAAATATTAGCTTTCGAGAGTAGTCAGCAGTTTAGGGTTTCCTACAGTAAGTATATGTTAGCTAGCTTTCAAGAATAAGTAAACACACCACTAATTATATATGAATCAACACTAATATTCTTCTTCAACCATTGATCGGCACTACTAACCCGATAGAACGACGAGATCATCGGAACCGAGACCTTTGCTCGCGAAGTTCTGGACGAGCGTTGCAAAGTTATCGGCAGGAGATGGAATGTTGGCAAGGGCCTCCTGATCATTAGATATAGTGCCATCCCTTCTTCCTGTCTGGACTTCCCATAGAGATCCCTGGGACTGCCAATTATATAGGACGCATGCATTGTTAGGAATTTATGTGTACTATACCTATGATTCATATTGAAACTTAATACTATTTGTACTGTTGTAGATATATTATACCTGGAAAGAAACCGAGTCCCTGGCGGCCAAAGCGACTATGTCGGCACACGAGACAGTGCTAGGGCAGGCTTTCTCGAGCGCAGACTTCACGTCGTCGATAACCTCGTAGCCTGCTATCGACAAGTTCGGGAAGGCGTTCTTTTCGGCGCTGCGATTTGGAGAGTCGATCAGAATCGAGGCATCGCAACCCTGACCATACCAAACATCCAGTGGGGGTCAATGGAAGAAGACTGAATCAAATCAGTGGTGTTCTTTTTAGCAGTGTCAATTGGAGAGTCGATCAGCATCGAGACATGTTGCAGGGCCGTTTTTAACATTCTAAGGATCCGTGCAAATACTAAAAAAATCACTCTAAACAAAGATATTTTTCTAACATTCTAAACATCGTGATGCTACTGCAGTTTCTAAAAAAAATAGGGAGACCTAAATCTAAAAATAAAGATTTTTATATTAGTAGTATATACGGAGGGGATCCCTAGATCTTAAAATGGAGATTTCCTATTAGTAATATTTACCGAGGTTGGGAATTATCTCTACCCAAGTGGTTGAGGTGGGATGCATCCACCCCATCCACGTACTCGGATTCGAATCGGAGTGGGACCCAAGAGGCATGCAACACAACACTTGTAGTACAAGTCCCCTAGCATGTATGCCGAGCATTCCAAAAAATATATATATAAGGAGAATAAAAATTTGTTGCACAACTTGCACATGTTCAGAAACGGTACTGAAATGTTGCTTACCCTGACGAAGCAATCGTGGAAGAACATCCGGAGCAACTTTGCGGGCAGAGTCAAGTCGCTAGCTACACGGTTCCAGACGATGCTCTGCACGATCTGCTCGGCCTGCGGGCAGCTCTTCTTGTAGAAGTGATTCTCGAGACCTGCAGCATCTGCCTGAGCAGAACTGCCAAGAGTCATCGCCAGGACAAGAATCATGGAGATTATTTTCCTGGACTCCATTTCGATCAAGAACAAGCAAATGGCAACGAATAGCTTTCCTTAATTTGTTTTGAGTTCTTAAGAGTTCCGAGTGACTCAGTATTTATAGCAAGATTATGACTATGCACCCCTTCCTCATATGCAACTGGACGCAAAAAACAAGTAAAAGAAAGAAATGGCTGGTCTGCATTGTTAGAGTAGTTGAAGAAATCGTCCTTGTCAAACTCAATATATATATACAACTGAATATTTTGAAGCTCTTTCTGTTCAATTTAATATTTGTCAACGAGTCTACGAGTTGGTGTGTGATGCTTATTGTCACACTTGTATCGATGGCAACAAAATGTCAGTTCTTTGAATGTATGAGTATGACATATGAATCTGATTATGTTACTAACTGATTAATAGAACTTTAATGTATAAGGAAAGGTTCACAACATAACAATGATTTCATATTACAGATATATTTAGAATAAGTAATACTGAGTTCGACTACATAAGCTCAAATAAGAAATAAAAATATGAATGTGACTAACATTGAAATTGAAAGTATACAAAAATGATTTCTTTAGCACCTTGAAAAATTAAGAAATTAGATGCATGTAATCCAATGTATTTTCATGGTCGACTTTTAAAAATTAAGAACTCATTCAGCCATGTATGGACTTCAGCATATAAGTTTGCATATACCGAAACTAATTCAATCAAATGTATGACAGGTGTCGGAGTGGGTGGAGTTTCCAACTTTTGTGGAGAATACATTGGAGTACGACGAGCGTCATCCGTGTGTCGGAAAAGTTCGGAGAGTGCATAGTCGCCGTATATTGAAACATATATGATAAGCAAATATATGATTGAATTTTCATCTTTGACTTTGATCATATATTTATGATTATATCCTTCATATATTGACTTTTCATATAATTGGACTTTCAATTTATAAATATATTATTTATATATATATAGACATATATTGACTTTTCATATATATTGGATTCTATATATAGATTTTCAATATATGGTAACTCTAATTCATATAAGGATTTATAAAAGGTTGATGCATGTAAGTTGAACTTTTGAGAGAGAGATACAGGGATCGGAGGCTATCGTGAAAAAAAGATGGTTTCTGTTAAATCTTCTCCATCTTGTTATTCAAAGTCTATAATTGGGTTTTCTTCAAAGATCGGTATATTTCTTATTCCAACAGCGGAAGGTTTTCAGGGTTGGACTCCGTATATTTCTTATTCCATCAACAGAGGGTTTTCAGGGTTGGACTTCCGTGGTTTTTTTCATATGAATTTTTTACTTTTTCTACGTAAAACTCGCTTGTGCCTGCGTTTGGTTAAAACTCGCTTGTGTCTGCGCTTCATTTTTTTGTATGATTTTGGTATTTGGTTTTGTGTGATTTTCGTCGGTTCTCCCTCAGCTTCTTGATTTGGGAGAACGGTTTCAGCGTTTCGTTTCCAACAACACGAAACCAACATGGAGATGATGGAAACATAGGTAGAACATCAGTTTTAGTGTGTCCATTATATGTATTTTGCAGTGTCCATATTTCGGTCCGATACGCGTTTCAGTACCCATCAAGTGTGAAAGGTTCAGAATTTGGTACAGACTTCCGGGAATTACTTACTGTAAGGACATAGCTAATTGGGCCGGATATACAATCTTTTTCTCTATTTTCTTCTTCCTGGCAATAGCAAGGAACATAGGGATGCGGAAACATTAAAGAAGAAAAGTTGTTGGTTCTGCCTGCTGGATACAGTTATGAAAATTACATTTTTATATCTACATTAAGAAAAATTTCCCACCAACCTAATGCAGACTAAGAACTGTAATATATATCTACCAACTTCAAATATTGCTACATGGAGTGCTCATCCATATTTCATCCAAGTCTTCTCATAGGAAAGGGTCAATTCCTATATAATAACACTTCATATAGAAGTTGACAGTTCCTTTGTTAAAATTTTCAGTCGATATCATTGGCTACAGAATGTAAACCAGTTAGGAACAAAGAAACTATTGTAAACATATTTATGTTTTTAATGCTTAACAGGACTGAGTAGGAATAGAGTTTCGCAACAGCTCAACTTTCTTTTGTACATCCAAGTACAAAAAAGAAAAAAAAGAAAAATCTAACACCACACTGATCTACAGCTATCCATGGTTGCAAAGAGTCTAGAATTTTTCCACTCTGTTACAGTTGTATTTAGTGGTGAAAAAACCGTGTTTAGGTTTTAGCCCCACATCGTCCACTTCATTGTTCTTATATTAATTCCTCTTCCTTCCTATCCTGCGAGTTGCTGTGGACTGAGACTGTGGGTCACATGTGCGTACCGTTTCCTTGTTTGGTTAGGTTTGGTGTTCATTTTTTTTTTTTTAAGACAAAGCTAAGTTCGGATCAAATCTTCCAGAACTGTGCGCAGTGACTACCATTGCTTGGCTCGGTCCATGTTTGTTCTATTTTTTTAGACAAAGCGAAGTTCGGATCACGGCCTCCCAGAACTACTTGGTTCAGTTCGGTGTTCATTCTATTTTTTAGACAAAGCTAAGTTCGGATTACTCTTCCAGAACTTCAGGAACGGATTTACTGGTGGGCTGAGGTGGGCTCCGCAACCCACGAGTCCTCCATCTCTCATTTCTCAAGTCTCTCTCTATAAGGATCGATTTTCATCCAAAGGTCCCGAATCACCCCACCACCACAGGCACCACGAGTCTCCCCTCTAGTAAATTCCATTTGCCTAATTGTCTGCTCATTTTTTTTTAATCTCAAATGTTAAATTGACATTGTCAATTCCAAATTTCCATGGTACATGGTAGAGATCCTAGATTCCTAATCCCATTTTGCTTGATCTACTTTTTTTTTTCCATTGTTATTCAGGAGGATTTGAAACTTGGCCGAGTGCAGCCAGGGGCGGATTTACTGTGCTGCGGCAGTGCAGGTATATTATCAAAAAACCACTTCATTGAATTCTTGAATTGAATCCTTGAAGAATATGAAATTGATAATTGATTAATGATATGATTCATGTTAATTGTTAAGTGTTTGATTCTATTGAGTATTTGAGTTAATAGTTAAAGAATATGGATTTGTTGCCAGTTGTTGGTGAAATGATTCCTGGATTTCAGTTAATAGTGAAAGAAATTGATTCCTGGTGAAATGATTCATGTTAATCTAGTAGTTCTTTCCTTTGTTCAGTAATGTATTTGTTGCTATTGCTACCACTACTTGCTTCCAGTATCAGTGGTTTGCATTTCTTCAAGTTTGAGTACTTACTTTTCGGGTATTACTTCTAACCAAAGCCCCAAATTACTAATCCAAGAGTATTCAAGCCCCACATTAATTTGAAAACTAAACTTGAACCAAGAAAGCACATTAATTTGTCATTAGGTCTCTAGATACATACTACTATTCCAATTTCATTGCTTTCTTTCTATTTTATTAGGATGGAAAATCAAGAAAAAAAACAAGAACTATTTTTTCGTTCTTCAAAAAGAAACTTGGAAAAGAAACATCAACAATTGGAGCATCTTCCGGACGAAAACTATTTTTTCATTCTTCAAAAGAAACTTGGAAAAGAAACATCAACAATTGGAGCATCTTCCGGCTCCAAATCTACTCTTGATCCTACGACTCAAGTAGAAACATCAATGATGGTTGATGTTCCTATGATTACTATAGAATCTCAACATCCTGCAAAGATTTCACGGATTGTATTTAATGAGAATGAACTTGAACGAGATCCTGCACTACGTATTCCAATATGGAAGCATCTTGTTTATAATCAAGATGAAGTTAGATGTATTGTTGGAATTATTCAATAATTAAGGGGCCACACATGTAAAATTAATTGTGCTTGGGCTATCTAAATAATTAAGCCAAATTAAAGTGGTATATTTGGAAATTGGCTTAAGGGTATAATTGTCATGGAATTAATGTGTAGTTACCGGAGATAATTCTAATTTGATGAGGGGCCAAATTAGAAATATCAACACATATATAAAATATGTGTATTCATTAGGTTATGGTCCCCAACTTATACGGCCACCAAAGAGAAGGTTCTCTCTTTTTCTCTTCTGCATCCCCATCAACAGAAAGAGAGGGACAAAGGATTCGGATTCACCTTTGTCATTAAGGGTCGTAGCAAGTTGGAAGATCGAACCCAATAAAGAGTCGATCGCTTCAACATCCATCAAGCCAAACAATGGATTCAGGTACGCTTCCGCAATCAATTTAATTTATGTTCTTCATCTCATGAATCGATAGGGTACAATAAAATTTCTAACAAGTGGTATCAAAGCCTCATGTTTGATTTATGAGGTCGAAGTTTAGAATCCAATTTTTTATTTATTGTTATTCAGAAACCCTAGATCTTCGATCTAATTTAATTTAGGGTTCTGGTTGATCTATCAAGATCCACAAATTAAAATCCTCTTTATGTATACTGCTGGTTTATTTTATATATAAATCAAATCATTGTTTTTTTTTATTGTTTGGGTCCGGTGTTTATCTTTGGATCTGTTAGGAGTTAATTTAGGTATTGCTTTGTGGTTTTATTTGGTAAGACATGCTACTTCTTGCTTCTTCCGGTCACCGATCTACTGATGGTCATCAATATTGCAACTTCTGTTTATGGGTCTTTACGGATTCTAGCATGTTACTATCACTTCTGTTTAAGTATCAATATTACAACTTCTGTTTATGGTTACCAATTGTTTATGGTCATCAATATTGCAACTTCTGTTTATGGGTCTTTACGGATTCTGGCATGTTACTATCAATTCTGTTTAAGTATCAATATTGCAACAAAAGGTGATAGTTTCGAATATAAAGAAATTATTAGCATGGAAAGCTCTGATTAAGTATCAATATTGTATAAAACAGATTTAGCATTTTCTTTATGGTATTGTTATTGATTTGGATTCAGAAATATAGTTTTCGATAAATTCATGCAAAAACAAATTCACATGCATATGATTAAAGGAGATATCTTTAAGATATATGATTGTTTTTCAAATTAAAATTAGAATTTTGTCTTCAATGCATATATTTGACCTTCTATAGATTATTCTATTTAAAGTAATCCTTATGCATTATTTGATATTATCTTTGGATGCATATCCTCCGTAGATTATTTCATGAATTTTGTTATAGTGATAATATCCAATTTTGCCAAATTGAAATTCATGATTATGCTTTTGATTACTTTATTTGAGTAATAATCTTATGAATATGCATGTATATAAAGTTTTGGACATGATTCAGTTTTGTAAAATTTAGTCAACATTAATTTTTGGTACCTTTTATGACTAGCAATAGTTGTCCAATATTCTAAGTAGACTCATTGAAACAATATGTCGCCAAAGTGACCTCTCTTGTGTAGATAGTCTACGAGGGATGTCGGATGTTTGTGTGTGTATATTCATGCGGGTATTAGCCGGCCCAAAGGAAGGTTAATACTTGGCCGAATTGCACACATACTTGTGGTGATAAATGTGTGACAATTATACAGTTTACATGTGAATAATAACCCGATCCAAAGATAGGCTTATTATTTGACATGACTTATTGTCAACGTTTGATCACTACACCAAGAGTACCACTTGTAGTTAATATCACTGTCCAAAGACTTGATATTAATGATGTACTAGGTATCTTGAGATGGGGTTCACCGTTATTTGAATTTGTTTGACTATATTTTACTCTTTGGTTATTAATTAGAGCATGTCATTTTTGTTGTTTTATTTTCTTTACAGTTAATGTTGTTAAAATATCTGCCAATAAAATTTTAATTTTCATGTTTAATGGGATAAACTTTAAGGGCAAAATGAAAATGAATACAGTAGCTGCTAAGGGTCCAGCTCAAAAGAAACAATAATATAAAACTAAGGGTTGTTCTTTTGTGATAAGGCAGGACCCATAAGGAAGAAATGTACAAAGTACCACGCATGGCGTATAAAGAAAAGTACATTTCTTATAAATTTAGTATGTTCTGAGGTTAATTTAGATTTAGTACCTAGAAACACATGGTGGTTAGATTCTGGTGCTACTACCCACATTAATGTTTATAGACAAGGTTGTCCGAGCTACCGAAAGCCAATTGATGGTGAAAGATACATCTATGTGGGTGACGGCAAATCGGTAGAAGTGAAAGAAATAGAACATTTTAGGTTATTTTTAGGAATCGATTATTATTTGGATTTGATAGACACTTTTATTGTACCGTCTTTTAGACGAAATTTAGTTTCAGTTTCCTTAATGGACAAATTTGGTTATTATTGTTCATTTGGAAATAATAAGTTTAGTCTATCTTTAAATCCAAATATTATTGGTAACGGTTCTTTTAAGATTTATTATAACCTATATTTACTTGAAACTATTGCATCTTAATACAATGAAACCTTACAAGTGGAGTCATGTGGTACTAAACGCAAAATTAACAATAAATGTTTTTAGCCTCATTATGACATAAGCGATTAGGTCACATCTCTAGAAATAGAGTTGAACGACTTGTGTCTAATGTGTCACGACCCGCACCCGCTTTTCGGATACGAAGCGTGTCCAAGCCCAGCCTACGCCGTAGTGTCGGCAGTAATACGCTGTCTATACTCAAGTCACGGCAATCTAGAATCACGGGAAAACTATATCTCATCCACAGAAATAATCATGTCACAGTCAAGATCAATGAAAAGATATGAACTGAATAATAATGAATAAACTGAATATCAAGAATCACTGTCACGTCCGGTGGACACAAATCCACTACCAATAGACGAAAAAATAGAAGAATACATGGAGTAACTAACTAAAATAAAAACTGCTAATCTAGACCACCTCAAGTGCAAGCGATGCGATCTGATGCTGGCTCAACCCTCTGGTCTGCTCCTAACTCAAACTCGGCTAACCTGAAAAGATCATCAGGTCCTCAGAGGACTAGCAAGATACATAAAAATGAGCCTTTCTAACAGTTTATTATGCATGGAGAAAGATACAGAATAAACAAGTAAAACTGAGCAATGAATAAAGCACGAATCTATACACTGTCTACACATAGATGAACTGCCGAACAAGGAATAGAGAACTCATGTCAAGGTGTCAACGGATAACTGAAACGAATACTCAAACCCTCGTCCCTAGCGTGGAATCACAGGTTTGAACTACTAATCCTCGTCCCTAGTGTGGACTCGTAGATTAACATCATCCTCGCCCCTAGCGTGGACTCGCAGGTGTAAACTATATACTACTAACCCTCATCCCTAGTGTGGACTCGCAGGCTAGCATCTACTACTAACCCTCGTCCCTAGTGTGGACTCACAGGCTAGCATCTACTACTAACCCTCGTCCCTAGTGTGGACTCGCAGGCTAGCATCACCCTCGTCCCTAGTGTGGACTCGCAGGTGTGGACCAATAACTACTAACCCTCGTCCCTATCGTGGACTCGCAGGTTAGCTTCAAGGTTCAAGACAAGGAGGCACGACTTAATCAAGGCACGAGCAATAAGACACAAGGCTAACTGTGAACACGGTCTACAAATCAATGATACCAATATACGAACAGGATATGAAAGATACATATCAATGATATGAGAAAAACTGGATAATAAATAACGACAGTGCATGTAAATAAAGCTGTGTAGAAAGACAAGTTATACTTGCCTTAGGTCCTGAGCTGCTGGTACGGGTCAATGTATTGAGTCAAGTCCAATTAACATGTTTAATAATTCATGATGGTCAATGCATGGTATTGGAAAACTAAGTCAAAGCCAAATTATTCTATGCTTGTGGTTTACTTAGAGGTTACCCATATTACTACATAAAAGTGTATATATATATATATATATATATATATATATATATATATATATATATATATATATATATATATATATATATATAGCCCATTCATATGCACAGCTGGTATTTGGCACTAATTCCCATCTAACCCATTAGCTAATCGGTACACAGGCTAGAACCTGTGCACCATTCCACCCACATGGCAACTCTGAACTTTATGTACTGAACTGCCTATCACTCCCTAATTCCAATTTCTTATCTGAACTTCAACTCCTCTCTTAATTTCCTGTATACATATGTTAGGCTACCATCTATAGTCATAAAATATATTTATAATGCACTCAAATAGCATCCCAGGTTCAATGATAACCCAATATATATAATTCCTTTTCTCTCCTATCGGAACTAACTATCCTATCCTCTCCCTCTAACTACTAAAGCTGAACCCAATGTCCAGGACTGCACATATATATCAGTTTGGCACCACCTCCTACTCTATTATCAGGACTGCAGCCCCCCTCCATTCTTATGTGACTCACTGATGTTGTCAAATCCATTACTAGTTTATATCTTATACTAGATATCTGGCCTACTCGTGTATACTCATGGGTACATGCCTGTTTATGCTACTACAGCCGAGTGGGATTGATACTTAGTAAAGGAAACTAATTTACTAACCACTGATTTATATACATCATCTAACCACCAACAAGGTCATGATAGGGTCTGATACCTAAAGTATCAGTCAAGGTCACACCAATACTCGAGAGACAGTTACTCCCAAGTGTTCTCAGCCATTACCTCTTTGTTCTTTCTCAAATTGGATATGCAACTCTAGAATAGCAGACAGCCCTACACCTCATGATGAACACCATTTCGAGTTCCAAACTAATCATCAGGTGGAAGCACTTCACCATGAAGACATGGTCAACCAACAAGATGTGAATTTATGGATAAGCATTATACCATGAAGACATGATCCCACAAGGATGTGAATTAAGGGATCAACATTTAAGAAAGCAAAATTTTATGACCAAAATTGATGAAATCCAGATAAGGAAACAGAATCACATATGCAATGAACATCAATTGTAAAGAGTGAGGTATTAGTTCCTCTACAAAGGACTTCTAGGATAACAAATGTGCGGGAACAGTATCAACTTCCTACTGTAGAGGATGAGTCCTTCAGTCTTGAATGGAAGACAGAATTTAATGCCACAAAGCTTACCTAGATTGATACGCTCTCAAAATAAACAAGCTACAAAGGTACATAATTCCGAAAAGACCAAAAGATGAAGTATTTCAAGGCTAGGGCTATTCAATTAATTGGACCCAACTAAATATCTTAAACATGCTATTAAGAATACATCAATGAGATATCAGTTGAAATCTGGAAGCAATGATATCACTAGAAGAATAAAGTTCTACTTTGTATATATGCAAGGTCAGTCGTACAATTACATTGAGCTTGAACTTCAGGGTAATCATATTGCCGTCCCGGGAAAAATTCAACTACAGAACTAATATGATTAAGCAATGATGTGCACAATTTCCTACATATAGACTCAGAGCATCCCTGGTACAACCTCTACATCCTAGTAATCGATATTGTTTCCTGTAATCCCTTAGACCCCTATACCTGGTAGGTTATTCATGGCACTCTGCCTATGCCATATGGGTATTGGCATATCCTATGATACCTACTGTTATCTACAGTTCTCTGTTCCAATATTGAGCGAGTTATCAACGACTCGGGTTACCTGCATCAAGAGGTACCAAGGCTTGTTTATATCTGATATTCAAAACCAAGCCATGTAGTTGGTATTAAACCAGGTACCCACTGATACTAGGTTGCCCCTAATGGCAAGCATGCTCGCCTACGGAAGGGCTTAAGACTCTTGGGGAAAATAAAGGAAAGAGGAAGTACCTACTACCAGTTCTGCAAGGTCAAGAAGGGAAAGGTATCCTCACGAACGACATAGCCAGATACAAGATTGATACATCCAAACTGATCACATAAGCTAATGCTACCTGCATGTCACGCCCCGATTCCGTAGAATCGATAGTCGTCCCCCGGACGTGATGCCGTGCAAGCCTAAGTTGCGCTCGCACAAGGCATAGTCATAAGGTTATCCGAAACACAACAACAAGAGAATGCGCAGAGTAAATTGAACACACATTATAGAGAAGGAAATTTAAGCTTTATTGATAATGAACATCATTTTACATACTCGATACAAAGGGGCCGCGCGGGCTTTTTACTTACAAAATGAACGTCGACGAGATAGCCATTCCATACATTTCATCCCTTGATTACAACCAGCATTACAAAACCACATGGGATGACGGGAAGTCGCTCCATCTGTCTTTTTGGCCTTCGATAGCGGAGTCTTCAAAAGAGGTTGGATCCAAACTTCGACCGCAAGGACGAAGCTTCAAAACACACGAGCGTAGCCTCCCTTCACGCGGCACGCTCCTCCTGATTTATCGCACCTGTAGAGAGAGAGCGAGGATCAGTACAATCAATATGTACTGGCGAGTGGCTAATTAGTTTCCAGGCCCTCATTTGGTTCAAGAGTTTAGATAAAATTTACACAACTTGCTTTTCGTGATCTTTCTAACCATCCTAGGTAATTTCATACGAAGCATTTAACAAAACATAACCCAAGTAAGTTACACCAGAATTTCCCTCGGCAGAGCGCGCAGATGAAGGAGGTCAGCCACTCACCTTAGTATTTACTTGAGACGAGAAACTGGTTGGCCGCGCTAGACGTTGCCTACGCGATCACCTAAAATTGCACAAGCAATCGATTAGAACACGGTGTTATTCAAGAAAATTCGATATGAATGCGAAGTTCGAAATGTAAGCCATGAAAACTATCGAAAACATTCACGAAAACGCATTCAGAAAACAAAGCCAAAACCAATGCAAGCGGCGTGAAAAGCAGAGCAACGGGAGGTCTCTCCCGACTCAGCCGCAGGGTCAATCCTTGAGGCGCAGCCCGCTGAATATGGGACTTGGTTCCGAAGAAGCCATTCCATAACGGGGAATGGATCTTAATTCAACCGTTCCCGTTCGATCGATTCGATCGATCCCGACCTATCGGTCCCGATCGAGTCGATAGTGACAGTGTTCCTTTCTCGCGCACCCCGTAGACGAACAACGGGGCACGATATAGGGATAGGGCACTACACTGCAGCCCCACTCTTACCTATCCCTCCATCTCCCTACAGTCAATAATACGTATAAAACCTATATGCATATATAATCTATGTACAACACAACAATTCTCAGACTTCCATATACAGGGATTTGTATATATAATTGTCATTAGAGTAATTCGTGTATTCTTCTACAGATTTTGGATACATACCATAGTTGATGGTATCGTAGGATACGACTCACTTATGGTATTTACCTGCCATATTATTTATCTGCTCTGTTGCCTATTGTCAACCATTGACATAACTAGTACACAACCCACGTTTCTTCCCCATAGATTCCTTTTAGGCATTATCACGAATACTGATCTTACAATTGATGACAGAAAACCTAACTAAGGATTCGAGAATCAGACGAGTGGTAACAGTGGTACGAATTACCGATTGTGGAATCGACTGCTCCTCTGCTCCTCTTTGGTTTGATCCTGTGGTTGATGAAAATTGACTTCTAGGGTTCTCCCGAGGGTCGTCCAATCCCTCAAATATATATATAGCTCGTTTTTGATAAGCCTGGGGGTGATGGAGAGATTGGAGAAAAGATTTAAACTGATTTAATTTCGAGCAGATGTAGCTTAGAGTACAAATCGAATTCCTATCCAGAGTCGGTTAAAAGGATATTTGAATTTGACTTTTGCAGTAAAGTCCCTGTAATTTTAGGCATTTACAAGCCCATAAAAAGTCTATCTAAACATATGTGGCTACATCATGGGTCCCTCTTTATACTTGAATGTTTTGCACGAAGCCCCCTGAAATTTTACTACTTCCTATTTGGTCCTTCCATTGCGTTTAAAATAAAAGATATCACAATAAATGAGACATAAAGAAATTCTTCTTAGTTAAATAAAAGAAAAAAATTCTGGTCAAGGGGTTGACATGATGAGATTTGGATTTTATTAACTTTATAGACTTTAATGTCTATATTAATGTGTAAAGAAAATACAGACCAAAGTTCAATTGTAAGCAGCTACTTTATTATCTATGCTGACAAATCAAGGGGTTAATAATTATACGATCCCACACAAAAGAAAATTTTGAGACGAGAAGTGTAATAGTTTTTGAGGATGTTGAGTTTGGGGGAGAAATAAAGTCAGGATCATTGTCTTTGAGAAGGAATCAATTACGATTCCTACTATCACTTTTGACGATGTGCAGGATTCTATACCTGTCATGATCAAGAAGTGAATTCGGAGCCTCAATAAGACAATGTTGAATTACCTCTATAAGTCGTTGTTGAGATACCTTAACAACAACAACGTAGTGGCACCCCATTCGAGATAAGATAATTATTCCTAAGGAACAAACTGAACAACCTCAAGAACAGGTAATATTAAGATAGTCCACCAGAGAAAGGAGAAATATAATTTCGGATAATTTGTCATATTTCTCTAGGAACGTGAGGAAGACTGTGGATACTGGAAGATGATCTAATCAACTTTCGTCAGGCCATGAAAAGTTTCAGTTCTCAAAGTAGATTGATATAATAAATAAGGAGTATAAGTCCATGCAAGACAATAAAGTTTAAGAACTTATCCCATTACCAAAAGTTATGAAGTCCATTGGTTGCAAATGGACATTTAGAACCAAGAATGATTCGAAGGGTCATGTGGATAAGTATAAAGTACGTCTTGTAGCTAAAGGATTTACTCAAAAGGAAGGGATTGATTTTAAAGAGACTTTCTCTCCGCTTTCTTCGAAAGACTCTTTTAAAACAAGCATAGCACATGTTGCACATTTTGATATTGAGTTACATCAAATGGATGTCAAAACGGCATTTCTCAATGGTAACATTGACGAAACTATTTATATGGTGCAGCCAGAAAACTTTGTGTCAAAAGATCCAAATAATATGGTTTACAAATTGACAAAATCCATTTATGAACTCAAGCAAGCTTCTCGTCAAAGGTACTTCAAGTGATTATCTCGTTTGGTTTTGAGATGAACACTGTTGAAGATTGTGTGTATCACAAGTTCAGTGGGAGTAGAAATAATTTTTTGGTTTTGTATATTGATTAAAGTATTTAATGCAAACCAGGTGACACCTCTCGTTAAAGGAGAGACAAATTCGGTCTCAAACAAGTGCCCTAAGGTTAACCTTAAAATTAAGAAAATACAATAGATTTTTCTTTCATGATCAGTTGTAGAGAGTCTAATGTATGCTCAAGTATGTATGCGTCAGGATATTGCGTACATATTAGGATGTTAGGCAGATATTTAAGCAAATATGGATGGATCATTGGATAGCAGCCAAACTACTTAATTAATTAATAGAGAACAAGAAATTATATGCTCTTTGTAGGAGATCGGATAATTCTGGAGATCATAAGGTATTTCGACTCCGATTTTGTTGGATGCCAACACAGCAGGAGATCCATATTAGGTCATGCTGACTAATGGAGATATATTTTGAATGAGTGTCAAACATGCACTCATAATTTCTCCACCATGAAAGCAAGGTTTATAAACATGTTGTGGGGTATCTATTCAGGGAATATGGTTGCGAAATTGTCACAAGGCTGCACCTACAGTACGGTATTGAAAGACCACATAAAATTATGGTGTGACAATAAATTAGCAGTACTGTATTCTAATACCAACAGAAACTTGTATAAGTCAAAGGATATTGACATAAAGTTTCTAGTTGTGAAGGAAAGAATTCAGAATGGTTATATCGTCCATATAGCACATTAGGACAAACTCCATGTTAGCGGATCCGCTCATAAAAGCATTATCACCCAGGGTCTTTCATGAGCATACTGCTCATATGGTGTTAATTAAGAATATGGCAATATAGTGGGAGTTTGTATTTTATGAATTTAGGTGTTATTTGGTTTTGGACACATTTATGTATTAAAGTATTTTGGATATTTATCTGATCAGATATATGAAAATTTAGTTCATTCTGTTTTCATTATGTTAAAGTATTGATCTCATTAAAGTTAAGGAGGACCAGTTGGAAATAGACATATATTGATCACATTGCGTGTAATTTCCATGCTACGTATCCATGATTGGTCTATGTCGTTTAGCTATATTGGTATATGTGACCATTGATGGTTTAGTTACGCTATATGTGACGAATGCCGCTTTGATCCTATGTTGATATGGTTAATGGACGAGATTGTCCGGATATACCCTAAAGATTAAGATAGCAATTTATGAGCTCACTAAGGTTAACACAATTATAAGGTTACATATGTGGCCCAGTGGGAGATTGTTGAAATTATTCAATAATTAAGGGGCCACACATATAAAATTAATTGTGCTTGGGCTATCTAAATAAGTAAGCCAAATTAAAGTGGTCTATTTGGAAATTGGCTTAAGGGTATAATTGTCATGGAATTAATGTGTAGATACCGGAGATAATTCTAATTTGATGAGGGGCCAAATTAGAAATATCAACACATATATAAATATGTGTATTCATTAGGGTTATGGTCCCCAACTTATACGGCCACCAAAGAGAAGGTTCTCTCTTTTTCTCTTCTGCATCCCCATCAACAGAAAGAGAGGGACAAAGGATTCGGATTCACCTTTGTCATTAAGGATCGTAGCAAGTTGGAAGATCGAACCCAATAAAGAGTCGATCGCTTCAACATCCATCAAGCCAAGCAATGGATTCAGGTACGCTTCCGCAATCAATTTAATTTATGTTCTTCATCTCATGAATCGACAGGGTACAATAAAATTTCTAACAGTGCTTATATAAAATAGTTAAGCTGTTGTCTCATAGTCTAAGATGCTTTGGATTGATCTTTAACTCTTAGCTCTTTATTGTACTGACTTATTTTGGAGCACTTCTTAGCTCTTTATTTATATTGGTAAGCAACAAGTGAGCTTTTTTTGGTTGAAGGTAGTTGGATCATTTTTTATTTATTGTACATGTATGAATATAATTGATTTTTAGTTTATTGCTTACCCTTAATGTCCCTTATACTAGCAATTTTATTGCTTACCCATAATGCCTCTTACTCATAATGGATGATGAATTCTCATTTATGATGGCAATTAGAGATACTTGGGGTTCAAAAATCATCTTCTTCAATTTTACGTTCAATCCAGGGTAAATTAAAATCATGGCTGCCCTTGCAGAACTGTATGCAGTAACCACCATTGCTTGCTCAGTTCAGTGTTCATTCTATTTATTAGACAAAGCTAAGTTCGGATCACTCTTACAGAACTACAAAGCTAAGTTCGGATCATTCTCCTAAAACTGTGTGCAGTGACTATCATTGCTTTGACGAAAACTACAAAGCTAAGTTCGGATCACTCTCCCGAAGTCGGTTGAAGAAAGGTTTTACTTCTAGGAGAAAAATAATTTTCTTCGTACCCTGAATACAAGGTAACACTAATTTTATTGTCTTATTTTTTATTATGTTTACAGTAAAAACAAAAAAAGTATAACAGCTACTACACTTGTAACCTAAATAAAATAGTAAGACAATAAAAACAAACAAAATATTAAAGGGCTATTTTTTTCACTTATAAGTGAATTTCACTTATTCAATGTGGGACCTCACTTATAAGTGAATTTGGTCCCAATAAGTTTGTCACTACCCGTTTTCGCTTTTCAGGGTACAACTATATGGCCAAGTCCAACCTACACCGCAGCATCAGCGGTAGTAAGCTGTCTAAACCTCAATGTTAATCTTAAAACCAAAAACAATTTTTGATCACAAAATTATCTATTTGCCCATTCACAATAATTATTTTATTTACAAATCCATAATACATTAAAATGACATTTGGGAACAAATTCGCTAAATATTAAATTCAAGAACTATCTAATATAACTAGAATCTATGATTAGCCTTCGAAATAACTCTATCTCCCCAGAAAGTTCTATGGTGAAAAATAGCAAGTCACCTGCAACGTATCCAGTCAGAAAAGGAGCAAAGTACAACCCTACAGCAATATTGTAGCACAAAATAAAGCTAGATAGAGATGCAATATAATAATAAAGAAAATATGTATATGAACTGAAAATAATAAACACATACAAGAGACCACTGGCAAGAACATGTATAAACAAGACAACTGGACAATGAACATGAACAAGTAAGTTTAACAGAAGATGTGTTTGAAATACTTTTCGACATGTGAACAACTGTGCTAATACGGCACATCAATCGATGGCTATCCATATTTTAAGGTACGACTAATCCATACGTGAGGTGTACGACTTAGCTATCTACACTAACATTAATTAGGGTTTGTTCACATACTTACTGAGCATTTTTCCCGCCGACTCACTAAACAACAATAACAAATATGGTACAACAAGTCCTATAATGTTACAATCATGTCTCATCTAGGTACTAAATAAGAAACACAATGAAGAATAGCATTATAATGTACTAAGAATATAAAGCAAAAGTGTACTTGCCTCGATTAGTTTGGAGTTGACGTGACTTGATCATATTGGCACAGAATTGTCTCAGATGTCAAATCTACACAAGATGATCTCTAGTGATGGAACAGACTATTCCGTTGAGTTCAGAATGATCCAATTAGCCTAGGGTCGATATAAAGAAGTTATGAAGCTCGTAAGGTTTAGAATCGTACGATTAGTCACATATAAGATGAAAATTCGAAGAAATTGTATAATTAATTATTTATAACTATTTTAGAAAATATTTATGATATTTAAAAACAATATTTATTAGTCAAAATATTTCTAGATAGCTATTTCAAAAGATAGAAAATTATGTTTTAGGTCAAAACTGTCGCTTTGTAGAACTAGCAATTTTAGGTCAAAATGATATTTGAAATAGCCAGAAAATACTCTAAAAATATTTTTAAGTCAAAATTTATTAATTTAAATAGATAAAAATCAGTATAGTAATTAAGATTTCTAACCCCATATTTGGAAATAGATGTAGGCCAAAACTATATTTTTGTTACCAATAATTTAGAAAATATTAATACAATTCCCAAAAGAAATAATAATATAAAAATCATTGTATTATATATATATATTTTTTATATATATAATATATATACACACATATACATACTATATATACACATAATAATAATAATAATAATAAATAAAATATTTTTACTTTTCCTTAGTTATTAAGGAAGAGATTCATTAGAGAGGGAGAGGGACATAATGAGAGATCGAGGAAGGAAAAGAGCCCTCTGGCTGTTGGTGGTTTGGTTGCTGGTCGAGGAGGGCAGGGAAAGGCGGGATGGAGATGACGGTCGTTCCAATGGTGTCGTGGGCGGCGTAGAGGGTTGGCAAGGCGCCAGTGAGGGAAAGAGTGCAGCGGAGAGGATCGAGAGGGGGTTCCACCGGGAAAGGCTCCGACAATGAGTGTCTGCACGTCAACGGTGAGGTCGGGTATTGGGGGAGGACGGAGATGGCGGTTTAGGGTTTCAGCGAGGGAGTCTCGTGGAGGAGCCGGATAAGATAGCGGCGGGGCTCAGATATGGAAGGCGGACTCTGGGCCGCGCACAGGGTATGTTGGCCGCTCACCGGAGTCACGACGGAGCAGCGCACGGTGGTCTCCGGGCCAAGGCAGCGACGGGTCGGCCACGAGGCGACGAGTACGGCCGGACACGGGGAAAATGCACATCTGTGCCGACGCTCGAGGAGGTGGGAGGCATGGTGAAGGTTAGCGATAATGATGTTGGCAATGGTGGCTCGTGTTGGGGTTCAGTAAGTATTGGTCATGGCTGGTGGTCGTAGGGTTCTGGCTGGGAAGATGGTGAAGTGATACTTGGCCTGAGAAATAGGCTCTGGGCAAAAGAAAACGGGTGGTGGTGGTTCTTGGCAGTGCAGCTCCAGTGCCGCACGGTCGCGGGGTTGATTAGCGGCCAACGATGACAAACGATGATGATCTGGTGTCACTCCCCGATCCCGATATACATATTTTTATTTCTTGATTCCTATATACAGTATTTGTACATGTGCACCATTAATTTATTATTTTATTAATTTTTGCATGTAGCCTTTAAGCATGTCATTAGTGGAATGGTTAGAGCATGATTAGGACTAGGGTATTAATGAACCAACCCCACCCCTATATATATTCTCTTCCTCTCTCTCCTCATTCACTCTTTCATTTATTTTCCTCCAACCAACTTTAGGCAAGTACACCTTGCACAAAATGGAGAGATTCTTGCATTTTGATTTTTTAATTTTTTTTTTTCTTTGATATTATTTGTCTATATTGTTCTTCTCTTCATTCTCTACAAGTTTAGTACTTTGGTTTTGATGGCTATTTTTGAGTAGATCTATGTTCCAAAAAAAACTAGGGTTTATGGGTTTTTATGGTTTTGATGTATCAAACTTACTCTTTTTCGAAAACTACTTGTTCCATGTTGTAGATAATTCAATTTCGTTCAGTTTTGACCTGTATTTCGCCTGATTTAGAGTTCTACAACCCAAGTTACGGACTTTGGAAGTTTTTAAAAACTACATGGCCGAAGTTCGATGTTGGTTGGGGACGACGGCGTGCTTTGAGCGCCCTCGAGCCCTTTTGTGCACCAAAGATTTTGGGTGGGGCGCCCAGATATCTTTGTGCGCCCGATGTTTTGTGCGCACAATATTTTGTGCGCATCAATGTTTTGTGCGCACAATATTTTGTGCACCAAAGATTTTGGGCGCCCAGATATCTTTGTACCCAATATTTTGGGCGCACAATGTTTTGTGCGAATCAATGTTTTGTGCGCACAATATTTTGTACGCATCAATATTTTGTGCGCACCAATATCTTGTGCACCCAATATTTTATGCACACCAAGACCTATGGCACCCAATATTTTGTGCGCACCAAGACTTGTGCACCCAATATTTTGGGCGTCCCGAGACTGTTGTGCCCAGTAGCTTTCAAATGACTATATGACTTGATTTGCATTCCCGACATGACTACTTATGCATGTGCTGGTATATCTTGTCTATGTACTGAAGTGTAATCTATGTGAGTACCGCGGGGCTATCTCATGTGCTAAGTGAATCTACGCGATACCTGCCAGTACATACAAAGTGTCCAGCACTTACATGATGAATGGTCGGTAGCAATGATATGGTATGTGTTGCGTGTTGTATTACACTAAGGAGGGATCCTTATGTATGGCTCCTTGAGCTAGTACGGATCCCTACTTGGGGTACTTGTACAATGTACGACATCCAGGAGAATTAGCATGTGGCAACGACATACGAACTCCGAGAATAACTTAGGGATTAACTAGACAACTAATTTGATAAATGCATTGGACAGGAAGAATCTCGAGATCGTGCCATGCCAGCCACCCCAGGTCTCGTCCTGACGTGTCGGGTTGGCCGCCACGGATATGGTTTCGTCCGCCTATGGTGGATGACTATATTCGACTCCTATGTGCTTTGTGTTATATGTTTCAGAACGGTAGCCTTACCGGGGACCGGTACATAACCAATGTGCATCACGTATATGCATATATAATGGATTGGCTAGCCCTACTGGAACGACACGATCTGAGGATTCCTATAACAGCATTGCGGGGATAACTCTGCCAAATATAGAAAGCTGTAGGAATGAATGGTCGCTTGAAAAATAACCTGACCGTGCCTTGTACCTTCCATTCATAGCCGAGGAGCATGGACTGTCATGTTGCATGGTCCAACCCATGTCCTTGTTTGGTTGCTGGATTGGGCTATCATGCTACGACAAGCTGTGGACCGAGGTTACGACTGAAAGCTTTTATTATTATTATTTTTATGCTTGGGTTTTATTTCACTCTTTTGTGCTCTCTTGTGGTACTTGCTATTCGGGGCTGACCCCGCTGGATTTATTTGGCCAGATCACGTAGCAGCGCCTAAGGATCTGACCTTCCTCCATGAGGTCAATGGTGCATACTAGGAGCATGGCTGGCGGAGGACTTGAGTGAGTTTCTTCTCCACCACTCTAGTATTCATTACTTATGTTCTGGCGTTTAGCCACCGGCACCTGTTTAGCTGGTTAATCTGGATATTTTGTCTTTTGCATAATTGTAATTAAATCAGACTGCAGATGAATACGATTATATACCTATGATTTTATGGACTAGCTAACTTATAAAGCTAGTTCTCCATGATCATTTTGATGAAGCTTCGGGGACGTCTTACTGCTTTATCTCATATGCTCATTAATTGTTGTTTCGTTATTTTGATTGATTGAGATATAGATGTTCTGTGAGACCATAGGAGACTTCATTGTAGCTTGCAACCCTTGTCTTTTGACAGCCACGATCGCCGTATGACGTTTGCATACCTCATATGGTGTAGCTGGCCTAGTCCATCTTCGTATTTCTGGTAATGGGGCATGACAGCTGGATGAGGGTCCTGGCCGGCTCTGTGACGATTTTTTCGGCCAAGATCAGATTAGGGTTGGGGTTACGTGTCTGTATGTCCTGCGTGACACGGAGATGGTCGGGTTAGGTCTGTCGGTCACGAAAAAGATGTAAATGTAATAATAAATAGTAGAAGGGAAAGGAATGGACACGGACACGATGCACGACAAAAAATTATTGCGATGGTGGATGGTTGCTTGAGAAATTTGTAAGGAACAAAGGGAGAACTCCCTTTTATACAAGAATGAGGAATTCCTAAATCAGCAAGGATTAGAAATCCAATAAATCTTGCCATAAATTTAAATCAATTAAATTGGATTGACCAAATCTTAATCCATTAATACTAAAATAATATCTAGTATTAAATAATCTTTAAAATAGATTTCATAAAATCAAATATTAAAATTATTTATAAGAATAATTCAAATATTCCTAAATGTATTTTTCATAAATATAATATTTATTTTTGAAATAATCTGGTGAATACTTTTGTTATTCAAAATATCTATAATTCCTTTTATAGAAATTTAAATAAAAAAAGTATACTCTCACAAATATCTAAAACAAATAAAATAACTTAAACAAATTAAAAGTTCGGGAACAGGGGATACAAAGTACGCTCGTTTTTCGCATTTATGACTGATAAGTGGCTCCAAATTCATAAGTGGATTTTTTTACTAAGGATTGCTTAAATACTTATTGCATCCGAAAAGTCAATTATTCCCCTTTACAAACTTAAAGATTCCTTCTCTTGTCCAAATTCTAATGAAAACTAGTTTACCTATATATAAATCTAATCATCCCTTCCTCTTCCCTTTCCTTTCCTAACTATCAAGAATCCTCTCTCTTTTTCGTCCAAAACATCTCCAAAATTTATTATGAAAACAGTCTCATTTTTTCAGCATCTATTGCTACTTTGCGGGACCATATTCCTAGTTACGTTCGGATCGCTTCCATTTTTGTTGGAACTATCTTGAGGTGACATTTCTGAATTTATAATTTAATTATCAAAATTCAAACTTATTATTTATGTAGACTAATTTTAGTATTAGTTGTCCTAATCAAGGATGCTTCTCAATGATTTGGAGATTTCGGAAGATTCAGAAATTTGAATCACGATCCATTTAGTTTTTTAGAAATCTTACACGAAAATTTATAAAATACTAAAATTTGAGAATTTTGTATTCTGCTTGACATAGTAAATATTTCGTACAAGTTGTTTTCATCTAGTAATTTCAATCGAAAACCAAACTTAGTTTTTAACCTATAACTCAGAGAATGATAAAAGAGAGTTTGGCTGCAAAACTCCTAATTTAGCAAGATATTTTGTAGATAAATGCTTAGAAGAAATAGCCTCAACTGGTTATAAAGGAACATCCTTGAAGGCCCGTTATGGTCTCACATAGGTGGTGCTTTATCTGCACAGTATTCGGGGATTGCTTTTACTCAAAAGTTCCTGAAAAACCATTATGATGCTTTAAAGAAAAAATACACTGCTTGGCGCTATCTCAAAACCAAATCTGACCAGCATCATAATGCAGAACAAGGATATTTTGATTACGATGACAACCAATGGGAGGAGCTTATAAGCAAGTTTTATTTTATCGTATCTAAATTTAGATTGATTTTATATAGATATTTTGTGGAATAATTGAATAAAATTAAATTTCTTTTGTGTCTATATATAGGAGAACAAAGATGTCGCTTAATTTAGGAAAAACGCACTTGATTTTACTGATGACTTAACGACGATTTTTTAGGTCACTTTGGCCATATGAGAAAGTGTTGAGGCAACGTTAATTTACACATGATGCTATTGACATTCTAGGTGTGAGTGTTAGAAGTGAGACAGAGACAAAGCATGAGAATGAAAACTTCAATGACAACCACTACCAAAATAAGTGGTTTTAGCGACGCCCAAAAACGTCGCTAAAACAATAAAATCCGTCGCTAATATGAAGCACCGACGCAATTACCGACGTTTAAGTTTTGTCGCCGTTTCCTTAGTCGCTGATTACAAAAACGTCGCTGAACGTCGCAATTACCGACATCCAGCGACGTAACTGTACGTCGGTGAGTTCTCGACGTCTACCGTCGTGTCGTCGGTATATTAGCGACGTATATGTAGTCGCTACACGTCGGTGAAGTCCTGGAATAATTCTCGACGTCTACCGTCGTTTCGTCGGTAATATAGCGACGTGAATGTAGTCGCTAGACGTCGGTAAAGGTCCTGGATAATACCGACACTCACCGACGTTTAAACGTCGAAAAAACGTCGAAGACCTGTACATTTTTTTGCAGCTAGTCGTCGGTAAACGTCGGAAAAGCGTCGGAGACCTGTACTTTTTTTGCAGTTAGTCGTCGGTAAATGTCGGAAAAACGTCGGAAAAATGTATTTTTTGCAGCTTGTCGTCGGTAAACGTCGGAAAATGACGTCGATAAACGTCAGTAAGCGTCGCTAAACGTCGCTAAAATTGTAAAAAAAATAAAAAAAATAAAACACAGATTCTATATTACCACTCACAATTCAAGATGCTACACATATAGGTACACATTCAAATCCCCACTCACAATTCCAAATCACAGCGCATTCAAACCCCCACTCACAATTCAAGATGCTACACATATAGCTTTAATCTAAGTTAATTAACATCCAATCCAAACACAATTAACATTTATCGACGAAGGAATTAACATCCAATCCAAACATCCAATCCAAACAAGTCACAAGTCAAATCGATACAAACACAATTAACATCCAAATCCAAACATCCAATCATAAGTCACAAACATATGATGATACAAACACAAACAAAAGTCCTAACTAGGACTACTAGTGATCTGGTGCAGGAGGGGCACCGCCGCGATGAAGGGATAACAACTCCTCATACTCCGCAAGTGAAATCGATACAGATGGAGCGCCAGGCTGTGACGTCGGTGGAGTCGGTATCGAAGAAGAAGGCGGTGGAGGCGGCGGAGTCGACGACGATGAAGGCGCACCCAGAGTACCAGCATGCTCCAACGCTGTAAGTCGCTGGTTGTATGAATCCATGATAGATAACATTCTACCACTGCTCTGGACCATCGAATCCTGCGCCAATCTCACCGTCTCGGCCATGGTCACCTGTCCTGTCTGCAACTCTGTCACCGTGCGCTCTAACCCTCCAACGGTGCGCTCTGTCCTCTCAGTCGTCTCCACGAGCCCCATAATGCCGCGGTCGAGCGCATCCAATCGTGCTATCAGTACAGGATCGTCCGTAGGGTGCTGAGACTGCTGCTCGATCCATCGTAGCAGGTCGTCACGGAGAGACTCCATCATCTGGTGGACTCGGGCAGACTCCTGGGACGGCTGTGGACCATGTACACTAGCAGGAGATGTCCTAGAGGACTGGGTCGCAATTAGGGCGCCATAGGATCTCGTACCGTAGTACGTACCCCTATGGAGGCCACCAGCGGCGGTCATCCACAGCTCGTCCGCCGACGGAGCTTGAGTGGGCTGCGAGGAAGTACCGGCCACTCCTGCATCAGGTGTACTAGCAGTCGCCCGTTCCCGCAGCCTCTGATACTCGGCCTAGAAAGTATGGATAGTACTCTATGATTTCTAATTTCTAATTAATGTACTTATTTTTACTAACTTCATGAATATTTATTTGCATCATATTTACTAAGTTATATTAAAATTGACACGAAATATTAAATTAAGATAACGTATTGTAATACTTACATAGGTCTGCTCGGCCCTCTCGTCAATAAGGACTCCGCCCTTCCGATGGGTGGCCAGGAAGACGGTCACCATGTCGGCGTTACCGACCTTCCTTACCTGTAATTAAATATATTATCTTAGTAATAATTTATCGGATTTACATTAAAATAATATTTCTAAAAGAGAAAGACATACCAGACGACGGAAATGTTCCGTCATCGGAATCGACCCACCGCACCACTTCGAGGCATGTTGCCTAGCCGCCTTAGCCTTCTCCGACTTCTCCTTGTACCTTGGCTCGTTGAATCGAGCCTTCATCGCATTCCACTGATCAGGGGTGATCCAACCTTTGATCGGCTTTCCGGCATGATCACGTTCCTTCTGATAATTAATAGAGTCGCGGATCAGCTTAGCAGCGACGGAAGGAAACATCCCCTCGATCAGCTCGGCCCGGTGCAGTGGATAGTAAAACATATCCTAGAACAGTACGAAACCAAATATTTATCAGTTATATATAATATGCATAAATTAAATGATTCATGTTAAAAACAAATCTATTTTAACCTTGAAGCGCGTAAACCAGTAGTTCTTCCTTTCGTCTGGAGCATCAGAGTAGTTAATCCAGGGACCACCATAATTATGCCTCAGCATATCGCCTAGGCGTCTCTGTACCCCTGGAGGACGATATCTATACAGACATATTATATTCATGAAAAAAGTTAATTTATGATAAAAACAGAAAAAAAAAAAATCATAAACCAAAATACCTACTTTGTACCGTCGGCCCAGATCTCCGTCCTCCCCTCCTCTGGAGGTGCGCACGTATCATCTTCATGATGCTGGTCGGCCGTCGGCGCATCCTCCTCCATCGGCTCATCGGTCGTCTCCATCGTCGTATTAGTAGTAGGAACGCTAGACGGGTGAGCACTCTCATTAGGCCTGGAACTACTCGTCACAGGAGACAATCCACGTGGCATCGTCCCAGGAGGCCCAGCTACTGGCCGATACGGCGGAGTAATCGGCGACGAGGATCCAGAGCCGGTACCAGTATGAGGTACCGAAGGAGGACCTCTACCAGTACCTATAGGAGGACCTCGCCGTCCTCCTGGTCGGTACCCTCCGCGACGACCTGCCATACCTGATAACAACATTGGATAATACAACAAATTAATAATAGAGACTAGAAATATGAAAGTACAACAAAGACAAGATAATAACTAAGACAACATATGATGATACATTCTACAAGAATCATCTAAGTCCAGATAAGTACATCTCTCTCAATCATCTTCAGAATAATCATCTTGTTCGTCTTCCTCGACCTCATCTTCCTCTTCCTCCTCATCTTCACTTTCGTCTTCACCTTCGTCAGCTTCGTCTTCCTCTTCGAATAATTCTACATCTTCTACATTATGTGTCGTGTAATGCGTAACTTCCGTGGAGTCCACATCGACAATATTGGTTACAGGAGGTAGCTCGTCCTCCTGGTAAGCTTTTTCATCAACATCAAAAGTATCTCTAGCTTTAGTCTTGCATACTGCCCACCAGTCAGACTTCGTTGCTCCCCGTCTCGGATAAGCTGTGAAGTACACGAGCTGAGCCTGAGTTGCTAGGACAAACGGTTCGTAGCCTTGATATCTACGCTTGTAGTTTATATCCACAAGACCATGCTTGTCAATTTTCCAGCCTTGATTTTCAATCGGATCGAACCATTCACACTTGAACAACACGATCTTTGCAGGTTCTCTGCCATAACTATATGACAACTCCACAATCTCTCGCAAGATGCCAAAGAAATTATTTTCTGGATCGACGTCTTTGTAGTTCGAAGACTTGATACACAAACAACTGTTCTTCGTGGAATCAAGATCCAGAAAGCTGTCTCTGATCGGAGCATTTGTCGACTTGAACCGAAAGCCATTGACACAATAACTTGGCCATGTTTTAACAAAAGTAATTGGTCCCTTGGCAAGAGTTCTAATTAATTCAATCTCGGGTGAAATTAGACGATCGACCTGAATATCAAAGAAGAGATAATAAGTTATTTATTGCGCAGTTGCATTAGAAGAGGCCAGTAAATATTACCGAGCTGCTTACATATTCGCTCAACCAAGAAGGAAAATGATGTCTCATTTCTTGTTCTAATGCTTCGTCTGTTAGGTAGGGTCTAACCAGCCTCAACTCATCATTATATGTGCTGGAAAACAACGAAGCATTAGAACGATTAGTACAATAATATTAGCTTATACTATTACATTGAGATGACGTAAACTCATCATTCCTTACTTACCCCTCTAGCTTCTCCACTTCATCCTCGTCGCAATTGAGTAATACATACAACTGAGCAGCCCTTAGCTCTTCATCATTCAAATATCTCTTCTTCATTTTCCCCGAAGGCTTTCCGGACGCATTGAATACTTTCAGTATTCCATCATTAAATTCTTGATATCCGTCGTCGTTTCTCGGAGCCCTCGTTCTATTCGTAGCAATATGAGGTTTGAAATAGGAGGAGCAGAAATTTGTAATCTCCTCGAGAATATAGGCTTCACAAATAGAACCCTCGACCCGAGCCTTATTTTTTACCTTTCTTTTTAGGTGATTCAAATGTCGCTCGAACGGGTACATCCATCGATATTCGATGGGTCCACCAACACGTGTCTCGTAGGAAAGATGAATCGGCAAATGCTCCATAGAGTCGAAGAATCCAGGAGGAAACACCCTCTCTAGCTTGCACAGTGTTACCGCAATGTCCTTCTCTTGCTTTTCTAGACGATCAACGAGCAATTTCTTAGAACAAAGGTCCCTGAAGAATATGCTAAGCTCCGTCAATGGATCCCAAACTGCCTGCGGTAAGAATTCTCGAAATGCAATCGGAATTAACCGCTCCATGAATACGTGACAATCATGGCTCTTCATACCTGTCAGTTTGTTCTCCTTGAGGTCGACGCATCTTCTCAAGTTTGAAACATACCCATCTGGAAATTTCAGACCTTGAATCCACCTACAAAGCCTCACTTTATCCTCCTTCTCCAGTGAGAAAATTGCCTTAGGCTGCTTCAACTTCCCATTCCCGTCCTCTATCAAATGCAATGCAGGACGTCTACATATTTCTTTCAAGTCCAATCTAGCCTTAGGATTGTCTTTCGTCTTCCCCTTTACGTCCATTACAGTATTAATTATGTTGTCAAATACATTCTTCTCGATATACATGACATCAAGGTTATGTCTAATCAGATTGGTGCTCCAGTATGGCAGATCCCAGAATATACTCCTCTTCGTCCAGTTATGAGTGCGACCAAATCCGTCACACTTGTAGCCCGTAGCAGGCTGCTCAATAGCACTTGGTAAATCTCTAACCTCCTCCCATATCGTGGCTCCGCACCACCTTGTCGGTGGATCACCCTTCTCCACAACGCCAGCACAAAAAGCATTCCTGTTCCTCCGGTACGGATGATCCTTCGGCAGGAATTGTCGATGACAATCGAAGAAGCACGGTTTGCCTCCGTGTTTCAAATGGAAAGCCTTAGTGTCGTCCATGCAACACGGATATGAAAGACGACCATGCGTGCTCCATCCAGATAACATTCCATAGGCCGAAAAGTCGTTGATGGTCCACATAAGTGCTGCCCGCATCTGGAAATTTTGTTTTCTAGATACATCGTACGTGTTGGAACCTACTTCCCACAGCTGATTCAACTCATCAATCAATGGCTGTAAATAAACATCGATGTTCCTTTTCGGATTGTTCGAACCTGGGATAATAACGGTGAGGAACATATATGGAGTCTTCATGCACATCCAAGGCGGTAGATTGTACGGGGTGACGATCACAGGCCAACACGAATACTGGGATCCCGAAAGTCCGAATGGGGTAAAACCGTCAGAGCAGAGACCCAATCTAACATTACGCGGATCAGAAGCAAAATCTGGATACTCTCGATCAAAGTGCTTCTATGCTTCTCCATCAGATGGGTGATCCAACACTCCTTCGGTATGTTCCCGCTTATGCCAACTCATGTTTTCTGCAGTTTCCTTCACCATAAACAACCGCTGCAAACGCGGCATCAACGGCAAGTAGTGCATCGAAGAGGTAGGCTTCCTGGCACCGACAGACTTTCCTCTACCACAGGCCTTGTAGCGATCGACACCACAAAATCTGCAGGCGTCTTCATCCTTGTCGTCTTTGTAGTACAACATGCACCCGTTGCGACAGGCATCGATTTTTTCATATCCCATCCAGAGCGATCTAACCATCCTCTTAGACCGGTAGAAGTCTTTAGGCAACTTCGCACCCTCAGGCAATATTTCTATAAGCAACTCCATAATACGGTTGTAGCAATCTTGCGACATGTTAAAATCGGACTTGATGCTCAACAATCTTGTAACCACCTCCAACAGTGAATGATCCTCACAACCAGGATATAATGGAGTCCTTGCATTCTCCAGCAACTCCATGAACTGTGCAGCATCGGGGTTCGGTGCCTCCTCAGGTGCATTATGATCATCCGGATCGAAACTAGGCCCGGCCGCGTCGAAAACCATGTTCACCAACCCATCGTCGTAAAGAGCGTTGTTGTGGACATCCACATAAGGCTCGTACTCCGATGCTAAAGACACAAGTTCTCCGTGCTCGCTCCACTGATAGTAATTCGGCGTGAAACCCTTCGAGTACAAATGATACGTGACATCCACTTCTGGATGATATTTCAAGTTGCGACATCTCACACACGGACACTTAATTTTGGTACCGTCCATGTACTGAGGGAACGCCTTGGCAAACTGCAGGAACTGGTGTACACCCTCTATGAATTCATCCCGCACACCGCACATGTCATCAGGATGACAGTTGTACATCCAAGTACGATTCTGCAGATAGTAATTCAGCTCCATAATTCTGTAAGATAGATACATCAAGGTAGTGAATGATATGCAAGTGTCAAAGCTTTTCCGATGGATTGCATTTATCTTTTCATCCATTCATTCATGCATTGCATTTATCTTTTCAGTTTTGTATATCATTACCTACTATTATACATGCATTTATCTTTTCATCCATTCATTCATGCATTGCATTTATCTTTTCGATCAACAATCTGGTAAAACAAGGCTAAACTAGGTCAATAAGACAACATCTTGGGTTACATTGGTCAACTGGATTACATTGGATGTGAAAATCTGTATCGTAAGACAAACTAAACATAATTAGTATATAATCATGTAACTGGTGGATCCGCTAGCTAGTAAGCCGGATGTACTTAATATCAGAGAGTATTAAATTAGTATCAGTATATAGGTTAGGTAGACCGTATCAAACGCATATCGGAATAGTAGTCCGAATAGGAGGCCGAGATAGTCGAATGAGAAGAAGGAAAGAAGGGAGGAGCAGATGGGTCCAGAGCCATGGTGGAGGAGGAGAAGTAACATGAGAGCAGTTTCCGCCGTAACATCTCCTGGCTCTGCTGGCAACTGAAGTCCAGATGCTATAAAGGACGATCCTTCGCTGAAATCGACTACAACACCCATCAGTTCAAGTTCATTCCTAGATGAGTATATTCCAATGCAATAGAGGAAGGTCAACAAACTGATGGCTTCTATGGCATTGGAATCTACTCATATAGGAATGAACTTGAACTGATGGGTGTTGTAGTCGATTTCAGCGAAGGATCGTCCTTTGTAGCATCTGGACTTCAGTTGCCAGCAGAGCCACAGGAGATGTTACGGCGGAAACTGCTCTCATGTTACTTCTCCTCCTCCACCATGGCTCTGGACCCATCTGCTCCTCCCTTCTTCCCTTCTTCTCATTCGACTATCTCGGCCTCCTATTCGGCCTACTATTTCGATACCGATACTTTGAACCTTGATCTTAACACAAACCTATATACTGATCGATACTAATCCGCTACGCCCGATACTAAGTATATACGGTCGATACTGATAGCGATAGTCCGATACCGATAGCGATAGTCCGATACCGATAGTTCGATCGATACCGATAGTTCGATACCGATAGCGATAGTCCGATACCGATAGCGATAGTTCGATACCGATAGCGATAGTCCGATACAGATACACATGGACCTACATATCTATATATCACTAGTAGCCATACTCCTCTACATACTACTCTACACTAGGATCTAGTAACCATATACTAAGTCAAAATCTAGGGTTTGACTGAATATGGGTTAACTTTCTGGTCAAACTAAGTCAAAATCTAGGGTTTGGTCAAACCTAGACTAGTCAACAAGGTCACTTAGACTATTAAGTCAATTCTATGATATACTAACTCATAACTAACTATAGGCCAATATAACTGGGATATCCTAGGATACCATAATACTATATCATATATACATATCAAGGTATATATACCCAATGTCTATAGTCTAAACATATATCCCTTACAAGGACTCTCAAACACATTACATAGTGTAGCATCTCATTAGCCATATACCTATACTCTAATCCATTACCTACTCTATAACTCAACTGTTACCCACCATACTCTAAGAGCATCTCCAACCCTATTGTCTTGTTATATGTTGTGAATCATATGTGGCATTAGGCACAAGACAATGTCTTGTCTAGGTGGCAAGATTATATTGACAAATGACAATGAAGTAAGAAAATCTTCTCCAATGCAAAATGTTTACTTTTTTCAACTTGGAAGATAAAGTATTAAGATATTTACTTCTTTCCCAACTTTCAAGACAACTACTCATATTCTTTCTTTTTCCTAATATTTTTTATTCATAATTGATGACATGGAGAACAAGATATTGTCAAGTGCATTGTCTAGAACTAGACAACCAACTTCACAATGTCTTGTTTAATTTTTGCCACATAAGCTTCACAATTGACTTGACAATTGCATTGGAGAAGAACTTTTGAATAAAATTTTGTCATTCCTATGTGGCAACAACTTTTTTCCAAAGTCACAATAGGGTTGGAGATGCTCTAACTATCTACTTGCATTCACACACATTTATAGCAATATGTATAATATACTCACTAACATCTAACCCTCTCTTCCATTTGTTCCTTTAAATCAACACATATCTATATATAGATAGCCCAAATCTGTAAGGTATACAACCGGTTAGGGTTAGGGTTTACCTGACCGTCACGGCGAGGGGGAGCGACGACGGCGAGGGGGAGCGGCGGTGGAGGTGGCTGCCGGGAAGGAGTAGGAGGAGGAGCGGCGGTGGAGGTGCTCTGGCGAACGGCGGCGGTAGGGGGTCGGGTTCGGCGGGGGCTGCCGGGAAGGAGGAGGAGGAGGAGGAGGAGGAGGAGGAGGTGCTCTGGCGAACGGCGGCGGTAGGGGGTCGGGTTCGGCGGAGGCTGCCGGGAAGGAGGAGGAGGTCGGAGAGGCGGTGGAGGAGGAGGCTGGGCGGTGGAGGAGGAGGCTGGACGGGGTCGGTGCTCGCGGCGGTCGGTGGGGGTCGCCGAGGGCGCGGTCGGACGGGGGTCGAGGGGACAGGGGTGCTCGGGGTCGGGAAATAATGGGGGGGGAAGGAAAATATTGGGGGGGGGGAAATGGGGGGAAGTGAAATCGAAACTGACCTATATTCGCACATTAGCGACGTAACATAAGCGCGTCGGTAACCGTCGCAACTTTATTGATATTAACGACGCCATAGTAAAAACGTCGCCAAACGTCGCTAATATCAATGATATTAGCGACGTTCACCGACATATCCGCGACGTTAGTTTTTCAATACGCAAACGTAGTTACTATACGACGCTGAACGTCGTTGAACGTCGCTAGTAGTGACGTCTTGCGACGTCATAAGAAAACGTCGGTAAATTGTTTTTTATCTGCGACGTTTTCGGAAAACGTCGCAAATTACGTCGGTAATATGACTTATTTTGGTAGTGAACTACTTTGAAAAGATTACCTTAACTCAATAGTTTTTCTACTCCTAATACTCTTTTTACTCCTGGGAAACAAGTTAGAGTAGCAAATAGTCGTTCGGGAACTAAAAAAATGAAGAGGACAGCTGCAAAGTTTGGCGATTTTTTGGTAAGTGGCCTAATTAGTTGAGTTGCATGATATGCATGGATTAATGAGGGAGTCTAAAACGGCTGAAATAGAGTTTAGAAATGCTCAACTGAAGAAGCTTAATCTTGAGACAGACAGATATGGAAGAGAAATATATTTTTATTGCATGTTTGGATATACTTAATGCTTTAGGACCTGCGCAGTCATTCAAGATAAGGTAGCAATTATGCTATCACTAAATTTATAAAGGATGTGAAGTACATGAAGCAGTTTATGGATGTTCTAGAGAACTACAAAGTACAAATTATTCATGCCTTATCAAGTATGTCATATCGAGGCAAAATATATTGGTTGGAAGACTTTCGACGTGGAGGTAGAGCTAGAGATAGAAAGAAAAAGTTCAATCATGCTCACTCCCAGCTAAGGAATATTATTGAGATGACATTTGGCGTGTTTAAAGCTAGGTTCTATGTATTGGAAAAGATGCGTCCATATAATTTTTCCACATAGAAAAATAGTTATACCATGCATGGCTATGCATAATTGCCTGCATCGATATGCAATAGATGATGAATTATTTTTACAGTTTCAGGAAGTGAATGATGAAGTGAAAATCCCAGATAAACTGGAATAAAGAGCGAACGATAGTTCTGCTCAAAACCAAAATTATATGATTGGATGCTGAAACCAAGTTGTTGATGCAGTGAATGAAATGTTTCCAAATTGTTATTATTTTAATACTGTAAAACTATAATTTTGTGTAAGATGAACTTCGAATTATGGAACACATTATATGCGTATTTGTGTTGAACTAGATATTTTGGTATTTATAGCACAATATTTTGGCATGCATAATTTTGGATTGCCACCTATTATCCATGTTTTATGTGAGAGGGCATAATGATAAAATATCGCTTATAAGTGCCAAAAAAAAAAAAAAAAATCACTTATAAGTGAATTTTTTTTTTTTTACTTACAAGTCAAAAAAAGAACAGATTTTATAAGTGCACTTATAAATGAATTGAAGTGGCACTTATAAGTGACCCTCACTTAAAAGTGGAAAAAAAAAAAACCACCTCCTAAGACAATCAACACATAAATTTGACTGACTAAAGTAGTGGCAAAATACGAAGTACTCCAGCATGTCTCATCACGGATGCATGCTAACATCAAACCTGCCTTATATACAACATGAACGTTTTCGGAGTATATTTCTAACTCCGTGGTTCTAACTCCAAACTCCCAATGCTAAATTAAAGCCTACTGTGAAACCAATCGATCAATTTTTATTTTTATTTTGTTACTTCTTACCTTTTTTTTAAATTATTATTCTATGTTATATAAATAGTTATGCAAAATATGTCAAGATTTAATTTGAATTAGTTAGATTTATTAGAAGTAATTTTAGAAATACTTGTATAATCTTTATTTCCTTTTATACTCTCTGTAATTCTTATATATTTAGGTCTCCAGTTGAAAAAGAATACATAAAAAATTATCAACTTATACGATATTAAAAAAAATTAATGGTATAGTTTAACAGATTCAACAATAATAATAGAAGCATTTCCAATGTTAATTGAAAGTGATTTCCGCTCCAACAACCTTTACTATCTCAAAAAGATACCCCCATGGCACCAACCAAACGTGTTTGAAACACCCACCAGAAAAGATGATGCAGAACCATCAATTTGAGCCAATCTAAACCTACGAATTATATTTTTATTATTTAAGTTAGATATGATTTCTATCATTCTACCTAAACTTTTAGTTTAATTTTGTTTAGTTTTGTATTTATCTGTTTTAGGTTTAGTTTTCCATATATAGAGTTATGTAGACTAGCCAATAAAAATTGATTTTGACAATAAACAATTTGAGTTTGAGAATAGCTGAAACTCTTTAAAAGTAAACATCTTCTGATCCTGGTCTTCATAATACATACCCAAATTTTTCTAGAACAATCATCAATGAAAATTACAAAATAAGAAAAACTATCAATTGATTTTATCTTCATTGGACCGCAGACGTCGAGTGAATCAACTCGAGCAACGCCGCCTTTCATGAAGATGGGTGACTTTAAAAAGATATCATATCTTACTTTCCAGCCATGCAGTGCATGCACCTCTCCAGTTTTATAGACTTCCACCCTAGAATCACCTTAATGTTCAACAAGAAGGACATTCCTTTTTAGCTAATATGACTCGTTTGTGCCCCAACTCGGTAGACGCATCACTGCTTGCATTTACCTCATGTGTCCATGTGTGTTTTCTTACATATATTAGAGACCAGACTTCTTGCTTTCTTTGACAATCACCAACGAATCTCTGAAAATCTTATGTTGAAGTTTCTAAAGAGATTGAAGAATCCTCATCATCCAGCCTTCCAACCGACACCAGGTTGAAACAGATATCGATGACATAACGAACAACATTGAGCATAAGAATTGCTTTTGTATTTATCTTTAAATGCACATCTCCTATAGCAACAACTTTTAGCACATACTCGTTTCCCATCTTCAACAATCTTTTATCTCTTGTTGTGTATGTGACAAATAATGCCTTGTTATGTGTCACGCCCCAGAACAAGAATACTGGAGAGCGGGGAAATGACTCAGCCAGCTACGTATTACGGGTAGATGAATACCGTATAATACGATCAATGCTGTCTAACCAGACGAGGGGTGCATACTACATGAAAGTCTTACTATGGTCATTTCACATCTATTGTCTCAATCATTCAAATAAGAAACAGTAATACAGAACATGTAAGATAAAGCAGTAAGGCGTCCCAAACGCTCAGTCAGAATGTTCTGGAAATCTGGCTTTACAAAACATAGCCAGATGGTATAGTAAGATATACACAATTGTTATCAGCTGCAGTCTGATTTAGTTACAATTATGCAAGAGTAAGTACAAGACAATCCGACTAACATGTCGGTGCCAAACGGCTAAGTATAAAGTAAATAACAAAACGAGCGGTGAAGTAAGGAAACCCACTCGAGTCCTCCTGCAATCATTTCCCTAGTATTGACCATCTTGGAGGTAGAAGTAAGCTGGATCCTCGGGGACCGGCTCTAAATCTGGCCATGCAAAACCAGAGAGGTTAGACCTCTAATAGCAAGTACCACAAGGAAAGACGATATGAAGGATTAAACCAGTAAGTAAGAGAATATAATAATAGATCTCTGTCTCCCACTAGGATTTACATAACGTCACGACACTTCGAACCAACCTTCCAACCAAACAAGGACAGAAGTTGGCCCGTCATGTCCTGACATTCTGATCATCCCAGTTAGGTAACAGAGTAGTACAGTACACAAACAAATCATCTTGAACGGCCAATCAAATCCTACGGCTTGCTATTGTGAGTCCCAAGTTATCCTGGAATTATGCAATATAGGGATTCCTCAGTTCTTACTATGTGCAAGCAAGGCTAGTCTATCCAATCAATCAATTGCGCCAATCATGTAGTTAGACGAGTCCCAGCGGGACGCCCGCCGTTATAGCATGTACAATAATATAAGCAGATATCGTTCCCTGCCCGTGTGACAGATTTACCGTATCTGTGGGAACCAGCCGGCCCGTCGGGCACTTAATAGTCCCAAGGAGGCTGCCATGTAAGAACTCGGGAATCTATTCTCTCCATGCCATCGTTATTTTATTTGACTTAATGGTCTCTACGTTGAGTGAAGTTCCATGCCGTGGATCATGGTCATTCGAATGAGTACTTTCGTACGGGGTACGATATGCGCAACTCTACAACGATACCCGTGCGGCTAGGTTGTAGGTTTTATATAGCGTGATGCAAAAATCAATTTAACCACGGAATAATCATGCCTTGACCATAAAGTACACATGCTGTCTTTGTAAGATAAATAGAAAATTAAATAATAAATAATTACTTTGAAGCCTGCATGTGCCTGTATGCCAATATTCGGGATCGGCTAATCGAGTATAATAGTTCATTACATGAACGTGTCTCATTCATTCAATTCAATAAGACGACTAGCCAGTCTCTTAGTTTCAACTAGGAACGCATGATCAATATTTAGTCCATGTCACAATCATTATCAATGGTGACAAGGCATGAAAGTCCATCAATATTACATGGGGTCGGGTCCATAACTCTCAGGGTTAAGTCCTAGTCATACTGGGTATCCATGGATCAATCAGGACACAAGGCACATTTTACATAACAATCCATTTTAACAAATTTAATATATCATGATTTATCAAGAAATTTACGCAAAAAGGCGTAAGGATATAATAGAAGAATTATCATGCCATCATTAAATGAATAGGTTGAGAAATAAATAAAAACACCCAGGTCAGGAAGTCACGCCAACAAGTCTATGCTAAGGCCAAAAGTCACGCAAGAAGTCTGTGCTTAAGACCAACAAGTCACGCTAAGTCTAGCTGGGGTGAGCGTAGAAAATAGGCGTGAACAGCGAGCGTGAGAAGAAATACACGCACGCACAGCGTGACTAAAAATACACGCACTCATGCACAGTGTGAGCGTGACAAGAAATTCACGCACGCAAAGATGTGTGCGTGACAAAAATCCACGCACTCATGGATGTGTGCGTGACAAAAATACACGCACGCTCATGAGAACGTGAGCGTGACTGAAAATACACGTACGCTCATGAGAACGTGAGCGTGACTGAAAATACACACTAACATGTAAGAACATGAGCGTGTCTGAAAATACATGCTAACATGTAAGAACATGAGCGTGTCTGAAAATACACGCTAACATGTAAGAACATGAGCGTGTCTGAAAATACACGCTAACATGTAAGAACATGAGCGTGTCTCAAAATCCACGCAGACACGTAGAGACGTGTGCGTGACTGGGCTGATGTTTTACGCGGACACGTAAGAACGTGTGCGTGCAACATCTCCCGAACTCCAAGTCCTATGGAGCCTTCGTTCCAGTGCCAGAAATACACGCTAAGTTGGTGGACCAAGAACCCATGAACAACCGAAATACAACAACTTAGATCTAGGAAAAACCAGCCATAGAAATCCAAAATGCTAAGAACTAAACTCTCTCAGAATCATGAGAGGAAGAGTAATGATCCACAAAAATGGATGAAGGAGAAGCAAGTTTGCACTTGCCTACTGCTACTGCTACTGCTGGTGGGTGGAGAGTAATAAGAGGAAGAAGAAGAAGTAATGGTAAGGATGAGTAATGAGGAGAGAGAGAATGGAGATGGAAGCTTTAAATAGGAAGATGGTGGTAGGTGGGAGCTAATGGGCCGGGTTGCACAGATCCACCCAAGCCGAAACCCACTAAGACTAAAGCAGAAAATAAAATGCAGAAAATAAAATACAGAAATAAAATTGCAGGAAATAAATTAACATGGAATTTAAAGAGCAGATAATTAATTAACATGGAATTTAAAGAAATTTAAATACAGAATAATACATGATAAATACTAAATAAATACACATGAGCTGTATATGTATAAAAATACGCATTCCAGGAACGGGGAGTGACATCTCTACCCTCCTTAGAAAAATTCCGTCCTCGGAATTTCAAATCCAAGCCGGATAGAAATATCAGAGCTAAACTAATACAAGCAATTCTAGTGAGCAAGCAATCATTTTACCATATCAAAAGCAAGTACTATATAAGTAAATCCATCAATCTACGATATCAGGTAGTTCTATCCATAAGGCGATAAGCATGAGAAATCAAGACAATCAAGGTATACAGAAAGAGATATACCTTGTGAGTCAAACAGGTGTGGATACCGTGATCGGATATCATCCTCACGTTTCCATGTTGACTCTCCCAAGGAGTGATGACCCCAAGCAACACGGACAAGACTAATTGTTCGGTTCTTGAGTATCTTCTCTCTTCGGTCCAAAATGGACACAGGCTGTTCCTCGTAAGACAGGTTGGTACCAACAACCAGCTCCGAATGATCGAGGACATGACTTGGGTCTGATACATACCTACATAATTGAGATACATAAAACACGTCATGCACCTCTTGTAACGAAGGTGGGAGGGATAAACGATAAGCAACATCGCCTATCCGATCAAGGATAACGAATGGGCCCACGTACCGCGGACTCAATTTCCCGCGAACGCCAAATCTAATGACCCCACGAGTAGGTGAGATCCGCAAGAATACGTGGTCCCCAACAGAGAACTCTAACGGCCTACGATGCTGGTCCGTCCAATGACGATGCCTGTCCTGCGCAACTCGAAGTCGCTCTCTAATTCCCTTAACCACTTCAACCGTCTGAACAATCATTTCTGGGCCTAACATTTTCCTCTCTACGATATCATCCCATGCAAGCGGTGATCTACACTTCTTACCATATAGTGCTTCAAATGGCGCCATCTGGATACTGGCTTGATAACTATTGTTGTATGAGAACTCAACCAAGTGCAGGTGGCTCTCCCAAGATCCTCCAAAATCTAAAGTGCAGGCTCGTAACATGTCTTCTAAAGTCTGAATCGTTCTTTCTGATTGCCCATCCGTCTGCGGATGGTAAGCCGTGCTAAACCTTAACTTGGTACCAAGACTATGATGTAAACTCTTCCAGAAATGTGATGTAAAACGGGTATCCCGATCCGACACAATACTGACAGGGACTCCATGCTGCCTGACTATCTGTTGTATATATAACTCGGCTAACTTTTCTGTAGATTGCCCTACTCTGAAAGGAAGAAAGTGTGCTACCTTTGTAAGCCGATCTACTATTACCCAAATAGCATCCTTACCACTTCGTGATCTCGGTAAACCAGTCACAAAGTCCATCGTGATGTGCTCCCACTTCCATTCCGGAATAGGAAGCGGTTGTAATAACCCAGCTGGCCTCTGCTGTTCTGCCTTCACCTGCTGACATACCAAGCAACGGAAAACAAATCTAGCTATCTCCCTCTTCATCCCGTTCCACCAGAAATGCTGCTTGATATCTTGGTACATCTTGGTCCCCCCAGGGTGAATAGAATATTGAGAACTGTGAGCTTCTGCCATAATCTCCTGTCTGATATCTCCACTAGGCACATATAGACGTGATCCAAACCTAAGTGTACCATCTTCATGAATTCTCATCTCCTTCCTGAGTCCTGACTCACATTCTGCCCTAAGCTTCTGAATCCTTGGGTCTTGTGCCTGAGCCGCCTTGATCCTGTCTACCAAGTCGGATTGAACTTGCAGACTTGTTAGAACTCCTACATCACTAGGAAGTATAACTTCGATGCCCATCTCCTGAAGGTCTTCTAAGATATGCCTCTGTGTTGTCAACATAAATGCGACGCCTCTCCTGCTAAGAGCGTCTGCTACTACATTAGCCTTGCCTGGATGATACTGAAGCTCCACGTCATAATCCTTAATCAACTCCAACCATCTTCTCTGCCTCATGTTCAGCTCCTTCTGAGTAAAGATGTACTTCAGACTTTTATGATCTGTGTACATCTCCACTCGGTCACCATATAAGTAATGCCTCCATAACTTCAGAGCAAACACTACTGCTGCTAACTCCAAATCTTGAGTTGGGTAATTCTTCTCATGGTCCCGAAGCTGCCTAGATGTATATGCTATCACCTTCCCATGTTGCATAAGGACACATCCAAGTCCCTTACCTGACGTATCACAATATACTGTAAAACCTCCGGGTCCAACTGGCAACGTAAGAATAGGTGCTGATATCAACTTCTGCTTCAAAGTCTCGAATGATGCCTGACATTCTGCCGACCAATCAAATGGCACATCCTTTCGGGTTAAGCGGGTCATGGGCGCTGAAAGCCTTGCAAAGTCTGACACAAACCTTCTGTAATATCCTGTTAATCCCAAGAAACTCCGTACATCTGCTACGGTCTTGGGTACTGGCCAACTTTCTACTGCTTCTATCTTCCTGGGATCTACTGCTACTCCAGCTCCTGATATGATATGACCCAAAAATGAAATGTGATCCGTCCAGAACTCATACTTACTGAGCTTGGCATACAACTGGTTCTCTCTCAGAACCTGCAACACTTTCCTGAGGTGGTCTTCATGCTCCTCTTCACTAGCTGAGTATATGAGAATGTCGTCAAGGAACACAATGACAAAATGGTCTAAGTATGGCATAAAGATACGGTTCATCAAATCCATGAATATTGCTGGAGCATTGGTCAAACCAAACGGCATTACTAATAACTCATAATGCCCATACTTCGACCTGAATGCTTACTTGGGAATATCTTCCTTCCGAACCCTCACCTGATGGTACCCTGAACGAAGATCTATCTTGGAGAAAACTCTAGCCTGGCTCAACTGATCAAATAAGTCGTCGATCCTGGGTAATGGGTACTTGTTCTTCACTGTTGTCGCGTTAAGCTTCCTGTAGTCAATGCACAATCTGGATGACCCATCCTTCTTCCCCACAAGTACCACTGGTGCTGTCCATGGTGACACGCTATCTTAGATGAACTTTTTCTTCTTCAGTTCCTCTATGTGCTGATATACCTTGGCCTGCTCTGAATCCGCCATTCTGTAAACTCGATCCGATATCGGTTTAGTTCCTGGTGCCAATTCTATACTGAACTCAATATCCCTAACCGGTGGTAGTCCTGGAAGTTTTTCAGGAAATACGTCTAGGAATTCTTCAACTACCTTCGGGATCTGAACTTCTTCCATTGCCGCTACTATTCCCTGCTCTGGTTGAGTTGCCTCTGATCTGACTAAGGTGAATCTCTTCATGCCTGGAATATCAAAAGATACACTCCCTCTACGATAATCTATTGTCGCATGACTGTCTTTCAGCCAGTCCATGCCTAAGATAACGTCGAAATTTCCAACAGGAAATTCTATCAACCGGGCTGGTAAGGAATGCTCGTAAACTACAACGCTACACGCTAGAATAACTCTACTAACTCCTACGAGCCCATTACCAGTGAGTATATTCAACCTCTCTGGCAATGCCTCGAACTCCATTCCTAGTCGTGTCGCAAATTGTGCAGATATAAATGAATGGGATGCTCCCGAATCAAACAATGCTACTGCGAGATATGAGGCGACGAGAATGTTACCTGCCACAACATCTCCCGATGCCAATGCCTCCTCCAAGGACAGAGTGAATGCTTGCCCTCGACCTCCTTGCTGATTTCTATGCTGCGGCCAAGCCTGATGCTGCTGTTGGCCCCTTCCTTGATGATGCTGGGGTGGTCTATGCTGGTGTTGCTGCATCGGCGGTCCCTGCTGCCGAAACATCTGAGCCTGCGGACGCTGTGCCAACGGCCTTACTGCCACTGCTGGTCCTCGATACTGACCTGCCCCTGGGGCTGGCAGAGCAGGAAACTGCTGCCCTGGTCCTCCTGCCCTCGAATTCATGGGACATATGGTCACCCGATGGTCTGGATTTCCACATATCTGACATAGTCCATTCAATGTCCGACACACATCTCTAGTGTTCCATCTTTCCGCAATAAGTACAGCCCGTCGGGGGTTGTTGGTTCTTCCTCTGTTGCTGTTGCTGCTGCTGCCTGGGTGGTGCTGGTCCTCGTATCGCCACATCGTGGATACGAATGCCAGTGGATGGTGCTGTTGTTCGGGACGCTGCTCCCCCTCCTCCTTCTATCTGACTGTGGGATCTCTTCTGACCTCCAGTCCTTACTGCAAGCCTCTGAATGATGATCCCATGCCTTCGAGTCGCTGTCAATATCTCATCAAAAGTTTGGTAATTGTGCCCCTCGATCAATTGCAAGAGTTCAAGATGAAACCCTTGCTGAAACCTCATGGCCCTCTGGCTCTCTGTTGCTACCATCTCTGGGGCGAATCTACTCAATCTGCAGAACTCTGCTGCATAAGCATCTACAGTCTTGCCAGCCTGCCTGAGGCTGATAAACTTCTGCTGTAGCTCAAACCGGGCCACAACTCCATAGTACTTGGTCTTGAATCTTGCTGTGAAATTGTCCCAAGCCACAGGACGTCTAATGCCCACTTCCTCTGATTCCCACCAATCACGTGCGAGATCCTGAAGTAACAACTTCACTAGATCCATACGTCCTTCTGCTGGTACCTTAGCTGCTGTCAGAATAGCCTTCATATCCTTAAGCCATGCATCTGCTGAGATGGCATCTTTCGTGCCCTCGAAACGGTGGGGGTTGTACTTACAAAACCTGGCTGATTCTCCTGAATCTGGCCTTGCCCCTCTTTCCAAAGCCGTCTGCAATCCTTGGTTGAGTAGCACATTCTGCTCTTGTAGCTGAGTGTGCATGCGCTGCTGGGCCAACATCTGATGTTGCTGAGTAGCCATCATTCCTCTCATGATCTCCAGAAGGGCTGGTGTGTCCACTTGGGTAGGTGGAACTGTCGGTGGTGATGGAACATCCGGATACTGCGATCCAGCCGCTGGTTCCACTATCACTTCTTCCTGGGTAGCCTCTTGAGTTAGTACTGGCCCTTGTTGCTGACCAACAGGGTCAGGTGGTCCATGTTGCTCCTGTGGTTGTCCAGCTCTGACAGGTACGGATGAGGTGCCCCTAAGAAAAGGGACAAGAGAACAATTAATCAAACAACCGGACATGAAGGATCAATGAAGTCAAAGGATACCGGAATGTCAAGCAAGGGTTGAGAATAACGAATCATGAGATCAAGGGGGAACACGTGTGATTGAGACATCCTATAAATCAAAACATCCCACAAGTTTGAAATCAGACCTGCATGGGCCACCACTAAAACCTTGTCACGCCCCAGAACCAGAATACTGGAGAGCGGAGGAATGACTCAGCCAGCTACGTATTACGGGTAGATGAATACCGTATAATACGATCAATGCTGTCTAACCAGACAAGGGGGTGCATACTACATGAAAGTCTTACTATGGTCATTTCACATCTATTGTCTCAATCATTCAAATAAGAAACAGTAATACAGAACATGTAAGATAAAGCAGTAAGGCGTCCCAAACGCTCAGTCAGAATGTTCTGGAAATCTGGCTTTACAAAACATAGCCAGATGGTATAGTAAGGTATACACAATTGTTATCAGCTGCAGTCTGATTTAGTTACAATTATGCAAGAGTAAGTACAAGACAATCCGACTAACATGTCGGTGCCAAACGGCTAAGTATAAAATAAATAACAAAACGAGCGGTGAAGTAAGGAAACCCACTCGAGTCCTCCTGCAATCATTCCCCTAGTATTGACCATCTTGGAGGTAGAAGTAAGCTAGATCCTCGGGGACCGGCTCTAAATCTGGCCATACAAAACCAGAGAGGTTAGACCTCTAATAGCAAGTACCACAAGGAAGGACGATATGAAGGATTAAACCAATAAGTAAGAGAATATAATAATAGATCTCTGCCTTCCACTAGGATTTACATAACGTCACGACACTTCGAACCAACCTCCCAACCAAACAAGGACAGAAGTTGGCCCGTCATGTCCTGACATTCTGATCATCCCAGTTAGGTAACAGAGTAGTACAGTACACAAACAAATCATCTTGAACGGCCAATCAAATCCTACGGCTTGCTATTGTGAGTCCCAAGTTATTCTGGAATTATGCAATATAGGGATTCCTCAGTTCTTACTATGTGCAAGCAAGGCTAGTCTATCCAATCAATCAATTGCGCCAATTATGTAGTTAGACGAGTCCCAGCGGGACGCCCGTCGTTATAGCATGTACAATAATATAAGCAGATACCGTTCCCTGCCCGTGTGACAGATTTACCGTATCTGTGGGAACCAGCCGGCCCGTCAGGCACTTAATAGTCCCAAGGGGGCTGCCATGTAAGAACTCGGGAATCCATTCTCTCCATGCCATCGTTATTTTATTTGACTTAATGGTCTCTACGTTGAGTGAAGTTCCATGCCGTGGATCATGGTCATTCGAATGAGTACTTTCGTACATGGTACGATATGCGCAACTCTACAACGATACCCGTGCGGCTAGATTGTAGGTTTTACATAGCGTGATGCAACAATCAATTTAACCACGGAATAATCATGCCTTGACCATAAAGTACACATGTTGTCTTTGTAAGATAAATAAAAAATTAAATAATAAATAATTACTTTGAAGCCTGCATGTGCCTGTATGCCAATATTCGGGATCGGCTAATCGAGTATAATAGTTCATTACATGAACGTGTCTCATTCATTCAATTCAATAAGACGACTAGCCAGTCTCTTAGTTCCAACTAGGAACGCATGATCAATATTTAGTCCATGTCACAATCATTATCAATGGTGACAAGGCATGAAAGTCCATCAATATTACATGGGGTCGGGTCCATAACTCTCAGGGTTAAGTCCTAGTCATACTGGGTATCCATGGATCAATCAGGACACAAGGTGCATTTTACATAACAATCCATTTTAACAAATTTAACATATCATGATTTATCAAGAAATTCACGCAAAAAGGCGTAAGGATATAATAGAAGAATTATCATGCCATCATTAAATGAATAGGTTGAGGAATAAATAAAAACACCCAGGTCAGGAAGTCACGCCAACAAGTCTATGCTAAGGCCAAAAGTCACGCAAGAAGTCTGTGCTTAAGACCAACAAGTCACGCTAAGTCTAGCTGGGGTGAGCGTGGAAAATGGGCGTGAACAGCGAGCGTGAGAAAAAATACACGCACGCACAGCGTGACTAAAAATACACGCACTCATGCATAGTATGAGCGTGACAAGAAATTCACGCACGCAAAGATGTGTGCTTGACAAAAATCTACGCACTCATGGATGTGTGCGTGACAAAAATACACGCACGCTCATGAGAACGTGAGCGTGACTGAAAATACACGCACGCTCATGAGAACGTGAGCGTGACTGAAAATACACGCTAACATGTAAGAACATGAGCGTGTCTGAAAATACACGCTAACATGTAAGAACATGAGCGTGTCTGAAAATACACGCTAACATGTAAGAACATGAGCGTGTCTCAAAATCCACGCAGACACGTAGAGACGTGTGCGTGACTGGGCTGATGTTTTACGCGAACACGTAAGAACGTGTGCGTGCAACATCTCCCGAACTCCAAGTCCTATGGAGCCTTCGTTCCAGTGCCAGAAATACACGCTAAGTTGGTGGACCAAGAACCCATGAACAACCGAAATACAACAACTTAGATCTAGGAAAAACCAGCCATAGAAATCCAAAATGCTAAGAACTAAACTCTCTCAGAATCATGAGAGGAAGAGTAATGATCCACAAAAATGGATAAAGGAGAAGCAAGTTTGCACTTGCCTACTGCTACTGCTACTGCTGGTGGGTGGAGAGCAATGAGAGGAAGAAGAAGAAGTAATGGTGAGGATGAGTAATGAGGAGAGAGAATGGAGATGGAAGCTTTAAATAGGAAGATGGTGGTAGGTGGGAGCTAATGGGCCGGGTTGCACAGATCCACCCTAGCCGAAACCCACTAAGACTAAAGCAGGAAATAAAATGCAGGAAATAAAATGCAGAAATAAAATTACAGGAAATAGATTAACATGGAATTTAAAGAGCAGATAATTAATTAACATGGAATTTAAAGAAATTTAAATACAGAATAATACATGATAAATACTAAATAAATACACATGAGCTGTACATGTATAAAAATACGCATTCCGGGAACGGGGAGTGACATTATGTGATATGTGTACTGAAATCCCTGAGTCCACTAGCCAAGAATTTTTACCACAAGCAGGGTTCATGAAAACCTCATCATTCATAATGATGACCTAGCCTCCATGTGATGAGATGACCGCTATTGTGTTCTCACCTTGCTTTACCTTATCGTTATTCTACTCTCTTCCAAGCAAAACAATTTTGCTTGACATGACCCTTCTTGCTACAACGGTAACATTCTGATTCCTTATACCGACTTTTGGAGTTTCTATTACTCTTGTCCATGCCATATTGTCTAGACCGCTGCTTTTACTCATGTCTCGGCTCTTTGAAACAAGCGCCTTTGAATGGGATGTGAATATCGTGTCTTGAAATGTCCTTCGTATCTTTTCATTCAACACCCCGCTATTGGCGAAATCAGACTAACCATGCCTTCTGGAGCAGAAGTGATCATGAACATGTTGGAGTCCAGTCTGGATTTGCTAACAACATACTTGTGGAATCCAAATTGTATTAAATATTTAATTTGATTGGATTTGGATATCCATAATTGGTGTTGTGCTATTTCAGATATAATAGGATTCTTATTTTAGAAAATCATATTATAATCTAAAATATGATAATTAATGAACTATTTTAGGTGTAATAGGATTCTTATTTGTGGACTTCCTAATTAAAAAATCATATTATGACTTAAAATAGAATTTTCTCATCATATATATATGAGGTGAGGGTGGAGGCACAAAGAATAAACACAAAGCACAAAAATGGAGATTCAGGGTGCTTGTCCACAAGAAAATCTAAAAGAAAGTTCGTACTTTGTTCTTAGGACTTCGTCATCCAAGACAGAAGGAAGAAGAAGATCTAATCGAGGAGTCAACTTCGATTAGGGAGATTGCTATGGGTTGGTGAGTGATCTCAATTTTAATATTATATTTTTCTTCTTGAGAGTGGTAAAGGGGTTGAACCTATTAGGGCAAAGGGTTCGACTTGAGTTCTGTCAATCTTGTAATTTCATCTGAGTTATTAAAGGTTGAGATTTGTGCTGGTGACGTACGTCACCGTCATATATTTGTCTTTATCTTGTGCTTGGTGTCCCTTAGATCGGGGTTGGATTTGGTCAGGTGGGTTGGCAAACACTTTCGCACGCGTCCAACAATTGGTATCAGAGCGAAGGTTCGATTCGTTCTGGTCTGATACCCAACAATTGGTATCAGAGCTTTAGAGGTTCTGGCAACCATGTCTACGGAGCAGATGAACACTCGTATGATCACCCTCACAAGGGAAAACTGGTCGATTTGAAAGCCAAGGATGGAGGATCTACTCTAATACAAGGACTTGTATGGTCCAGTGGAGGGCGACAATGCAAAGCCAACGGACAAAGCTACTGAATACTGGAAATGGCTGTATCGGAAGGTCGTTGGATTGATCCGCTAATAGTGGATGATTCGGTGTTTCACCGTATTTCTTATTCGGCAACTAGTCAACTCGAAGTACACGGAGGGTGCCTCGGCGGTGCAACATCTGAACGAGGTTCAGGGTATCATCAATCAGTTGTCTGCGATAAAGATGGTGATTGATGATGAGCTTCAGGCCCTATTGCTCTTGAGTTCTCTGCCAAAAATCTAGAAGATATTGGTGGTATCGGTGAGCAACTCCATGCCTGATAGAGTTATCACGATGGAGGCAGTCAAAAGTAGCTTGTTGAATGAGGATGTCTAACGCAAGCAAGTAGAATTGTCGCAGGAGTCCGCTCTGCTGACTTCCTACGGAAAGGGAAGACCCAAGTCACACGCGAGGACAAGGGGAGTTCTCGGGATCTTGCGATTGTAGACCGCAAGGAGGGCTGATATTATTGTGGCAAAATGGGTCATATCAAGAGAAACTGCATAAACCTCAAAGCTGAGAAGGCCAAAGGCAAGGATGATCAAGAGAATCTCACAGCAATTGAAGATATCATTATCACAGCGACCAACACAGAGGAACCTTGTGACATGTGTCATGATGGCGACTGGATCATGGACACGGGGACATCGTATCACGCCACTCCACATAGGAGGATCATCATGTCATATCACGGCGGCAGGTTTGGACGTGTGAAGATAGGCGACAAGGGGATGGCTGCAGTTATAGGCATCGATGATGTGTACTTGACGATGGAGTTTAGTAAAAAACTCGTCCTCAGGGGCGTACGACATGCACCAAATTTACGCTACAACTTGATTTTGGTAGGAAGGATGGCAGATGATGGTTGTCGCAGTCTATTTGGGAGCAAATATTGGATGCTTGCGAAGGGTTCCTAACAGCTGGCTCGGGGAGATTTGTGTTGTGGCATGTACAGGCTCAAGCCGTTGAGCTGTACAGGCAAGCCACAGATATCGAATAGAGGCTTAAGGGGTGTTCGACAGGAGGTAGATCATCAAAAACTTGCTGAGGAGGGGCTTCTAGATCCTTTGAGGGTTACGGAGGATTCGGTTCATCGAGACAAAGTGATGGATGGTGATGAGTAAAAGATTAAGGGTCAGTCTGTCGGTCCCATGACAAATGGTCGGTCTCCAGTGTCACGCCCCGCTCCCGTAGGAGCGATCGTCCTTGCTAAGGCGTGATGCCGCACAAGCCTAGATTGTGCTCGTACAAGGCGGGTTCCATAACGGCCGATTACAGCGGCTGCGACAGGGTCATCGTACAGAAGTTCCAAGCAGAAATATTAAATAATAGCAGCAAAAATTTGAAGCAAAACACAAGTTATTCAAAAGAAGCTCTTTATTGATATTGGAACACGGATTACAATGGGGCACAGGGCCAAGATTACAAGCCACTCAAGCTCACTCTTCTCACATTACAAGTCACTCAGCTCTCTCTCTCATCTCTCAATACAAGTCTTAAACCAGCGAATGCTTCGGAAGGCGACATCCATATATTATGTCATATATAAGTTTTGACTCCATGCGGCCGCATGCCTCGAATTGCCAAGGAACTCCGTGCCTCGACGCATCCAAACGAGCTCCGCACCACGAGCTTCTACCGATACCTGCACATAAAAACTATGTAGGTGTCAGTACTCAACTGTACTGGTGGAATGAGCTCCTCGTCCACCCATACAAAACCAACACATTTGATTTACTTTGTGCAACATAGTCCCTTTATGATTGTCTTTCTACTCTTGCCTTATGATCAGTTTTAAGACAGATGCCTTGGCCTATGTCTCTAGACCATCCCGTGCTTGCACCAACGACGTTTACCTATCAAGTCGTGCTTGCCTTTTGGCCAAAATCAAAGACGCAACTACGCGATAGTACCCAATTTTCTTGTAACCGTGCTATAAATCCTTTGTGCCGTGCCTCGCAACTCATTATGACTTAACCATATCGCCGCCTCGCGGCCCTTGCTACTTTGATCACTAACTGACCCAATCGAGACTTGTGAACTAGGTGTCACTCAACCAACTTTGCCTTGCGACGATTTTCTGACTTAAACTCTAACGACACAAACCAACTTATGCAACTTATATGCCGACAACTTAAGACTTGATGCTACACCTCATGCCGAAGCACGTCGCCTACGTTGAAACAAAATCTTAGGTCCAATATTGTGTTCTAACTGTACACACACATTCGACTCAACTCAATCCAAAGGCACACATGCGGGTTGCCGCCATGCCGACACATCTATATGAATTGGTCACTGACTCCTAGAGCCATCTTGGACTCCCTTTAGCTTTTGTTAGACGGACGCTCCTTCAGCGCGAGGTAGCGAGCCTCTCGCTGACAGTCTCCGCCTACCCGTGCGGTCATCCAATAACAAGCTAATATAATATTTCTCAAGACCCGGTCCCGTTGGCCGCCTGGGTCACCGTTCGAGAAAACTCTACCTTGTCGACAAGTTGTCCATGACCATGCAAGACTCGACTCAAACTGACGTCTCATACAGTCATTCTACCTCTAGTATTACCATCTCTTTCAGGGCCATCTCACATCTGAGACCGCCTCGATGACCCATAGTCGCGAGCATTCTTCTTTCTTGTCCTGTCATTTCATTCAACTCAAGAACAACTATTTGAAGCACTTCTCCAAACTCAATGGTTCAACCGTGGCCCGTGCCTTAAAATACTAAGTTTATGACATCGGCCTTAAACCAACTTGAACTCTATGTGACACCACTGCCCAAGACAAACTCTATATAACGGGCTTGGACTATGTTGTTATACTTAGCCGTAGAACTCAAAGGGCCGTGCTTGCTACTACTCCGATTGCCTAACATAACTTGCCTAACTTAACTTTGCAACAACTTGACGAACAACGGTTGCGTCAAGCTTTGCCTTGATGGGATGTGTCGTGCACGTGTCCGGCTTGAACAAACAAGTTATTTGGTTGTCTAGACTTATGCCACAAGATGTGCAATACAGCTTAACCAATGGGGCGGGCGAAGGCTATGCCAAGCCTTGGACAATGGATCGTGCATGCTTTATTAAGCATTCATGCGGGCGACGCCTATGACTTAGGCTACGTTCATAGCTTCGCCTACTCAACTTTTTTCCTTCCAAGCCACGAGACGAAGGATCGAGTGTCATTTTCAAAGCACGTCGTGCACCAACTTTAAGCCGACCGTTAGACCTTTCCATATTCTAATTCAATTCGACCTGTCGGGATTATTCCCTTATCTATGTGGATTTGTCTCTTTTATTATCAAGCCTACTTGTGTATTTGAAAATATGCAATTTATTATGTGAAGGCTAAGATGAGACAAGTTTACCGAAACTATCCCACCTGAGCGAGGAGTTGTCTCGACCGAACGGACCTCCAAGTATCCGTTGCAAGGCTAAGTCCGAATGCCGTTGGCGTTTCGATTCCTCCGATTGACTGAGCGGGACGGGGCAGTACATCCAGGTTGGGGTTGCTCTACGAATCTAGATTTTGGCTAAAGATGGTTTGCCAATGGATGGTGATCAGTCAAAGATTGAGGGTCAGTATGTTGTTTCCATGACAGGTGGTCGGTCTCCAGGTGCTACGGATCTAGATTTGGCGACAGATCTTTGCCAAAACTTCATGGAGCATCATCGGTTTCTGCAATTCGAAGCCAGGGAGGAGATCAAATTTTGCAGTAAACTCAATTTGAGGCAGAAGCATCTTCATTCACACAGTTCAAGGAGAGGTGTGGGTCATCGACAACATGCATAGTGAGTGATGTTCTATTCGAGGACGTATGTGTATAAGGGAGCTTCAAGTTCGGACATGAAGGTAGGCAGGTTCAGGAGTTCGAATCTTGTGATAATCGCACCGTCCGCTTGGTTGGGACAGCCAAGGGTGAAGAAGTTGTCGGAACGTTAACACTTTCTGTTGGAAGACGAAAGTCGGGGACAAGCAGCCAAAACTTACGGTGAGACTGATCGTCAGGAACTTCGGTCTTGGTCGTGTCATTGATATCGACAGGATCCCAATGGTGCAGAAGATACTACGTATGGTAACTAGCATCGACGTGACGGTCGAGAAGTTGGAGACAAAGAAAGATGCAAAGCAACTCGGGTGATCGGAGATCAATGGCATGGGGGAGAATGAATTCTGTCGTGGGACGACAGACATGGAGTCCAATTGAGGACACATGGGGTCAATACCCTCTCATCAGACTAGAATGAGAGATTGTTGGAGTCCAATCTGAATATGGTAATAACATACTTGTGGAATACAAATTTTATTAAATATTTAATTAGATTTGGATTTCCATAATTGATGTTGTGCTATTTTAGATATAATAGGATTTTTATTTTAGGAAATCCTATTATGATCTAAAATAGGATAATTGATGGGCTATTTTAGATGTAATAGGATTCTTATGTGTGGGCTTCCTAATTAAGAAATCATATTATGACCTAAAATAGGATTTTTTTTTTCTCATCCTATATATATGGGGTGAGGGTGAAAGGCACAAAGAATAAGCCCAAAACAAAAAAGTGGAGATTCGGGGTACTTATCCACAAGAAAACTTAAGAGAATTTGTACTTTGCTCTTAGGACTTCGCCATCCAAGACAAAAGGAAGAAGAAGATCTAATCGAGGAGTCGTCAACTTCGGTTAGAAAGATTGCTACAGGTTGGTGAGTAATCTCAATTATAATCTTCCATTTTTTTCTTGAGAGTGGTGAGGGGGTTGAACCTATTAGGGCAAAGGGTTCAACGTGAGTTCTGTCAATCTTGTAATTTCATCTGAGTTATTAAATGTTGGAATTTGTCCAGGTGACGTACGTCACCGCTATATACTTATCTTCATCTTATGATTGGTACTGTTCGTTAGACGGGGGTTGGTTTTGGTCAGGTGGGTTGGCAAACGCTTCTGCATGCGCCCAACAGAACACTCGTACGATTTTCTATGAGTTTTATAATATACTTTTTTTTAGGGTGTCCACTTCTTAATGGTGCTTGGAGGCATGCCTCCAAGGGGGCTCGAACCCGCGCCACTGCGCCGAGGTGCTCCACCGTTCCCAACGGGCTACGGCCACGAGTTTTATAATATACATAACAACCAAAGCCCATGCATCTCGCCATCGAACTTTACTCTCATAGAGGATAACTGGTCAACTCAAGTGATCTGTAATGGATGAACCATCCTTGTACCTAAGACCCAGCATCTGTCGAATCAAGAATAATTTATTTACCTATGTATTCTTTATATACAAGTATTGCAGCTTCTTCCACATGTCTTTGCATGCTGAATATTGGCATTGTGATTATACGCATTCTCGTCCACAAACTGCTTGATATACCTACACACATGTATATGCTCAAAATTTTAGTTCTCTTTAGATTTCTTACTGGACTTCTCGAAAGCAAATATCAGAAGATGCAACTTCTTGACACACATAAAATCTTTCATCTTGTTATGCCAATAGTGGTATTTGTAACAATTCAAATTTACCGTGAGTAACATCCATTTATTCTATTCGATTTGGCTGTCAACCCTAACACCTGGCACCCACTATTCTGATACCACTCTGTTGTGAATGAAATGCAAAAAATACACAAACCAAATAGTCAAAACTACTAAGAGGGCACAACACAAACACCAAGACTTTTTATGTGGAAAATCCAGACGAAAAAAATCATGGGACAATTGAAGTCTAATCTGAAAAAGCCTCCACTAATGAAATAAGAAGATATATTACAAACTTCTTTTCCGATCCACACAGATCACCTCAACGCTTTAATAGATGGAATTAGAATACAATGAGTACAAAAGAGATTATCAAAGACAAGATGATGAGGAAAAACAAGCGAAGAACTGCTCAAAACGATCTCTCCTCGAATCAACCCCTGAAACTCTGAATCTCTCTCATTCTCTCTTAGAAAGTTGCAATCTTGAGAAAGTCTCACCTTTGATCTTTTGATAATGATAATAAATTGGGGTTAGAAAACACGTAGTTAAAGACCCCAAAGAGATTTGGATCGTTGATCACGATCCAACAGAGTTAATAAAATACCCAATTTTTGAACTTCAGCCTTGATATCGTTATATCAATGATATACTTGTAATGGTATACCAAAAATTACCTAATTTATGTTAGATTAGTTCTAGAATAAAAGCTTATATGACTAGTATATCGATGATACACTGACAATGGTATACCGACAATATACTGCTGACTTTGATATTTTTTTTCAATTGCTCTGATACGCGCTCAAATCGAGTGACCTTCGACTTTTTGAGCTTCTCTGAAACACATAAGGAGCTCGTCACACTCTGGATTGTCCTCCACGTAGTGGAAACCCTACCCAACGCCAACAAATACTCCCAATTTTAGGGGATATTAACAAGTCCATGTCCCATCAAATGAAATAGAAGATGATATGAGTGCTTCTGATGTCAAGGGTTATGCACAAATCTACCTTTCTAATAATGAGACAAGATATTCAACTTGAAAGTGTTGTGAAATGGGACTTATCAATTTCTTGAAGGCTTATAGTTCTAGACTTCTTTCCATTTTTCGTCGAACGGTCGATGAGAGGGAGGAGATCTTGCTCTCGGTCCCTTCTGTTGGTGTGCGACAATATTTTCGTATCGACTTCATCAGGAAGATCATTTGGAAGATGCTATAGATCTGAAGAGCATTGCTCTTCTTATATGGCTGATTTGTGTCGTGTTCTTTTCCTTCTTTTTTTTTTTCCTACCTACTAACCTAACTAACCTAGCTATCCATAATCCGTGAGGCTAGACAAGCCGAACCTCCCAGGACTCGCCGTCCGTCCCTTCTATACACGGTGGTGTTACCAGTACAACACAATCCGATGTGATGTTCTTTTCCTTGATGCAAGGCCTACTTCTCCTTGGACAATTGGACGGAGCATTCTCGAGAAGAGACTCGAGAGACCAATTGATCGAGATCAATACTCTCTTCACCCTTCTGAGTTTGTAACAGCATCCAAACCTCTTCTACCACTTGTTCCTTCTGTGCAGATGGAGATTGGAAGATACAATATATCTGAGGAAGGTCCACTGCAAGGACAGAGCCTATATGCCTCATGAGTAGACACATAGGATGCACGAAAAAAAAAATCCTAACGAAACGACGGAGACGACCGTGCGGTCGAAATCAATGCCACGTGTCGTCCGTATTTGAGGGGACGTGGTACCCACAAAAACCAGTCCTCTCTGCTTTCACTATTTTAAAACCCGACCAATGGGAAGCCACACGTGGCTTCGGTTCACGTGTCGATCCCATTTCGGTCTGTGTGGAAGCATTGTTGATGGACATCGTGCTCCTCCTCCACGTTACTTGTTTCCCTCGGTATGGTCTGTGCGGTCTATATTAGGTCTCGTTTGGTTCGCGGAAAGGAATGTTTGGAAATGCCAAGAAATTTGGAAAGGAATGTGAATACTTCAACGTGGAAAATTGATTCCTTGTTTAGATGGATAGAATCTTTTTTTTCCTAATTTTTAGTTCTTTCATTGAGAATCACTTTACTTTCCTTCTCAATTTCTTTGGCACCCAAATATAGAAAAGTAATCACTTTTTTTTCCAACCAGGTGATTCCGCCAACCAAACGAGGCCTTAAGGCTACTCAAGCAAACAAAGACTTATATTGGAGCATTAAAAGGGCAAATGTTAAAGGTCACCCCATTTTACTAAGGGCAACCATCCTACCAAGGGCAACCATACTTTCTTTTCTTTTACTAAGGGCAACCTAAAGTTCACAAGTTTACTAAAGGCCACTAAGAGGATAAAACGAAAAATAAAAAGAAAATAGAAAACAAGAAAACCCAAAACCCTCCCCCTTGCCACCCTCCCCCCCCCCCCCCCCCCAAATCGTTCTCCCCCTCCTCCACCCGACAACGCCCCCTTCCCCGTTCTGTCACTTGAGGACTGCAGGACTTGCCTGCAATCCTCTCTTCAAATAGGACTACAGGGTGACCCTGCAGTCACTGTAGGTTTGATTTTTTGGAAAAAAAATTGGAGAAAAAAAACTTCTGTCACTTGAGGACTGCAGGACTTGCCTGAAGTACTCTCTTCAAATATGACTGCAGGGTGTCCCTGCAGTCACTGTAGGTTGAATTTTTTGAAAAAATCAAGAAAGACTAATGTCACTGGAGGTGGGACACCAATGATGGAGGTGGGGACACCAATGATGGAGGTGGGGACAACAATGGAGGGGGTGGGGAACAATGGAGGTGGAGATTAAGAAAAGTGGTTTGGGAATTGAGAAAAGAGGAAGAAGAGAATGGAGGAAGAAGACAATGGCATGACTTTGTGGCCCTTAGTGTTTTCAAAATGGCTAACTTGTAATTTTTAAAAAAATTTAAGTTTGTGGTCCTTAGTAAAAAAAGAGTGGCCCTTAACATTTGCAATTAAAAGTTCAATAACAGTACGGGTTACTTGTGCAAACGAAGACCTGCATCAGTCGAAAAATTCAAAACCCATGGGGGTGCAATCGCGGCCCCTCGAGACCAGTAGCTATGCCCCTAATCATTTGTATATGATAAAACTGTTAAATATTGTGTAACAACCTGAGTTACACCCCGATAATGAAACCCAAGCCAGAAGTAGAATTGATGATCTTAACATTCATCTACAATTCATGGCAAAATAGTGATTAGTATGACTTGCTCTGTAATTCTCAGTCAATCGTCCTTTATGTGAACTGAATATGTGTTTGACTTGAGCATCAAAAAGAGGTTTTAGCCACCGAACTTTGTATGGTCTGCTTGGTAACGGTGTTTACATTAATTTTGGAGTGTTTTTGAACCGATTGTTCATGAAAATTTCTGCTTGTTAAATGGTTTTGGTTGGCACAAAAACTCTCCAAAATCGGTGTAATGTAATTTTAGGTGGCTTTATAAACACCCTAAAGCAGTAGATTTTGAAGAATTTTATTATTTTATTCTATTTATATCTTTACCAAAAATATATAATTATAACTAGTAATATGCTACCTTATTTTTCTTTCACATCTGTGTTTTTCTTCTAGTTCTTCCAAACTATGGCCATTTTTCGGTAAGTTTTTATTTTTTTTAAATCTCTTTCTCCCCTACTTTCAACTGAGCGTTTCTATTATTTTGATCAAATATGAACTTCTATCTCCTGATCGAGGCGTGGGCTGGGTTGCAGTTCCCACGCTCGGGACCGTTTTGTTATATATGGACATATATATATATATATATATATATATATATATATATATATATATATATATATATATATATATATATATATATATGTATGTAATTTTATTAGTGTAAAAACCTTTCAGAACGACTAGCTAATGAATTACCAAAGCATGGGTTGGACTGCTTTAAAAGTCTCTACTTAAAACCATCAAAAAACGGACCCCTCATAACCACTCATAAATGGTACTCTAAAAACACTACATAACTACTACCCCTACAATTGCCAAACAAACCCCATTGTTTGTAGTCCCTTTTTGAGTTGGATCATCCCCAACAAATATTAGAATTTTTATAAAGGCACTACAAAACTACTCGGAGCTGTCCAACTTTTTTTATTTACAAGTTTGTCACTCAAAAAAATTGCTAGGAACAGTCCACTACATAGTATAAAAGCCAAAAAAAAAAAAAAAAAAAATTCCTTTCCTCTCAAATTTCAAATATTGTTCTCAATCCATGTTCATACATAAATTTTATCCTCTAGTAACTAAAATTTGATTTAGGATTCATTTTGGGAGTAGTTTCAAAGTTTTGAACCCATCTTAGGATTTAAACTTCGGAAATTCGCCAACAGTCGTGACACGAACGATGATGGGCTGTCAAAAAATTTGACAGACATACTCAGGACTCTCAAAAAATTTGACAGTTCTAACTATTGTCATGGCTATCAAATTTTTTGACAATCCTTTCAAATAATCCATACCAAATGAAAACAAAAACTGTCAAAAAATTTGACAGTCCTGGCGACAATTAGTACTGCCAAAAATTTTGATAGTCATGTAAAACAACTTTCGTTTTCACTACATTGTCAAAAAATTTGGCAGTCATGGTCTGATTTTTTTTAGAGCAACATGTGTAAAATATACATGACTGTCAAAAAATTTCTATAGTCCAGCTTCGTCCCGGTCGCGATTGTCGGTGGATTTTTGTAGTTCGAAACCCTAAAATAGATTTGAAACTTCAGAAATCTGGCTAAAATGAATCCCAAACCAATTTTTAGTTACTACAATGTAAAATTTGGGATTGATTGGTTCTTGGAATTGAAAGCGGAGAAGGAAGAAGTTAGAGGTTTGAAGTGAAAAAAAGAGTAATTTTTTTTTGTAAAGTGAAAGAGTAAAAGTTAGAATTTTTGGCTTTTGGTGTGTGTTCTGGAGAGTGGCATTTACTGTTAAGTTCTTTTTATAGCGCTGAGTTAAAGTTACTCAAAATTGGAATAGTTCCGAGTAACTTTTGTAGTGTCACGATAAATTTTCCAAATATTAAATAATATTTATTGATGGATTATGTTTGTGTAGTTTATATATATATATATATATATATATATATATATATATATATATATATATATATATATATATATATATATATATATATATAATATTTTTTTGCGTGATGAGCCTAGGGTTCCAAAGGGAGTCGCCAGTGCCGAATAGAGCGGCGCAGACGCTGGAGGCCGAAGTCGATACCGGCGACCCATCTGTACGAGATGAAGGTGGAGGATGGACCACCGTGGAGAGGCGTCGACGGCCGCCCCAGGCAGGGCGGAGTGACAGAAGTAAACAGGGAGCAGGGATGGGCGGATACAGGCCTGTCGGCCAGGTCCGGGCCACGTCGAGTAGACCAGATGGATCCCAGAGGCGGACAGGGCCATATCCGTTGGCAGGGGGAGGGGACAGTAGTCGAGGACGCGGACATGGAGCGTCAAGACCTGAAGGGAGAAAAGAGGGTGGCACGAAGACGGCAAATTTCAAGAACACCCAAACGAGGGACCCTGGATCACGATCGGCTCCGATCTCTTGGGCGGACCTATGTAAACTAGCAGCTGTTCAAGAGGAAGTGGAACTCCAGTATGTGGAACCACGGATGGTGGGGGGGAGAAAGGTCGTGGAGATCACGACGGATGATATAGAGGAGACGACGGCGTACTGGAGGAATACCCTTATATTGTATGTAATGGGAAATAAACCCTACTACGGGCAACTGCGAGCGTATGCACAGAGGATGTGGCGCCCTAAAGGGGAGATGGAGATTTTCTCCAGGGAAAACGGGTTCTACTTCATCAAATTCGATCTAGTAGAAGATTTGGAGAAAGTCCTGAAGGGGGGCCCATGGACGTTTGATGGGCGTCTCGTCGTGCTGAAGAGATGGTTCCCTGAATCATGTTTTGAGAAGGATAGACTCTCGACGGTGCCAATTTGGATTAGGCTCCCCTGGCTATCTCCTCAACTTTGGAGTACTCCGGCAATCATGAAGATTGCTAGTATGGTCGGGAAACCTCTCCGTACAGATGTTCTTACTGCCAGAAGGAAACGTCTCTCCTTCGCAAGAGTTTTCGTTGAGATAGACGTCACCACAGAACTGCCTAGAAGAATAGAAATCATGCTTCCTAATGGAGAGCTGACATGGCAGGTTATCGAATACGAATGGGTTCCCCCCTCGTGCGACAAATGCCGTTGTTTTGGACATGTCAGTTCTCACTGCCAGGAACAAGAATCACATATGGAGGACGAAAATATGAAGCCAACGGAGTCTGTCCAAGAGAGACCAGAAATTTGGGAAACGGAGGAGATGATGAACATTGCGACACCGATAGCCGGAGAGGTGAGGGAGGAGGATCAGGATCCTGGACTTCAACAGCGGGATGAGCCAATGGGAGGGAATGAAAGCTCCCTCCTTGGCAAAAGGCCAGTACCTGAGCAAGAGATGAGAAGGACAGGGCAATTGATGCTAACACAGGGTGAAATAGGAAACGAAGTGGACGAGGTGAGCAGAGACTACTCCGCAGACAAGATCCTTCCACCAGCGAACATGAGGGCGTGGGAGGCGGACATAGGCGACCGAGTATCCAAGTATGTAAAAATTTTTGGGGAGGGAAACAGTGACTCGCCGAGACGAGGAGCATATGGGGAGATGGGGGAAGGCGGATACGACCAAAGGGAGGTTCATCATCGAAAACCCTACGTGGAAGAATCACTTGCAGGAGATGAATGCTGATGGATTAGATAACAGGGGAAAATCGGGACTGGAACATACAACAAAGAACCAGCCCGCAAGGAGCAGCGACAGGTTGAGGAGTAAGGAGGACGGTCCCACAAATCATCAATGACTATTCTGACGTGGAACGTGAGGGGAGCAAATTCGGTGGGAAGGTGGAAAGAGATCCAACAGATGGTGAGGAATACCAAAAGCTCTATTGTAGCTATTCTAGAAAGCAAAATCAAGGAAAGAGGAAGGCTCAAACAAAGAATCCCTAATAACTGGGAGGCTGTAGATAATCTGGCCCAAGGAGGGGTCGCGCGGGTCTGGGTCTTGTGGGATAGCCGGGTCTGGAAGGGAAGAGTCCGATTTGCCTCGGATCAACTGATAGTCCTCAATTTCTCTAACAAGGGAGGTCTGGAGATTGTGGTAGGGGCGGTGTATGGGCACAATGACCGTCGTCTGAGGAACAAACTATGGGAGGATATTATTAGAGTCTCTACAGATGTGGGCAATCAATGTCCGTTCCTTCTGAGTGGGGATTTCAACACCATCCTTTCTGCAAATGAGAAAGTCGGAGGTAGGCCCGTCCCCCCTAATATTCTCTCTGATTTTCAAAATTGCATAACAGGTGCAGGATTACTCTGTGTGGAGAGGAAGGGGCAGTTTTGGTCCTGGAACAATAGCTCGACCGGCAACCGGGTGTCCTGCATATTGGATAGAGCTATATGCAATATGAAGTGGATTGAATTCTTCCCACTTGCCAGGGCGGAGGGTCTCCAGAGAGGAATGAGTGATCATACGCCGTTATTAATTCGACTGGGTGATACATATAATTCTGGTCGACGGCCGTTCAGGTACTCCAATGCATGGAAGCTCATGGAGGGATATGATGCAGCATTTCAAAGGGGACTCCTTGGGATGCACGAGGGAAACCCACAATTCCGACTCATTCGTGCAATGAAGGATATTAAGCTAGAGCTAAAAAAGTGGAATACACAGCGGCCAAAGAAGGGACTTGAGGAGCAGACCTGGCTCGACGGGAGTTAGCTCTCCAGGACGAGGTCCGAAGCCTCCGAATTCAGGAGGAAATACACCTTAAGCAGGTAGCTAAATGTAAATGGCTAAAAGAAGGGGACAGGTGCTCAAAATTCTTCCATGCCACGGTGAAAGCGAGGCAACACCGGAACTCGATAGCTCCTTTATTGACGGCGGAGGGGGAGTTAGCGGCTCCGCCCGTTCACATCAGCGCTGCAGCGGTGGCTTTTTACACGGCGCTGTACAATGACGTGGAGGAAAATGAGGACGGGCCTGAAATCATATGCAAGCGAATTGTTACGGAAGCCGGTAATGCAGTTCTTCGTAGGCGGATTCAGATAGAGGAAATCGATGAAGTCATTAAGAAAGCGGATCCGGACAAGTCCCCTGGGCCGGACGGTTTCAACGCGGCGTTCTTCAAAAACCACTGGAGTCAGTTGAGAGGACACATGTTCGAAGTGGTGGACGATTTCTTCGAAACCGGTCGGCTAATCCGAGAAATCAATCATACGTTTCTAGTGCTTATCCCCAAGAAAGCAGGAGCCTCGGATATGGAAGATTTTCGACCTATCGCATGTTGCAATTTTATCTATAAGATTATTACTCACATCATGTGTAACAGAATGCAGGTTCTTATGCAAGAGCTCATCTCGGATAACCAAGCAGCGTTCATTAAAGGACGGGCGATCGGGGGAAACTGCTTGCTTGCACACGAAATGGTTCGGGAATTCAATAAACCTGGCGGGAGGAAAGGATGCATTAAACTTGATCTTCGCAAGGCCTACGACACGGTAAACCGAAGCTTTCTATGCAAGATTCTCAAGAGTATGGGTTTCGACCAATGGTGGGTTGATCGAATAGAAGAGTGTATCACTACTCCGACGTTCTCGGTGATCGTGAATGGTCAACCACAGGGGTACTTTGGTAGCAGACGTGGGCTCCGACAGGGGGACCCCCTCTCCCCCTATTTATTTACCATAGTAATGGAATATTTCACTTGCTTGCTTGATGTGGAGATTCACAGAAGAAATATCTTACCTCTGTACCGTCAAGTTAATCCAGTTGTTTCGCATCTCATATACGCAGACGACCTTCTTCTTTTCATGGAGCCCTCGGAACAGGGGATATCGGCTCTCATCAAATTACTTGAGGTGTTTCGGAAGAGGGCGGGTCTGGCATTAAACAAAAATAAATCCCAAATATTCTTCAGCAAAGATTGCCCGCGGCAGGCTTATTGGACAGGTCGATTAGGGATTGAGCAAGGAGCGCTTCCAGTCCGGTATCTTGGCATTCCTCTTTCTATCAACCAGGTGACTAATATGGAGTGCAAGGAGTTGATTAAGTATGTGCAGATTCGGTTGGAAAGTTGGCAGCCGCAACTTTTGGCTTTCGGAGGACGAATCGAGTTGGTACGGTCGGTGATCTGGGCGATCACAAATTACTGGTTCCAGGCTGTTATCGTCCCGACAGGTACTGTGAAAGAAATCGAAAGATTGTGTGCTAACTTCGTATGGAAAGGGGGAATGCACACAATTGCTTGGGAGGAGCTATGTCAATCTAAAAAGGAAGGTGGGATCGGGTTGCAATCCCTCACGACTCTACGAGACGTGGCTAAACTACGGATGGCGTGGAGATTCCTAACAGGGACGTCTATGTGGGCGAAGTGGATGCGTTCAAGGTATGTCTCCACCAAAAATTTCTGGACTATGGCGTACAGTAACAACTTTTCAGTTCCGTTTAAACGTATACTTGAACTGAGGAACACCCTCAAGTCATGTGTCTCTCGGGTTATCCGGAACGGACGGTCGACGAACGCATGGCAGGACCCTTGGCTTGGGAAACAGAGTCTCGTCGAGCGTATGGGATGGAACATGTTTGAATTGGTCGGACAGGACGGACCGCTCAGCGCGTTCATCAGCGGAAGGGAGTGGAATATCTCGAACAGACACGTCAAGGCTATGTTGGGCGACGAAATTAGCATGATCCCGATTGTAGAGGAAGAAGGTGAAGATTATTGGTCGTGGGATGGTTCTTCGGACGGCAAATTCTCACACTCAGTTGCATACGAGAGATTACGACGCACGGCCCCCACGGCCAGCTGGGCGAAAATCATCTGGACTCGTAGGGCGGCGAAGAAGTGGCAACTCTGCACATACAAAGCTATAAAAGATCGATTGCTTACTAGGGAACGTCTCAGTCAGTTCGGAGTTCAGATTGACGACCCCAGGTGTGTTTTGTGTAGAAGTAGTAATGAGACGAGAAATCACCTATTTTTCGAGTGCCCGTTTTCGGAGGAGATATGGCAGTCATTTCGTAAGGATATGGGATTAGCAGCTCGACGACAAGTCGGCCTCGAGGAGGTAGTGGAGGAGATCCGGGGCCTGCAGGGACGTGGACAATATTTCCACCGTATTTGTACTCGGTTGGTAACAGTAATTTGGCATATATGGCGAGAAAGAAATAGCCGCATATTCGAAGGTAGAGCTACTTCCTACTCTGGTATCCTCAATAATATTTATGCGGATCTGCGAGCAGTTGAGACAGGAATAGGATAAGAAATGGCCTGTTGAGTGGCCATGGTTATGAGGGTCGTGTTTGTATGGGGATACTTGGGAGTGGGGATACTTGGGAGTGCAGTGATGTATAGAGAGTACTGTAACCTGCTTTGTTTTTAATAAAGAAGAACCACTTTGCTTCAAAAAAAAAAAAAAAAAAAAATATATATATATATATATATATATATATATATATATATCAGCAGAAAAATTCGTCAATAAATATCAGTATCTTTTGGCAGTGGTGACCTCGGCCCATCTACAAAATTCAAACATGTTCATCTTTTACAACAAGGACGCTATGATCAAAAGATGAACGTGACACCACTTTACACCCCACATTAAAATGGGCCTACATCACATGTCGGGCCAAAGTCAAAGAAATAAGAGCCCCTCCTTCCTAACTCTCCTCCTTTCAAAATCCAAATATTTGCAAATATTCACGAAAGTACCACTCCGGGCCCACCGTATCAACGGTCGGATTCGAAAGTGGATCCGGATGCGGATCCAATTGCATATCCGTAAATTTAAGCCAAAGCTCCAGGGGCATTCCCGTAACTCGATTGAACTAAAGTGACCGTTTTGAAGTTTGAACACTCACTCGAGCATTGAAGAACTCAATTTTTAACTCCTCCATTCCAATTTTTGTCGCGCGCGCGAGAGTATGAGAGAGATGACCGGGGTGATGACGCTGTCGACCGGCTACTCCGGAGGCTGCGGCGGCGGGGATAAGGGGCACGTGTCGGTGGTGGCTCTGCTTCTGGCGGCGATACGGAGGTCGGTGGCGTCGACGTGCCGGCTCGGCGACGGCGGCGTCGGGGACGACGACGTATTGGCGGAGCTCCGGGCGATGGAGATCGGGTTCCCGACCGACGTCCGCCACGTGGCCCACGTCACCTTCGACCGGTTCGAGGGCTTCCTCGGCCTCCCGGACGGGTTCGACGAGTTCGGCCGCGTCCCCAGCGCCAGGTCCGCTTGCTCCCTCCCTTCTTCTTCTTGATTTTGGCGAAAAGTTGGGGGTTTTGACAGGAAAGGCGGAGTCTTTGGTGTAAATTTTGCAGTTTTGTCCTCGACAAAGTCTAATTAAAAAAAAGTTGGGATCTTTGTCGTATTTTTTGCACTTTAGCCCTACTTTAATGTGACAATTTAGGCTAATGATAAAAAAAATGGTGCCACTTTTTAGTAGGTTTGAATTGAAGTTTATTGACAATGTAGGATTTTAAGTAAACAATCAAGCTTGACAGGGCTGAACTGAAACCGAAACTGAAGCCAAACTACCACGTGTCATCTTCTAATTGGCCGAAACAAACCCAACGACCCAGTCCCTCCTGTTAACTTAGGCAACAGCGCGATTTCAGCCGCGGTCTGTGTATCACTATTGTTAAAGTAAAAGAAACTTAACATGGACTGTCCGAATGTATTCTGCGATTGCATGTGCCGTATCCGACACGAAACGGACACGGAACGACTCAAGAATCAGGAGTGTCGGTGCTTCCTAGTTTCAGTTGTAATTCCTGCAAGCACCATCTCCATGTGCTATCATTTTTCCACTGCGGAATGAAAAATAAGTAGATAAAAATTTCTTCTTGTTGACAGTGCAAGTGTGTTTGGCGTGTCGGCCGATTCAATGCAGTGCTGCTACGACTCCAGCGGCAACAGCGTGCCCACCATTCTCCTCCTCATGCAGGAAAGGTTGTATACGCAAGGAGGTCTGAAGGTTAGTACTGAGGACATTTTCATCGAGCATTCGCGCTTTAGCTCATTCGTCATAAAGTGTTTAAAAACTTAAAATTGCTTAAATTTTTACAGGCAGAGGGGATTTTCCGAATAAATCCGGAGAATAGCCAAGAAGAGGAGGTGAGGGAGCAGCTGAACAAGGGGATCGTGCCGGATGACATCGATGTACATTGCTTGGCCGGCCTTATAAAGGTAGACTATTCATTCTTGTTACAAATGTATCAACTCCAAAAGCATATCTTGTGGTACAAAAGCGCAATTTAAATGATATATTCCTTTGAGGTGGTCTTGATGTACTTCAAAATTTACGAAATGTGTTCCAAAAGAGCAATTAATAAAGCTGGGGGTGCCAAAATTGAATAGTTGAAAGTGAAGGTGCAAAAAATAGTATGCTACTCATGGAGTAACAAACGTACGATGCCTAGAAACGTTACAGGTGGTTAAGTTCATAGCTACTTGGATTTATAACTAACAGATAACTTATATCAATTAAAATATATTACAATTAACCCAACTTTCTTCTCAATTTTTTTTATACATAAAGAAATTTCAGAGTGGTTAGATACTTATTAATTTTGCACACCTAATTTTTTTCTTTTTTCTTTTTTACATTAATCAATGATAAACACAAGAAAAGAAGAAATTAAGTGCAACACAGAAGATGAATCAGAAATGATATTGGCAGGCCTGGTTCAGAGAGCTTCCCGAGGGGGTACTGGACGGCCTTTCCCCGGAACAAGTTCTTCAGTGCAACGCAGAAGATGAGTTCGTCGAGCTCGTGAAGCTGCTTCTTCCTACACCTGCTGCCTTACTCAACTGGGCTATCAACCTCATGGCCGATGTCGTCGAGGAGGAAGATCTGAACAAGATGAACGCAAGAAACATTGCTATGGTCTTTGCCCCAAACATGACTCAGGTATTTCCACCAAACTTTTTAGTGTCTATTTTCCGCAGCCTTCATGTCATTGTGTGGAATAAAGCAAGGAAAAAAAAAAAGTAAAGAAATAGTGTTCAAATGCAAAATAAAGAGAGAGAGAAGAAGAAGAAAAGAAAACTAAAACGAAAAATAATGTTCATAGTGAATTGCCAAACCAAATGAGGGGAACAATGTGTTTATCCCACTAAAGAAAGTTATAGTTTCTCACATTCTCCCCTTTGGTTTTCTTAAGATTTCCTATGCACCACTTTTGCCAGTTTCCCTCTTTTTATTTGGAAAGATGTCTTCATAGAAGAAGATAAAAACTGATAGAAGTAACTTACATTGTTCGGCTCCTTAATATGAAGATCAAGGTTCGTTGAAAATATTGAAATAAACCCCAACTACTTTTTCGGCATTCAAGCAAAAAAGAAAGAGCATTGAAACTAAAAACTTAAAGAGTTTTGCTTTAATCCACTCGATTCCCTATATTTGAACAAATTCTAAAATTCCTGACACTTGTTGTTTCTTGTACCAGATGTCGGATCCTTTGACGGCTTTGATGCATGCTGTCCAAGTGATGAACTTGCTCAAGGCTCTAATCTTGAGAACTCTAAGGGAACGCGCTGGGGAAGGAGAAGAATACTCGGACTTCTCTTCCTCACCTTCGTCTGAGCCACAAGGTCACGATGATTTCGATGGTGAACAAGACATGGATATGAGTGGTGAACTGAGGATAGTTACTGTGGATGGTTGTGACGACAGCAGAGAAGACGACACCATGAAAGATACAGAGGATTGCTTCTCGAGGAGGTTGGAATGGAAGGATCATGATGAAAATCCAGTAGGAGGTAGTATTATTAGCCTCGACCTCTCTTCTAGCGATCGCACAGCACAATGGACCTACTCGGGCTCGGGCTGCAATGTAGGTTCTCGTCTTATGTTAACTTGGAGCAAACGAGAGAGCTCGAGCTCAAGTGAAGACGAGCTTTCGATACTGAAGCAAGGAGAAGCTCATTGAAATGCATGGAAAAGATGAATTTGCAAGTGAAACCTCTCAATTGGTTCTCTGAGTCTTACCTCTTCCTGACTGAAGTTTGTGTGCATGACTTAGTTCTAATGTTTGTAAATGTGATCAAACTAGTTATGGATTCATCAACATGGGGTTGAGAGGCTTTGATTGTTTCGTGTGTGATTAAAATCTAAGCTTGAAGCTTTAACTAGTTAATGGCTTTGTTCAGCTTTAAGCTGAACTTGTATTGTTGTTATATTTGGATGATTAAATCTAGCTTTTGAAGCTTTAACTGTTGTCCTGATGATTCTTACTCATCTCAACTTTTCTTCTGTTGCATTACTATTGTCTTGTCCCCTTCACATGGTTTTACCCCCTTTAATTGTGTCTTGAGCATTGTTAGGTTATAATAGTCAGTGTTTTAAAAACCGGACCGGACCGACCGGTTGATCCGGTCAACTCGTGAACCAGTAGCTTTTCAGACTTGTTTATAATACCGGCCCACAGTTTTTTCGAAAAAGCCTAGTCAAACCGGTCGACCCAGCCGGTCGGTCAGACCACCAAACCGTCTGACCTAGTTGGGTTTTGAATTGGTTTGATCTTGACTTTTGGCTTCTGTTTTGGGGACTTTTAGATGCAATTAAAGTTAATATGTTTGCTTCTTGACTAATTCTATTATACTAATCGTTCAGAACTTTTTAAGTAGTATATATGTAGTTGTGTACCATGTAATATATTTTTAATGTAAGATTGTAAGTCTATATAACTGGTTCAACCAGGGTTAACCTAGTGGTTGGACCGGTTTGACCCAACCCAGTGTCTTGATCGGGTCGATATCTGATCCTGTTTTTAGAACATTGGTTATACTTATCGATTGTGACACGCACGCACACATCAAAAGCAAAAGGTGGAATTGTGTGTATATATATATACACACATTTTCCAATTAGGTTCTCTTGAGAATCCAACCTGCAGAATATGTAAACTTAAATCACTCCATCCTAACATTATCATTGAGGAAGGATCCTTTGTGTCATTGGAGATGACAAAGGTTGCATGTTAATTCATAAGCTAGCCTAGGGAAGTATGTAACCGAAAGTATGAGCTGAATCTTAATAGTACTTGTTTGAAGGAATTGTTAAATTTTCTCCTTTCTCAATTTATATCTTTTTCTTTTTTTTTTAAGTTTCATGGTTCTGCTCATTCTAATTGAAGAATCATAAATATTTTTACCGTCTCCTAAAATAAATCCTTTCTGTGGTGCTGAAAAAATTCATCTATTTACTAGAGTTTCTTGCTTGTCACAAAGGCCTGACAAAGAACTCAACCATGTCGAAATGTTTCACTAACTCATTGTCAAGCCTCATGTTTCCAACTGTTCGACGTGGTATTAGCGTCCATAATTCAAACAGAAAATTTGTATCTGAATATTCGTAGGATAATATTTGTATTTCCACCAACTATGAACAAATCTTTCAAAAGAAACTTTATATTGGACATGTTTTACCAAAGCATTATAGTAAATCCTATTGTTAATTAGAGTCTGATTAATAACAGGGAAAAGAAGTAGCTAGGCAAGGATCGGCATTGGCGTTGTTGTGTTTTTTTTTTTTTTTTTTTTTTTTTAGGATGTCCATTTCTTACTGGTGCTTGGAGGCATGCCTCCAAGGGGACTCGAACTATTACTCGATCATTTTTTTTTATAGTTATTTCAAATAATAAAGGTTGGGGTGGAATGCACGTGGAAATTACTTTTTTTTTTTAAATTGTACGTGGGTCGGTATTGGCGAACTATTACACAATCATCTTCATTTTGTTGTTTTTTAGCAACCACTATTTGTTTTTGAAGTTTGGAAACTACTGTAGTTTCTTCTCCTCCTTCTTCTTTTGTGAAATATATGCTTTCAACAAAAAATTATATATATTACCTTGTTCTCTATGAGCCAACAATGCTAAAGTACATTGAATGAACTGTTGGATTGTATCTTATTTCCGATTGAGCCCTTAAAAGGGATGTCAATGGTGTTACCGTGTTAGTAATTTAGTCCTACATCGGATAGGAGTTGGGGTCATGAAATATAGATAATTTGGATTAGTTTAAGCCTTACATGAGAATTCTCTTTTAATGCATATGGACCCATTCCACTATCGCACATCATGGGCCAACTCCAGTTCGGGTCACATCGCGTTCTCAACACGGGGTATAGAGCCCATGGTTACGGTGTTAGCCCAATAATTGTATTATATTTTTGAATATGGCTAATCGATTAAGTTTAACATTATGATATTCATGTAATCACTCTAATGTTGATACTTAAACTTAGTATTGTCCTAATGTTCATTAAATATCGTACTATTTTGTTCGCCTAATATGTACTTGCAAGCAGTAAGCAAGATCGAACTTGGACATATGCAATGAAGAATTCATGACGTGCCAAAGATTTGGCGTTCATCACGTTCGTCCTTGAATTTCATATTTATGAATTTTCAGTATTTAAAATTCTTCATGTAAAATAAGTTTATACTCTGATTTGCATATTTGGTTTCGTATTTTGTATATTATATTTTGTTTTAATATAAAGACCACCATGGACTTGTAGAATAACCACTTGGCATTGTCATAGATCCGTATTAGGACTCGTATGTAGAATGTATTCATGATCCGCAGGGGCGGCCCTGGCCCAGGGTAGGCCGGACGACGGCCCAAAGCCCCCTGACGAAAGGGGGCATTAACATGAGACTGTCTATAATAGAACTAGTATGTATCATGTGTCTTTTATTTAACCAAAAATATTGTGGTGTAGTGGTTATAATGCTAAACTTATATTTAAGAGGTCCTTGGTTCAAATCTTAATTGCAACAAAATCTTGTTTTATTTATTATTATTTTTACATTATGTATGAGGGCTCATTTTGGAAGTTTCGCCTCGGGCCGCCAACAGCTCAGGGCCGGCCCTGATGATCCGGTTCACTCTTGGACCATTAGACCCTTAGTTTTCTTTGGGTGGCTTGGATTGGTGATTTGGCTCATCCAAGGGCCAAGAATCCATCCCTCACAATATATTAGTCCTCTTCTTTTTCTCTCTCTTCATTCATTTTTCACTCTTTCACATTCTTTCTTCATTTCTCTCCCTCAACCCAGCCTAAGCAAGTAGTGCCCTAATGGAGAAACCATTATTTTTGTTTCTTTGATTATTTTTTCTTACATATTTTTAATCTATATTGTGCATCATTACATTCTCCACTGTTTAGCATTTGATGTTCTCTAAGTTCCTAAAACTAGGATTTTTTTTTTTGGATTTTTAAGGAAATAATCTATCAAAACTTGTTATTTTCGAAAATCAATTGTTCCATGTAGTAGAGAATTCAATTTCATACAATTTTGGTTTTGGATTTTAAATCCTAGAGAGGAAGTTAGGGCCAAGTTTCATGAAATTCCATTGATGAACTTGTTGTTTGAGGACGACGATCTCCCATTGTACACCAGTTATACTGTGCGCCTGTTTTCCATTGTACGCCAGTTTCCACTGTGCATCAGTTTCTCATTGTACGCTAATTTTCACTATACAACAATTACTATAGTATGCTAGTTTCCATTATGCATCAGTTCCTCATTTTACGCCAGTTCCCACTGTGTGTCGGTTTCCACTATGCGCTACTTTCACACTGTGCACCATTTTCCCGTTGTGTGCCACTTTCATACTGTGTGCCAGTTTCCCGTTGTGTGCTAGCTTTATCTTTTGTGCGCATGTCCTCATTGTTTTACCTATTATGAATTCCTCCACTGTTTTGGATTTCTTACTTTTATGTAATAATTTTGTGAGATGTTAGAATATTGTACCCTTCAGATACCTGATTGACAAGAGTTCATATCCTATGCGATACCGTGGATTGTCTTTCCACTACTAAAATATCATCAAATAGCGACGTAATATAGCGATGGCAAGAAATTACGTCGCCAGTAGCGACATCTTTATAAACACGTCACAAAACGTCGCTGACTAGCGACGTTCTGCGACAAGAGTATCCTACGTCGCTGAATAGCGACGTTCAGCGACATATTATAAGTATATGTCGCCATGGTTGCGACGTTTAGCGACGTCAACACGTGACGTCGCTAAGTTATTTTACTTAGGGCACGCCGCTGCCTTCTTTCCCCCTCACTCTCACTCGAAAACCCAAAAATTCTAATTTTTCCCCCCACCCACCCACCCCCCGGCGACACCCTCCCCCTCTGTCAGTGCCCTCCCCCCCCCCCCCCCGGCGACTCCCTCCCCCTCCGGCGAGCTCCTCCTCCTCAAGATCCTCCTCCTCGAACTCCTCCTCCCCCAATCCGAGCTCCTCCTCCTCTTCCTCAGGTAAACCCTAACCTAACTCCTCTCCTTCCTCCTCCTCCTCTCCCACGGACACACACACACATGGGGACACACACAGACACGGACACACACACACACACAGACATAGACACAGACACACACACACACACATACACACACACATACACACACGGACACAGACACACACACACACACACACACACACACACACATACACACACACACACACAGATTTATTCCTAGTTTAAATGGTTTAAATTGTGATTTAAATGCTAGATTTGATTCCTAGACATGTTGTTAATCTATGTTAGTTGATATTTACATTGAGATTGGGTCGTTGCTGTGATATGGGATTCGAACATATGTGGGTTGACTTTACATGACTGATACATGATACGTTTCAAGTTTTTCCTATGTCAATCCTGTTAATCTGATTCTAACTAATGTTTTAAGTACCAATATTACTCCTACATGTGTATTAGCCTATGATAGATTGATCTTTACTTATTAAATTAAGTTTTATGATATGGGAATGGAATTTGGACTCGAGTTGGTTTCAATGGGTTGACTGATACTCATGAATCAGTTTTGATTGTCCCCTGAACTTCAGGAATTTGGTTTGCTGTTCTTCCTTGAACTGAATTGAGAATAGGATATTGGACATGGGGATATTGGAATCAGTTTTTCATTTCTGATTAGGCTTATGATTTGAGAATAGGATATTGGACATGGGGTTCGATTTAAATTGGTTTGATGAAAACTCAGAAATTTGGTTTGTTGTTCTTCCTTGAACTGAATTGAACTGATTCCTTTTGATGAGTTATAATGATCCCCACATGTTCTAGTTTGTGTTTACTGCAGGATTGCTTAATTAGAATAGGCTATATGTTTGAGTATGAGAAATTGGATTGTCCCCTGAACTTGATTGTCCCCTAAACTTCAGGAATCAGTTTTTCATTTCTGATTAGGCTTGTGATTTGAGAATAGGATATTGGACATGGGGTTCGATTTAAATTGGTTTGATGAAAACTCAGGAATTTGGTTTTTTGTTCTTCCTTGAACTGAATTGAACTGATTTCTTTTGATGAGTTATAATGATCCCCACATGTTCTAGTTTGTGTTTACTGCAGGATTGCTTAATTAGAATAGGCTATATGTTTGAGTATGAGAAATTGGACTGTGTGTTGGTTCTCGAAGACATGCAGGACTGGGAACTGATTTTCCTTCCTATTTTCCTGAGATATATTCTCAGTTTCCTTGTTCACTGATTTCATGTTAGCTCACTGTTTCCCATTCCAATTATTAGCTCACTGAATTTTCTTTCCTTTGCAACTGTAAATATAATTCCAGATTTTTTAATGTTAGTTAGCTCACTGTTTGCATTGACACTTGAACACAAATGTTTGCCACTGTTTTCTTTAACATTCAGTAATATTCTTGACACATATATCACTTCACTGTGTTAAACCTGAGACTCTGATTTCCCTTTTTGTATACACTGTTTTCAAAAGAAATGTAGATTTCATTTTCCTTAAACTGTAAATAGGACTGAGATTGGTTTTCCTATTCCTGAGATAAATCCACTGAATGTGTCAACTGATTACCTTGAATAACTGAAATTGAATTGACTGTTAACCAAGTGAATGGTTTAATTCCTATACCTGAGTTTTGTTCTTCCTAATGAGTTGAATGAATGTTTTAACATTGGGTTCATGTAAACTGTAAATTGGTAAGGATATATTAGATTTGACCTTGTTTGACCAAGGTTGACTATTTATTAGTTGGGATATGACTGAGAGGATTACATGGTTGTCACATTAAGGGTCTTTGAGGAGGTGACATGTTGTGAAAAGATATATCCGTAGGAGAAGTATATATAAGGATATATTTTTTCGCAATATATCATCTTGTCAAAGACCCTTAATGTACCAACCATGTTACCGCGGTATTGGTATTTGGATACCAATAGCGATAAGGTAAAGGGTACCAATAGCGATAAGGTAAAGGGTACCAACTTAAGGTATTGGTATTGGGATACCAATAGCGATAAGGTAAACGGTACCTTGGTAGGTAATGACTAAAAATAGGATATTTGACTTAGATTGGACTAAGAGTTGACAAAGTCAACTATAGGTCAACCCTTGACCTACTTTGACCTTGTTTGACTTTGTTTGACTTAGGTTGACCTTGTTTGACTTTGTTTGACTTAGTACAACCTAGTTTGACCTAGATTGCATATCATTGTTATTAGTAACTGTCCGCTACTAATGTGTGTCCCTAATAAGATATAATATACGAATTTGTGCCTGTTGGATAATGTGTGTCCATCTTTGCAGAATTATTTCCAAATGGATATGAATTACTACTTGCGGAATCGTTCATGGATGTACAATCGTCGTCCTGATGATATGTGTGGTGTACGGGATGAATACATAGCGGGAGTAGAGCAGTTCCTGCAGTTTGCTAAGGCGTTCCCTCGGTACATGGACGGCACCAAAATTAAGTGTCCGTGTGTGAAATGTCATAACGTGAAATATTATCCAGAAGTAGAAGTGACATATCATTTGTACTCGAGGGGTTTCATACCTAATTACTATTATTGGAACGCACACGGAGAACTTGTGTCTTTAGCATCAAAGCCGGAGCCTTATGTTGAGCCATATATGCATGCGGGACCTAATTTTGTTTCAGATAATCATGCATACGACGACGGGTGCGTGAACATGGTTTTCGACGCTGCGGGGCCTAGTTTCATTCATGATGCACCTGAGGAGGCACCAAACGCCGATGTTGCACAGTTCATGGAGTTGCTGGAGAATGCAAGGACTCCATTGTATCCTGGTTGTGAGGATCATTCACCGTTGGAGGTGGTTACAAGACTGTTGAGCATTAAGTCAGATTTTAACATGTCGCAAGAATGCTACAACCGAGTATTGGAGTTGATTATAGAGATCTTGCCGGCGGGTGCTAAGTTGCCTAAAGACTTCTACCGGTCTAAGAGGATGGTGAGATCGCTCTGGATGAGATACGAGAAAATCGATTCCTGTCGCAATGGGTGCATGCTGTACTACAAAGACGACAAGGACGCAGATGTGTGCAGATTTTGTGGTGCTGATCGCTATAAGACAACTAGTACAGGAAGGTCTACCGGTGCAAGAAGATGGACCGATTCAATGTACTACTTGCCTTTAACGCCGCGGTTGCAAAGATTATTTATGGTGAAAGAGACGGCCGAAAATATGAGTTGGCACATGCGAGAACAGATTGAAGGAGTGTTGGATCACCCATCCGATGGAGAAGCGTGGAAGCACTTTGATCGAGTGTATCCTGATTTCGCTTCAGATCCGTGTAATGTCAGGTTGGGACTATCTTCTGACGGTTTTACTCCTTTTGGTCTTTCGGGATCCCAGTATTCGTGCTGGCCTATGATTGTCACTCCGTATAGCCTACCGCCTTGGATGTGCATGAAGACTCAGTACATGTTTCTAACCGTTATAATTTCTGGTCCGAACAATCCCAAGAGGAACATTGACGTGTATTTACAGTCTTTGATAGATGAGTTGAATCAGTTATGGGAAGTAGGCGCTAACACGTACGATATTTTCAGGAAGTAGAATTTTTAGATGAAGGCAACCCTTATGTGGACCATCAACGACTTTTCGGCCTATGGAATGTTATCTGGATGGAGCACTCATGGCCGTCTCTCATGTCCGTATTGCATGGACCGTAGTAAGGCTTTCCGCTTGAAACACGGAGGAAAACCGTGCTTCTTTGATTGTCATCGGCAATTTCTGCCAAAAGATCATCCGTTCCGAAGGAACAGGAATGCATTCCGTGCCGGCGTTGTAGAGAAGGGTGATCCACCGCCAAGGTGGTGCGGAGCCACGATATGGAAGGAGGTTAAAGATTTTTCAAGTGCTATCAAAGATCCTACAACTGGGTACAAGTGCGATGGATTTGGTAGAGATCATAACTGGACAAAAAGGAGCATATTATGGGATCTGCCATACTGGAGTACCAATCTGATCAGACATAATCTCGTCCAGCATCCCTGATCCCCCGTCCAGCATTCCTCATGTCGACGGCACTATGGAGGGAGCCGACGTCGAGCATATGAAGGATGGCGATCAGACTGATCCTGCCCAGGCAGGAGGTGAGAGCGACCCTCCATGCGCTCCCCCGGGCGAGACGCGTATGGAGATTTGGACGGACGGGCCTATGAAGTAAGTTAATTAATTAATATATATTTCTCAAATGATTATATGTACATATATATTCATGAAAAATTATTATTGTATAGATATCGGCCTTCTGCAGTACAGAGACAGCTGGGGACATTTCTGAGGCAGAACTATGGTGAGCCTTGGATTAACTACTCAGATGCTCCCGCAGATAGGAAGGCCTTTTGGTTCGCCCACTTTAAGGTAAAAAATTTGTTTATTTTTAAATTTTAATAATCATTTGTGTATATTATACAAATTTTGTATTTTACTTCTTGTAGAGGACCTATTTCTATCCACCACACCGGGCGGCGAGGATCGAGGGCCAATTTTCTGTCGTCGCAGCCAAGCTCATCCGTGATGCGATCGACGACCAGAAGCGTCGTGATCGCTCCGGACAGCCGATCCAGGGTTGGATTACGCCAGAGTAGTGGACTGTGATGAAGGCTAGATTCAGCGAGCGCAGGTACCAGGAGCGGTCTGAGAAGGCCAAGGTGGCGCAGTCGAGCGCCGGTAAGTGGTGTGGTGGCTCCATTCCGATTACGGAGCATTTTCGTCATCTGGTACGTTTCCTATGACGGACATTAATTTATATATAGTTCGATAGAATGTTTAATACTAATAATAGATAATATATTTTAACAGGTAAAAAAGGGTGAGGATTCGAATATGGTGACCGTCTTCCTGGTCACCCATCGGAGGGCTGGGGAGTTCATTGACGAGAGGGCGACGCAGGCATATGTACGTTCTATTCTTTATATTAATTTACTATAATTTAGAAAATAGGAAAATAGATATCAATATAGACTTTAGCAAACACTTACACGTTAGCAAACATGTTCTAGACCGAGTTTGTTCGGCTACAGGAGGAGGCGGCTGCTGCTGCTGCTGCTAGTACGTAAGCAGAGGGAGGGACTGGTACTTCCTCCCAGCCGCCTACAGCTCCATCGCCGGACGAGCTCTGGATGACCGCCGTTGGCGGTCTTCAGAAGGGTACGTACTACGGTACGAGACGCTACGGCGCGTATTTGGCTTCGGAGTCATCCCGGGCCCCCTCTGTCAGTGCGCAGTCTCCGGCTACGCAGGCGTCGTCACGAGCTGAGGATGTTCGTCGTCAGATCGAGGAGCTACGTTGCGAGTTGCAGCAGCAGATTTCTGATGCGGTCGAGCGACGATCCGACCCTCCGATCGTCATCGGACGATTTGATGCGGTCAAACGCAGTATACAGGAGCTGATAAGTCTGCATCAGGCTACAGCTGCCAGCTTGCAGATGCTCATCGAGTCTATGTAGCGTACAGAGCGTAGACAGGTCGAGTTGGAGGGATCGCAGATGAGCATGTCTGCCTCACTCACTCAGTATACTGAGAGGGTGGTGAGTACCCTTGCTGCACATGGTAAGCGACTGCGAGAGCTGGAGCAGATACGTCCTCCCGGTCCATCGACGACGCCGACTCCAGAAACTGCACTGCCTCCGGCGCCGACTCCAGACATTGTACTGCCTCCTACTTCCCTTACGGTACAGTTCACCCAGGAGCAGTATGACTACATTCTATCCCAGTTGCGCGGCAGGGGTCGGCAGTGATTTTATTGGGTTTTTTATGACTTGTATGTATTTGCCCTATGGGCAAATTGTTTATTGGTACACTGTTATTTATACACTTGGTGGGAGACTTTTTATCATCTTCCATTTTTATTTGACTCTATTGGATGTTTGTGAGGATGTGTGTCTGTGATATTTACTTTGCACTGCCTCCTATTTTTATTGTGATATTTACTTTGTGATATCTGCGACGGGGATGACAAATATACCTACGCTGGGTTATAAGCGATGATCTGATATACAAAGGAGGTGCTGCCGAAATTTTTAAAAAAATATTGTGTATTTTTGTTATGATGTGTGTCTGTGTTTACAGTGAATATAAAATGCAGTGTTCGGAACCATCGACAGTTTCGATTACTGTTGTATGTGTTATCTTGGATAGAAATAGCAACAGTTCAGGGTGCACTTCTGAGAGCTTCATTTTCACGTCCTTCACTTTCTCGGGACGTCGTAAAGGTTCCCGAGAAGGTGAAGGACGTGAAGAGAAAGCTCTGAGAAGTGCACCCTGAACTGTTGCTCTTCTATCCAAGATAAAACATAGAACAGTAAGCGAAACTGTCGATGGTTCGAACACTGCACTTCACACACACTGTAAACACAGACACACAGCATAACAAAAATATCAATTATATTTGTTTAAATTTTTTTTATAATATCTGCGACGTATAGCGACGTTCTGCGACGTACTGCGACGGAACGTAGACGGCGCTATACGTCGCTAAATAGCGACGTAACGTCGCTAGACGTCACTAATATACGTTGCTAAATCTGTCGGTAGTCGTCGCTAAGTTGCCCACGTGGCTGCCATGCCATGTCATCATATATAAAGTTTACAGCATCGCAAGTGGTCGCTTTACGTCGCAATTTTGGCGACGTAGTGATACGTTGCTATCTGTCGCAAATTTTGCGACGTCTAGCGACAATGAACTCCGCGTCGCAAATAGCGACGTTCGGCGACTAAAGTGTCATCTGCGACTTGCCTATAAGCGACGTCCGGTATTCGTCGCTAAATACGTCGCAAATTGGTTTTAGCGACGTATTTTCCTTATTTAGCGACGTCTCATGACGTCGCTAAAATGGGTTATTTTAGTAGTGTTCTATGTTAACCTACTACATTTTTGTAACACCCATGAATTTTTGAAATTATTTTTTATTATTTATTTGACTTAAATAAGGATTTATGGAATCTTGTAAATATTTTTAATTAATTTATAGATGACCTTAGCCATGGTTAAGTTCTGGAGTACAAGATGACTAGAAATCATGACATAAATAGTGTACTCGTGTGCCTTGACTAGTGTATTAGCCATGCTAAAGGAGGCATAGCCATAAGTGTGTCTCAACTAGAAAAATCAGGCCAAGTGGTGACTCGACCCCTATAAATGATTTAATTAATCATTTATTAGATTATTGACTATTTAGGAGACCCAACTACACTAAACTAAGTCAAACTTGACCCGAACCCACCCATACTCGACCATACATGGCAAATCCATGCATAGCTTGTTTACCTCCCTAAATTCTTAAAATATTTATTTATTTAAAATTTATTAAATTCTTTAGATTTTTTTATCTATTTATTTAAATAATTTTGTTATAAAGTTTTGGAATAAAAAAATAAAGAGTTTGTAATATAAGATATATGAATAAAAAGATATTTCAACAAATATGTATTGTATACTTGTTGTGTATAGAGATTGTGTGCATATATTTATATATATGGCTATTATATATATGTATATGGATTGTGTGTATACACATATTCATAGAGTTATATTATATATATATATATATATATATATATATATAAACAAAGGAAGAGTAAAACCCCAGCCCAAATGAACCCCAACCTAGCCAAACCCCCACACAATAGAAGCCCAGCTCGGCCAAACCGAGCGGAGCCGACCATACACAACTTCACGTATATATATACATAGATCGAGAGGAAGATTTCTCATCAAAACCCTAAACCACTCGTCATCCTCTCGACCCCTGACCTTGGGCGAACCCCTGTCACCTGCGCGCACCACCATCATCTACCGCCAGCACCGCCATTGGTCGCCGAAACCGCCCCCAAGCTCTATCCACGCGCACAGCACAGCCGCGAGCCCCCAAATTCACGGTACGATTACTCCGTCTACGTTTGTTCGTATTCCGATCCGTAAATTATTTTGGGAAGCCAGTATAACCAAGTTTCGATCCCAGTAGATAGTTTCATGATAGACAAGTACCCCATCCAGAAAATTGATAAAAAATCATCGAAATCTTGTTAAAAAACATTATGTAAAGCAGTCGATGTACCCCTGTTTACGAACAGATCATCGTCAACCTACTAACAGTTTTGAAAATCCATTTAAACATATCCGTAGACAACCTATACGAGATTGAACCCCTTTTTGTAGAATTGTTTTTAAGGTATTGTATAGAAAATTATTCATGGTTAAAAATTAAGAAAAATCTGTTTTGAAAATCATAAAACTCTTCGATACGTCACGTGTCCCGTCAAATCGGACGACGTAGTCACAAATCGAAAGCATCGAAAGGTGCGTATCGACTTCGCGAACGTGAGGGCTTTGACGAAACTTGAATTCGTTGTGTGTGCACGACGAATTTGATACGTATCTGTCAAAATTTACCGTATCGATCTTTTTCAAAATTCTCCAATTACTTTGTGCATATTCGTCAAATCGAGATGAAACTTATGCTAGCAGGACCGTATCATTTTGGTTCTGTATGCCAAGTTTGGTCTGATTCTGAGACAGTTGATCGGATCGTCATTTTGTGGGCCCCACGATCTGACTCAACGGGCAAAATTGTGCACGGGCCACCGGAATCTAACTTTGGACATACGGTTGGGTTCATCTTATCAAATTGGACCCATAGACATATAGTTTGTTGACTTTAGAGACCATAAGCTCTGGCATATTTTTTGGTGCAAAGCGGGTCCAACGGCGGACACCGTTTTGGCCCAAAATTACCGTTTTGCTCCTGTGTCCAGAATTAGACTTATGGATAGGCTATCCTAGCGATTTTGTTTATTCCGAGAATATTGGCAATGTCTATTTCAACATCCGGAGACAGTTGTAGGAGTTCAGTTTTTGCGGGCATTTGATCTGATAAGTTATTTAGACGTAGTTGATTCTACACCAGGCAAGTACACCTTGCCAAACTTTACAGTATTTACATGCTCTTTCATATTGCTATTCTTTTTTGTCTTACTTGGTTACACATTGCTTCTATTTCTCATGATCATTTTCTAGTTTTACGTGCACATAGTTTTTACTTATTTTTCATATTACTTTTCTGTCTTTATTATCTTGTTCATGTCTAGCGATAGTATTGTTGTACATGTGCCATGTTTTCTTGACCTATTTGACCTGTACTTGACTTGGACATGACTAGATAGACTTGACTTCCTAGTATCTTAGGAGAGAATATTTTATTAGTCATGGCTATACCTCTATTGTTAGTGCCTTCCTGGGCTACGATAGAGAACATATTATAGGACTGTTAGTGCCTCCCCGGGTTACAATTTTTAACCATGATTAATATTATATTCTCATGACATGTCACCATCCATAGAGTTACTTTACGTGTTATTCTTTCCTCGAGTGGTTATCCTATATTTCTTGCATGAGGTTTACTGTACAGTAGGCATGTATATTATGTGTCTTGCTAGTCCCTTGAGGACCTGATTATCTTTCCAAGTTTAGTTAGAGAGGAGGACTATCCGGAGGTATACAGTTCTGGAGTCGAGGCAGGTGACGTACCTTCGTAGAAGGACGAGATAGTGGCTGAAGACTTCTCTTGAGACATGTCTTTTTTTATATTTAGACTTGATACATTATTTTCTTTCTTTTCATCGGTGGACATGTAGTTGATTATTCATTTCTTTATATTGTGTTTTGGGATGTCTTGTCCGTACAGTTATTATTTCTATTTCATGTTGGACAGATCTTTCTCTTTAGTATTATTTTATTAGACTTGATATATCGTGTCTTATTTTCTGTGTGGATGAGATTAGCTGTGACTTGTGACTTGTATTATATTGCTGGGTTGTTATCATGATTTACAGCTTAAGCATTTCGCTAATGGGCTTACTTTGAGATTTGGTCCATTGGTGAAGTGTTGTTGGCATGTACCGTATCCTGGTCCTATACGTATTTTGGGACTGAGGCGTTACAATTTTGGCATCGGATGTATCATGTATTGTGAAATACGATAAGTTCGCCAATGATAACTACTGAATAGCTCGTACTTATGGCTCGTCACTCTAGGCCGATTCTCTATCTATGACTTGAGAATCGACAAGAAAACTTATAGGATAATTGACTAGTTAATTTTACTTAATACAATAGGAGGGAAGGATACTTTGCACTACCGATTACTCATGTAGCTATGGGCACAAAAGTGGCAGTACAACCCCAATTGGCATGGGTCCCTAACCACTGTAGTTAGAGTGTTGTTTGCACTAATTGAGCATTTACTTTTCATGTCACAAGGTGTGTCGGGTTGTGGCATAGTTAGTTATATGCTTATTTGATTATGTTGATAAGTTAATTTGCCTAAATTAGTTATATGTATCACAAGTTAATTTGCCTCAATCAGTTATATGTTTGGTTGTATATGATGTGTTATTTTCTTTTACTCATTTACCATGGCTACATGAGTATCTGCAGCGTAGGTGGCAGCAAAGATCCTTAAGTTGCATATGTTAGTAACTAGGATTTGTGATAACCCTAGATAGTTAACTAGTAGCAAGCCATAGGGATGTTTGGTTGTGCTCTTTTGGTTGCGTGTTATCTTATATGCTCGTGTATTATTATATGTGTCGATGGATGGCCAGAGGCTAAGTTCTGCTCGGGAGAAGATCTACAACCCCGGTCCTTATTTGATTTAATGGTTGTGGCTCTGATTTTGAGTACTTCCTAAGCTCTCTTCACTCATTGACTTATCTTTCTCTATAGCTATCTTGCTCAACATTTGTTTCAGTCTTCCTTATTTTCGAGATGTGTGTATTGGTACCGCACAAGTCTCGACCTGCAAATTTATTTTATTGCTTTTTTGTGATCATTGTTGTGAGTTTTGGTCGCTCACCTTGGGCCTTCCTTGTGGTACTTGTTGCTTGGGTTTCGGACCCTACTGGTTTTGTATGGCCAGGTTCCTTAGCTGGACCCAAGGATCTACCGTCTTCTTCTTCGGATTGATGGCTTGCACTCGGAGGATTGCGGCTCGGGATAGGAAGTGGGTTACCTTTATCTCCCACTCTATGTTGTACTTTCATTTTATGGTGTTTAGCCAAGGACGTGTTCTTCTTGTATCTAGGTTTTGTTCCTCCGTCTCTGGACGGCGTGGATGTATATTCTGGACCGCGGCTAGTTGTACATTTATATACCTTTATATATTCAGTTGATGTATATTTTTAATTATGTCAGCTCTCACGATTATGTATGCACATGTGTTTGGAACGCCCTAACCATCACATATATGATTTACTCTTTACTAGTTCTTGTGTTGATTGGATTGAGATATGATTTGTTTGACCTTAGGAGTCGTCAGTGGTATGCTAGAGCTTCCCACTTGTCTTCTAAACAGTCTTGATCGACGTACAACTTTTTTATATCTTGTACGGAGTAGCTGGCCATGTCGGTCACCATATTTTCCAGTATTCTAGAAGCGAGGCGTGACAACGTTAAACCATAAGATTTCTCTGAACCGCCCAATGACGTCTCTGGGGCCTCGCAATTAAGGGTTCCGCTGCCTGGTTAGCGGACAGGGGTTGAGAGGGCTGGGGCCCTGTGAGGGTTCGGGGGTGAAACCCCCGAAAGGTATACAAATTTTCAGATATGCTTATCTTTGGACAATTGTCGTTAAGAAAAAAGACGTCATCAAAGTGCTATTGGTTTATATATTTATTTATGTAATTTTTTTTAATTTATTGAGTCTAGAAAAATATGTATATCAGACTGTTTTGGCACTTGGGTTAACTTTTCCATAAACTCCACCAAAAAACCTACAAAAATCTTATTCGTTCAGTGCACAAAAAGCCCACACAAAAAGTCCAACCAAAAGATCCTAAAGCCAATCAAATTTTATTGACCAAACATGTTTACAGGGCAACCGAACTCGGACAGAGTTCTGCTCGAACTCGGCCTCCTGAACCGGTATTCCTTTAGATCAGGTCTCCCTGAAGAGCCAGCTCTAATGTTCGAAATTGTGAATGTTATGAAACCGAAATCTGCCCGAGTCGATCCCAGAACCCTATAAATAGAATAGATTTGTGCATTCTATTCATCTCATTCCATTCTCTTCTATCTCTACTTGAGTTCTCAGAGCTTATTAACCTTCTTATCTAAGCCTTTACGACTTCTAGCCAAGCAAGTGCCAGTTCGGTTCAATCTAGAAGTTGGTTCGAGTTATAAAGAAGGCTTGAAAACTCATTCGTTTTCATCCCATTTTCTGGAGTCAGCAAGTCCTTCGGACCAAAGGCTTACAGATGTGAAGTAGTACTCTTCGGACTGAAAGAATGTGTTTTAAGGAGTTGCAAGCACTTCAGATTTAAAGATTATGTTTCACTACATAGTGGATTAAACATCTAGAGTTCTCGAGAGTGGACTAGTCCTCTCAGAGAAAAACTAGTATAAATCTTGGTGTTTGGGTTTGCTTCTTTGAACTCCTTTACCCTACACATTTATTCGTTATTGTCTGCTTACATATCATTTTATATACTGCCATAATTTTAATTGGTGATTATTTTTTTCGCTACACACATCTATTCACTCCTCTAGAGGTGCTCAATGTTCCTACACTTGGTATCAGAGAAGGTTTTATTATATAACACTGTAGAGGTATTCTGATTCCAATTTCCAACAATTGGTATCAGGGCAGGTTATTCTCATATAACACTCTAGAGTACACATGACAGCTATAAAATCAATATTCATAGGGAAGGGCGGTCGACAAATAGGCTACCACTATTTGGTGGAACCAACTATACATACTGAAAAACACGGATGAGCTTCTACTTGAAGTCTCTAGACTTTGACCTGTGGTCAATAGTTATCAATAGCTACAAAACCTACTATCACCTTTATTCTCACTTCCTCTATAATTAACAAGCCATATTATAATTACACCAAGGAAGAAAGGAAGTCAGATAGCCTTAATGCTGAGGTAATGAATTATTTATTTTGTCCTATAGACATAAACGAATTTAATCGCATTTCTACTTGCAGTACATCACATGAGATATTGAGACTTCTTAAACCTACTCATGAGCACAGGTACGAAAGAGAAGCTAGTGACTCCAGAGAAAAAGATAGTCCTCATAAGCTACAAACGTGTGCATGATGGCATTAGGATTTAGAAGTGCTGCACAACCCTTTATATGAAGAAGAGCTTGTATGTTACAACTGCAAGAAGACATGACAAATCAAAGAGAATTCCCCTACTGCTAAAAAGAAGAATCGCTATGAACGATCTAACAAAGGAAGGTCGTCGTCTTGCAAGTACGCTAACACAAACATATGGTGTGAAAGCGAGACAAATGACTCTGCATAATAATAATAATAATAATAATAATAATAATAATAATAATAATAATAAATAAATAAAAAGAAGAAGAAAGCCCTCGTCAAGCTGCAAATTTAGGCTTAATGGCATTATCCAACGAGGTACACAATGTTGGCCCATAGGTCATGGTCATACCTGATTTCGATAACTGACTAAAACTCTTGTTCGATATAAACAAATAATATAGTACAGCGGTATGCCTGATGAACAACAAATTGCTATATTGTATCTGATCAAGTCTTCGCCAAGCCACAAGAACAAAGTTGATGATCAAATTATTTTTCATTTATTATGTATTTTTCTCTTTATTGAGTCTAGAAAAAATATACAATGGACGAGATTGGCACATGGCTTAGCTTCTAAAGACCACTTCTAAATAAGCCTACCCAATTTGTATTTTATCCAGTCCACAAAAACAAAAAGCCTACCTATTTATAAAAAACTCAAATCCAAAATCCAATCCATTCTACACTTTGACCAACCTGTTCATATGGAAACCGAACTCAAATCGAACTCGGTCACCCTGATCCAGTATCCCATTGGATTAGGTCTCCATATAGAATCGGCTCCAACGTTCGATTTTTTGAACGTTAGGGAACCAAACTCTGCCCGAGTTCGATCTTCAAAAACATTATAAATAGAGTTGAGTTTCATTTCATATCATTCCATCTTATTCTCTCTTCTCTATTTTAAGTCTTCTATGAGCTTTACACTATCAAATCAAAGCCTTTACGACTCCTAGCCAAGCCAGTCCCAGTTTCGGTTCGATCTAGAAGTTTGGTCGAGTTGTAAACAAGGCCTGAAAATTAATTCGTTTTTATCCTGCATCTGAAGTCGACAAGTCGAGGCACAATGGTAGTGTTGGTACTCCTCTTTACCCAGTCATAAAAGATGTTTGTGTTGTCACAGAGTTAAAACATAACCTTCTGAGCATTAATCATCTTGCTGACAACGGTTATGACATTAACTTTGTGAAAGATAAATGTTTTATATATGAAATGACTACTGGAGATTTAATTTATGAAGGAATAAGGAAGGATAATATATATATCTTTTATCTATCAGATAATACTAACATTACAAGTAAGTTCCTTATAGTCAACAAAGATCATAAAAGTTGGCTATGGCACATCAGACTAGGATATGCCAATATGGACACCATCTCAAGGCTATCTACGAAGAAATTGGTAAAAGGATTACCAAAAATTTTCTTTAAGAGATAAATGGTATGTGCTGACTACGAGAAAAATAAAGCAATTAGGTTTTCTTTTAAATCTATTAACGTTGAAAGTACTTCAAGACCTTTGCAATTATTACATATGGATTTATTTGGACCAAGTAGAGTCTCCAGTCTTGGTGGTAAACTCTATGATTTTGTTCTTGCAGATGATTTCTCTCATTACACTTGGATTTTCTTTTTATCAAACAAAAGTGATGCACTTTTTGAATTTGAAATATTTTACAAAAAGGTTCAAAATGAAAAGGGTTTCATGATTACTCGCATTCGAAGTGATCATGGAGGTGAATTTAAAATTTTCTATTTCAAAAGGTTTTGTGATTCAAATGGCTACTTTCATGAATTTTCTTGTCCTAGGACTCCCCAACAGGATGGAGTTGTAGAGTGAAAGAATAGAGCTCTTAGCGAAATGGCTAGAGTTATGCTTAGCTAGTATAATCTTCCAAAATATTTGTAGGATGAAGCTATAAGTACAGCTTGTCATATTTTGAATAGGGTTCTGATTCGACCTATATCGAAAAGACTCCCTATAAATTGTGATTCAATAGAATTATAAATATTTCTTATTTTAAAGTTTATAGTTGTCATTGTTTTATTTTAAACACCAAAGATAACTTGGGTAAGTTTGACTCTAAGACAGATGAAGGAATACTTCTTGGATATGTTGCTAAGAGTAAATGTTTTAGAGTTTTCAATAAAAGGTATGTTAAAGAGTCTATAAATATTACTTTTGATGAACTTCAATCAATTACCAAGTGATAGTGATGACGAAGAGATAGAAAAACGTCCCATAAAGTACCTGAAGATACTGACACTAGAACGAGCTATCTGGAGAGTCTGCCAAAGAAGATGAGGTTCATGTCAGACCATCCAGAGACTTTGATCATAGATGATGTTTCAAAGGGAGCAAGTACATCTACTAGAGATATAGCTGCTAGTGTTGCTTTATATCACAAGTAGAACCTAAGACAGTAGCATATGTTTTTAATGATGAATTTTGAATTTATGCCATGCAAGAGGATTAAACCAATTCGAGATGAACCAAGTTTGGGAACTTGTTCCCATACCTATTGGTCACTCTATAATTGGTACCAAATGGGTATTTCAAAATAAACTTATTGAGGATGGACAAGTCATTCGCAACAAAGCACGTCTAGTTGCCCAAGGTTATAATCAAGAAGAAAAAATTGATTATGACGAGACTTATACTCATGTTGCTAGACTAGAGTCCATTCGCATGTTTTGTGTATATGCATGTTTTCATGATTTTAAACTTTTTCAAATGGACGTCAAGAGTGCATTTTTAAATAGTTTTGTAAAAGAAGAGGTTTTATGTAAAACAATTTCGTGGCTTTGAAATTCAAAACTTCCTGATCACGTTTTCAAACTCTGAAAGGCACTATATATATGGACTCAAAACAAGCTCCTAGAGCTTGGTATGATCACCTAAGTACATTTCTACTTGAAAATGGTTTTTCAAAAAGGGAAAGTAGATACTACTTTGTTTATCAAATCCCTTGATGACAATATTTTACTAGTGCAAATATATGTTGATGACATTATCTTCGGTTCAACTAATGAGTTACTCTGTCAAGAGTTTGCTAAGTATATACAGAATAAATTTGAGATGAGCATGATGAGTGAGATCAATTACTTTTTTGGACTGAAAATCAGACAGAATTCACAAGGTGTTCATCAATCAAGCCAAGTACATGAATGAATTGCTAAAGAAGTTCGACTTCGACAATACAAAACCTATCGGCACACCAATATCTACATCAACAAAGCTTGATCTTGATGAAAGTGGCAAATCGGTAAAGTAGCGTAAGTATCGAGGTACGATTGGTACTTTATTATATTTAACTGTTAGTCACCCTGATATCTTGTTCAACATTTGCATGTGCTAGATATTAAGCCAATCCTAAGGAATCACACATATGTGCATTAAGTGTATCTTTTGATACCTTAAGGGTACTTCTACTGTTGGCTTATGGCATTCCAAAACCACATCCTTTGACCATATTGGTTATTCAGATGTAATTTTGTTGGATGCAAAGTAAATCGTAAAAGTACTAGCAATACGTGTTATTTCCTAGAAAAAGTTTAAGCCTCTTGGTTTAGCAAGAAGCAAAATTCTATTGTATTATCAACTAAAACGGAATATTTTGCTGCAGGACGTTATTGTGCATAAATTTTGTGGATGAAGCAAACCCTAGAAGACTATAATTTGTATTACAAAAATATTTCCATTTTTTGTGACAATACTAGCACAATAAATTTGACTAAAAACCCAGTGTGTCATCACACACCAAGCACATAGAAATACGTCACCATTTTTTGCGTGATTATTAGTCACAAGGGAAGATCTATCTAGAATTTATTGGCACTGACCATCAGCTAGCAGACATCTTTATAAAACCATTAATAAAAGTTGAATTCAATTTTATTCGTCATGAGTAGGCATTCTCGATACATATTCTTAAGCGTAAATAAAATATGTTGTTAAAAATGACACATTTTTAATCTTGTAATTATTAATATTGATGTTGTTTTGGGTACAAGCCAAAAGAGCCCTTCTGTCACACAGACGTAAAGAGCCTGAAGCGATATGGTGCTTAAGCGTCTTCGGACCGCCGCTCGCTGGGATCCGGCACATACAGCTAACCTGATATAGTTAAAACTTTATTAATTAAAAGAATAAAAGGTTTTATTTTAATGACATAATTAAATATGCTAGGAACATGGGAACAGAACTCGGACCGAACTTTGACCGAGTTCGGGCTGAATTCGATCCCCTAGTTCCAGACCCAAACCCGAGAGCTGGCCCACTCTTTTAAGTTTTGGCTTTTACTTCTTTTCAAAACCCTTCCATCCAAAACAAAAAAATCGAGCGGTCACCCCTTCTTCCCCCTTTAAAACCCTAAATCTTGAAACCTTAGCCCTAGAAATCTCCCAAATCTTAGCGTTCCATTTCTCCAAACTTGGGATCTAAAGGTTTTTTGAAGTTATCTTCCATATTTTCCCATCTTTTTTGAGGTATAACTATCAACTTTCTCATCTTTTTTATATGGCACCTAAGTTATTTTATAATAAAAAAGAGAAGAGTTGATGAGGCTTCCTCATCAAATCCTCCTCAGGATCCAATGGCCAATTTATTTAACCATTCGGAACCCGAAGATGACGAGTTAATTTGATGGATCTTTATTTAGGAATTTAGAAGTTTCTTGCGAATGGTTTTAGGATTTTCAAAAAAGAAAAATATGTCCGGGGAACCCCATTAGTTTCACTATTTTTTTTAATCATCTTTCATTTTTTAGTGCTCTTGGCATTGGTGATCTAGTTCAAGTTGCACGTCCAATTTATTCTAATGCAATTCGTATATTTTACTGCAACTTACAATACTAACATGGTTCTATATATTCACAGGTTTGCGGTATTGAAATTGAATTTGATGATGGCGACTTTTGCGAGACACTCCACATTCCAAACATCGGAGATGCTCTAGTTGACATCACAAAGTCAACATGACCCTTAAATCGTTTAAGGATGCTACGTGTGATCCGTACCCTGGGCTGTAGACCCTCTGAATTTTATTTTATTTTTATTTGAACTTCCAAATTTTTATCAATTAAAATCTTTTTTGTTATCTTTATTATTATTAATATTGTTTAAAATTTTATTCTTACTTAATAAGTTTTTTTTCTTACCTTGTATTAATGCATATCTATTTCCACAGCTCATGAATAATTCACTGTTAGGCATTCCTTATTACTAAATACCATTTGTTTTTGTTTATTTTTAACAAATGTGGATTCTTATTAAATGAATCCCTTCCCTCTGAACATTCTCTATTTCTTTAGTTTAATAATCTATTTCGTTGCTAATCCCTATTATCCATAGGTTATTGTCACCATTAATATATATATATATATATATATATATATATATATATAAAAAAAAAAAAAAAAAAAAAAAAAAAAAAATATATATATATATATATATATATATATATATATATATATATATATATATATATAAATGAGAAAATTTATGAAATGCCCAAAAAACAAAAAGTTTTATGAAAAACCCACCGCACAATAACATTTCATCGCGTGCCCAGAATTAGTAAAAAATATATAAAGGGGGTTCCTAATGACCTTTTTGCCCTTCCTTCTAATTTATTGAAAACACCCACGAAACTACTCTTAAAAAAAATATTTTGATACTTCCTCTTCTTCCATACGCTGCTCACTTTCGAATCTATATTTTCTTCTCAAAAATCTTTAAACCTTACTTCAAAAACTCATCGAAAAATTTCGAAAAGGTCGACAAACAGTAAAATATTAAAATGGAGGTCCAAACATCATTTTTTTTGCGATTCTAAAATTTTGAAAGGCCGACTAACAAAGAAACTGTTAATCTCCGGCTCCTCGAAAATACGCTCCTTTTGCGACAAATCGGGCCTCGTTTCGACCTCCCAATCAAAAGTTATGGCCCTTCAAAGTTTTAACTGGCCATAAAATGCAGAAGAGAATAATCATTCTCCGTGGTAATATCACAGAGAATGGCCATTCTCCATGCTAAAACCACGAAGAATGGTCATTCTCTGTGCTAAAACCATGGAGAATGGTCATTCTCCTTGTTAAATTGACAAAGAATAGCCATTTTCTGTATTAGAATGAATTTAACAAGGAGAATGGCCATTCTCCGTGCTAAAACCACAGAGAATGACCATTCTCCTTGTTAAATTGACCAAGAATAGTCATTATCCGTGTTAAAATGACGGAGAATGGTCATTCTAAGTCATTTTATCACGGAGCCATTCTCCGTCATTTTAACACGGAGAATGGTCATTCTTCATGGTTTTAACAAGGAGAATGACCATTCTTCGTCATTCTAATACGGAGAATGGCCAATTCTCCGTGCTAAAACTATGGAGAATGGTCATTCTTCGTGCTAAAGCTACGGAGAATGGTCATTCTCCGTGTTAAATTGACCAAGAATAACCATTCTCCATGTTAAAATGACGGAGAATGTCCATTCTCCGTCAATTTACCAAGGAGAATGGTCATTCTCCGTCATTTTAACACGGAGAATGGCCATTCTCCTTGTTAAATTGACCAAGAATAACCATTCTCCGTGTTAAAATAACGAAGAATGGCCATTCTCTGTCATTTTAACATGGAGAATAACTATTATTCTCCGTGGTTTTAGCACGAAGAATGGTCATTCTTCGTGATTTTAACACGAAAAATGGTCATTCTCCGTGTTAAAATGACGGAGAATGGCCATTCTCCAGGTTAAAACTACGGAGAATGGCCATTCTCCGTCTTAAAATGACGGAGAATGGTCATTCTCCTTGTCAAATTGACGGAGAGTGGCCATTCTCCGTCATTTTAACACAGAGAATGGTTATTCTTGGTCAATTTAACAAGACGAATGGCCATTCTTCGTGGTTTTAGCACGAAGAATGGCCATTCTTCGTGTTAAAATGACGAAGAATGGCCATTTCTCCGTCAATTTAAGAAGGAGAATGGACATTTTTCGTCATTTTAACACGGAAAATGGCCATTTTTCGTACTAAAACCACGGAGAATGGCCATTTTTTCTTGTTAAATTGACCAAGAATAACCATTCTCCGTGTTAAAATGACGGAGAATGGTCATTCTCCGTCAATTTAACAAGGAGAATGGCCATTCTCCGTCATTTTAACACAAAGAAAGGCCATTCTCCTTGTTAAATTGACCAAGAATAACCATTATTCGTGTTAAAATGACGGAGAATGGCCATTCTCTGTCAATTTAACAAGGAGAATGGCCATTCTCTGTCATTTTAACACGGAGAATAGTTTAACACGGAGAATGGCCATTCTCCGTGCTAAAACTACGGAGAATGGCAATTCTCCTTGTTAAATTTACTAAGAATAACCATTCTTCGTATTAAAATGACGGAGAATGGCTCCGTGATAAAATGACTGAGAATGGCCATTCTCCGTCATTTTAACACGGAGAATGGCCAATCTCCGTGTTAAAATGATGGAGAATGACCATTCTCCTTGTTAAATTGACGAAGAATGACCCATCATTTTAACACGAAGAATGGCTATTCTTGGTCAATTTAACAAGGACAATGGCCATTTTTCTTATTAAATTGACGGAGAATGGCCATTCTCTGCCATTCTAACACGAATGACTCTTCTTTGTCAATTTAACAAAGAGAATGACCATTCTTCGTGGTTTTAGTACGAAGAATGACCATTCTCTGTGGTTTTAGCACAGAGAATGGCCATTCTCTGTGATATTACCACGGAGAATGATTATTCTCCTACATTTTATGGCCAGTTAAAACTTTGAAGGGCCATAACTTTTGACTGAGAGGTCGAAATGAGGCCCGGTTTGTCACAAAAAGAGCGTATTTTCGAGGAGCCGGAGATTAATAGCTTCTTCCTTAGTCGGCTACGAAAAAATGATGTTTGGACCTCCGTTTTAACAGTTTTACTATTTGTCGACCTTTTCAAAAAATTTCGACGAGTTTTTGAAGTAAGGTTTGAAGATTTTTGAGAAGAAAACATAGATTCGAAAGTGAGCAACGTATGGAAGAAAAGAAATTATCAAAACATTTCTTTAAGAGTAGTTTCGTGGGTGTTTTCAATAAATTAGAAGGAAGGACAAAAAGGTCATTCAGAACCTCCTTTATATATTTTTTTCTAATTTTGGGCACGCGATGAAATGTTATTATGCGGTGGATTTTTCATAAAACTTTTTTATTTTTTGGGCATTTCATAAATTTTCTCATTTGGGATTATAGCTTAGTAACTAGAAAAATATATTTAATTATGGCATTCTTTAAGTAGGTAATGTATACTTTATCATTATTTAAACTAGGCTAGAGGTCATTTGCTTATATATATATATATATATATATATATATATATATATATATATATATATATATATATATATATATATATATATATATATATATATATATATATATATATATATCCTTCTACAATACATGGGATGTATCAATACATTCTAAACAATTGTATTGAAAATTGTGAAAGGTGTTTACTTTGACTTTGGTTTTACCTGATATAGCAAGTCCTATTAACCTACTCACTTTATTAAAAACTCATCCTAGATTACCGTAATTTGTTGGACATTGTACATTCAACATTTACATTTTTTATCCTACATTAATGCATATTTTTCACCCTACATTAACCTACTCACTTACATTTTCCATCCGGCTGCTATAACCCTGCTTGTAACGACATGTCATCAAGTAATCCGTTTACTTTATTAATTCTAATGTTTATCTCAATAACAGAGGACCCATGTATTGTAGAAGACAGCGATTCCAAATATTTTTTTAACGTTTGATGCTCACTCATTATTTATTTATTTATTTAGAATTTTAACGCCTGCTGCTAACGTATGTTGCTGTTCAGTAATTAAATTTTTTTGAATTTTAAAAGCATTTTGCTCACTAATTTATTTATTTTTTTAAAGCATATTTCACCTATTTTTTTTAGTTGTATTGAACGCCTATGCTCACTTATTTTTTAAAAAAAATTATTTTGATTTTTTAACGATAATATTTTTTTACTTTTCTAATGATAATATTTTCGAAGAGAACAAATTTTTTTATTGTGACATTTTGTCATATTAACCATCTTTCTAATATTTACAGTATTTTTAATATCATTTTTTAAAGTATATTTGAATTTTTACGTTAATTTTAATATCATTTATCGAAAATTTAAGTAAATATCATAATTTTGACTTTTAATGAATATCATGAACCCACTATTATATTGAGAAAAAATATTAAAGCATAGTCAATCTAATCTCAATATCATTTATTCATTTAGTATTAAAGCATGTTCAAGAAAATCTGAATATCATTTAATCAGGTTTCCACTATTTTTTAACTCCTGCTGCTAACGTATTTTGTGTTCAATAATTGGAATTATTTTGGATTTTAAACGTATGTTGCTTACTAATTAGTTTATTTATTTTTGGTTTTTTAATGCATGTTGCCCAGATGACACTGACTATGACACGAGATTTCATGCATAGTAACTTTGCGTTCTTTTATTTATGTGTCATCGTTATGGTTCCCGTTTGTATCACTTGACTCATGGTTAGTTGGTACTCTAGTGGTTATTTGGACATTGATCCAATTTTTCGTAGTTGCATTGGGTGGAGGACAATCACTAGGTATTTGGGCTATGTTTGTGTCGTTAGTGCCTCGAGACGAGCGCTACCCGTGTACTTGTATATTCGCTAGTGACTCGAGATAAGACTACCCCGATGAGTCTTTGCTAGTGCCTCGAGATGAGCACTATCCGTGTGCTTGAGTCATGTCCGCCCAAGCGTGCTAGAGTTGTCCTCGATTTGCGTGTACACATAGACGGAATAGTAGTAGCACGCCTTATATTTTTTGTTCTTACTTTATACATGATTATAGTGTTAGCTAGACATGTATATTATGTATCTTGTTACGTCCCACTGAGAACCTGGTTCCCTTCCAGGTATAGTACACAAGTTCCGAGATCGAGTGCAGGCGTGTAGCTTCAACAGAGAATTACGTGATTGATCCTACAAAGTGTAAACACCCCCCCCCCCCAAAATTTCGAAGAACTTTTTATTTTTTATTTCACTTAAAATAATAATTTGAGTTTTTCATATTTTAAAACGATATTTTTTTATATAAAAAATAGACTTAGTCATGGATAAGTTTTGTTATATAGGTTGACTAGAAATCATGGCACTGCTAGTGCAGTCGTGTGTCATAACTAGTCTATTAGTTGTAAGACATCTAAAAATCTAGGAAGTACTTATTTAATTATTTTAATTTTTTTAGTTTTAGTTTTTCTTATTTAATCACATTTGGTCATATTAGTAATTATTATTTATTATAGTAAATGTTTTCTTTTAAATTTGTTATGAAATATTAAATAGGGGATATTTATACTAAATAAATATAAAATTAGAAAATATGTTGGTTTATTCTATTTTTAGAATATTTTGAATATTTTAGGTTTATTAGAATTTTTATTTTTGGTATGGTCAAGTAAAAGGTAAATATATAGAGTTTTATTACATGATTTATATATATTGATAAAAAATATATTAGGATTCTTCTATAAATACACTACAAAAAAAACCTCATTTCCGAAGGCAATACTTTCTCGGAATAGACTATTTTTCGTCGGGAATAGCCTTTTCCGAAGGTAAATGGCGGTCGTATGCCATTAGAAATGCTAGCGTCGGAAAATGTATTTTCCCGACCAACCGTCGGGAATGTGAGTATTAGCGATAGAAACTAACCATCGTATTTGTTTTTTCCATTGTCGAAATTGAGCGAATATATGGCGGATGGATATTTTCGATAAGTCTACACCTTCACAATTAATGAATTGGTAGTCACAAATGTTTACAAACACGACGAACATTTTATTTTTCGACAATATGTTTTTGATAATTAGTGTTTCTCGAAAATACTATTTACGATAGACGATTTATTTGCGATCACTTTCTTATTATCTGTAATATAAATTTTCGACAGTAAAGGCACACGAAAAAAAGAATTTTACCTGTCGGCAAAAAGATTGTAAGGTTATTTTCGACGAAAGAAGATCCTCGAAAATGTCTGAGATTATTTCCGATAAAAGGAAATCGTCGAAAATGTTTTTTGTGATTGCTAAAATAGTCAAAAATTAAAATACGTGTAATCAAAATTATGTTTTTAGGAGTTTACCTTGCAAATTATTTGTCGAAAATGACGATTAAACATCATTTCCGATGTATGAGGGTTGTCACAATTTTGTTTTTTCCCGATAGCAATATATAGTAATTGGAAATAATAAAAATAACATCGGAATTATGTTATTATGATGTCTATGTTTGTCCAAAATTTCGTCAAAAATGGCACCGGTCATGATACTACTAATTACAATAGAAATAGTTGTCGTAAAATAGCATAACTTTTCTTAGAATTTAAATTAATAGTAAAGCATGAAGGAATATAATATTTTTTTTAGATTTGGGATTATAATTTTTTTAGATTTTGGGAATATAATATTTTTTAGATTTGGGATTTTAGATTTGGAATATATATATAAGTATATATAAAACAATATGACGAAGGGAAAAAAAATCGTGAACAGTGCAATGCACTATTCACTTTCTTCTCCCCCGAGCCCAAGCAGCGCCTAGTTAGAATAAAAGATTGGTTTTTGAAAAATTTCAAAGCCCGATAAAATAAAGACCAAATCTCCTCTAAATTGATTCCTCCAAATCCTTATCTACATGTAATCTAAACCATCGTTTAACTGATTAAAGACTACGACTTGTCGATCGACTATACGCCGGGTAAGGAAAATATTGTGGCGGATGTGCTGAGTCAGAAGTACACAGCTTCACAATCCATCAACAGTCGGCTGCTGCGTGACTTGGAAGGAATGGGCATAGAACTCCGAGTTTGATTTATGGGTGCGCAGCTGGCGCAACTGCGGCTAGAACCAAGCCTTTTGGAAAAGATCAAGACTGTTCAGAAGAATGATCCATACCTGGAGAAGATGCGGAAGCTGATATCAACAGGGAAGGCGTCTGACTTTGCAGAGGATGAGTCAGGAACATTGCGAGTGAATGGCAGGCTATGTGTACCGGATAACCCAGAACTCAAAACTCATAAATGAGATAATATCGGAAGCGCATTATGCAAAATATTCCTTGCATCCTGGCAGCACCAAGATGTATAAGGATCTCCGTATTATCTTTTTGTGGTATGGCATGAAGAGAGATGTTGCACTCTTCGTGTCACAATGTATGGCCTATCAACAGGTAAAAGCTGAGCACCAGCGACCGGACGGAGAGATGCAGAACCTTGCCATTTTAGAATGGAAATGGAATCACATCATTATGGACTTTATTGTTGGCATGCCGAAGACGCCACGGGAGAACGATGTCGTCTGGATCATCATCGATCGACTAACCAAGTCAGCGCACTTCATTGCCATTAAAGTCACTTGGAGCATCGATCATCTTGCTCAGATCTATCTTGATGAAATAGTTCGGCTGTACGAAATTCTAGTATCAATTGTCTCAGATCGGGATGGACGATTCGTATCATGCTTCTGGTGCAATCTTCAGTCAGCAATGGAGACCAAGTTGAAGTTTAGCTCAACATGTCATCCTCAGACCGATGGCCAAACAGAGCGGGTGAATCAGATTCTCGAAGACATGTTACGCCTCTGTATAATTGACTTGATGTCAAGTTGGGACGTTCATCTACCGTTGGTCGAATTTGCATATAACAACTTAGTCCAGCATCCAAATGATGACATATGAAGCCTTGTACGACCGAAAGTACAGATCGCCCATTTGCTAGGATGAAGTCGGGGAGCGGCATATACTCGGCCCAGAACTGGTAGAGTAGACTGTACAAAAAGTTAAGTTGATACGAGAGAGATTGAAGATAGCACAAAGTCGGCAAAAGAGCTACTACACCATAATAGTCGTTTACTAACGACTATAAGCGTTAGGAAAATTATTACTAACGGTTTTTTACCGTTAGTAGTATGGCGTTGGAAATTTTTCTAACTGTAGAAACATCGTTAGGAAAAAAATTTTGCTAACGGTAAAAAACCGTTAGCAAAATAACTTTCCTAACGGTAGTAAACCGTTGGGAAAATAATTTTCCTAACGGTTAAAAACCATTGAAAAAATAATTTTTCCAACAGTTTTTACCATTAGATAACAAGATTTTTCCTAACGGTTATAACCGTTAGGAATGGAAAATTAATTATTAAAAAAACATTTGTGGCTCTATTGAGCCTAAGAATCAAATTCTTTTTCTCCGTGCACATGAACATGATCAAAATTTGGATCATATCTAAAATACAAACAAAATTTGGATCAACATTATTCCATTCAATTTTGTCACTTAAACAATTTAACAATAGTCACTTAAACAATTTTACAATAGTAAGCAAGTTCCATTGTTGACCAGTTGTTACAAAAGAGGAGCATAACACGACTGAGAAGATATTCCATGTATTCAATCCAATATGTCAGCTACAAAACACGATAAAAGTGAATCTAAAGACTACAGTAGTTGGATGGTCGCATTTCAGAATTTCTAGAAATAGCCCCTCGCAGAGTATCCTGCCACTCTTTATAAAGATGCGAGGATCCTGCCACTCTTTATAAAGATCTTCAATTAACTCATGTCGATATGCCTGAGCACAAACCAAGCCTGCATACTTTGTGATATCTGGCCAATCCTGTGAAACAACAACCTGCAATATTTCTGTTTATTGTTTTAAAGCTTGGAAGGGCTTAGATTTTGGTCACTTCCAAGCTTTTGGTGAAGGTATCTATGATAAGGCAGGTTGCTACAATTGGATGTTTCATTGATTAATTATGGCACCCAATTCATATCTCCAGTAATCTTTGTGTATACCTAATGTAGATTCATTTAGAAAACAAAACCTGGCATGAAAAGAAAAAAGTGCAAGACTTAGAAAATACTGATAATACAATTTGCGAAAGCATGATGTGATAAAAATCCTAACCTGGGTTGTCCATTGGGTTCCCCGCACCCACAGACAATTTGTGAAAATCATTCCCAAATAAAATAAGCAAAAGCATATGTTGACAGGTCTAATACATTACACTTGTAAATAAAATAATTGGGTGTTGAAGCTGTTCCTTGATTGTCTGCTCAACTAGTAAAAGGTAGACCCATATAATGCACATAAGAAAATCGATTGTTCAAACAAGAGAGATATCAAACATATAAAAAGAGACTTTCAGTATCCTTCACATTAAGCAATAATTAGTCACCAACAACTTTCCTTTGGCTTTTGAAAGTTTTTCAACTAAAAGATTCATTCACATAAATTGGAGCTTGTTAGCACTGACATATGATATATGACTAGTTCCACCTCCTCCTGCAGATAGACTGATACAAAGCTAGAAAGGATTTTGTTTCACTATCGTCTTACATTGAGAGTGTACTGGACCATAACAGCAAAGAGTTGGAAACTTACAATATCAGTTTCTTCAATTGTAGTCCAAGAAAAGGTTGTTATAGGATGGATAACATAATGTGGCCTTTGATCATCGGCATCAACTTTGAAAGAAAGAAATGAAAGTAATTCCTCATATGAGACATCAATATCTAAAGTAAATAGTATAACGGGAAACACAAACCATATCCAACAGTAAAAAGAAAAGGCAAAGTATAGAATGTAAACTATACAAGGATTAAAACATTAAAAAATGTTGTGTTATTTTTTGGTAAATTTATGTGTATCTCTCAGCTCAACTCAAGGTAACCATGGATATGAATAAACATCAAAATACATTCTACCCTATATTTAAAATAAAATAAGTAGCAGGTGTGAAGATACCATAATACTCACCAAGAGAAACCTCTACCACACGTTCTGAATGGATAATTTTGGCTTGCAAGGTCTTATTCTGGTGAACATATTCCAACACATAAGTCATATTGAGAAGATTGGCTATATCCTGACATTCTTAAAAAATGGGAGTTCACATAACATCAAGTATAAGAATAAAGAAACTAAAATCAGTACAGACTAATATTAAATAAGATTGGATTTGTAGCTTAATCTAATGGATTTCCAATCACGAAGTATATTTTCAAGTATAAGAAAATGCATGAAGCTCATGGCGTGACAACCAGACCCTAGATATATTCTCAATAACAAAGTTCTAATGGATTTCCAATCCCGAAGTATATTCTCAACTATTTTATTTTGCATCAGAATCCATAGATATTCTCAAGCCAATGGTGTAAAGAAGAGAAGACCGACACCACTGGTGATAAAGGACATAGATGACCACAGGTAAGTGACTAAAAGCAATGACACAAAAAAAAGTGGCTGAGCCTAGAAGCAGAGTATTTTCTCGAGTACAAGAGTCGTCACAAAAGGTGAAGGAAACTACTATTCTTTCTCATGCAATTAAGTATTTTGTTCAACACCACTCTGACTTAAACCAATCATCCAAAGAAAAAGGAGAAGCCAAGGAGGAAGTGCACAAGTTTGATATACTTGATATACAACTTTGATATATGGAAATCTCATCATCTACTTGCCCAATATAGAAATCCTAATGATAATATTGCATGATTAAAAACACTCTCATTGGATTGAAATAAAAACCTAGGGCATTGTCTTATCGTATCCTTTTTTACTTTGAGCCATCCATACAAGAGCTTGCAAGTAGGCCTTTTGCAATATGAAAACCACACAGCTATCTCACTCCAGAACCAGATTTATAAAATTGCACTTCCCCTTGTACATATATTAACATGATCTCTCGAGTAAACTTTACTGGAATTTGACTCGGTTCAGTCTTGACGTATTCTCTTTTGGACTTGCTTCACAAAGTTTTTTGTGCTGGTAACTTGACATGGAATATTTAGTTTCCTCAAAGCACCTCTGATGTAAGTTAAAGTATTTAACCAAGTTATAAGAGGTATATAGTCAGCAAGCAGAACAATAAAAAGTGTCTTCCTCTAACTATCAACAAATAAATTCTACTTATTCCTCCGACATTCATCACCAGTTGAATTTAAACTAATCATAAAAGTGATTACCTATCACGTGGATTACCTATTAATTGAATAAAAAGTGTCTTCTTCTAACCAGCACTTGAATAATTTTTGAAGAATTAAGGAAAATTACCTAAGCTACATGAATAATCAAGACAACCTCTAAGAGATTCCAACGTGAAAAAAAACCAAAGTTGTACACCTATATATACTAGGCGTTCACCATTGTGAAAGCCCTCAATGAACAGAAACACACGAATAGATGACACAACATTTACACTAAATTTTGCTGCATAAGATAAGTTTGAGATGTTTAGGCAATCAAGTGAGGCATATCAGTATATCCATGTATCAATTTCGTGTAATATGGTGAAACCAGATGACCAGGTACCCTTGGTCCAAGCAATAAAATAGAAACCCATAAATATTATAAATGAGAAAACAAATCTAAACATTGTTTAGAACTTCTTGTTGTTTGAAATATCGGACAAGATGTTCTTTTTGACGTAGAGTATCCAAATGCTTAAATGTGGTCAATACGGTAAATATTGGGTTAACCTGGATTCATGTTAATGGATATAGGCTAGAAAGACCAGAAATCACTATATGTTAGCATGATTCTTATAGCAGAACTTAAAAATATTTTATTTGCTGAGCCAATCGCTGATATATCTCTCAAATGCAATCCTTTTTGACCTCTCATATTTTGGCAATACTGGAAACAACCAAAATCAATGACAACCAGCATCCACTGGAGACACTAGCAATCCATCCACTTTTATTTTTCTTATTTATGTAACTAAAGCTCTCCCTTCTTCTTTTTTATTCTTTTTCATTATCTACATATCCTCTATAGCCCAGAAAGACAATTACCAGTAAGCATGTCAAAGTGTGCGTGAATAATACATACAGAAACTTATCTGATGCATATATGTTGTATGCATAACATATGAGTAGTCAAGTATAGCACCAGGTTTGCCAATATCCCATAATAGGCCATCCTCTAAAACACCTTATACACTGCAACCAAGCACAAGTTTAGTACCTATGAACTGTATAGTAGTAACACTAAGAACATTTTATTGAAATATAGGAGAAAAATATATACCTACTATAAAGGAGCAGGCAGTCCAGCCCCAGTCTTGGATCAAAAGACAGAATAGCCTTTGATATCCACAGAGCCATCCTTGGTGTAGTCCTCCACGCCCATCTCTACACTGTCAACCATTTTCTTTATGTTTGATTACTTGCTTTTCTGTGTCATGTGATCTATTTATAGGTGAAGTGCCAAACAAAGTTCACAAGCGTTTCTATGGTGCAAATTTGCAAGTAACAACGGTGTTGACCCCGTGTCTTTGTGACATAATTGTATCGTGTCGCATTTTCATATTGTATCTAAAAAAATGAGAAGAAGGATGAATAAACATACAACCAGATTGATGCCTGGATAATTTGATCCACATACGATGTAGTGAACGACGATGGCGAAGTTCCCACTGATGATGTCTTCCTCGAACAGGATGAACCCATAGAACCCGTAAATGCCATCCACGTCGTTGACAGTGATCGTGAGGGCAGAGATGCATAGAGGATTGCTGACAAGAAGGCCTAAGAGGTGTACTGGCTTAAAGAGTAGCATCGATCTCTTCCTATTTTCAATGGATCATCAAAATTCTAGCTCGATCCCTACAACAAGAGCTCCGACTGGGCTTGGCCTATGGAGGTCCAACGAGGCAAGGGAGGCCTAAGAGGAAGAAGAAGGACAAGGAAGAGAAAAATTAGGAGATGGTGGTGGTGGTGCCCTATAGAGAGAGAGAGAGAGAGAACTAAAAAGAGAGAAAGATTACCTTTCACATGGAGGACGCCATCGAGGAAAAGAGAGGAGAGGAGGGGGGAGCTCTCTAGGGCACAGGACGATATCGAGGGGGAAGGGAGGAGAGGAAGGGGGAAGCTCTCTAGGGCTCGAGAGGGCTCGGGATAGAAAATTAAGGATTTGGAGAAGTGTAGGCCTCCATAATACTTTTCTATCACCTGAAAGTCACATGGTGACATATTTTTATTTCTTTTTTATTTTACTAAATGTCCTAACGATTTTAAGTGTTATAAATTAATTACTAATGCGTTACTAATAGAAAACTTTATTCTTTTTATTTATACTAACAGTTTTTTTGCATTGCTAACGGTTTTTTAGTGTTGGTAATTAGTAACAGTAAAAAACCGTTAGTATTTGGAAAAAAATTCTGTTGGGAAATCCCTCTTTTGGTGTAGTCGACACACACTGACGGGCCCTGGAATTCCTGGAGGGCGATCACGAATTTCTGAAAATCACGCATATGCGAGGAGTCACGAGATTTGAAGCTAAAGGAAAGTTGAGTCCAAGATTTATCGATCCTTTCAAGATATTGAAGTGAGTCGTCCCAGTAGCTTACCAGATTGAATTGTCGCCATCATTGTCGGATGTGCATAATGTCTTCCACGTCCCTCAATTGTAGAAGTACGTACACGATCCGAGCCATGTGGTAGACTTTGGTCAGCTGAATATGTAGGCAGACTTATCGTATGTTGAATTGCCTGTGCAAATCGTGGAACACAAGGATAAACTACTTCGAAACTGTGCCATCTCTCTCGTTCGCGTGCTCTGGAAGAACCATGCGGTCGAAGAGTCGACCTGGGAACTGGAGTCGGAGATGAGGGAAAAGTTCCCTTCTCTATTTTTTCTAGTGGTAGGTTCTTTTCTTCAGTTTCGAGGATGAAAATTTTTATTAGTTGGTTATGGTGTAGTGTCCCGTTCCTACATCATGTCCCGTTCTCCATCCACGGGGTGTGTCACACCCCGATCCGAAAAATCGCTAGTCCTCACTAGATTTTACCCGAATCATCGTCCTCGCTGGGGCGTGATGCCGCACGAGCCTGGAGTTACGCTCGTGCAAGGCAAGATAACGGTTCACATAGTGATTATCTCAAATTCGTAACATAAGCAGCAGAAGGAAACAAAGTATAACAAAAGAATCTCTTTTTATTCATAATGAACTGAAGATTACAAAGGCTCTGAATAGCCCAACATATATGCTAATTGGCTACAACGCTCATGATCTCTCTAGCTCACAAAGGATTACGTTGTTCCATACATTATGCCTCTTTATAGCCACCAAGTTATCTTCGGCCGAACATCTCCATGTCGCACGTCCGAACGCATATGCGGTAGCTCCTCTTGAATGCCAAGGACTCCATGCCTCAGCACGTCCAAGCCAAGCTCCGCCCCGAGCCGATCATAACCTGAGCCTGCACATAAACTAGAGACCATGCATAAGGGTCGCAGGCCCTGCGCCTGCACCCGACTCTCATATCAGCCCACCGGCCCTATCTATATGAAGGTCATGGTGTTTCGCACCGTAATGGACTTGGCATCTCTTATATGTAAGCCTACAATCGCTTCGATACGGGTTGCTAGCCCAGTATCCGAAGGTTCCCAAACTTACGGATATCATAGCTTATTACAGCACTGGACGGTTGCAATCCGTCCGAATGTTGTGCACCATAAATACCACACATAATTCCCTCCTAGGCCAAACGGTCCCGACGTCCCGACGTAACCGTTCGAGGAAAGTCGTACCCGTGCACGGGCCATCCGAGTCCATTGACCATGCAATACGCGCCATAGCAAACACACATAACAATCCAACCAAATCCTCTATTGCATAAACATAGTCTCGTTCCATAAACAGTTTTCCGTGCCATAAACGGTTTCCCGTGCCATAAACATATTCGTGTCTCATAAACATAATCCACCATTCATATGGGGAGCTCCGTCGGCGTTATGTCCCAACACAACCATATTGATGCACGACGCCCAATGGCTTAGTCATCTCATACTCGTATTCAACGCGTACCATTTGTAAGTTATTCTCATAGCATAATTCCGTATTACTTAGTCTTTTCGTAACATAAGTGCCCGAGGGCACGCTCAGCGCCGTATTCAATGTTCTATGCATAGTGTTCAATGTTCTCGGAGGCGTGCACGTGATGCACATCTCAATATCATCTTTCAATGTTCTACTATCATTGCCCTACCGCGATCCGTGCACTCGATACACGTCGCTTCAATTGTTCAATTGTTCAATGTTCTATCTTAGTGTTCAACACATATTTAGACACTTACTCGCTGAGCTACGCTCGCTAACTCGATAACATAATACGCATACAATGATATCTTTTATTAGACGTGAAGGAATATGGAGAGAGAGTCAAGAACCAGCCCACCTTAAGCCGATACGCCTTGTCTTTTCGCCGAGTTGAAGCGGCTCGCTTCTATAACTTGGTTGCATAGATAACTCTCAGACTTAGCCATTCCTTTGCTCTACTCGGTTGATTTGGCCTATCGTGCCCATGCCACAATCCGTTGCAAGGCCACGATTTGGTTTCGCGGACACTTCATTGCATAAGGCAAAATGCCGACCTCTTATCGTCCAACGTAAAAACATAGCCTGCACACCAGATCAACTAAAATTAGCACTTGCTCAAATGGGACTTATCATTTGCATCGATTCGATTCATAGATTCCAACCGACTCAAAGCTTACCTTTGGCCAATGTAACACTTACATCGATTTGCATCGATACCTCATTGGGTCAACGCAACTCTTTGAGTCAACGACTCATCGTAATGCACCGAGCGGAGCGGGACATTACATAATATACCACTCAAAATCTGGTTCGTCCTCGAACCGAAACCAATACTTAATCCAAGTGCCTCGTTAGATCGTTTCACGATCTCGTGCTACTATCGTTGGAATCATACAACTTAGTTTGGATCATACACATATTTTAGGCTTCCCACCAATACATGCATTTCAGCCAAGCTTAGTTATAGGATATCGGGACAAACTAACAGGCTCAACTTAAATTCCTCAAGCTACAATCATTCTGTACTCGACTAAGTCAATCTTAGCGCATATTCTCAAAATACTTCTCGTATGCATCATCCCATAACATGCGATCCTCTTCCATACATCTCTGCACATAACTTGATTCAAACCCGTAAATTCGATCTCATAAGTTTCTCGACGGCCACCTAACACTCACACTGCATCAAGTCATTGCGCATCCGATTGCAATAAGTCTCTGCAGCGCCTATTCGCCCAACTGTTTGCCTATCTCTCACATATCTCAAGTCTTTCATCCAATAATTCATATCATTTTGCCTTAACGACATGGACTAAGTCCAACATGTCATAATTTTCTCTGTCTACAATCCGTACTAAGTCTCACACACAACTATCCCAATACGACCCACGTTCTCGAACTGCCTACGCATCGCGTCTGGGGCTACCCCCGCTAGGTAACTTATCCAGACATCATGCTCGTATTCTCCCAACATAAGAGGTCAACTTGAGTCTACGATGCTCAAAGGCAACAATCTTTTCGACCCAAGGTCTCTTACGACACGCTCGTCTCTGATTCTCGATCGAGCACGAATCCTTTACTCAATTTCAAATCAATCCCGACTAGTTCATTTTGTAACATAGATCGCACGCTCAAACACATATAGCCTAACCGTTACTCAAACTGATCTACGACACAACTCTTAGGGTCGTTCTACTATTCGTCACTCTCGCGTATTGCAAAATTCTTGCAATCGCCTTACCGCATCGCTATGCTAAGCACGTTCCTCAACATATATTCGATCATCGACTAACCAAGTCTACATGCGTATCTATTCGATCGATCATAAACTTTCTCACCATATCGATCTAATCGAAGGCTACCCGCTAACTTACGAAACACGATACTCACTCGCTTAGACTTATCCTCAACATGCACTACATCATCCCTCCTCCTCGATAAAATTTCTTACGCGACTTCTTTAGGGTAATCCTATGGGACTTCAACATTCACTTGATTTGGCGGTCAAGTCTTCTAGGGTCATCTGCCCTGAAACTACGCTCGATAATTGAAGATCATCAACGAGGGACAGTTACAACGAACCATGCTATATCCTATCGCGGAGCCAAATCAATTCCCGACGATTCCTACGAGACTTTTATCCAACCCGACGTAATCTACCAATCCATAATTTATCTACTCACTCGCGCAACTAATACGCCGATAACTACTCGAATCACTTATGCATTACCGTCCGAATATTTTCGCTAGTTGTATGATATTTACTCGCCTCAAGTCCGAGTTTACCTATTCGTGATCATAGTTCGACATATTCCATACTCCTCGAACAACTTTTGCATCAAACCACAAGTCCATATCAAATTTGCCACGCCTCGTAAGTTCGATCATCCCCGCTGGATGAATCACCATACCAGCGCTCACGCAGAATGATCGTTCTAATTTGACGTGACGCATGTGCGAGGCTATGTTGCGCTCGCTCAAGACAAGAATGTCAACATAGTGGTGATCCGCGAAGCAATCCAAACACTTTCGTTTTCATCCAAGCAATATCTATCCACTCTCAATTCTCCGTAGCACTCCTACCGTTATCATCCAAATTTCCATAAATTAACTTGCTTCCTATTCATCCAACAACAATGCTCAACATAATTTTCGTTCATTCGATCAGAGTATCCCCGAGTTATTGCATATCGTCTTTGATACGCCTCAATACCATCGTCGATATGCATAACTTGAACATCTTCCTTTCTCATAAGCTCAAATTCGTTGCAATCACTGCCATTATCAAAACTCGAATACGAATCAAGTCTCACGTACCAAGATTCATTCCGTTGTAATTACTTAACATCGTCGCGACATAATTTTAAATTCACATATCCATTCTCATATCCCTAACTCGCACTTCCAAATCATGCTACCGACTCGTCGCGCTAACCCAAATTCGTTCGTACGATTTCTTCGTACCTACTCAACGTAAATTCGACCGAGTCGACCATTTCCTCAATGTAACATTCTTCGTTATGCTCAGCCTATCGTTCAACTTACACTTAACGAATCCTCGTCCGACGTATCCTCCGTGGATATGACTTCGCACATAATCGTTCGACTCACTTCCTCAAGGCATACTTTGCATCGACTTCTCTCAAGTCATTCCCACTCAAGTCTCGGTACTACTCCGTCCGTCGAGGACAAACATATCATAACAATACAATCGTCTCAACGTAACCTATCGCAAGTCACCAACCGACTTAACATAGCTATCGTCAAGTGGTATTCCATATACCACTCAGGATCGAGCCTATCGTTATCGACACAATACTTCGCTATACTTGCTCGCATAATTGGTATTGCATATACCACTCGAAATCGAGTCATTACTCGACATCACACTTCGCATAGGTCCGACTTCTATCTCAACTTAACCGTTCCGTATGGCGATCCTTCCTATCCCAGCTTTAGCATTTGCCTACTCGAGTTGGTACGACAACTGGGCCAACATGCACCATCGTTCACTTAAGTTGACACACATTCAATCTAACCGTACCATGGCGATCATCTCGATTGCACCCGCAACATTCGCTTATTCAAAGCTCAACGCAACATACGGCCAACATACACGTTCGCCAACTCAAACTCGACTTAGCGACCAACTCGATTCGTTACTATCGCAACCGCGAACTTTCTAAATCTCGCTAGTTGCAATTCGTGCAACAACTCATTCTCGATTCTCAAGCTCTTTTACTCAATCTCGTGCAACATATTGCTATCCATACGCATAACCATACAACACGCATCATACCATATCGCCTCGTTGTACCGATACAACAAACGATTCACGACTTGCTGCACTCCGTGCAACCAACGACACATAACCATTCTCATAGCCACATAACATGTATCGCCTCACATATCGACCCGTTGCACTTCGTGCAACCAACAACACATATCTCCTTGTACTTCGTGCGACCAACAACGCATAATTCCTCGCACTTCGTGCGACCAACAACACATATATCATTGCACTTCATGCAACCAACATCACCATATTCGTTGCACTTCATGCAACCAACATTCTCCGACGGCACTCGGAGGTAACGTGATAGTCACGACATACTTGTGGCAGACGTACGAACTTAGTATAGACTTATTGTATGGAACGTCCAATGTAGCGTCGAGCAGATCCATGAGCCATACGGTTGCGGAAACAACTTAGGGTCAACTGAATTCGATAGCGAAGCAACTGAGGGTCAAAGAGATTCATGTACGGTCCAAAGGATGGAACCGCTCTGATACCAACTTGTCACGCCCCGATCCAGGAAATCGCTCGTCCTCGCTAGATTTTACCCGAATCATCGTCCTCGCTGGGGCGTGATGCCCCACGAGCCTGGAGTTGCGCTCGTGCAAGGCAAGATAACGGTTCACATAGTGATTATCTCAAATTCGTAATATAAGCAGCGGAAGGAAACAAAGTATAACACAAGAATCTCTTTTTATTCATAATGAACTGAAGATTACAAAGGCTCTGAATAGACCAACATATATGCCAATTGGCTACAACGCTCATAATCTCTCTAGCTCACAAAGGATTACATTGTTCCATACATTATGCCTCTTTATAGCCACCAAGTTGTCTTCGGCCGAACATCTCCATGTCGCACGTCCGAACGCATATGCGGTAGCTCCTCTTGAACGCCAAGGACTCCATGCCTCGGCACGTCCAAGCCAAGCTCCGCCCCGAGCCGATCATAACCTGAGCCTGCACATAAACTAGTGGGGGATTAGTGCTTTCGTCCTCGCTTCGCACTGATCAAGACCCGCTCGCACCCAAACCAAATACTAAGTCATTTTAGTGAAACATGCATCTTAATTTGTGATCTTTCTATTTAGCCTTAGGATCAGTTTCATGGCAACATTCGATCGTATAGCAACATATCGTAAATGTGTCCCACACCGTGTTCCTGCAGCAGATACAGTTAGACATAATCTGAAACATAAATATAGTGTTCGTGCTCATCTCCGTCCCATATTGCCTAGCCTGCACGGGTTAGAACTTAACATAGAATCATATCATTCACGCAACAGCCAACCATAAACTTAGACCATGCATAAGGTTTGCATGCCCTGCGCCTGCACCCGACTCTCATCTCAGCCCACCGGTCCTATCTATATAAAGGTCACGGTGTTTCGCACCATAATGGACTTGGCATCTCTTATGTGTAAGCCTACAATCGCTTCGATACGGGTTGCTAGCCCAGTATCCGAAGGATCCCAAACTTACGGATATCATAGCTTATCACAGCACTGGACGGTCATAATCCGTCCGAATATTGTGCACCATAAATACCACACATAATTCCCTCCTAGGCCGAACGGTCCCGGCGCCCCGGCGTAACCGTTCGAGGGAAACTGTACCCGTGCACGGGCCATCCGAGTCCATTGATCATGCAATACGCGCCATAGCAAACACACATAACAATCCAACCAAATCCTCCGTTGCATAAACATAGTCTCGTTCCATAAACGGTTTTCCGTGCCATAAACGGTTTCCTGTGCCATAAACATATTCGTGTCTCATAAACATAATCTACCATTCATATAGGGAGCTCCGTCGGCGTTATGCCCCAACACAACCATATTGATGCACGACGCCCAACGGCTTAGTCATCTCATACTCGTATTCAACGCGTACCATTCGTAAGTTATTCTCATAGCATAATTCCGTATTACTTAGTCTTTTCGTAACATAAGTGCCCGAGGGCACGCTCAGCGCCGTATTCAATGTTCCATGCCTAGTGTTCAATGTTCTCGGAGGCGTGCACGTGATGCACATCTCAATATCATCTTTCAATGTTCTACCATCATTGCCCTACCGTGACCCGTGCACTCGATGTATGTCGCTTCAATTGTTCGATTGTTCAATGTTCTATCTTAGTGTTCAACACATATTTAGACACTCGCCGAGCCACGCTCGCTAACTCAATAACATAATACGCATACAATGATATCTTTTATTAGACGTGAAGGAATAGGGAGAGAGAGTCAAGAACCCGCCCACCTTAAGCCGATACGCCTTGTCGTTTCGCCGAGTTGAAGCGACTCGCTTCCATAACTTGGTCGCATAGCTAACTCTCGGACTTAGCCATTCCTTTGCTCTACTCGGTTGATTTGGCCTATCGTGCCCATGCCACAATCCGTTACAAGGCCACGATTTGGTTTCGCGGATACTTCATTGCATAAGGCAAAATGCCGACCTCTTATCGTCCAGCGTAAAAGCATAGCCTGCACACCAAATCAACTAAAATCAGCACTTGCTCAAATGGGACTTATCATTTGCATCGATTCGATTCATAGATTCCAACCGACTCAAAGCTTACCTTTGGCCAATGTAACACTTCCATCGATTTGCATCGATACCTCATCGGGTTAACGTAACTCTTCGAGTCAACGACTCATCGTAATGTACCGAGTGGAGCGGGGCATTACAGGGTGCACGGAAAAGGAACACTGTCGCTATCAATTCGGTCGGGACCGATAGATCGAGATTGATCAAATCGGTCGAATGAGAACGATTGAATTAAGATCCTTTTCTCGTTCTGGAAAGGCTTCTTCGGAATCAAATCTCATATTCAACGAGTTGTGCCTCGAGGATAGACTCTGCGGCAGAGTCGGAAGAGACCTCCCGTTGCTCTGTTTTTCACGCCGCACTTGCGTTTGTTTTGGCTTTGGTTTTCTGAATGCGTTTTCGTGAATGTTTTCATGGCTTGCCTTTTGAACTCGCATTTACATATCGAACTCCTTGAATAATACAGTATTCTAATTAGTTGCTTGTATGATTTCGAGTAATCGCGTAGGCGACGTCTAGCATGATCAACAAGTCTCTCGCCTCGAACAGAAATCAAGGTAAGTGGCTGACCTCCTTCACCTCGACTTCTATCTAAAAAATAAGAACTTGGGATAACTGTATCAAATTAGACGATTTACTCAAAAAATACAAGTTTTACGCTCAAAAAGAGAAAAGATAAGGTTCTAGAAAAGAGATAACATTATTTTATGATATGCAAGACCAAAAATGAATCGATTATAAAGTTTTCGCAGCGATACCATAAAACGTGCCTTAAATCACTTGTTAACGTAGCACGGTCATGGACAACTTGTATACAAGGGCGATTGTTTATTCGAACGGTATTTTGGGGCCACGGGACCGATCCGGCCTAGGAAAAAACACGATAGCTATGCTGGATTGTACCGCTGGTATTCGATGCTCCTTCAACGGGGCTCGCTACCTGCGTTGAACGTGCACCGTCTAAACCAAGCTATGTCCAGAATGGTTTTCATGCCAATGACCTCCGCAATTATGTACTAGTTAAACTTATGTTATGCAATATGACAGGAAATAATATGGTCAGATTTATGTTGCACGGCACGCTCTGCCGTGGGTAAGTTCTAGCATAAATTCTCCTTATTTATGTTTCATCAAACTGCTTGCATGACACTGACTAAGATGGCTAGAAAGACCACTAAAACAAGTTGCATGTTTTATCTAAATTCTTGAACCAAATGAGAGCATGGAAAAATAATTAGCCACTCGCTAGTACACGTTGATTGTACCTGTAAAACCCCTAAATTTTCTACTAATTTTTTTATTTAATTTGGTACTGATTTAAATATTTGTATTGTACGTCGCGCAGTCGTATTATACGTCGCGCACGAAATTTTATTTTTCGAAATTGCTCGACGAGTGCGAATATGTGCGAGCGTACATATTTTAGAAAAATATTTTTTTTATTATTATATCCTTTCAAAATATTATATAATTATTATTCTTGCTATAAAAAGCCTTTTTTGTTTTTAGCAATTATTAATCATAAATAATATTTTAATATATACTAGGAAAAGCATGTATGCATTATTTGTGCATACATATATTTCGTAATTATTTATTTGTCTCTTTTAAATAAAAATATAATTTTCGAAGTTATTAAAATTAATATTTTATTATTCAAAAAAATATTTAAATATTTATTATTTTCGAAATTATTATTATAGGTATTTTGGAAAATGCATTTTTGAATTATTATGGCGATTTAAATCTCGATTTGATTCTATGAATTTATTTAAATCGTTAAAATAATATCTATATTTTGAAATTTGATTTACCTTATCTAATTTTAAACTAAAAATTTACTTGATTTAAAATGGATTTGTATTTGGATTGGATTTGATTGATTTTAAACTAAGTTGTAAATTATCTATTTTGGGTTTAAATTACTACTAATCCTATCCAGATGGGAATTCCCACATCCTATAAATAGGCAGGTACTCCTCCATAAAATCCTCACCTCCACCAAAATTCCACAACTAGAATACTGCATCGTGTCTATGTCCATCCCGAGATTCTTATTCCAAATTCTACATATACGTTGTGTTCTCCGTGTCGACAATCCCGACACGACAAGCAAAATTCGTAAACCTAGCCTATCCATAGCTATCACCACGTCCCAACTCCCTGCCATCTTCTCCCTCACCACGATGTTGTCTCCGTAGTCCCAGCCAACCCAACCCGTCCAAGTCGACTACTACCACCCTGCCATCAGCAGCTTCCGACAGTCCCCGCTAAACCATCAACGCCACCACCTGACTTCCACCACCACCATCACCCTCCTTTCCGGCTAGACCCGAACCCAACCATCACCACAGCCACCACCGCGGCTACTGCCGCGGCAGCCAGCCCCAACTCCACTCCGGCCACCCGGCGTAGACAGCCCCGACACCACTCCTTTCTCCTCCTCGGCCACCGGCCGGAAAAACACCAGCACCACAGGAAATAAAGAATTAAAATAAACACCCAAAACCCACCGCCACCTTACCTCCGGCCGCCTCCGCGAGATCCGGTCGCCGCGTCGCACCTCCGCGCGTTCCGACACTCAGTCTCAGCCTTCGAAACCCGTTCGTCCGCCCAAGACCGGCATCCTCCCGCAGTTTGGTGCCGATCTTCTCCGCTCCGCCACGCCTGGCCATGTCCGGAGACACCACCCCACTTCCTCCACCGCGGGCGACTACGGCTTCGTCGGCGACCCACTACAGCACCACCGCTGCTGTTACCATCCTCGCCAAAACCATCGCCACCACCGTGGCCAGACCCAACTCGACCCAAGGCGGCCGATCGCCACCGCATCGCCTCCTCCCCGCATCGCCTTCTCCGACAACAGCCCCGCCTGGCCGCGCGTCTTCTCCCTCGTCGCGCCGGCGACTTTTTCCGACCCCCTTTCCGCAACCCCCTTCACCGCCGAGTCCCGAGTGCCAGTGAGCCCCGACCCCATCCGCCCTCGACCGACGCCTCCGGTGAACCCTCGCGCTGGCTGAACCCCCTTCGCCGTCGCCGTTCTCAGCCGCCGCGCCCACCGAAAATCCCTCTCCGCTCTGACGCCCGCGTCGCCCGACGCTGACTACCTCCGCGCCGCTCCTCTCCACCGAGTCCACCGCCTCTCCGACCCACTCTCAGTCTCCCTCCGCCGCTGACCATCCCCATCCGCCGACGAGTCTCCCGCCGGAAACCCCCTCAAACCCGCTCCCTCTTTTCCCTTTCCTTCTCTCTCTCTCTCCTCTTTTCAATGGTAGGAATAAGTGTCATAGTTAGTAAAGGTTTGATTTTTTTTTGTTTCTTTTTTTTATATGTCTGTTGTTATTATTATTATTATTATTATTATTATTATTATTATTATTTGAAGAGAACAACTGTCCTTATTTTTATTGTTCCCTACTAGCACTATTAAATTCATAGTGTATTTTTGGTTTTATCTGTTATAGTGTCAACTTTGATAATTTTATATACAATTTTTCTTCTTCTTCTTCTTCTTCTTATTATTATTATTATTATTATTACTATTAATAGTGTTAATATATGTATGTAGTATATTTTCGTTATTATTATTACCAATATTATTATTAGCACAACAATTTCTTTTATTATTATTATACTTATTATTATTATTGTTATTATTATCATTATTATTTCACTGTATCTACCAAGACCTATATTGTTATTTTATTCTCGTGATATAGAGATAATTCTAAATATTTTTAATATATTTTATAGCACCTATTTACGTATTTTAGTCTAAATCGAATTTTTCTTTTCTTTCATATTTTTATGAATTTATCAATATTAGTTTTACCAATAAAAATATAGTTTCCATCTAAGGAGTATATCTCACAAATCTAGGGTTTTACCTAAAAGCAATCTTTATATTTTTTTTATATTTTTTTGTATATTTAATTCCAAGCTAGTATCTCCATAAAATATTTTATCGAGTAGTATAAATGGTTTTTCTAAATGTCCTCTGACTATCCTTTTGTCCATGACTCATCCCATTTTTTTTCTAATCTCCCGTCAATTCTAGACAACCTTATATCCACCCTAACCAAGTTGACCGTCCCGAACCTAATAGAACCGTCCGTGCCACCATCCGAGGTCACCTTGTACAGTTGTTACACCGGAGTCACAGATCGTGCCACCTGGACCATTGCAGCACACCAGGCGTCCTACCAGGCAAGATACCTTGCCATCTTGTACTTACATTTGATTCATGATATTTTATATGTTGCTAGTGTTTTACATTAGTAAGAGTATGTCCAAGTATGACTTGGGTGCCATCGATATGTATATCGATGTTTGTGTGTGTGCGTGTGTGTGTGTGTGGACCATATGTGGTAGCGGACTTTCCCGGTGTGTTGAAGTTATGCTTCATAACTTCTTTGACTTGTTGACACGTCTCATACACGACACATGAGTGAGGATCGTTGAGTCGACACGAACCTACGTATTCGACTTGCTACCGATACGGGCGGTTCGTGTGTCGGTTCATTTATGGATTAGCGGAGTCTAGATAGCGACTTGCATAGAGATATGAATCGCCAAGACATGGATATGACTTGTGTGATACATGGGCGGGGAAAACTACTGGGACGTATGAGCTAGCCCAAAGCCTTCTAGATTGTCCGGTTATGGGTTCATGGTTTCCCTGTTATGGGTGTGTCGCTAGAGGATATATCCATTGCACGGCCCTGACCACGACGTCAGATACGGTCAGGAGGTATGCTAGCGATGCAAAGTATGAACTAGGGGATATATCCATTGCACGGCCCTGACTACGTCGTCAGATACGGTCAGAGACGTATACTAGTTCATGCGAAAGCCTCTAGTGGATGCTATGCTTTATTCCTACCCACTTATACGTTCCAGTATAGTTTTCGACTGGCATTACACCTAGATGGTTAGGTTCCATTGTGTTGGAGCATGTGGTCTTTTCTTTATAATGTATCATTTACAGTTCATCATGGTATTGTTTTTTATGTATCTTGTTACGTCCCTCTGAGGACCTGGTTTTTCCTCAGGTGTGTGTTCATGTTTTCCGCAGGTATTCTAGCCAAGGCCGTGGTCTTCTCCATTCTTCCGAAGACGATTGCGCTTGGTTCGTCTTTCCATTTTTCGATTCATGTACATTTCTTTCATTGTGATAGTTGGTAGTGGACTTTGTCTCCGCCCAACGATTGTATCATAAATATTCGAGTTGATATTTATATTATTATTATGGATGAGATTAGTTTGTCTTTGATTACTGCATTTTACAGCTTATGTATTCATACGAGACCTACGTACTTCGTATGAATACAGCTGGCATGTCTACGTTCCTAGTCCTACGTATTTTGGGACTGGGGCGTTACATGTTTTTGTGGTGGCCCATGCAGGTCAAGATAAATTGTTTGGTTACTTTACCGTACCAAGCAAACCTGCGTATAGGTTTAGAAGTCTAGGATCTCATCCACATACTTGACCTCTTTCCTTGATTTCATCTACCGTTTGACTCATCAATTGCATCTTGCTTACTTCCTTCCATCCCTATTCCTATCTTCCCTTCATGCTTGCTAGAGATTGACCCTACTAGTTAGTTGTCCCAAAACACCATTAGTTTAATTCTTTAAGTTGGGTAGAATACCTTATGAACTAGCAACCCCTTTGACCTAGTGACCTATATTAGCGAGCTTATTTAGATCCTAGCATTTAGAGGACCTAACCCGTCTAGCCAACCAAGAATTTGGACAAGAAGACTATAGGACGACTGTATAAAGACCATCACAGGACATGACTTAGCTCCTTTAGAAGTTCGACTATACTCCCTCTCAATTTTAAACTCTCGTGTCTATAATATAACTCTCTTAACAAATGTCGCTACTATAACCTAGATTTACAAGTTCATTGATTTATCGAACTTGTTCACGACATATGTTAGTGGAAGAGCTCCCACTAACGTATCGTCTAATCAGAACCGGTGCATAATGGTCTGATCAACCAAGTGCACTTTGGTTTGCTTCTATATACCGTTCTACGTGGATGGAGACATAACTAAACTTGCCCTCTAGAATCCCATCCACGACTGCCTTGACAATTCTTTTGAAATTATTCGATCGTCTTTGAATCACGTATTCGTATTCAATAAACGCCTCCTTCGAACTCTATATTTCTTTCGCCTTCACTTATTTTAGAAAGACGAAGGCATTATACTAAGAACGTCCTCTAGCTATCCTATCACCTATGACCACCCCCACTCGATGTTGCTATCCCAAACTACTCGGCCCTATCAAGACCCTCTAATCGCTTAATTTAAGTGAACCTTTTCGTTCTATTAATCATGACTCTCATTCGTTACCGTGACCATACTGTATTATTTTCTATGATCTAGATCGTAAATCCTTACGACATAATTTGTTATAGATTGTTTCCCATCGATACCCCTTGTGTCTTCTCACTCCCACAAATTCTTAATTTCGAGGACGAAATTCTTTTAAGTTGGGAAGGATATAAAACCCCTAAATTTGCTACTAATTTTTTTATTTAATTTGGTACTGATTTAAATATTTGTATTGTACGTCGCGCAGTCGTATTATACGTCGCGCACGAAATTTTATTTTTCGAAATTGCTCGACGAGTGCGAATATGTGCGAGCGTACATATTTTAGAAAAATATTTTTTTATTATTATATCCTTTCAAAATATTATATAATTATTATTCTTGCTATAAAAAGCCTTTTTGTTTTTAGCAATTATTAATCATAAATAATATTTTAATATATACTAGGAAAAGCATGTATGCATTATTTGTGCATACATATATTTCGTAATTATTTATTTGTCTCTTTTAAATAAAAATATAATTTTCGAAGTTATTAAAATTAATATTTTATTATTCAAAAAGATATTTAAATATTTATTATTTTTGAAATTATTATTATAGGTATTTTGGAAAATACATTTTTGAATAATTATGGCGATTTAAATCTCGATTTGATTCTATGAATTTATTTAAATCGTTAAAATATTATCTATATTTTGAAATTTGATTTACCTTATCTAATTTTAAACTAAAAATTTACTTGATTTAAAATGGATTTGTATTTGGATTGGATTTGATTGATTTTAAACTAAGTTGTAAAATATCTATTTTGGGTTTAAATTACTACTAATCCTATCCAGATGGGAATTCCCACATCCTATAAATAGGCAGGTACTCCTCCATAAAATCCTCACCTCCACCAAAATTCCACAACTAGAATACAGTAGAAACTCTATAAATTAATACTCGATTATTTAATAAACTCTCTAAGATAATATTTTTGGCCGGTCCCGACTCGGGGATAGGGTGCTAAATTAATAATTCGCTAAAATTATAAGATAATACATTTTTGATAATTTTTTCAGACCCCATATAAAATATAAATTAATAATTCCTTATATATAGCATATTACATGAATGATTTATGAAGGTTTCTTGAAAAATGACTCAATTGTCTTTTGTTTTTTGTTGAAATCAATTTTCCCTTGAATCTCGTCTCTAATTTTTCTTAGCATGGTAAGAACTTCTGGTGTTGTTTTCTCATAGCTCAACAAGAAATTGTTCAATGTGATACACTGAACACAAGAAGCATAATAAGGTGGGAGATTGAAGGTTTCTTTCAAATTGGGCCCTTCATTTGATATACACATGCATTGTATACAATAATTAAGTGGAAGCTTGAAAGGTGTTTGTAAACTACGTAAGTATTTTACTATAAATTAATAAAATATTAATTAATATATAAATTAATAATTATTAATTTATCGATTAATTAATAACTCTTTTAATTAATAAATTTTGGTGGTCCCAAGTGTATTATTTTATAGAGTTTCTACTGTACGTGCATCGTGTCTATGTCCATCCCGAGATTCTTATTCCAAATTCTACATATACATTGTGTTCTCCGTGTCGACAATCCCGACACGACAAGCAAAATTCGTAAACCTGGCCTATCCATAGCTATCACCACGTCCCAACTCCCTGCCATCTTCTCCCTCACCACGATGCTGTCTCCGTAGTCCCAGCCAACCCAACCCGTCCAAGTCGACTACCACCACCCTGCCATCAGCAGCTTCCGACAGCCCCCGCTAAACCATCAACGCCACCACCTGACTTCCACCACCACCATCACCCTCCTTCCCGGCTAGACCCGAACCCAACCATCACCACAGCCACCACCGTGGCTACTGCCGCGGCAGCCAGCCCCAACTCCACTCCGGCCACCCGGCGTAGACAGCCCCGACACCACTCCTTTCTCCTCCTCGGCCACCGGCCGGAAAAACACCAGCACCACAGGAAATAAAGAATTAAAATAAACACCCAAAACCCACCGCCACCTTACCTCCGGCCGCCTCCGCGAGATCCGGTCGCCGCGCCGCACCTCCGCGCGTCCCGACACTCAGTCTCAGCCTTCGACCCCCGCTCGTCCGCCCAAGACCGGCACCCTCCCGCGGTTTGGTGCCGATCTTCTCCGCTCCGCCACGCCTGGCCATGTCCGGAGACACCACCCCACTTCCTCCACCGCGGGCGACTACGGCTTCGTCGGCGACCCACTACAGCACCACCGCTGCTGTTACCATCCTCGCCAAAACCATCGCCACCACCGTGGCCAGACCCAACTCGACCCAAGGCGGCCGATCGCCACCGCATCGCCTCCTCCCCGCGTCGCCTTCTCCGACAACAGCCCCGCCTGGCCGCGCGTCTTCTCCCTCGTCGCGCCGGCGACTTTTTCCGACCCCCTTTCAGCAACCCCCTTCACCGCCGAGTCCCGAGCGCCAGTGAGCCCCGACCCCATCCGCCCTCGACCGACGCCTCCGGTGAACCCTCGCGCTGGCTGAACCCCCTTCGCCGCCGCCGTTCTCAGCCGCCGTGCCCACCGAAAACCCCTCTTCGCTCTGACGCCCGCGTCGCCCGACGCTGACGACCTCCGCGCCGCTCCTCTCCACCGAGTCCACCGCCTCTCCGACCCACTCTCAGTCTCCCTCCGCCGCTGACCATCCCCATCCGCCGACGAGTCTCCCGCCGGAAACCCCCTCAAACCCGCTCCCTCTTTTCCCTTTCCTTCTCTCTCTCTCTCTCCTCTTTTCAATGGTAGGAATAAGTGTTATAGTTAGTAAAGGTTCGATTTTTTTTTTGTTTCTTTTTTTTATATATCTGTTGTTGTTGTTATTATTATTATTATTATTATTAATATTTGAAGAGAACAACTGTCCTTATTTTTATTGTTCCCTACTAGCACTATTAAATTCATAGTGTATTTTTGGTTTTATCTGTTATAGTGTCAACTTTGATAATTTTATATACAATTTTTCTTCTTCTTCTTCTTCTTCTTCTTATTATTATTATTATTATTATTATTATTATTACTATTAATAGTGTTAATATATGTATGTAGTGTATTTTCGTTATTATTATTACCAATATTATTATTAGCACAACAATTTCTTTTATTATTATTATACTTATTATTATTATTGTTATTATTATCATTATTATTTCACTGTATCTACCAAGACCTATATTGTTATTTTATTCTCGTGATATAGAGATAATTCTAAATATTTTTAATATATTTTATAACACCTATTTACGTATTTTAGTCTAAATCGAATTTTTCTTTTCTTTCATATTTTTATGAATTTATCAAATATTAGTTTTACCAATAAAAATATAGTTTCCATCTAAGGAGTATATCTCACAAATCTAGGGTTTTACCTAAAAGCAATTTTTATATTTTTTTATATTTTTTGTATATTTAATTCCAAGCTAGTATCTCCATAAAATATTTTATCGAGTAGTATAAATAGTTTTTCTAAATGTCCTCTGACTATCCTTCTGTCCATGACTCATCCCATTTTTTTTTCTAATCTCCCGTCAATTCTAGACAACCTTATATCCACCCTAACCAAGTTGACCGTCCCGAACCTAATGGAACCGTCCGTGCCACCATCCGAGGTCATCTTGTACAGTTGTTGCACCGGAGTCACAGATCGTGCCACCTGGACCATTGCAGCACACCAGGCGTCCTACCAGGCAAGATACCTTGCCATCTTGTACTTACATTTGATTCATGATATTTTATATGTTGCTAGTATTTTTACATTAGTAAGAGTATGTCCAAGTATGACTTGGGTGCCATCGATATGTATATCGATGTTTGTGTGTGTGCGTGTGTGTGTGTGTGTAGACCATATATGGTAGCGAACTTTCCCGGTGTGTTAAAGTTATGCTTCATAACTTCTTTGACTTGTTGACACGTCTCATACACGACACATGAGTGAGGATCGTTGAGTCGACAAGAACCTACGTATTCGACTTGCTACCGATACGGGCGGTTCGTGTGTCGGTTCATTTATGGATTAGCGGAGTCTAAATAGCGACTTGCATAGAGATATGGATCGCCAAGACATGGATATGACTTGTGTGATACATGGGCGGGGAAAACTACTGGGACGTATGAGCTAGCCCAAAGCCTTCTAGATTGTTCGGTTATGGGTTCATGGTTTCCCTGTTATGGGTGTGTCGCTAGAGGATATATCCATTGCACGGCCCTGACCACGACGTCAGATACGGTCAGGAGGTATGCTAGCGATGCAAAGTATGAACTAGGGGATATATCCATTGCACGGCCCTGACTACGTCGTCAGATACGGTCAGAGACGTATACTAGTTCATGCGAAAGCCTCTAGTGGATGCTATGCTTTATTCCTACCCACTTATACGTTCCAGTATAGTTTTCGACTGGCATTACACCTAGATGGTTAGGTTCCATTGTGTTGGAGCATGTGGTCTTTTCTTTATAATGTATCATTTACAGTTCATCATGGTATTGTTTTTTATGTATCTTGTTACGTCCCTCTGAGGACCTGGTTTTTCCTCAGGTGTGTGTTCATGTTTTCCGCAGGTATTCTAGCCAAGGCCGTGGTCTTCTCCATTCTTCCGAAGACGATTGCGCTTGGTTCGTCTTTCCATTTTTCGATTCATGTACATTTCTTTCATTGTGATAGTTGGTAGTGGACTTTGTCTCCGCCCAACGATTGTATCATAAATATTCGAGTTGATATTTATATTATTATTGTGGATGAGATTAGTTTGTCTTGGATTACTGTATTTTACAGCTTATGTATTCATACGAGACCTACGTACTTCGTATGAATACAGCTGGCATGTCTACGTTTCTAGTCCTACGTATTTTGGGACTGGGGCGTTACAGTACCGATCCTCGCTCTCCACAAGTGTTATAAATCAGAAGGAGCGTGCCACGTGACTGAAGACAATGCTCGTGTGTTTTAAAGCTTCGTCTGTGCGTGCGAAGCCTTGACTCAATCTTTTTTGAAGACTCCGCAACTGTCCAAGCTGAGATTTCTCGACTCTCCCCTATCCCAGGTGTCTGCATACTTTGGTTGTATAAGGGGTGCGATGTATGGAACGACTATTTCATCGACGTTCATTTTGTAATGGAGTCAGTTTGTAGCCCGCTCGGCACCTTGTATCGAGTCTGTAATATGATGTTCATTATCAATAAAGTTCAAGTTTCTTCTATATAATGTGTTCAATTTACTCTGCACACTCTCTTGTTATTGTATTTTGGATAACCTTATGACCATGCCTTGTGCGATCGCAACTTAGGTTCGTACGACATCACATCCGGGGGATGACTATCAATTCTTCGGAATCGGGGCGTGACTGTCCCCATCGTGACTGTGGACGAATTTTCGAAAATCTAAAATAGGTTCGAAACTTCGTTTAGATTGAATACTAAATCAAATTTTAGTTAGTAGAAGATGAAATTTAGGCATGGACATGTATTGAGAACAATATTTAGAATTTGGGTATTGAGATTTGGAAGAAAAGTTTTTAGGGTTTTGGAAGAGAAGTGAGGAAGAAGATAAGAAAAAAAGTAACTTATATACAGGGTCTGGTTGGATTGAGGGTTAAGAGAGTTAAGCGAGGGAGAAATAAAACCATGCTTGGTTTGAGGATGGAGGTTTATGAGGGAGGGTTATAGAGGGTTAAGTGAGGGTTTATTTCATCCTCTTTTGTCCATTTTTTTAACCGCCAAATTCGGAGGGTTAACGAAGGGAATTGAGGGGTTTTGTTTAAAAAGTCATAAATACCCCTTATTTGTTTCGTAAAATATCATGATTTTTTCTCTATTTTTTCTTCTTCTTGTTTTAAACATGTTAATCCATAACTTCTTAATGTGTTGAGATATTTTGATAAGTTTTAATTATAATTTTAATCAAAATTTAATTTTATGACATATGTAATAATGTTATTTTGACAACTATCATATTTTTTATTAATAATTCTCATCCAAAATCTCAAATCCAAGCAAGAGTTATTAAACACCCCCTCCTACACACTTAACTCTCCCTCTAATTCAAACAAGATTTTGCGTATTGACTCTACTCCTCTTCACTTAGCTCTCCCTCATTTAACCCCACTTAATCCTGCTTATTGTAATGTCCCAAATTCGTGATACGTATTTAGTGTACGTATACGTATTTTGGACCCATATTTTATTTTAGTCATGATTAGTTATCTTGGTTTATCTTGCATTGGCTTGGTTTTAATTAGCATTGATAGTTCAATTGGTTTTAATGGTTCGTTGGTTTATTTTGGATTAGTGAGGCTGGGTTTATTTCATGGTTTATTTGGTTTAAATTGCTAGAGAGAGAGTTTATTGGCCTTGACTTGGTTCACCTTAGTTTATTTTGGTTTGGTCTATTTTGGTTTAACATGGAGAACCCCACCCTATTATAAATGTCAACTTCTCTCTCTCTCTCCTTATTATTTTCTTCATCTTCTTCCTCAAGCTTCTTCCTCTCCACCACCACCAACCTAGGCAAGTGCATCTTGCTATCACTTGAGGGCTACATTTTATTTGCCTGTTAGCTTTATTAGCTCATTTTGAGCAACATTAGAACTTGGATTTTTTCCATTTGGAGCTTGGAATTTTGTAGATCTAGGTTTGAAGTATTTTCGGATTTTGGTGGATTTGATCTATAAAACTTGTTTATTTTCATGTTTTGATTGTTCCATGTTGAAGAGAATTGAATTTTACACAATTTAGACCCTTACAAAGTTGGATTTGGACTTGTTTTGACCTAGTTGTGGTCCTTGGAATTTCTGAGTTCCATGGCTTTTCTCTCGGTTTGGGGAAGAAGATCCCTGTTCCCGAGCGCAATACAGTCCAGCGCTCTTTAGCGCCTGGCGCAATCCAGTTGGCCCAGCGCCTTTTGGTGCTGGCGCAATCCAGTTAGCCCAGCACTCTTTAGTGCTGGCGCAATCCACCCCCTGCGCAATCTATCCCCCTGCGCAATCCAGTGTGTGCGCAATCCAGTGTGTGCGCAATCCGATCCCTGCGCAACCCGACTCAGCGCGGCTCAGCTCTTGCGCAGTTCATCTTCTGCGCAATCTGACCTAGCGCAATCCATTTCCCTGCGCGCTTGACCCAGCGCAGTCCAGCCCCTGTGCGATCCAACTCTCGTGCAGTTCATCCCTTGCGCACTATAACCCCTGCGCAATCCATTGTCCATGTTGATTTTGTTTTAATCCTCTAGGCTTGGCTTCTCTTCTATGGATTAGAGTTTTGAGATCTTGTATCACATGACACGACTGCTTGACCCAACACGACCTGGCACGGTTTTTGATGAATTGCTTATGACTAATATGGTTTCTGATTTCTGTGATTTATGATCCGGGTACTTTCTGATCTTCTTGATAGTGACCCGATGGGATGCACACTTGACTTGTAACCGGTGATTCATATTAGTCCTGTATATAGATATTTTATTAGATATTTTATGCCCATTTTATATCCTTACGCCTTTTGTCATGAACTCGATAATCACGAATTTATTTAATATGTTTGGAATGATAACTTGACATGATTGGCTTGACATGATAGACTTGATATGACAACCTGACTTGATGATGACCCGTAGTGTTGCGCTCTCGACCAGTAACCTGACATGACATGATAGTGGCCCGTCGTGGCGCACTCCTGACTAGTATACTTGACCGGATAACCTGATATGTTATATCTCGATAAGCCGTTGCGGCGGCTACTTGACATGACATGACCTGTATAATGACTTGACACCGTGGGCGATTGTGCTTGTATAAATGAACCAGTCTTGTCTCGCATCATTTCTAGGGCATGGACCCCTGAGTACTACGGTCAGGGGTACATATTGAAATAAACTAAGGTTAATAACTAGAATAATCTACTAGTCATGAAGAGATGTTCCCCAGTTACAGGCGACCCCGTTATTCCGGCCGCAAATGTTTGGACTTGTAGCCTGCCGACGAGTAGGGCACATTTTCAGCCCACTGTCATGTGGGGCACTCTCGATTATCACTTTAATGATTGAACTCTCTGGATTGTTACTATAATGATTGCCTGGATAACCTGGGTAGCTGCAGGGCCTGTGACTACTTGGAGCATCTCATTGCATCTTGCTAGTAACTAGGATTGTGATAACCCTAGTTAGTTAATGTAGAAAGCCGTAGGCAATGATTGGCCGTGATTGAATGGATGGAGTCTAGTCCAGTATGGTATTGTCTAGAATTGATTGATTGCAGGATTGTACCAGAATGATTGGAAGATTGTCACTATAATGATTGTCACTCCAGATTGTCACTATAATGATTGTCACTCCAGATTGTCACTATAATGATTGTCACTCCAGATTGTCACTATACTGATTGTCACTCCATATTGTTACTTGACTTGATTTCTTATATTCATCTTGCCGATAAATGGTGAGAGAAACCAAGTTCCGTTCAGACGAAGGGTTACAACCCCGGTCCTTGTTTGGTTTACGGGTTGTAACCTAGCTATCTGAATAGTCCCATGATTATCTCATCGTATATCATCCTGGCATGCTTTTCCATATGTCCTATCTTTTATTGATTCTGTACAAGAATGTCTTTTATATATCACTTACCATGTTTCTTCTTCGTTTTCTCTTCATATATTGTCCCGCTATGTTTTATTTAGCATGATTCTCCAGTTCTTTTATGTCAATGATGCTTCACTTAGTTATTTTCTCTGATTGGGATAAGTGCATTGGTAGTGCACAAACCCCAAACTGTGTTACTTATTATTTTCTTACCTGTTGAATGCTAATGATTTGTTGGTTTTAGTCCTTAAGTGAAGCCTCCTTTGTGGCACTTGCTCTTTCTGGGGTCTGACCCAGCTGGTTTTGTATGGCCAGATACCGGAGCAGCAGCAAAGGATCTACATGCTTTCCAGCCCGATGGTGGTCACCAGGCGTAACCAGGGCATCGAGTGGGTTTCTTTTTGTTCTCCCACTGTGATATTATAAATTATTCTTTTGAGACGTTTAGCCGACGAGCAAGTGTTAGCTCGATTGTACTTACTTACCGTCTGCCTACGGGCGGTAACATGATTGACAAGCCCCGGGGGTTGATCATGTATGACTGAACTCTTGCTAGTCCTCACATTTTGTAACGACTAGCTTCATGATCATCTGGATATGTAATGTTTGGGACGCCTTACAATTGTATATTTGGAGATCTGATATCTTGTGATTATTATTAGTTGGTTGAGATTGAGACAATAGGCTATTTTATGACCTTAAGAGACTGATGGCTTGTAGATAAACCCTCACATATCTAGACAGCCGTGACCGTATGGTGAGATGGATTCTATTTCATCATACGCAGCTGGCTATGTCCGCCCCCGCTCTCCAGTATTCTGGTTCTGGGGCGTGACATAGTTTTAAATGGTGGCCCATGCAGGTCTTGTCAATCAAGATATGTGGGGGTTTACCAGATAGATGTCTCAATCTGTACTCGTCTTTGATCTCCACTCGTATCTTCATATCTCCTTGATCCCTGACTTGATAACATGCTTGCATCATTGTTCTATCCTGGTCCTTCCTTAATATTCCTGATGTCATTGCTTCAGTGACATCGTTCATGTTGATCAGCCGGAAGGAGCCCAGCCGGCAGCCCAGCAACAGCAGTTCCCGTTTCCGAGGCCATTTGTCACGCCCCAGAACCAGAATACTGGAGAGCGGGGGCAGACATAGCCAGCTACGTATAACGGAATGGAATCCACACCGCTATACGGTCACGGCTGTCTAGATATGTGAGGGTTTCACTACAATCCATCGGTCTCTTAAGGTCATAAAATAGCCTATTGTCTCAATCTCAACCAACTAATAATAGTAACAAGATATCAGATCACTAAATATACAATTGTAAGGCGTCCCAAACATTACATATCCAGATGATCATGAAGCTAGTCGTACAAAATGTAAGGACTAGCAAGAGTTCAGTCATACATGATCAACCCCCGGGGCTTGTCAATCATGTTACAGCCCGTAGGCAGACGGTGAGTAAGTACAATCGAGCTAACACTTGCTCGTCGGCTAAACGCCACAAAAGAATAATTTACAATATTACAGTGGAAGAACAAAAAGAAACCCACTCGATGCCCTGGTTACGCCTGGTGACCACCATCGGGCTGGAAAGCAGGTAGATCCTTTGCTGCTGCTCCGGTATCTGGCTATACAAAACCAGCTGGGTCAGACCCCAGAAAGAGCAAGTGCCACAAAGGAGGCTTCACTTAAGGACTAAAACCAACAAATCATTAGCATTCAACAGGTAAGAAAATAATAAGTAACACAGTTTGGGGTTTGTGCACTACCAATGCACTTATCCCAATCAGAGAAAATAACTAAGTGAAGCATCATTGACATAAAAGAACTGGAGAATCATGCTAAATAAAACATAACAGGACAATATATGAAGAGAAAATAAAGAAGAAACATGGTAAGTGATATATAAATGACATTCTTGTACAGAATCAATAAAAGATAGGACATATGGAAAAGCATGCCAGGATGAAATACGATGAGATAACCATGGGACTATTCAGATAGCTAGGTTACAACCCGTAAACCAAACAAGGACCGGGGTTGTAACCCTTCGTCTGAACGGAACTTGGTTTCTCTCACCATTTATCGGCAAGATGAATATAAGAAATCAGGTCAAGTAACAATCTGGAGTGACAATCATTATAGTGACAATCTGGAGTGACAATCATTATAGTGACAATCTGGAGTGACAATCATTATAGTGACAATCTGGAGTGACAATCTGGAGTGACAATCTTACAGTCATTCTGGTACAATCCTGCAATCAATCAATTCTAGACAATACCATACTGGACTAGACTCCATCCATTCAATCACGGCCAATCATTGCCTACGGCTTTCTACATTAACTAACTAGGGTTATCACAATCCTAGCTACTATCAAGATGCAATGAGATGTTCCAAGTAGTCACAGGCCCTGCAGCTACCCAGGTTATCCAGGCAATCATTATAGTGACAATCCAGAGAGTTCAATCATTAAAGTGTCAATGGAGGGAGAGTGCAAGACAATAGAGTTCAATCATTAAAGTGACAATCGAGAGTGCCCCACATGACAGTGGGCTGGAAATGTGCCCTACTCGTCGGCAGGCTACAAGTCCAAACATTTGCGGCCAGAATAACGGGGTCGCCTGTAACTGGGGAACATCTCTTCATGACTAGTAGATTATTCTAGTTATTAACCTTAGTTTATTTCAATATGTACCCCTGACCGTGGTACTCAGGGGTCCATGCCCTAGAAATGATGCGAGACAAGACTGGTTTATTTATACAAGCACAATCGCCCACGGTGTCAAGTCATTATACAGGTCATGTCATGTCAAGTAGCCGCCGCAACGGCTTATCGAGATATAACATGTCAGGTTATCCGGTCAAGTATGCTAGTCAGGAGTGCGCCACGACGGGCCACTATCATGTCATGTCAGGTTACTGGTCGAGAGCACACCACCACGGGTCATCATCAAGTCAGGTTGTCATATCAAGTCTATCATGTCAAGCCAATCATGTCAAGTTATTATTCCAAATATATTAAATAAATTCATGATTATCAAGTTCATGACAAAAGGCGTAAAATATCTAATAAAATATCCATAGACAGGACTAATATGAATCACCGGTTACAAGTCAAGTGTGCATCCCGTCGGGTCACTATCAAGAAGATCAGAAAGTACCTGGATCAATCACAGAAATCAGAAACCATATTAGTCATAAGCAATTCATCAAAAACCGTGCCAGGTCGTGTTGGGTCAAGCAGTCGTGTCATGTGAAACAAGATCTCAAAACTCTAATCCATAGAAGAGAAGCCAAGCCTAGAGGATTAAAACAAAATCAACATGGACAATGGATTGCGCAGGGGTTAGAGTGCGCAAGGGATGAACTGCGCGAGAGTTGGATCGCGCAGGGGCTGGACTGCACTGGGTCAAGCGCGCAGGGAAATGGATTGCGCTAGGTCAGATTGCGCAGAAGATGAACTGCGCAAGAGCTGAGCCGCGCTGAGTCGGGTTGCGCAGGGATCGGATTGCGGACACACTGGATTGCGCACACACTGGATTGCGCATGGATTGAACTGCGCAGGGGGCTAGATTGCGCCAGCACTAAAGAGTGCTGGGCTAACTGGATTGTGCCAGCACCAAAAAGGCGCTGGGCTAACTGGTTTGCGCCAGGCGCTAAAGAGCGCTGGACTAACTGGATTGCGCTCGGGAACAGGGGTCTTCTTCCCAGGCCGAGAGAAAAGCCATGGAACTCAAAATTTCCAAGAACCATAACTAGGTCAAATCAAGTCCAAATCCAACTTTGCAAGGGTCTAAATTGTGTAAAATTCAATTCTCTTCCACATAGAACAATCAAAACATGAAAATAAACAAGTTTCATAGATCAAATCCACCAAAATCCAAAAATACTTCAAACCTAGATCTACAAAATTCCAAGCTCCAAATGGACAAAATCCAAGTTCTAATGTTGCTCAAAATGAGCTAATAAAACTAATAGACAAATAAAATGTAGCCCTCAAGTGATAGCAAGATGCACTTGCCTAGGTTGGTGGTGGTGGTGGAGAGGAAGAAGCTTGAGGAAGAAGATGAAGAAAATAATAAGGAGAGAGAGAGAAGTTGATATTTATAATAGGGTGGGGTTCTCCATGTTAAACCAAAATAGACCAAACCAAAATAAATTAAGGTGAACCAAGTCAAGGCCAATAAACTCTCTCTCTAGCAATTTTAAACCAAATGAACCATGAAATAAACCCAGCCTCACTAATCCAAAATAATAAACCAATGAACCATTAAAACCAATTGAACTGTTAATGCCAATAAAAATCAAGCCAATGCAAAATAAACCAAGGTAACTAATCATGACTAAAATAAAATAAAATATGGGTCCAAAATACGTATACGTACACTAAATACGTATCACGAATTTGGGACATTACATCCTACCCACCTTAAAAGAATTCCGTCCTCAGAATTTAATCAAGAGGCTAGAGATGTAAGGAAAAGCTATTCTATCATAGGCAATCTACCACTATCAATCAATCATACAATCATTCATGCAAGCAAGGATTCGAAGCGTAAGGCATAAGAAAGATATTACACCTTACGAGTCAAACCAGCCGGGATGACCTGATCAGATATCATCCTCATGCTCCCAAGTTTGACTCTCCCAAGGAGGGATGACTCTAAGCAACACGGACTAAACTGATAGTCTTGCGCTCGAGGTCTCTCTCTTTGGTCAAACATGGACACGGGCCTATCCTCATACGAAAAGTTACGGTTATTGGTACCAACCCTTTCGAATGATCTAGGATATGGCTCGGGTTCGGGATGTTCCGTCGCAATCAGGATACATGAAATACGTCATGCACCCCGCATAATGACGGTAGAAAAGCAAGATGAGAGGACACATATACCTCTCGGCCGATTCTGAACCTGAGCCTGGGCTAGAGCAAACTGCCTCGGGTTCTGTTGCTGAAAAGTCCGGGCCTGAGTCGGCAATGGCCTCGGAAACGGGAACTGCTGTAACTGGGCTGCCGGCTGGGCTCCTTCCGACTGATCAACATGAACGATGTCACTGAAGCAATGACATCAGGAATATTAAGGAAGGACCAGGATAGAACAATGATGCAAGCATGTTATCAAGTCAGGGATCAAGGAGATATGAAGATACGAGTGGAGATCAAAGATGAGTACAGATTGAGACATATATCTGGTAAACCCCCACATATCTTGATTGACAAGACCTGCATGGGCCACCACTTAAACCATGTCACGCCCCAGAACCAGAATACTGGAGAGCGGGGGCAGACATAGCCAGCTACGTATAACGGAATGGAATCCACACCGCTATACGGTCACGGCTGTCTAGATATGTGAGGGTTTCACTACAATCCATCGGTCTCTTAAGGTCATAAAATAGCCTATTGTCTCAATCTCAACCAACTAATAATAGTAACAAGATATCAGATCACTAAATATACAATTGTAAGGCGTCCCAAACATTATATATCCAGATGATCATGAAGCTAGTCGTACAAAATGTAAGGACTAGCAAGAGTTCAGTCATACATGATCAACCTCCGGGGCTTGTCAATCATGTTACAGCCCGTAGGCAGACGGTGAGTAAGTACAATCGAGCTAACACTTGCTCGTCGGCTAAACGCCACAAAAGAATAATTTACAATATTACAGTGGAAGAACAAAAAGAAACCCACTCGATGCCCTGGTTACGCCTGGTGACCACCATCGGGCTGGAAAGCAGGTAGATCCTTTGCTGCTGCTCCGGTATCTGGCCATACAAAATCAGCTGGGTCAGACCCCAGAAAGAGCAAGTACCACAAAGGAGGCTTCACTTAAGGACTAAAACCAACAAATCATTAGCATTCAACAGGTAAGAAAATAATAAGTAACACAGTTTGGGGTTTGTGCACTACCAATGCACTTATCCCAATCAGAGAAAATAACTAAGTGAAGCATCATTGACATAAAAGAACTGGAGAATCATGCTAAATAAAACATAACGGGACAATATATGAAAAGAAAACGAAGAAGAAACATGGTAAGTGATATATAAATGACATTCTTGTACAGAATCAATAAAAGATAGGACATATGGAAAAGCATGCCAGGATGATATACGATGAGATAACCATGGGACTATTCAGATAGCTAGGTTACAACCCGTAAACCAAACAAGGACCGAGGTTGTAACCCTTCGTCTGAACGGAACTTGGTTTCTCTCACCATTTATCGGCAAGATGAATATAAGAAATCAGGTCAAGTAACAATCTGGAGTGACAATCATTATAGTGACAATCTGGAGTGACAATTATTATAGTGACAATCTGGAGTGACAATCATTATAGTGACAATCTGGAGTGACAATCATTATAGTGACAATCTGGAGTGACAATCTTACAATCATTCTGGTACAATCCTGCAATCAATCAATTCTAGACAATACCATACTGGACTAGACTCCATCCATTCAATCACGGCCAATCATTGCCTACGGCTTTCTACATTAACTAACTAGGGTTATCACAATCCTAGTTACTATCAAGATGCAATGAGATGTTCCAAGTAGTCACAGGCCCTGTAGCTACCCAGGTTATCCAGGCAATCATTATAGTGACAATCCAGAGAGTTCAATCATTAAAGTGTCAATGGAGGGAGAGTGCAAGACAATAGAGTTCAAACATTAAAGTGACAATCGAGAGTGCCCCACATGACAGTGGGCTGGAAATGTGCCCTACTCGTCGGCAGGCTACAAGTCCAAACATTTGCGGCCGAAATAACGGGGTCCCTGTAACTGGGGAACATCTCTTCATGACTAGTAGATTATTCTAGTTATTAACCTTAGTTTATTTCAATATGTACCCCTGACCGTGGTACTCAGGGGTCCATGCCCTAGAAATGATGCGAGACAAGACTGGTTCATTTATACAAGCACAATCGCCCACGGTGTCAAGTCATTATACAGGTCATGTCATGTCAAGTAGCCGCCACAACGGCTTATCAAGATATAACATGTCAGGTTATCCGGTCAAGTATACTAGTCAGGAGTGCGCCACGACGGGCCACTATCATGTCATGTCAGGTTACTGGTCGAGAGCACACCACCACGGGTCATCATCAAGTCAGGTTGTCATATCAAGTCTATCATGTCAAGCCAATCATGTCAAGTTATCATTCCAAATATATTAAATAAATTCGTGATTATCAAGTTCATGACAAAAGGCGTAAAATATCTAATAAAATATCCATAGACAGGACTAATATGAATCACCGGTTACAAGTCAAGTGTGCATCCCGTCGGGTCACTATCAAGAAGATCAGAAAGTACCCGGATCATAAATCACAGAAATCAGAAACCATATTAGTCATAAGCAATTCATCAAAAACCGTGCCAGGTCGTGTTGGGTCAAGCAGTCGTGTCATGTGAAACAAGATCTCAAAACTCTAATCCATAGAAGAGAAGCCAAGCCTAGAGGATTAAAACAAAATCAACATGGACAATGGATTGCGCAGGGGTTAGAGTACACAAGGGATGAACTGCGCGAGAGTTGGATCGCGCAGGGGCTGGACTGCACTGGGTCAAGCGCGCAGGGAAATGGATTGCGCTAGGTCAGATTGCGCAGAAGATGAACTGCGCAAGAGCTGAGCCGCGCTGAGTCGGGTTGCACAGGGATCGGATTGCGCACACACTGGATTGCACACACACTGGATTGCGCATGGATTGAACTGCGCAGGGGGCTAGATTGCGCCAGCACTAAAGAGTGCTGGGCTAACTGGATTGTGCCAGCACCAAAAAGGCGCTGGGCTAACTGGTTTGTGCCAGGCGCTAAAGAGCGCTGGACTAACTGGATTGCGCTCGGGAACAGGGGTCTTCTTCCCAGGCCGAGAGAAAAGCCATGGAACTCGAAATTTCCAAGAACCATAACTAGGTCAAATCAAGTCCAAATCCAACTTTGCAAGGGTCTAAATTGTGTAAAATTCAATTCTCTTCCAGATATAACAATCAAAACATGAAAATAAACAAGTTTCATAGATCAAATCCACCAAAATCCGAAAATACTTCAAACCTAGATCTACAAAATTCCAAGCTCCAAATGGACAAAATCCAAGTTCTAATGTTGCTCAAAATGAGCTAATAAAACTAATAGACAAATAAAATGTAGCCCTCAAGTGATAGCAAGATGTACTTGCCTAGGTTGGTGGTGGTGGTGGAGAGGAAGAAGCTTGAGGAAGAAGATGAAGAAAATAATAAGGAGAGAGAGAGAAGTTGATATTTATAATAGGGTGGGGTTCTCCATGTTAAACCAAAATAGACCAAACCAAAATAAACCAAGGTGAACCAAGTCAAGGCCAATAAACTCTCTCTCTAGCAATTTTAAACCAAATGAACCATGAAATAAATCCAGCCTCAATAATCCAAAATAATAAACCAATGAACCATTAAAACCAATTGAACTGTTAATGCCAATAAAAATCAAGCCAATACAAAATAAACCAAGGTAACTAATCATGACTAAAATAAAATAAAATATGGGTCCAAAACACGTATACGTACACTAAATACGTATCACGAATTTGGGACATTACACCATTGCCGACTCAGGCCCAGACTTTTCAGCAACAGAACCCGAGGCAGTTTGCTCTAGCCCAGGCTTAGGTTCAGAATCGGCCGAGAGGTATATGTGTCCTCTCATCTTACTTTTCTACCGTCATTATGCGGGGTGCATGACAAATTTCATGTATCCTGATTGTGACGGAACATCCCGGACCCGAGCCATATCCTAGATCATTCGAAAGGGTTGGTACCAATAACCGTAACTTTTTGTATGAGGAGAGGCCCGTGTCCATGTTTGACCAAAGAGAGAGACCTCAAGCGCAAGACTATCAGTTCAGTCCGTGTTGCTTAGAGTCATCCCTCTTTGGAAGAGTCAAACTTGGGAGCATGAGGATGATATCTGATCAGGTCATCCCGGCTGGTTTGACTCGTAAGGTGTAATATCTTCCTTATGCCTTACGTTTCGAATCCTTGCTTGCATGAATGATTGTATGATTGATTGGTAGCGTAGATTGCCTATGATAGAATAGCTTTCCCTTACATCTCTAGCCTCTTGATTAAATTTCGAGGACGGAATTCTTTTAAGGTGGGTAGGATGTAATGTCCCAAATTCGTGATACGTATTTAGTGTACGTATACATGTTTTGGACCCATATTTTATTTTAGTCATGATTAGTTATCTTGGTTTATCTTGCATTGGCTTGGTTTTAATTAGCATTGATAGTTCAATTAGTTTTAATGGTTCGTTGGTTTATTTTGGATTAGTGAGGCTGGGTTTATTTCATGGTTTATTTGGTTTAAATTGCTAGAGAGAGAGTTTATTGGCCTTGACTTGGTTCACCTTGGTTTATTTTGGTTTGGTCTATTTTGGTTTAACATGGAGAACCCCACCCTATTATAAATGTCAACTTCTCTCTCTCTCCTTATTATTTTCTTCATCTTCTTCCTCAAGCTTCTTCCTCTCCACCACCACCAACCTAGGCAAGTGCATCTTGCTATCACTTGAGGGCTACATTTTATTTGCCTGTTAGCTTTATTAGCTCATTTTGAGCAACATTAGAACTTGGATTTTCTCCATTTGGAGCTTAGAATTTTGTAGATCTAAGTTTGAAGTATTTTCGGATTTTGGTGGATTTGATCTATAAAACTTGTTTATTTTCATGTTTTGATTGTTCCATGTTGAAGAGAATTGAATTTTACACAATTTAGACCCTTACAAAGTTGGATTTGGACTTGTTTTGACCTAGTTGTGGTCCTTGGAATTTCTGAGTTCCATGGCTTTTCTCTCGGTTTGGGGAAGAAGATCCCTGTTCTCGAGCGCAATCCAGTCCAGCGCTCTTTAGCGCCTGGCGCAATCCAGTTAGCCCAGCGCCTTTTGGTGCTGGCGCAATCCAGTTAGCCTAGCACTCTTTAGTGCTGGCGCAATCCACCCCCTGCTCAATCTATCCCCCTGCGCAATCCAGTGTGTGCGCAATCCAGTGTGTGCGCAATCCGATCCCTGCGCAACCCGACTCAGCGCGGCTCAGCTCTTGCGCAGTTCATCTTCTGCGCAATCTGACCTAGCGCAATCCATTTCCCTGCGCGCTTGACCCAGCGCAGTCCAGCCCCTGCGCGATCCAACTCTCGCGCAGTTCATCCCTTGCGCACTCTAACCCCTGCGCAATCCATTGTCCGTGTTGATTTTGTTTTAATCCTCTAGGCTTGGCTTCTCTTTTATGGATTAGAGTTTTGAGATCTTGTATCACATGACACGACTGCTTGACCCAACACGACCTGGCACAGTTTTTGATGAATTGCTTATGACTAATATGGTTTCTGATTTCTGTGATTTATGATCCGGGTACTTTCTGATCTTCTTGATAGTGACCCGATGGGATGCACACTTGACTTGTAACCGGTGATTCATATTAGTCCTGTATATGGATATTTTATTAGATATTTTACGTCCATTTTATATCCTTACGCCTTTTGTCATGAACTCGATAATCACGAATTTATTTAATATGTTTGGAATGATAACTTGACATGATTGGCTTGACATGATAGACTTGATATGACAACCTGACTTGATGATGACCCGTAGTGTTGCGCTCTCGACCAGTAACCTGACATGACATGATAGTGGCCCGTCGTGGCGCACTCCTGACTAGTATACTTGACCGGATAACCTGACATGTTATATCTCGATAAGCCGTTGCGGCGGCTACTTGACATGACATGACCTGTATAATGACTTGACACCGTGGGCGATTGTGCTTGTATAAATGAACCAGTCTTGTCTCGCATCATTTCTAGGGCATGGACCCCTGAGTACCACGGTCAGGGGTACATATTGAAATAAACTAAGGTTAATAACTAGAATAATCTACTAGTCATGAAGAGATGTTCCCCAGTTACAGGCGACCCCGTTATTCCGGCCGCAAATGTTTTGACTTGTAGCCTGCCGACGAGTAGGGCACATTTCCAGCCCACTGTCATGTGGGGCACTCTCGATTGTCACTTTAATGATTGAACTCTCTGGATTGTTACTATAATGATTGCCTGGATAACCTGGGTAGCTGCAGGGCCTGTGACTACTTGGAGCATCTCATTGCATCTTGCTAGTAACTAGGATTGTGATAACCCTAGTTAGTTAATGTAGAAAGCCGTAGGCAATGATTGGCCGTGATTGAATGGATGGAGTCTAGTCCAGTATGGTATTATCTAGAATTGATTGATTGCAGGATTGTACCAGAATGATTGGAAGATTGTCACTATAATGATTGTCACTCCAGATTGTCACTATAATGATTGTCACTCCAGATTGTCACTATAATGATTGTCACTCCAGATTGTCACTATAATGATTGTCACTCCAGATTGTTACTTGACTTGATTTCTTATATTCATCTTGCCGATAAATGGTGAGAGAAACCAAGTTCCGTTCAGACGAAGGGTTACAACCCCGGTCCTTGTTTGGTTTACGGGTTGTAACCTAGCTATCTGAATAGTCCCATGGTTATCTCATCGTATATTATCCTGACATGCTTTTCCATATGTCCTATCTTTTATTGATTCTGTACAAGAATGTCTTTTATATATCACTTACCATGTTTCTTCTTCATTTTCTCTTCATATATTGTCCCGCTATGTTTTATTTAGCATGATTCTCCAGTTTTTTTATGTCAATGATGCTTCACTTAGTTATTTTCTCTGATTGGGATAAGTGCATTGGTAGTGCACAAACCCCAAACTGTGTTACTTATTATTTTCTTACCTGTTGAATGCTAATGATTTGTTGGTTTTAGTCCTTAAGTGAAGCCTCCTTTGTGGCACTTGCTCTTTCTGGGGTCTGACCCAGCTGGTTTTGTATGGCCAGATACCGGAGCAGCAGCAAAGGATCTACCTGCTTTCCAGCCCGATGGTGGTCACCAGGCGTAACCAGGGCATCGAGTGGGTTTCTTTTTGTTCTTCCACTGTGATATTGTAAATTATTCTTTTGAGGCGTTTAGCCGACGAGCAAGTGTTAGCTCGATTGTACTTACTTACCGTCTGCCTACGGGCTGTAACATGATTGACAAGCCCCGGGGGTTGATCATGTATGACTGAACTCTTGCTAGTCCTCACATTTTGTAACGACTAGCTTCATGATCATCTGGATATGTAATGTTTGGGACGCCTTACAATTGTATATTTGGAGATCTGATATCTTGTGATTATTATTAGTTGGTTGAGATTGAGACAATAGGCTATTTTATGACCTTAAGAGACTGATGGCTTGTAGATAAACCCTCACATATCTAGACAGCCGTGACCGTATGGTGAGATGGATTCTATTTCATCATACGTAGCTGGCTATGTCCGCCCCCGCTCTCCAGTATTCTGGTTCTGGGGCGTGACACTTATTTTTCTCGGGGCCGGCTATACACACCCCAAGACTTGCTAAGGACACCCCACATAACTTAAATGTCATGTTAAAAGACCAATATACCCCCAAGGCTTTCTAAGAACACCCCACAAAAAAATTTGCGACAAGCACGACAAATACTTGTCGAACGGACAATGGTCTGTTCGACAAGTATTGGTCGAACATGTCTTATTCTGTTCGACAAATACTGGTCGAACGTGTCTTCTTGTGTTCGACAAACACTGGTCGAACATATTCTAATCGAACATGCCATCTTCTGTTCGACATATTCTGGTCGAACGTACACACTATAGTTCGACTGTCGTGGGTCGAACATTGCTCTGTGAGTTCGACAAACCAGAGTCGAACCTACCCGTGAATACACCCAAATTTTTTTCTAATTTTTTTTTTTGTTTTAACAACAGTTTATAGTCGACGGAGGGGGGATCGAAAAGCGGGAGGAGGAGGAGGAGGAGGAGGAGGGTCGGGTGGGGGGGGGGGGGAGTCGGCGGAGGAGGCGGCGGCGGGTCGGGGGAGGAGGAGGGTCGGGTGGGGGGGGGGGAGTCGGCGGAGGAGGCGGCGGCGGGTCGGGGGAGGAGGAGGGTCGGCGGAGGGGGGAAGGGAAGGGGAGGGGAGGGGAGGGGAGTATGGGGTGTGCTCAACAACAAGGGTAGAATAGGAAAGATTTTTTTTTTTTTTTGAAATAGGGTGTCCTTAGCAAGTCTTGGGGTGTCAATAACCGGACCCATGCTTACGCTAGTCTCGAGTAATTTTTTCAAGTGACAAAATTGTAAATACAAAAAAAAATAAAAAATAAAAAAGAAATGCTTTTATAATTTGCCAGAAAGAAGAGTACATGTGTGAAGTAAAACCGAGCCCTAACTACACTCGATCCAATCGGCATCTGCACACCCTCCCCTCTCTTTCCTCCTCCCTCTAGTCCTCTCCAAAGCTCCGGCGACCGATCGATCGGGTCGGACCGGATCCATTTCCTCCTCTTCCTCCAGAAAATGGATCCGACAAAGTCGTTCCTGGGGAGGGAGCTCCTGGAGGAGATCACCCCGGTGGTGATGGTACTCTCCACCCCCCGGGCCGAGGACTCCTGCAACAAGAGCGGGATCAGCCTCGTCGACATGCTCCACCCCTTCTCCCTCATCCGCAACATCAACGGTCAGCGCGTAGCAAGCATCGCGATCAAGAACGACTCCCCTTCCTTCGCTGCTCATAACTTTATTTTGTTCTTGCAGTGCCCGTCCGCACCGCCAGCGACCAGCCGTACCGGCTGCAGGCCTTCAAGCTGCGCCTCGTCTACGCGTCCGACGTGCGCCAAAGGAGCCAAGAGGTAGTCTCGCCGGAACCTTTAAGAACTTGTGGTACGAAAGTCCGGCATCTGTAGTAGTATAGGAAGCACGGACGCTCCGCAGACCGGCGACCCCGAAATAAATACGTTGATGTACAGCGCCTCGATACAAACACGTTTGTGGCGGAACACACACTATAGATGCTGCTAGGAGCGTGCATTTGGTCTACGCCGCACAGCACCAATTCTAACCGCACCGTAATCTTAAAACCGTATTAATAACTCGGACCGAGGTTCTAAACAGCAGTAGGCGGGTGCGAATGTGTGAATGACATCCTGCCTATCTATGTAAATACTAAATAAAATTTTCAAGAAGCTAGAGTTAGTTATTTGTAATTTTGAGGATAGTGGAAATTGTAGGGATTCTTATGGATATGTTAGGGTAGGATTAGGTTTGGGGTTCAATTAGGATTATATGTGACATAGTTGTCATATTGTGCGGTTTGAACTGAACCGTATTCCCAAAACCGCAAATGGAACAGCAAAACCATAATTTTACAAATCCAAAAGCAAACCGAACCATATCCCTCAAAACAGAACCAAATGGTCTATTTGGTTGGTTTGCGGTTTTTGCCACATACTGCTCACAGTTAGATGCTGTCCTTAATTGGAAAACAGGCTCAGAAGGGTACATTTTACCAAACTGAAATAGGCTCGATTTCAGTGCTATTTTGTTGCTGTTGTATATTCTTAGGCTAGTGCTTAATATGATATCTAATATTATGGTTTTAAAACCAATCATTAAAGCCTTTGTTCTATCATTGAGTATAATGGTTGCAACAGGTGCGTACTTAAATGTTGAACCTTGACGCAAGCCCATGTTAATTGGAAATTTGAGTGATTTCTTACCCGAGGGCTTTGCACAATAATCGTAATACCATAGCTTTAATTATCTCAATATTGCTATTACATATTTGTTACTATTATAAGGCCTGCTGCATTATCTTCATAGAAACTCTATTGTAATCTCTCTTCTAAATGAATAGAAACTATCTCTAGATCCCTCTTCGCTATCTCTAGAGTTTTCTACTAATCTTCTTTGCAATTAAATAGCTTCCATGATCTGCCTCCTTGACAAAGAATCTTATGGGTTTTTTCTTAATATTTTCTCAATCTATCCCAAAGTTTCATAGTGTAGCCTATAGCTTCGCTCCTTGATACTCAACTCTCTTTAACAAAAATGTCATGCTGCATTCTTTAGTTATTAGGGTTTCATTGAGTAGATTATTTAGATATGACAATCATCGACGTGCTAAATATTTCCAAACCTCAATATGAATATTATATTTTCATCGACGTGCTAAATATTTCCAAACTTTAATATGAATATTATATTATCTTGTCCTAGAACACGTGTTGTGTGTTATATTAGAAGTTTTTGTTACGGTCCATGTTTGGTTACAGTTTATCGGATAACTTGGCCGGCCATCCTGTGCCTTACGCATCCTCTATCTTAGAAGAAATATTTCAATTCTTAGAGTTTAGTTGAAACTAGACTAAAGATGACTAGTTATTTAAAAAATTGTAAGTGATGTCACTAGGGATTTCTTTGAGAGAGAAACTCACAGGAAATTAACTAAGAGACTTAAAATGGTATTTAAAGCTCTAAAAGGAATGATATATTGAAGTAATATGAACCCTAAAATCACTCTCATCTACATGAAAGGATTTTAGTGTTACAAAAGATTCGTCATTCAAAATTTCACTTAACTATGGACAACACCTTGCATGAATTTTTTGAGTGATATAGAGCTCCCAAAATAACGATTTGACTTTTCATATTTGGAATTTGTAGGTCCTCTACCTACAGTTCAAATTTTAGAACGATCCAACCAAAAAGTGGTTCTTATTGTCTGAAAGTCAGAACCGTGACCACCATAGGAATGTTCTAGAGTCTTTTCTAAAATTAGTGGAAGCATCACCTAATTGCCTTGGAGAAGGTGAGGAAACCTATTATTACTAAGCATATTTTATTCAGGTTTTTATCCTAATGTGAGGAAGTATTATGAAGGGTTTTATTAATATGGTTTGGGTATCCAATATAACATCACAATCGTTGTCAACCTAAAGAAGTATCATTTTTAGGATTATAATTGCTCTTAAGAGTATTCCTTTAGAACTAACATTATAATTATTAGAAATACTACTTCTAGAGACGACATCGTTTCATAATCAATCTTTTAGAGGTAGAAAAGATTTCATTAACTTTTTAGTCTCAAAGCAAAATAAACCAATGGCATGGCAATACAATAGCACATAAGTCAACTGATTGAAGATTAATAATATCATGATTATTGCAACCCCTTTTTATAAGTTAATTAATAAGAGAATAATTCGATAAGGGACAAAATTTTCGTCTAGCTGTGCAATTATGTATCTCATGTAAGTTTAGCCTTCGCGGACATATAGGATTTAACCCTATCTCGTTGCATAAAAATACGCATAAACCCTAATTTGTATCTTCTTATCTACGATCACATAAGTCTTTTATTTGAGATTAATCATGATCTTAATTATTTCTACGATTGTTATTATAACATAATATTAATAAAGTTGAATTTAATCTATAATAGCAACACCAAGGCATGAAATTATTTGGTCTTCACCCTTAATACATTTACCGGTACCTACGTCTCTACTTCTCTCCTTACTCTTACATTTCTTATAAACATATTTCCTTAGATTCTAACTTTCTATACTAGTATCTTTTTTCTTCCTAGAGGACGTCGCGTGGCGTGACGGTCAGGCTTGTTACTTGCATCCTGGAGGATGCAAGTTCGAGTCATGGAAACAACATTTCCATATTTATGGGGGTAAGGCTGCATTCATCTTGATCCTCCCCAGACCTTGCATAAAGAAAAGGGGGGGGGGGGGGGGGGGGCTCGTGGTCCTAGGACGCCCTTTAGTTTCCAAATTTCTATACAAATAATCATAAGCTTTAGCTTAATTTAAGGTTTAGTTTAAGTCAACTAACCTCTTTCTTAGCTTCCTTATTTGCTAATTTTTTGCATTCTATAAAACTAAACATTACTCATTCTCCAATATGCATATAGTATTTTGTGATGCCTTATCCTCCTTGAATTGGTTTAAAGACAAGCGAAGGTGATTCCTCTGTTAAGCATAATTTTATACTCAGTTTGACATTGGCCCTACAGTTTTTCTTAAACTCTTCAGAAATCTTGTCTATTTGGTACTTGCCCAATGGACTTCCTTTACCATGTATGCTTGACCAAAAGATTTTTTTGTCTTATCTGGGCATAAGATGTGCTAATATGCAACTTTGTTTTGTGTGTGGATAAAATCTTAAGTGCAAATTTGTTGACTGTTAACTGAAACAGGCTGCTAATGAGCGATTGAAGCAAGTCGTTGGCGATGCAAGTGAGAGAATGCTTCCTGATTTGCGATCTGATCCACCACAGCTTGAAACAGTCCTAAGCAGTGAGATTATGTCTTTTGTTTGTATGGTTCATTTTTTTATTTTCTCCTTAGAGTTCTATATAGTCGTCACCTCTGTGTCAGTTTCTTGGTTACACATGCTCTGAAGTACATGCTTCAATATTTATGTATATATGACGACCCTACTTAATTGGCTTACACAATTTCTTGAAGCAGCATAACATTTATCTCCTGAGAATTATACTGACTTGTTTTTGTTATGGTGTGGTGAACTCAATATCGGCAGTTCTCTTATCAAGGAACTTGGAAAATTTTTATTTATTAATATTTTGACAAACTTCTTGTAGGTCATATATTACTCTAGTTCAGTCTTCCTTGACACAATTTTCATATAACGAGGGGAAAGTCAAATCACCATTATGGTGAACTGTGGGTTTATCCTAGATCTTGGTTCAGTCACTACAGAGTATAGTGTCACGCAAAGGATTTTTTGCTTCACCGAGATTGCCGTGCATAACCCTCTCCAGATTGTGGTTTAGACTTTAGTTGGAAGGCTCTAGAATTCTCCAGAGTATGATAGAGTCTTCTTGAACTCCCATGAGGCTTCCTTAAGATTTTAGAAGTTCTAGACTATTCTCATCATGTAAATATTTTAGGCTAAATTTCAACTTGATACCTTAAACTATTTCAGTCTTTCAACATGATATCCTAAACTTTAAAACTAGACAACTTGATACTTCAACTATAATTGTACAACTTAATACCCTACTTATAAATGACAAAAATGCCCTCCATTTTCTTCGGCAACGATGGCAGCAACAACGGCAACATGCAGGGTGGGGGGTGTAGCGCCTCGCTTTCGATAGGCGACGGACTTCATAATATGCTTGCGCCGAGTCAGATCGGCCGAGAACTTAGATGGTCATCTGACTCGATCGTTGAGCTTGGTAAACGATAACACCTTGCGGCATCGATCAAATCGATTTGGACGGATGTTACGAGAATCGATCCAACTAATGGAACAACTTCTGTTGGAATAAGTCCTAGATGCAGCGGGCTGTGTCTCGGCGAGTGAGCTCGATATAAGAGTCCCTTCGACGGGACCGGACTGCTGTATGGTTTTCTTGGAGCTTTTGCCGCTGGGTTTTGATGAAGTACTTTTGCGTCGTTTTTCTGGATGCAATCTACAAATTTCGAAGCAAGGGAAAAAGAAGGAATCCTAACAAAGTGTTGGTGCCATTGCAGGATTTCGCGTAACTAAAGCTTGAACGTTGCGAAGCGCTTCGACGGTCGGCACGATCATAGAACTTGGTGGGCGATTCGGCCCTTCTTTTCTACTCTGTCCCGCAAACGAAATTTCTTTTGCCTCGAATTCATTCAAATCGACGATGCCAAATTAAATGCATGCCAATCCACTAAGGTCAAGAACTCGGAAAAAAACGTATCGATTTAGAGTAATCTACTCGAAAAAATATAAGTTTCTCACATAAACGAGAAAGTTTAAGGTTCTAGTAAAAAGATAGACTATTTCACGTGTTGCAAAATAATATGAAACGTCGATTGTGGGTTATGATGCCTCGGACAAATTGGTGCCCACGGGATGCTAAATCGGGTGTACGGCTTTGGGAAAAATGAATCGTTGCATGAGTTGAGAGAAATGATAATGTCGTTCAATACTGTCCGTGCTATACAAAACTGTTTGCATATATTAAACTGTTCACGCATTGGCATGATCATGGACAGCTTGTGCACAAGTTGATTTTTCTCGAATCGGTATCCGGGGCATCGGAATCGAATCGACCTAGGGGGATTGAATAATCGTACTTCGGTACTGATGCATTACGGGACCGTCAGTCAGGCTTGCAACCTAGACTGAACGGGCCGAAATGCCGTTGAGATAGTCCTACGTGGTGTGTAACACCAATGATCGCGCATATAAGATAGTAGCATGCTCACCTATTGTCTTATGCAGGTATTAGATATTATCTCTGTTTTTATGCAGGGACGAGCACGATCGTGGTAAGAAATGTGATAAATCGCTATGTTTTACTGTATGCTTTATTACTCAAAGATGGCTATCGATATGAACTGAATTCATTTAGTTCTAAATAGAAAGACAACTCTAAAGCATGCCTACCTTAACAATCAGAGTCGGTTTAGACGAGTGGGTTCGTCTCGTCCACTTAGCAAGTGTGCTAATCCCCTCCCCCAATTCTCCAGATGCGGCGGGCGCTCTAAACTGAAGCTGAAGTGCGGAGAGGCGTTTTGAAGCTCTTCCTATGCTGAAGTATTTTGAAGCCAATTCAATCGAAGGCTTATGTATAAAGGGGCGAATGTATGGAACGACAAGTGTTAGTTCTGGAAGCTTGTCGAGTATGTTTTCTTTTGTTTTCAATCAATGTAGCCGCAACGGCATTCAATGTAATTACGACTTGCACTTCGTTGCAAGCTATGAATGAAAAAGCTATCTTCCTATACTGCGTCTCAATTTGATGTGATTTGTGAAGTTTCAACTTGGCGTTTCAATATAAAAATCAACGTAACGTTCTTGCCTTGTACGAGTGCAATTCCAGACTCGTACGGCATCACGCCTTAGCGAGGACGATCGATTCGGCAAAATAACACCGGGGACGAACGGTTTGCCGACTCGGGGCGTGACGGGGGGGGGGGGGGGGCGACTGTAGGTGGGGGGTAGGGGGTGCAACCGGGGGGGGGGGGGTTGGCCCGGGGTTGGGCTGCAACGTTGGGGCGGGGGAAAGGAGGGGGTATTGTTGTCCACTTTTTTTTACAAAATAATTAACCCTGACTAATGAAGGGTATAAATATGAAAAGTTTCAATAGTTGATGTTATAAAGTTGTCGACTTTTAAAGTTTAGAGTATCAAGTTGAAAAACTTGAATATTTAAGAGTGTCAACTTGTAATTTAGCCAATATTTTATTATGAAGCCTTGTAAATATTTTAGGCCTAGAAGTTTCCAACTGTTAGATGTTGGACAAGTGGCACAGTAATGGCCACGCTTGTAAGGCCCTTGAACCTATTGGGAGTCTCATTTCCTCCTTACCACCGAACACTTGTAAGTTTCTTTCATGTAGTGAATCATATAGTGAAGTTCTTTCAAGTTCCACTCTTGCTCCAGTCTTTCCTTTACTTAGCATGCTAGCTAAGTTCGTTTGAGGGAGGCTTGCACGAGTCTTCGAGGAGGAAGTTCGTGCCCTGCACGGAGCAAGGTGTAGGCAAAAACAGTAAGCCCGTGACAATAGGCTTTAGGCTTTAGTTATTTGACAACTATTGTGATCTAGAAGGGAGTGAAGTATTAATTTCTATAAGTTTATATCATTATATAAGATTTGCAATGATCTACTAATACAATACATACTTCTTAGCTCTTGTGGCTTGCATGATATTTCAGTGAATCAATATTAGTTTAATATCATGACGTGTCCAAAGTGACGGTGTCACTGATATGGCAATGTAATGAATTTGCACGTGCATACGAGCGAACCTTCTCAAATAGAGTGCTTCTCTGTTTTTTGTGGATGTGAATGTCTTGGACATTCCTACTATATATATATATATATACACACACACACACACACACACACACACACACACACACACACGTAGTTATAGGAGACCGGTTCCATTTATTGCTTGTTCGAGTGATTCAATAACGTGTGGAAAAGGTATCTAGTTGCAGTGTCAAACAATGCTATTAGAAGAGGAGCTTAGTCCAATTTTAGCCCCCAATTACCATGTTTTGGTCTATTGCCACACTGTTTACTACTTAGACCCAAGGGATTGCCCTCTATTGGTTTATCTAGCTTCAAAAAGGTCACAATTTGGTGATTGTAGTGATGTCATCATGAAGGTGAATTGGTCCGTCGTCACAACTAAGGTGGTCCTGAACGACAAATTTGTAACGCTTCTAGAAGGGGGGATATTGTTTAACTAATAACTAAGCACAATTATGAACGCTAATAGGCCATTTAAGATATGTGCTAGAAATAAGATAAGAAGTACCCGACATCGATGTATCCTGGTATCCTTCTTGAGGCACTCAACTCCCGAAACTCTCTTTGGCTTTGCTCCACCATTATCACAAATAGTTACACATGCGAGTTTTGATCCAACGGCCTCGCCGACTTTCTTACACACGACTTTTGATTCGAAGGCTCGCCGACTTCTACACAAGTTTGACACGGAAATTTGCGGACTTCAACCTCTTACAAGAAAAATTTATGATCTTCTCACAATAATATGAAGATCCACTTCACAACTCACTGAAAACTCTATTAGTTTGATTTGGCAAATGAAAACTCTTGTATGTGTGGAGAGGTTTGGAGTATATTAGATAAAAAGTTAAGGTTCCAAGAAGTTGGAATAAAAAGAGGGCAAATGGGTTTATACAGGAATTCAAAAACAACCCAAACAATACTGTGCACGCGGTATACCGCTTGCGTAATTATGACTATAAAACGGCTAGTTTTATAGTTGTTGCAACATTTATTATTGCGTATGATATACGACCGATATGATGCGGTATACTGCCAGTATACCAGTTTGAAGAATATGGCCCATTCTGGGATGTTTTGTTTCAAAGTCACTATTTCTCGGTATACTATCGGTATGCCACTAGCGCTATACCGCCGATATGTCGGTGGGTTATCCCAATTTCGGAATTTTGATTATTTGACTGGGTTTTTCATTTTAGCTTTCATTTTGTCTTTTTTTATTGAGTTACAAATAATCCTAGAAACTCGATGATAAAGAAAGATTATGGACGTGCGATGTCTTGAAAGATTGTCTTCTTCCTTCGTTTGAATAATGTCTTTTCTTTCTGATATCAGTTGTCCGAAGCTAACCAGACTAGAAAATCTGAATAGCTTTACGGGCTTTGTCCTTGAACCCCCACGGTCCCCCTGAGTGCGTGGCTCCAGAGATGTCGTGGGCTGTTCAGAGAGATCTTGTAAGCAAGCATTGTCTTTGGCCCATTATAATTTCTTGATTGCACATGTCCATGATTGATCTTGCTTGTTCCTTTTCTGCAAATACACGTTAGGCGAACAAAACAATATATATATAGCAAGGTTATGAATTAATCATGTTATTAGTGATTCAAAAATATTAATATTGATCAATTAACCATAATCAAAAACTCAATTTAATCATTGGGCTAACAAAACTCTAGTGGAAGTGTGCTAGGCAACCTCCAATGTGGTGTTACTGGAAATAACATTCAAGCTCCAACGCTATAGCTGGAACTCTGGAAATTGGGGTGAAAGAGATGAACACTAGACAACCTCCAATGATACTAATACAAGTAGGCGGTCTCTGATGGAACATTAACTGTGATGGAAGCCTATGACGAGGAAGTAGGAGTGGTCATGACCTTGTGATAGAGGACCAAGTCACTCGTAAATAAGTCCGGGATGATCCTTAGATCTCACGGCATGTCCAACTTAGATCTCATGGCATATCTAGCTCATAGGTGTGGGGACCTACCTTCTCGGGAATCCTAAACGGAAACGGACTTGTCCTTACACACGTGCAATGTCTTTGCAATCTTTGATGACGCTATCATCTGTACCTTGTCCCAACTTGTAAACACCTGCGATCTGTCAAGAATCAAGATAGCCTGCATTAGATAGCCAACAATCATGGTTGATAGTCATGACCCCACAATCATCGCAGTGCCTATTGTGGGTAAACTCTACAAAACTTCCAATTAATGTGTATAAGCTGGCTCGATGGGTGTGGCCCGTGGGTACTTGGCAAGCTTCGCAAATGAATAATTTACTCATCTTGCTAAATCAGCCTCGAATTTGGGAGCATTTGTCTCATATACGTGGTGAACGTCCTCTTCTAGATTATCAGCACTTATGAAGTGTGTCCTAAGTGCAAACTCATATTTGTTCATTAGTAGTGTAAATAGTTGCAAGATCCTTGACATGTGAACAACTTTGCACCTTTCGGTTTCGTAGACTCTCCTACAATAGTATTTTATCTCGACAATTTCATTATGCTTACCTTTCTTTTTGTGTGGTCGTCCAGACTGATTTGGTAGGATTTCGTGTAACTAGGTGTTTTCAAATAGTCATCTATCAAACGAATGATATAAAGGAACCACCTGGCAGGGCAACATCTCATGCTGGATACCCACTCGCAGTCTAGAAAAAGCGGGAGTCCTTGAACACGTCGTAACGAACCAACAAGCCATCAAGTTTATTCATGTACTCATAACAGCCAAACTCCCTTACCGAAGCTTAGAAATCTGGTCCCTATAACTGTCCTGGTCCTTCTAGGTATCAGGATATATTTAAGTTTCTCTTTCATCTCGTCCCAACTTTCTATGGTTTCTCCCCCCGAGTAAACTAAATGTCTCTCAACAAAAGCGGAATAAATCCTAGGGCCTTTTGGTAACTTCATTATAAATCCTATGGTCAACTCTAACATGCCGACCAAGAACTCTAGGACCATTCTTGACAATAATGGGTTGTCGTCGCACATGCTCGACCTGAACGAGAGAGTCGGTCAACCTTCGAATATTGTGTCCCGAGCAAATTCAGAGTGAGTTTCTCGAAAACCATTAACCAACTCAAGCCTCTACTGCACCTAGTCTTGCATCTACAATGTTGACATCACCAGTCCATCATCCAACTTGGTCTTTATGTTGTCAACCCTATCGATTGTATTGACCTCACCTAGTCTCGCATCTACAATGTTGACATCACCAAGTCCATCATCCAACTTGGCCTCTATGGTGTCAACCCTAGTATTGATTGTGTTGACCTCAGTGTCAATCATGCCAATCCAATGATGTACTTCACCAAGTCCAATGTCTAACTTGGTGTCCAATGCATCAAATTTAGTCTTCATGGTACCAAATCTAGCGTAAGTACATCTATCTGGGCATACAATTGCTTAAATCTCTCTTCTACGTCCATATCTATCCATCTATCCTATCACTACATTGTTGCACAGGCTATAACCTAGACCTAGGTGATGATACCGAATATTATTCATGCCGGATCTTATAGGGCACACCTATGAAAGGGTCGAATCACGATAAACACAAGAGATACACGGAAGTTGATTAAGCTGTGGTTATTAATAACAATATCTAAACAAACTACCTAGATTGCAAAGCCGTTACGAACTAAAAACAAGATTCAAGATTGAATTTACCAAATACACAAATAACCTGTACCACAACAAATGAACCAAACCCAGCTCGGCTAGGACACTACCTACTCGATCTTGGACCCAGTGGATGGTCTGACACCATTAGGTTTGTGGGACTTGTCCAGTTTTCTTCTGCAGCAGCTAATCTTGAGCGCAATTCTACCCAGCAGATAGGCACGTTTCTATCAAAATTAAGACTATACATAAAAATATATCTTTTAGGTATATTATTTTCAACCTAAATCACCATCTGTCAATGCATTCGATAAGATCATAGTCCATAGTATTGGCCGATATCGAAACCATAGTGTTATTGAAAGTGCGCCTAGGCTCATGCCATGGTGAGAAGTGTTGACACAAAGTCACAGTCAACCAAATATTGACAACATTGACTAAATAATATCTGTAATAATTCAATACGACACACGACGTTTGCATTAAAGCTCAAGACAGACGACAGCTCAGCCTCCGCCTCTCAGTTGAATTCGAGTCTGTATTTTACACTTTCTTTGAGTCTAGACTAATGTAATCTGAGTCATGCTGAGCTCTTGAAACTTAGACTATGGCCTACCCAATAATCCCAAGCTCCACCAAACCAGAAATTGCCCAATAGTTCCCTTAGAACCACTCTGTGCTCTGGAGACAGAGTTCGGGTCGAACTCTGCCTCCACACAGAGTTCGGGCCGAACTCTGTCCCCTAGAAATCAGGAACTCTAATTTTAGGGTTAGCTGGTTGCTAGTTGTCCAACGGCCAAATATTTGAAATTTTCTACCCGAATTCTGGCCGAATTCTGCCTACAAAAACACTATAAATAGGCCATAAATTTTCTCATTTCAAATCATCCCTTCTTCTCTTCTCTTCTTTCTTAAAGCTCAGAAAAGCCATACCCTTCCCATCTACTAGCCACAAGCTTCCTAAGTCTCGAGTGCTCAGCATCTCTCAGTTAGGATTCTTGTGCAAGAGTTGAAGAAGTCGCTTAGACAATTCCAAGCAAATCGCCACTGCGATCCTCTGTAAGAAGTTGACGTGCTCTTCTGAAGAAAAGGCACGGGTTGTAAACTACTATTTCACAAATAGTGGATTTAATCCTGAGCTAGAGTTCTCAGGCCTGGACTAGTCCTCCACGAGGGAAACCAGGTTAAAATCGCTGTGTTTGCGTATGCTTTCTTGCTCTTCATTTACTTTCCGCATTTTACTCTGATTATTTTCTGTTCGTGAAAGAGTTAATTTTTAATTGGTTATTTTCTATATAAACTCTATTCACCCCCCTCTAGAGTTGCCACCTGTTCTTCAAGAAGTTCAGGACTGTAGGTTATGCCTTGCTTTAGCTAGGTGCACATCTTGCGTTTGTTGAGAATAATAGCGACCTTATACAACGATCAATAACATTGTCAATCCTCCCGAGTCAGTTCAAGCGCTGTTAAAACTTCCTTATTTTGTTACATGCAAATGTGACCTAGAACATAGCAACTCAGAACAATTTTTGAAGTCGAGGACCAGTATTTTTCTTCTACTTATACATGCACCTTGTTTTTCTCTGGCAGCGCCTCGCTTCTGTTCGTTGTGCGCCTAGGCCCTAAGGGACCTTGGCACCTAAGTGCCTTTTTCACCTTTGATAAATTTGCTGAAACTGCCTAAACTATCTGAGCTACCTGAACCAATCAATTCAAAACAACCAAAAATCCACTTTAACCACCCTGAAACTGCCAATTAAATAGGGTCAGATACTGATACTGCAGACCATGGTTTGAATATGTGACTTTATGATAGTACATATGCCACCTGTATTATTTGGATATATTAACCCCTTGTTGTCATTTCCTGAAGACTGCATTTATAAGCTTCACTGCGTATCTTCTATAGTCCTTTACAGATTTAGTGCTTCACAAGTTGGTCCATGATCACTCACTTTTTTTTTTTTTATCTTTAATCATTCTGTTTTCTTTATGCAATTTAATTATTTATATCAAAGTTAATCTTTTCTGATTTAGTTTCAAGAAAATCTATCCTATAATTCAGTCGTTCTTTTATGCAGAATCTGAATCTGATTTCCGTTCATCATGGATTCAGACATTCAATAAAGAGCTGATGCACACTGTATCCTTTTCGGAGCATGAAGCTTTTGACCATCCTGTGGCATGTATGTATTGGTGATTCACATTATTTATAAGTTGACCGATCAACTAATTACATTTATTATAATTATTCTTTATGCTTTTGTTGAATTTATCTGAATTGTGCAAAGATGTAGCAACTTAATTTGTTTTGTTCTTGTGCATGAAAATGGACGACTGGTCGCAGGCCTTTTGGTTGTGTCATCAAAAGATGATCAACCTATCAACAAGTTTGTTGATCTTTTCAACACAGACCAGTTGCCCTCCCTTTTAAACGAGGGTGCCATGGATCCAAAGATACTGAAGCATTACCTTCTTCTGCATGATAACCAATATGGCACCCCAGAGAAGTAAGTCCTCTCATCCTTTATGTAGCATGTGAGTATAGTCAATCTGCCTTTAGTTGTTCACCTTAAACTTGTTTGGCGTAGCTAAATGTTGATTGCTGTTGTATCTCAGTGACAGGTATTGAGGTTTGTTTGGGGTTGTAATAATCACTTGTATCATCTCGAACTGAAGAAAGTTCAATATAATTCTGATAACCTACTTTGTTAACTTCTTGGTATTATGTGCATAGTCTAGAAAGTGGCATATTGGCCTTAGTTGTCCACCATAGATTTAACGTCTTTCTTACAAAATAAAAGCGATTTTCATGTCATTTCAATCCACTCTTAGAAGTGCATACATCTTTAAAATTCATCGAAGTAGAGAAGTCTTGCAGTTGTGGTGGACAATGAAGCAGACTCTATCTAGCTGTTGTGGTGGGTTTGTCGCTTAGGAAACACAGGTTGAATCTGGGGGTCACAAGTCCAAGTTGGATGCATCTCCTGTTGCATGCTGAATATATCATGAAGTAAAAGGCTAGACAATATAGGATGATTCAAAGGCATGTAGTAGGCCTTAGAAGAATTTGATAATTTCATTAGGGTGTATTAACTATTAACCTGCTGTGCATATTCAGTGTCATTATGTCTGCATCAATTGGCACCAAGTGTATGGGGCCCTATTTTAAATGTCTTCACTATTTAATAGTGTTATTATCACAATCCTTAGGTATCGCTTTAATCCAAAAAAGCCTACTTTTCATCATTTCATTATAGCATTTTTACTAGTCATAATGATTCTTATGTTTGTCATTAAAAATTGTAACATGGTGAGCTACTGCTTTAGAATTAATGCTAAAGCAGTACTCGTCTTGTTCTTCCTGATGGGACTTCTGGTCTTATTAACACAATAGACCCATTATATCTGTGTCCTTGATAGTTCTGTCATAGCATGTCAATCGTATGCAGTTTTTTTCTTCTTCTGATAATCATGTTACAGTAACTCAGTTAGGGCATCTCTTATTGTACTTCAGGTATATTTCTTATAATTATACAACAATTATATCAATTAAATATAATTTTTGTTTAAAGGGCAGCCGGCATTTTAGTAGAAATGAGGAGTACTTTTGGTTCAAATGACTGCAAATTATTATGCATTAATTCTGCTCAAGGCGAAGATGATCGGTTGAAAGATAATCCTTGGATGCGCTATGTAAGTTGACCTTTCTGAGGTGACAAACTGAACGAATTCGATTTCCAGTTCAATCATACAACTAATATTCTAGCAATTTTACTCTTGTTTGTTTGCGTGTTCATCCAAAGCAGAAAATTCGCTCATCAACTAGTCAAGAGATTGCTCTTCAACTCAACATGGATGATGTTACTGCGGTAAGTATCCAATGCGATGTTATATATTTCTAGTTAATAAGACGTACCTGGCTTCATTTTACGTGAAGTGCCTATATATGTATCTCGCAAAATGTATCACCGATAGAGGTTAAAACATATGTACGATCATCAGGGTTGCCCGCTATCAGGCTGCTATTTTTCCTGGAAACCAAATTGACGTGCTTATCTAGAACATTTAGTAGAGTTGGCTTCAGCACTGTTAGCTGTATTTTTCATGTTTGGACTGCATACCTTATTCCATTTTATGGAGTTTAAGGATGTAACTTGACTGTAAATGTTTCGTTAGATAAAGGATTTCATGCAAGACCTCTCGTCAAAGCACATCATTCCACACATGGAGCATAAAATACGCATCCTAAATCAGCAGGTATGTGCCTCTCTATTATGTTCAAGTCTCCCCCCCCTCTCTCTCTCAGACACCCACACACACCAACACACCCACACACACATCAAATACCAATACTTGTGTGCTTTCTTTCAGGTTTCTGCAACTAGGAAGGGATTTAGGAACCAGATAAAAAATTTGTGGTGGAGAAAAGGAAAAGAAGATATGCCTGAAGCTCAGAATGGTTCCACGTAAGCCTTTTTTCTACAAGCATATTAGAGCAACATTCTTTCATGCTTTCGATTTCTTTTTGATTTGCATCTACTACTGTTTTAGGTATACCTTTAGCTCTATCGAGTCTCAAATTAGAGTACTGGGTGATTATGCATTCATGCTGCGGGACTATGAGCTTGCCTTGTCAAATTATCGATTGCTCTCAACTGATTACAAACTTGATAAAGCTTGGAAGCGCTACGCTGGCGTACAGGTAATTTACTAACTTCCTGTCATGTTAGTATGTGCTGATAATTTTTGTGGGGGAAACTCAGAGCTTCATCTTCGACATCTCAGTTAGCCCCTCTCTTCTTTTCCTTCCCCCCTTATTTCTCTCTTTTAGATAGAAACCATTCTAAGAGTTTATTTATGCAGTCGGGTGCCATCTTTGCTCCCAAGGCATGTGCTTGTATCTGACACCTCTTAATATGTGGCCATGGCCATGGCCATATGTTCTTAACAGATCTGTATGGCCATAGTTTCTTAACAGATCTGTATGTAGGAAAGGTCATAACTAATAATGGATGTGCTACCATAGTCTAAACGGTCATAACATGATACTTGTTATTTGAAGGTCTATTCATCTCTCTAGAACTATTTCGAATATATTATCTTGAACATTGCAAACTCATATATTTTTGTGACTCAGTTCGTTGAAGGTAATATTGACAGTGTATAAGCAGATATCTTAGGGTTATAACTGAGTTTGTTGAAAGTAATATCGACAGTGTATTCTAGAAAAAAAGCGAAAGGAATATTGACAGTTGTCCAAGAAGTAAACTTCACCAAGGTGGATACTCTACAATATTAGTAGACTGTTGTTTAGGCTTCTTTCGAAACATTACTCGGCTTTCTTCATATGGTCATTCTCTTTATTGTCTTTCTTTTACACAAGGAGCCATAGCCGCCCATTACTAAAACCCTGGCTGCTTGGCACATCTATGTAAAAAGCTTCCATGTTTTCAGTATTGCTATTGTCAACAAAGGTAGGCACAAGCTTCGTGACACCAGTATAAAGTCCATCTGTGGCATCTTGATGCTTGTGTGACCTTGGATAAAATCCTGAGCCGTCTCTCTTTCTATATTTTATTGACCAGCTTATAGGCCTGCTCCTGTAAATCATACTTTCCGCCACCAAAATTTTAAACAAACTCGTAACAGCATGTTGAACCATGCCAGACTTCAACTTCTTGGACTTTACCTATTTTTATTTTTGGGAAAATTTATGAAATGCCCAAAAAACGAAAATTTTTTATGAAAAACCCACCGCACAAAAACATTTCATCGCGTGCCCAGAATTAGCAAAAAATATATAAAGAGGGTTCCGAATGACCTTTTTGCCCTTCCTTCTAATTTATTGAAAACACCTACGAAACTACTCTTAAAAAAAACGTTTCGATACTTCATCTTCTTCCATACGCTGCTCACTTTCGAATCTAGGTTTTCTCCTCAAAAATCTTCAAATACTCGTCGGAAAATTTCGGAAAGACCGAGACAAACGGCAAAAGTGCTAAAACGGAGGTCAAAACATCATTTTTTTGCGATTCTAAAATTTCGGAAGGCCGTCTAACGAAGAAGCTGTTAATCTCAGGCTCCTCGAAGATACGCTCATTTTGGGACAAACCGGACCTCGTTTCGACCTCCCAGTCAAAAGTTATGGCCCTTCAAAGTTTCAACTGACCATAAAATGCAGGAGAATGGTCATTCTCCTTGTTACAACACGAAAAATGTTAATTTCGCATGAGGGTGACCATTCTCCGTGTTAGTAACACGGAGAATGTCATTCTCCGTCTTAATTTACACGGAGAATAGTCATTCTCTGTGTTAGTAACACGGAGAATGACATTCTTCGTCTTAATTTACACGGAGAATGGCCATTCTCCGTGCTAAATTACACGGAGAATGGTCATTCTCCGTCTTAATTTACACGGAGAATGGTCTTTCTCCGTGTAATTTAGCACGGAGAATGGTCATTACAGTGTTAAAACGCAGGAGAATGGCCATTCTCCGTGTTAGAAACACGGAGAATGCCATTCTCCGTGTTAAATAAAACGAAGAATGGCCATTCTCCGTGTAATTTAGCACGGAGAATGGTCATTCCAGTGTTAAAACGCAAGAGAATGGCCATTCTCCGTGTTAGAAACACGGAGAATGCCATTCTCCGTGTTAAATAAAACGGAGAATGGCATTCTCCGTGTTAATTTACACGGAAAATGGTCATTCCCAGTGTTAAAACGTAGGAGAATGACCATTCTCCGTTTCTAAATTATACGGAGAATGACCATTCTCCGTTTCTAAATTATACGGAGAATGACATTCTCCGTGTTAAATGACACGGAGAATGGTCATTCAAATGTTAAAGCACAGGAGAATGGCCATTCTCCGTATTAGAAACACGGAGAATGCCATTCTTCGTATTAGAAACACGGAGAATGCCATTCAACACGGAGAATGGCATTCTCCTTGTTAAAAATGCAGGAGAATGACTATTCTTCGTGTGATATCGACGGAGAACAGTTGACAGAAACCTAATTTTTTATTTTTTTGTTTTGTGGAAGAAGAAGAAGAAGAAGAAGAAGAAGAAGAAGAAGAAGATGATGAGCGATGATCGGAGTTCGACTGAAAAAAAAATATGGTGAACTACGAACGATCTTTGCGATCTCTGCTGAAGATCATAGCAATGTAATTCAGATCGCTCGTGAAGAAGAAGAAGGAGACGAGAATCGCAATCCAGATCTGAGTTTGTGCGGAGGGGTAGTTATGGTATTAATTTTGTAAATACAGAGCATCTAAAGGGAATCTTGGAATACTTAACGTGAAAATATATAATTCTGGGCATTTCATAAAACCCATCATGCGGGTGGATTTTTCATAAAAACCAACCCCGAAATTGGGTTTCTCAGCAATTTCCAGTTAATTTTTTGTTTCCATTGATTATTATAGGCATGTAACAGTTTCAGTACAGCAAGATGGTACATACAAGTAACAAAACTTAGTAATCATATATTGAGGTAATTCCTATCTATTAGAGATGAGAGGAGCATTGACTCAGATTAGACTCAGTTTAGGGTTCTTACTCAATAGAGATATTTGGGCTATCATTGTCTTGTGGTGTCTCAAGAACTGTCTGTGTCCGGATGTATGCCAACATCAGGAGAGTTCTAATGGCAACAGAAAGGGGTCAATAACAATAATGTAGGCATTGATGCCTACTTCATGCAAAGACTTTTGATGCAGGACACGACTAAAGGGGAAGCCTAGATGGAATGATGATATAGATGATCACAAAGAACACACGTATGCAAAGCAAAACTAATGGATGAATTCCTAAGCAAGATTATATATACATATGAGACTATTATTAAGTGCAACAAAGATCAATATGCAGATGAAATCTGACAAGGATATGGCATACAATGAAATCCATGTTAATATAACCAAGAAATCAATGCTGATCACAAACATTATAGTAGACAAATCTAGAAAGTACCAAAGTCTGCAATCAGATCAAGAGATAGGATACGATTAAACCTGAGGATTTCTGCAGAAGATGTACGCAATCGGAACTCGCCCAAAACTGATATCGGGAGATGCTTCCGTCACTTTAAATCCTTCATGTCCAATCTAATCATCAACCTCGATTCAGTGATTCAGGTCTTGATTTCTTGTAGATGGTTTGGATTTTTGTGGTGTAAAGGAGGAATAGACACTGATTTGATTTGGACGTGGAGAAGGAAAGAGGGGATGTGGGTGCAAGGTGGTCAAGTGCAAAGATGAAGGGAGGTCTTGGGTAGCTGCACACCACCACCAAGTATGGGACCAAGGATCTGGCAGTCTAGGTGCTGTAAGGGGTACGTGGGTGTGGTGTCGCAACAAACAACACGAGAGATGAAGTGATTCTGATGGGTTTCTCGGCGGGTGGCAACAAAAGAGTAAGTGGTAGAGGCTGAAAGGCACGAAAACCAAGGGTAAGAGGGCTAGAGGTAGGCGGCAACAATGTAAAAAAGCAAGGGGAAAGGGGTTGGAGAAAGAAATTAGTGATAGGGTTTCTAGGCTTCACACTCAATACAATTCACATGCACTAGCATAAGTGCATGCACAATGTGCGAACATAAGTCTGTCTTTAAATCTAAAATTATGAAGTCAATGTAATATCTATATAATAAGGTGCATATTGACTTTAAATGACAATGTATATGTTAAAACATTACAATTCTATGTAAGGTCTGGATGATAATTAATTGCAAAGGAATATTAATGAATATGTCTTAAATGTAAAAGAAAATACGAAATAAGGATTTGGAAGGATATTATATGGACAATTCTTTTCAATGGAATATTGATCAATCAATTTTAAATGGAAAATAAGATTTTAAGTTGAATATTATCGTATTGATGCGGATAGGAAATTAGAGAGAAATGATCCAATTGAGAAATAATTTGTTCAGACAGTATGTTATGTTTATCCATAAGAATAGAAGGAAAAAAAAATCTATATGCAAAATATCATTCTTATTCAATTTGATATTAGAATAACCCAATAAAATGGGATAGGAGAGAAGATCTGGAAGAAAAACTATTCTTTTGAGATGGAAAGTTGTGTATTAACAGGGCCGCCGGATCCAGGGAGTTAAGTCAGAAGGAGCATGGGAAATTTTTGAGTGGGGGCTTGAGAAAAAAAAATCAAATTCAAATGTATGCGAGGGGATTCATACTCAAGAATTTACAAAATCTAACCCAGCCTTGAACAAGGACAGAAAACTAGGGTCGTGTGTGACAGAAAACTAGGGTCGTGTGTACACACACACAATGCCTTCTTCCCTTAAACCAAGTTGCCAAGTAGTTTCGTTTGGTCCAAACCATACACTTATTTACAAGAATATCTTTCAGAGTTCCGGCGGAGGCGAGCGAAGTGAGTGTCGTTAGGGCTCAAAACATCCACCTGGGGCACTAGAGCTTCTCGTAACTCGTGCATGCTGCTATCTATAGTGTGTTCTTGTGTTGCGAAGAGCTCTCCCTTCGACCGGGAAGGGAGAAGAAAAGTCGATTGACTATACGACAGCTCTGGTGCCCCCCTAAGATCGAAAGCAGCAGGGGCTCAACCCCACCCCCCTCCCCTTCTCAATTTTTGAAAAAAATAAAATATAGGTATTCCCCCCACCCGACACACACACACACACACACACACACACACACACACACACACACACACATATATAGGAAAAAATACCTATATTTTATTTTTTTTTCCCGAAAATCAAGCGGGGCGGGGTTTTGAGCCCCTGCTGCTTTCAATTAGATCTGCCCCTGTGTCTATACCTATCTTTTGAAGAGAAAATCCATAAAGATAGGCACAAGTTCTTTCTTAAAAAATCAATCATGATACATAAGGATAAAAATTAATTAAAAATAAAATATAGGTATTCCCCCCACCCGACACACACACACACACACACACACACACACACACACACACACACACACACACACATATATATATATATATATATATATATAGGAAAAAATACCTATATTTTATTTTTTTCCCCGAAAATCAAGCGGGGCGGGGGTTTGAGCCCCTGCTGCTTTCAATTAGATATGCCCCTGTGTCTATACCTATCTTTTGAAGAGAAAATCCATAAAGATAGGCACAAGTTCTTTCTTAAAAAATCAATCATGATACATAAGGATAAAAATTAATTAAATGTAATGGTATATGAGAAAAAGGATTTAGATTGAAAACTAATTTTCGAGATGGAGAGTGGTATTTACCTATCATTTAAAAAGAATATCCATAAAGATAGATAGACCATTTTTTCCCCTTAAAAGAAATCATTCGTATAGTTATAATAAAAATCAACTCTGATAAGATGAGATTAAGAATGAGGAAATTAGTTACTTTATGTTTTGTTTCTGGAGGCAACTATGGTGAAGAGACGCGTGTTTCACAGGCAAATTAGTTTCTTTGAACGTAAATTACCTATTTATCCATACTCATATCTTTTAGGATTAATATTGTGTTTATTGAAGAAGGGTAAAATTGTAAACAAAATTTGAGGCTGGCATCAAAATGTTCTCTGGTTCTATAATAAGTATAGATGCTACAATAGACATTAGTCCAAAATCTCATTCATTCATAAATTAGCAATAAAGTTCTGTTTACAATATTTATGGACTTTTGGTACTGGAAATTTTTAAAGGACTACCTAAAGAAAGTGAACCTGATAAACAAACAAAACTCTGACTCAGATAAACTTTGACCTAAATAGACTAAAATAGGGCCAATTGTATATAAACAAATTAAACTTAAATAAACATGACCTAACTAATATGAAACTTGATGATACCAGGATCCACGCATGTCGAGGAGAACTGGATCTCCATTACTTTATTGTGGATGTGTAGGTATATATTGAGCGCATGATGGTGTTAGGATCAATGCCATGTTGGGTGTTAATTGTGGAAGGCTGTGACACGCTGAGAAACTAGAAAGGAGAATAAGTTTGGAGGAAACTTTCGAATCCGACTACTTTGATTGCGAATTATCCACCACATATTGCAATTACACCATGTGATGGATTTTCTCTTGATTGTGGGATAACAAAGATTCCAAATAGATCTACAATAAGAAAGATTATATACATTGAAATGGTAAGGCTATACGATGTCTAGCGTAAGCTCATATCTTTATTACATCAATCACCCCGACTGTGTCCAAATCCAGTTCTTTGTATACTCTTACTCAATATTTTTGCGTCCGTTGAATCCTTCCTCGATTAACGTTCAGACCAATCTTTGTCGTAAGTTCCACTCTGGTTGACTATTAGTACCACAATAATATTTGTCCGTTTAGACCGCTCCTCCAGGTCCAGCTCTCTATCAGTCGCTTCAAGAATTTTTCGATTCCTCCATCATTTTTTAAATAAGTGCATAGTACATTCAGGAGGATTTGGACCTCCGACCTGGATTTCTAGGTCCTTATGTCTCCAAGACTTGATCACTAGGGCCAGTGCTTGTTGACAGTGGCAAGCACACAAATATATATATATATATATATATATATATATATATTCTGAAATCCATGGTCAGAATCATAATTGACCAGCTACCTAGGGGAGAATGCACATGCACCTCCCTACACTCCTCAGGTAAGTCAACGATTAAATGCATCAAACACTCGAACCCTTATGGAAGAGTGTGTGTGTGTATATATATATATATATATATATATATATATACCTGAGGAATGTAGGGGGGCGCATGTGCATTCTCCCCTAGGTAGCTGGTCAATTATGATTCTGACCTTGGATTTCAGAATATATATATATATTGAAAGAAGGTAATTGTGGCGAACGCTCCCATCAGGAATCGATCTCCTGACCACTCGGGCCGCCTATATATATATATATATATGAATTTTTTTTACCTTTTTTTTCAAACTGAGAATCAATGGACCTCAAGCTAAGTTTTACTCTATACAGGAGTTAGGGGTGCAACTTGGGCGGGCTAAACGCGAGCCCGGTCGGATAACCTGTTAATGGGTTGGGTTAGGGTTGAATATATTCGGGTTTGGATTCGGGTTAAAATATTTGAACCCGATCAAAAATCGGATTGGGCTCGGGTTCATGTGTCGGGTTACCCGAAACCCGACTTATATATATATATATATATATATATATATATATATATATATTAAATCCTAAATTTTTCCACCCAAACTTTTCAACTACTTATCCTAAATCTTATTTCTGTTTGTTTGTAATGATCATGATTGCTATTTGATTATGTGTTTAATATTACTTATGTTTAAAATTATTTCAAATATTATATTAGAGCCTGATAAATCCGATGGATCCGACCCAACCCGAGTCCAATCCGATCCTCCGGGCTTTGGTCTTGGGCTTCATATGTTGAAACTGATGTCGGGTTGGGCTTGGACTCAGGCTAGGCTTATGATTCATCGGGTTGGGCTCGGTTGACCTCAAGTCCGACCCAACCCGCCCGAGTTGCACACCTACAGGGAATTGAATGCAGAATCCATAGCATGAGGGGTGATATAATTAAAGTATGTGTATTGGCTGCATTTTAGATTGAGTTGTTAACAACCATTTAAGAGTGGTACGTGCTCTTTAATATATGTTTTAGAATATGATTCGGTTAACTATTTGGCTTATTGTAGCAAAGTTAACTATCAATATGATATTGGCTGATTCTACCAACGAAATGAAGGAATTTTTTGGCCTTTTCATTCGAAACCCTATTAGTAATCGGGCTCATACGAGACTTTGACTTCAATAGCCTTAGAGGAGAACCCCTAGTTTGATGCATTCTTTTCGTCCATCATTCTTTGAAAGAGGCACCCAAGAAATACATGTAAGATTGGTTCAATGTTCAATCACAAAGAACCCTTCCCTTCTCACGATCTGAAGCAAGCAATGAGACACCGTTAAGCCTTTAACTGAAGCGCAAACTGAGTTGCGGTATCGTTATTGGTTACGGTTAGCGAGGTATGGCTCACATTATTTAGAAGGCTAGACAAGAACTCTCGTCTTGATCGCAGAGAGAGGGCGGACAATAATAACAAGTTTTTCTTTAATCACATACTTGTCCCTCTCAATCGGCGAGACCTTGCTCTTGAAGTCGGCAACCTAACTCTCGCATGATGCTTTGAATAGCTTAACTTTGTACCCGAACAATAAGAGGATTCGGACGCTACGCCCTCGTGTTCAGCCTGAAACAATTGTATGTAGTTGAGAAAGACGACGAATAGCCGAAAGGTATTCCACTTCGTCCTACTACTTATCATCTTATGATGAAAAGAATGAATGCATCTATGAATGCTAGAGTTGTTAAGTGCCACCGAAAAGATAAAGAAGAGGTAAACCAAAGATAAAGAAAGGGAGGTAAACTATCTTTTCACTATTCCTATAATACTATACTTCTAAAACGTCACTCCAAGAGACTTAATATACAAAGCAAGGTTCAAAGTATCGGTATCGATGCCGAACATTATATATATATATATATATATATATATATATATATATATATATATATATTCTGTTAGAACATTGTTGAAAAAAAGAAATAAAGAAGAAAAGTGCAAGTTGTGTCCCCACTTAAATAGCACATTGTATGGGGGCTCAACTTCTTCAATCCAAATTTGTTTCCATATATATAATTCATGTTGTCAACCTGTCATACAATACATGCTGTCATGTGTAACATGTAGGGGCTCGGTTGTTGATAGCAAGTTGTTTCCATATGTACTTTGAACCATGGTCCCCACTTAAATATTTGATGACAGGTTGACCATGCATCTTTTGGTTCAATTTTTTTTTAACACCGATTGGGTTTGGTCCGGCCCAATACCAAACCCTAACCCTAATCTAATAAATACAAACAGTTGGAGAGAGAAAAGAACGCAACCTCCCTCCATATTTCCCCTCCCCTCCGAGTCTATTGTTCTGGAAGGCTAACCCTAACCTAATGAAGTCGATTCTCTCTCTCTCTCTCTCTCTCTCTCTCTCTCTCTTTTCTCCTCCATTGAAATTTGTGCTGTTTTCCAAGTCCACTGTTCTTCGTCGGCGGCAGGGAAGGGGAGGAGGAGGCGACGACGGCTTTGGCCTTTGTTTGATTTTTTTGGTTCTTTTGAATAGGTAATACTATATAAATTTTTTGGCTTTGGACTTCGATTGAATTTTTTTGGTTCTCCTGAGGAAATTTTTGGTTCGTATTATTTCGTATTGGACCATATTGACCTGTATCGGGTTTGTATCGGCCAACAAACATATATCGTAAAATTTTACTGTGTATTTGTCGATACCGATTTTTTTTTCGAGTATCGGATCTGACACCTTCAAACCTGATCCGATACGACCGATACAGATACGTACCGGCCGATACTTTGAACCTTGATGCAAAGCGATGTTAAGCTACCCCATCTTCTGTTTGGTATCCCAAACCCACTGGCGAAAAGGTAAGTCAAGATTGTACCATGGAACTAAAACATTTGTTTGATTGATAAGAACATTTGTTTGACTAATAGGTCAGATAAGAAGCCGACAAGCTAACAATTGGAAGTTAGATTTCGGATGCAGGACATCGGTCTTTTGATGAGCCACACACATATTTAAAGGTCCTAGGTCAGCTAAATGGTTAAGATAAAGTATAATATTTAGAGTTATGTCCTAGGTAAGATAAGTTCTTAAGCTAAATCATAATCTACTGATTGAGTAGCTGAGTGTGAATAGCTAAGAATTTGCTATAAAGCAAATTTTTGTTTCCTTTCTTTGTCGGCCATACACATCTATCTTTGCTTCATCCATCCTTAGAGCATCTACATTTCTTCATAGCCATCATGTGCATCTTTCTTCCCTAACGATGTGAACCTTGCGGGCGTGGGTTCTCCATTTAGGTAGCTTCCCGGATATCCTGTAATTAACGCAAGAGATGTTGCAAAGCCCATTATTTGGGATTGCTGAAAGTGCTTACATATGATTCTTTTGCAACAAATTTGAATGATGTCCTTCCCTATGGAAGATTTATTCTTAACATTTGAATGACTATTCCTCACAATCGCTCCTTGTGACGTTTCGTAACCATGGCAATTAAGATCTCAAGACACAGTACGATGAAAGTTCTAAGCTATGTTCTGGGGAGTTATTGTCTATCGTTGGCATCTATGGTAGATCAGTCGGAGAGGCCTGAGAGGGAATCCATTTTTTGAAAGATGAGCATTTGGGAGGCTACTGAAAAAAAATCCAAAAGCATTGAGGGTGGAGAAGATCCTTGCTCTGGCAATGGTGACCGAGAGATCCCATTGGCCAGTCATCTAAACAAATTAGTAACAAATGACAATCGTTGAAGCATTATCATAAATCGTTGCACGATAATGTAGCTCGACATCGTAGCTTCCTACCTCTAGCCAGCCCCGGTCTTGTGGTCTTTACTTTCAATGATGTCCATTAGGGATGATAGAATGTCAAGGCTCGATACCTTACCAGCCTTACGCTACCTTCTTTCTTCTTTTATCAAATTGCATTCGACTTTGATTATATTCAATTGTGAGTTACCCGATATGAATTTCGTGTAGTACATTACGACTCCCAATGCATTCTTTTTGGGTAAATGAGTGTGGATAGACCCACTGTGTTTTTTGCACTTGAGTGCATAATTAATTGGAAAAGAACTTCGGTTCGCCCGATCATCAAGTAGGCGATGTGCTTTTTCATTATTACAACCTTCTTCCTTTTGCCAAAGACAAATGGTACGTGAAAATTCATATTGGATCTCAGTTTTTTTTTAACAACGATGGCTATTCATTTAAGTCTTCCGTTTGGGGGTTCGTTAGAACTGATTCACTCTGCATAGATTTAGTTAACACAGAAACCTTCCACTAGCATTTATTTCCGGGTCAACAATTACCATATCTTATTGCTGGAACTACAACTAAATTCTTGAGAAGCCGCTTGATAAGAGATGCTCTTTGCTTTTTCCTTGAATGAATTGTCATCGCTGATAAGAACATGTGCCTTTTGGTAACTTAAACACTTGAAGCCAACAAATAGAGATGTTTGTGATGACAGATTTGGCCAACTCTGGCCTTCCTGTGAGTTTCCCCCTTGGCAATGAAGACAAGGAACTTAGTCCATTTCAATGGCATTAGCCAAGGAAACTCCAATTCGATTTGCCCCCGATGCTTATTGCTCATTTTATAAAATATTCAAGAAAAGATGACTGAAAGAAACTTTTAGTAATTATTATTCTCTTTTAAATATTTTTTTAACAGTGCTTAATGTCTTTATTTTCCAGTTTGAACGCAATGAACCACTTGTGATAAAAGTTTTGGCTCATTTCTTAGATCTTTCTTGCTTGGAGCTATGTATTCACCTTCGCTTGTTTTTGGCAAATTACACACTGCCTTTGGCCTGAGCCAATAACCTCTTACAATAGAGACCTCTTATAGTGCCTTTTCTCTCTTTTATTGTTAACATGGATTTTATTTTATCTCCTTGAGCTTCGTGCTATTGAAAGGGCATCAACTTTGGTTTCTATATCGATATCCTTGTGGTTAGTGGAGAATAATCATCGAATCAGATTTGTCTTCATTTTGAATTGCATGTTTTGTTATCAGAGATGGGCTCCATAGCTATCTTATGGAAGAACCATTGGGCCAAGAAGAAAAGTTAGAGAAACAAAAAGTGGAATGCCCTTGGGTGGCTTTCTGCCTTCTATTCCAATAACCCTATCCAAATGAGTATTTTTCTTTCTTTACGTAGGTCTTCGAAACCACTATGTGTCTTACGTCCGAAGGTGGCTAAAGAGAATGAATGAAAGTGAGACACCTCACCGGGTAATGTAACCAAGTTTGTTCTTTCTTTATGCTTTACCCTTTGAGCTTGCACGCGTGTGACTTCTTTGGTTTCTTAAGTTCGTTGAGCCCGCTTGTTGCTTGTCGAAGCTCACCCTCACTTAGCCGCCATTTAAAAAAAGGTCCCTTCTTTTGACATGGTTTACATCTTACTCTTTTTCGAAAGAGTCTAATTTTCTATTAGTAAAACCCTTCCTTACCCTATCGACCGGTCAGGTAGCTTACTGAATCAATTGCGACATAGAGGGAAGGCTAGTGAAGTGTACGAATACTGCGAAGGCGACCAAAGGGATGTGACTATCAGGGAGGTACTAAAAGGTTAAGTAAACGTGCTCAGTCTTAGATGTTCGATAAGGCAAATTTGTGGTTATTTCCATGACTAGCTTGAAAAGATCGGCTTTAAGAGACACCTGTCTCAAACTACAACCCCGTGAAGAAGCTAGATGGAGATAGTTCATATTGAGATAAGTAAGAGAACAACATATCAAACAAACCCGTGAATTCCTTTTCAACTCGAACTTAGACCATCTTTAGCGAAGTCCCTTCTTCCCTAATCCATTTCGTCAAAGAAGAATGAAGTACTCTAATTGGACGTGGACGGAAAAAGTAGTGGCTAAAAGAAAGATAATTGACGACCCATTAATCATTGTTCGAGAAAGCAAGCAAATGATTTCTTCCGACAACTTTGGCGGCTAATACTAATTTTATAAGTGCAGTAATCGTCGTCTGACTAATCGACTCGGACACTATATTGCTCGTGCACTCCACTATGAGATTATATATAATGTCTAGGTAGCTCACCACACCTAAATAAGAGCCGAGGGCAGCTGCGATCATACTACAATCGAAGTTAGGTTTGTTGTCCTTTGCAGTGAACTGGAGGAAAGACAGGAGCCTGAACGAGTGCGCTTTCCAACAATGTTCAGGTTGTGTCATTGCGATTGGGTCAGGTTCCCTGTTCTTTCTCATATTACAAACCAGATACGACTTTCTAACTCCATTTCTTTTCTGGTCGTTCCGCTGTCAGATCGATGGTATTATCAGAGATCCGAATTACCAGCCGACCATGTTTCTAACTCCATTTCTTTTTTGGTCGTTCTGCTGTCAGATCGATTGTATTATTAGAGATCCGAATTACCGAATTATCATGTTTCTAACTCTATTTCTTTTCTGGTCGTTCCGCTGTCAGATCGATGGTATTATCAGAGATCCGAATTACCTACCGACCATGTTTTCTGTGTTAGGCTATATTACGCCATCGGTAGAGGAACTTGATATGCGAGATGCAATGCCAGGCAAAAGGAAGGGCCAAGCTAGATTCTGAAAGGAAGACACAAAAAGAACATCTATTCTTGAACCAACGGAATCTGCTTTGACCAACCCAAGAGAAAAGGAAGAAGCAAATAACACCTCTCATCTAGGGAGGATGTCCAATTTCGTGCTGTATGGGATTCACAATACTTGCTTTGTGCCTTTTGTTATCATCATACCAGAGCTGACATACTAGCTGACAAGGCTCACAAGTTTCGTGCACAAATTTTATGTGACAAGTGTTTAGTGGAACCACGGACACAATTTTCCGAACTCAATATCTAGAAAACACTTGGTATCGAGATTGTCAACTTTAAGTTTGTGACAATATCATCTCTAGAGAGAAATACGAATCCCTCCACCAAATCTTGTCAATTTATCTCTTTGTCTAGGCTCTTTCTTAGTCAAGGGAACTAGGGGATGGTTTCTTGGTTGCATTAGCTTAAATTGCAGGCTCCAAGAGATGGGTACAAAATAAATACCCTACCTAGTATCTAACAGTCCTCGTGGCCTTAAAATTTCTGCCATTCCCCTTTCCTGCCTGAATCTTCTTGACTAGTAGTGTAGAACCTACTATTGCAGGCTGAATTATGCATGTCAGTTTTCGAACCTTTTTCAATACTTTGTGGATCTTTCTTGAAGTGAGTTGTGCTCAACTCGCGGCTTTCTAAGTCAGCTACTTTACGTACACGATGTGTATATGTATCTATATGTTATTTTTATAACTATATTAATAAGCTTGTCGTGGAGTCGTGGGTTGATGTCAGGTCGAAAAACTGGTCATATAAACTTTGTCAAATCTTTTATTGAGCTTTCTTATGCTCCATAGATGATCCCATTCTGATGGGTGAAGGCTTAGATGACGAATCTATGCAGGCATGTGGATTTATATATTCATTGATGATGTGAATTGACCTCTTGTAAAACTATATATAGATTTATTTCAAGAAATGCAATGTTTTTTTTCCTGGCTGTGGCATCCACAATTTACTTTTATTCCATTTAGCTTGGCCTTTTGCATTTTCAGGTGATTGTTTTTGTAATATTTCTTACTTTCTATAGTAATTATCCAGGAGGCTCAGTGCATGTGTTGTTCATGCAGGAGATGATGGGGCTTTGCTTCTTTATGTTGGATCAATCAAGAAAGGAGTCCGAATATTGCATGGAAGCTGCATTTACTACTTATTTGGTGTGTTTCTATTCTCATTTTTCTCCTGCACCAGGAGATCCATTTTGATGGGAACTCATACATATATATTACAACACACACATATGGGTGATATATATTTTACTGAGAAGTCGAAGGGTCTAAAATTTGAAATGTGAAATTTGTATAGTAAAGAAAAGACTAAAGGAATCATAACTTAGTGTGTCGAAGATTTTGTCTTTAGAAGAATTATAGATCCAGTGTTGCACATGGCATTCATCCCAAACACGGTTTAGTTTCTTTATAATAAACTTGAATTCAACCCAAGGCAAGAGGCAATATGCAGCGCCCTTAAGAGGACCCTGAGAAGCCAATCATTATTTATCTTTAGCTTAATGCAAGAGGGAATAGGCAATCCCTTATTATACCCCTGAGAATTTGGATATTACTTGTCACATGTCCCGGGAAACATTGTGCAGATACTATAAAAAGGACAAAGTCAAGAATATTATGGCGTTGATAGTGGCTTCACTCCCTCTGGTTGCTCACTCTTTTAATGAATATGATGTGCGCCCACCCATCATCACGTACAACCGTCGTAGGAGACGTGGAGCGATTTAGGCCCAGGCCCACTGTTTAGGCCTTTTCTGTTATTTAGTCATAAAGGGTATTGTGGTCTTTCACCACAATAATCCCTTTAGGGTTTTGTTTCCCTTTTCTATTTATAGCTAGGGCTAGCCGTCTTTAGTTTTTATGCTTGTATTGAGAAAACTCTCGCAAGTGTCATTGAAGAAGGATTTATTACTTTGTTCCGTTCATCAAAGTTGGGAGTTTTGTTCTTTTTCTATATAAAAGATCATTCTATTTCTATTCCTCTTAGTTATTTGTTGGGATTGGTGAACCGATTGAGTCGATTCACATCATTTGGTATCAAAGCTTTCTACGAGCCATGGCCGATGGAACAAGAAACACGATCGATGAGAAGATCCGAGGTCTTCGGGAGGACTTCACCGCCGAGATCGAGGGTTTGAAGAAATCGATGGAGGTCGCCGCGAAGGATCAAGCGTCCACGAACCTAGAGATCCGCACGGAGATGCGGGATATGCGGAAGGAGTCGACGACGATCATGATGCTTTTGCAAAATATCTCAAACAAGATCAATGGCGGCGAAGCGGAGGCGGCGACAACCCAAACCCTAGGCGACCAACTAGGGTTTGTACAAACGGAGGGGAAAACGACCGAGGATCGCGGCGGGCCGGCCGACGGGCGATGGGCCGCACCCGCCGCCACCACAGCGCCGCCGGACGGGACCCTGGCGGCCGGCGAGCAGCGCCAGCCGGCGGCAGACGGACGCGGAGGCCTCGCCGCCGACCGCGCCAGCCCGGGCGGGGCCGCGGGCGTTGGGGGCGGGCGCTGGCCGGCCGCCGACCGCCACCCCTGGCCGGTCGGTGCCACTGGAGCCGCCGGCGAGCGGCTGTGGCCGGGCGCCGGCGACCCGTACGGTCCCGGCGGATCGGCTCCGCGCGCGGGAGAAACCCTAGGGTTTGGGGCCCCCTTCGGGGGTCGGACGATGATTGCGAACTACGGAGATAGGTTCGCGGGCCCGGGAAGGGGCTTGGCGGGAGTTCCGGCGTGGACGGGAGGAGCGGAGCCCCCAGGAGGAGCGAGGTACGCCGGAGGCAGCAATTTTTTTGGGGGAATGGCGGATCCCGCCAACTTCCAGAGAGGGGACCTTCCCCCACGACGACCACCACGGGCGAGGGCAGTCGGTGACTACAGGGGCCCGGTGGAGGAGTGGGGTGAGCAGATCTGGGTTGACGAGCGATATGAGGAGGGTGACAGGGGCCCATACGAGACCCAGCGGAGAGATACACACCGCTGGGAAGGAGGACGAGGCCGAGATGATATGCAGCACGGTGACCTTAGCGCGGATCGCCGGCTGAAGAAACTGAAGCTGCCCACGTTCGAGGGTGAGAACCCGGACGAGTGGATTTTTCGGGCAGAGCGCTATTTCGAGATCATGGAGCTGACCGAAGCAGAGGTCCTCAGGTGCATCGGGATCTATTTTGAGGGCCAGGCCCTGGCGTGGTATCGGTGGAGAACGGCGAGGACCCCGTTCAGCAGCTGGGCGGAGCTGACGGGCTACATTTTAGACCGCTTCCAGGAGACAGCTTCGGGTGATTTCTACGAGCAGTGGTCGTCGCTACGCCAGGAGGGAACGGTTCGAGACTTCGTCGCGAAGTTCGAACTACTATCTGGACGCGTTCGGGGAGTGTCGGACGAGTTGCAGATCGGGATGTTTATGAAGGGTTTGAAGCCCTCCATACGAGCGGAGCTCAGGCTGCAGAGTCCGCGATGCTTGGAAGATCTCCTCCGCCTGGCCCACAAGGCAGAGTGGAAGTTGGCGGAAGAAAAGCGCCTCAAGGGCGCTTGGGGGACGACGGGACAGCGCAGCCAGGCAGGGACAGTTCTTCCTCGACCAGCGGCAGGGGCACCAGCACCAGCACCGCCACCGGTACCGCCTAGACCCACGGGCGGAACAGGAGGAGCCGCAGTGCCAGGGAGACGCCTCTCCGAGGCCGACATGAGGGCGAGAAGGGCGGCTGGCCTATGTTTCCGATGCGACGAGAGATTCACCCCCGGTCATCGATGCGCGAGCAAGTTGCTGCAAATCGTGATTCTACCGGACGAGGAGGAGGATACCGAGGAGGTAGAGACCGCTGTCGCGCCAGAGGCTGGAGAGGAGCAGGAGCACGTGCATATGGATGTTGCTGAGGTGACCCTCAACTCCGTGGTAGGGTTTACCCCGAACCATACCATGAAGTTGGCAGGGAAGTTGGGAGAGCAGACGGTGACAGTGCTGATCGACAGTGGGGCCACCCACAACTTCATCTCGCGACGACTGGTCGATCGGCTCGGTTTAGAGTTGAGTACGGTGGAGAAGTTCACGGTGTTGCTGGGCACCGGGAAGGTGGAGGAGAGCAAGGGCCTCTGCAAGGGGGTATCGCTCTCACTGCAGGGCTATCAGCTGACGGAGGACTTCCTACCATTGGAGTTGGGCAACATCATATTGGGAGTCCAGTGGCTGAAGACCCTCGGGGAGATGAAGGTGGACTGGAAGCGTCTGCGGATGGAGTTTCGGGAGGGCGAAGCGGCGGTGGTGCTGAACGGGGATCCGACTCTCTGTTTTTCTATGGTGGCTTTCAGCGCCATTACTCGGGCGTTGCGGACAGGAGGAGAGGGGTACCTGGTCGAGCTCCAGGGGTTCTCGGGCGAGGAGGCGACCCACGGGGAGACACCAAGGGAGGTAGAAGCGGTGCTGGAGCAGTATTCCGAGGTCTTCCAGAGCCCGCAAGGGCTACCTTCGATCAGAGGACACGAGCACTCGATCGTACTCCGGGGAGAGGGGGCACCGGTGAGCGTGCGTCCCTACAGGTATCCGCATCTGCAGAAGGACGAGATAGAGCGGATGGTACGGGAGATGCTGCAGGCGGGGGTGATCCAGCCGAGTGTGAGTCCTTTTTCATCACCAGTACTGTTGGTGAAAAAGAAGGACGGGAGCTGGAGATTCTGCGTCGACTACCGGGCGTTGAATAAGGAGACGGTCGCGGACAAGTTCCCTATCCCGGTGATCGACGAGCTGCTAGACGAACTGCATGGGGCAGTTGTCTTTTCGAAGATCGACCTTCGTGCAGGATACCACCAGATCCGGATGCGGCCGGAAGATGTGTCGAAGACGGCGTTCCGAACTCACGAGGGACATTATGAGTTTCTGGTTATGCCTTTTGGACTGACCAACGCTCCTTCGACCTTCCAGGCATTGATGAATAAGGTATTCCAACCCTATCTTCGCAGGTTCATCTTGGTATTCTTCGACGACATCCTCATCTACAGCCGAAGCATGGGGGAGCACACTGACCACTTGGGGATAGTGTTCCGGGAGTTACTGACGCATCAACTATACACCAACCGAAAGAAGTGCAGTTTCGGTTTGGCGCAGGTAGAGTATCTGGGGCACGTGGTGTCGGCTGAGGGGGTAGCGGCGGACAGGACGAAGATTGCGGCCATGTTAGATTGGCCCGTGCCCACTACACTACGGGCCTTACGCGGCTTCCTGGGGTTGACGGACTACTACAGGAAGTTCGTCAAAGGGTACGGCACTATCGCTCGGGCCCTTACGGAGCAGCTGAAGAAGGAGGGCTTCTAGTGGGGAGAAGAGGCCACTAAGGCCTTTGAGGCGTTGAAGGTCGCTATGGCGACAGCACCCGTGCTAGCATTACCGGACTTCAGCAGAGCGTTTGTGGTGGAGACGGACGCATCGGGATATGGCCTCGGGGCGGTACTCATGCAGGAGGGGCGACCCATAGCCTATTTTAGTCAGGTACTCTCTGCTAGAGCCCGACTGAAATCGGTCTATGAGAGGGAGCTGATGGCGATCGTTCTGGCGGTGCTGAAGTGGAGGCCTTACCTGTTGGGAAGGGAGTTTGTGATACGGACCGATCAGAGGAGCCTCAAGTACCTCCTCGAGCAGCGGCTGGTGACTGAGGAGCATCAGCATTGGTTGTCCAAGCTGGTTGGGTATCGATTCACGATCGAGTACCGTCCAGGGCTGGAGAACAAGGCGGCGGACGCTTTATCTCGACGGGAGGAGGTGATCGACCTGGGCGCCATATCACGCCCTATATGGCGAGATTGGGAGCCGATGTTGCAGGAGGCAGAGCAGGACAGAGAGCTGCAGCAGATTCGGCAGCAGATAGAGGGCGGCGATGGCGCTCCAGCAGGCTACACTCTAGCGGGTCGTCGCTTGCTCTACCAGGGGAGGGTGGTGCTGCCGAAGACTTCGGCCTTTATTCTCGTTTTATTCCAGGAGTTCCATAGTTCTGCGACGGGAGGCCATTCGGGGGTTCAGCAGACTTATCAGCGGATGGCCAGGGAGGTGTTTTGGCCCGGGATGCGGCGGGCCGTCGCACGATTGGTAGCCGCTTGTGACGTCTGCCAACGTCACAAGTATATGGCTATGGCCCCAGCCGGATTATTGCAGCCACTGGCCTTGCCGGAGCGAGTTTGGGAGGATGTCACCATGGACTTCATCGACGGACTACCACGTTCAGAGGGGTACACGGTGATCATGGTGGTGGTGGACAGGCTGAGTAAGTATGCTCACTTCATTCCCCTGAAGCATCCTTACACGGCCGTTACTGTAGCGACGGCGTTTCTTCGGGAGGTGATCAGGCTACATGGGGTACCCGCATCCATTGTCTCGGACCGGGACAAGGTATTCATGAGTATCTTTTGGCGGGAGTTATTGGGTTCACGGTACGGTCCTGAAGAGGAGTACCGCATATCATCCCCAGACGGACGGCCAGACGGAGGTCGTTAACCGCAGCGTCGAGACCTACTTGCGGTGCTTCGCATCTGATTCTCCCCGACAGTGGCACAGTTGGCTGGCGTAGGCAGAATACTGGTATAATACTTCGTACCATTCACGAGCGGGGACGACGCCGTTCCGGGTGCTGTATGGTCGCGACCCACCCCCTTGGTACGGTTCGGAGACGCCCAGACACCGGTAGGGCAGGTGGAGTATATGTTGACCCGGGACGGGGTCTTGGAGGAGCTGCGGAAGCATCTGTTGCGGGCACAGCAGGTGATGCGGGCACAGGCAGACAGGCATCGGCGGGACGTCAGCTTTCAGGTAGGGGACATGGTTTATCTCAAACTACGTCCCTATCGACAACGCTCGATGGCGAGGAGGCCGAATGAGAAGTTGGCGGCTCGATATTTTGGTCCTTATCCAGTGGTGGCTCGGGTGGGACAGGTGGCTTATCGTTTGGGGCTACCAGACACATCATCGATTCATCCCGTCTTCCACGTATCTCAGTTGAGGAAGGCGATTGGGGATCAGGCAGCGTCCCCTACTCTTCCTCCGACGCTCACGGAGGACATGGAGGTACAGTTAGAGCCCTTGGCAGTACGAGCTATCCGACGAGGACCCGGCCAGACGAAGGAGGTCCTGATTCATTGGGTCGGCCTGCCAGACTGTGACGCGACCTGGGAGGATTCTGCGAGCTTCCAGACGCAGTTTCCAGATTTCCACCTTGAGGACAAGGTGGCTCTGTTAGGGGGGGTGTTGATGTGGGCCCACCCATCATCACGTACAACCGTCGTAGGAGACGTGGAGCGATTTAGGCCCAGGCCCACTGTTTAGGCCTTTTCTGTTATTTAGTCATAAAGGGTATTGTGGTCTTTCACCACAATAATCCCTTTAGGGTTTTGTTTCCCTTTTCTATTTATAGCTAGGGCTAGCCGTCTTTAGTTTTTATGCTTGTATTGAGAAAACTCTCGCAAGTGTCATTGAAGAAGGATTTATTACTTTGTTCCGTTCATCAAAGTTGGGAGTTTTGTTCTTTTTCTATATAAAAGATCATTCTATTTCTATTCCTCTTAGTTATTTGTTGGGATTGGTGAACCGATTGAGTCGATTCACATCAGAATAATTTGTGGCAAAGTACCTTCGGTTATTACCACCTTTGCTCATAATATCCCGTTAATGTTTTGTATGCACATTGACATAAGCAGTAAATACCACCAGAGTTTGGGACATGACACTTGAGCAAACTTTTTCTTACTACTGTTAGGCCACTGTTGCGGGAGGAATGCAGCCATATTGTTTATCAGTTTACCATCAAAGAAATCAAATAGCTGCCAGGAAATGTTAACTATACCTGATCCTCATCCAGGCCTAATCCTATTCCTAGCGTAAATCCAATTGTAAAACTAACTCTAGTTCCTCCCTCCTCTCCCCAAGGAAGCAATGGAATACGAATAAATGCTTTAATGAGACAGAAAAAAGATATGGGTATTCTTTTCCAACACGTCAAACAAGTGGAAGGAGTCATTTTTTGTACCAGAGGAATATCTAACTTTTATTTTTGATAATATGTCTGACTTTGATTAAGACCCTAAAGTTATTGTATGATCATGCAACCTTAAATCTCTTTTCTTTATCCATACTAATTTTTGTTATTCTATCGTAATCTGCTTCCCCTGTAAATGGAATGATGAGCGATACATCCTTATGCAGAAAATGGGATTAGATGGTCAAAGAAATGCCATGAGATGTGGGCTTTGGTGGGCAGATATTCTCAAGGCCAGGGGACAGCATAAGGATGCAGCCAGCATTTACTTCCGCATTTCAAATGAGGTAGTTTGCGAATCAAGAGAGAAACTATCCGATGCGTATCTGCTGCTGACAAATTTATTTTTTAGGAGCCTACCTTGGTTGCAGCTGTAATGCTTGAGCAGGCATCGTACTGCTATTTGCTGACAAAGCCACCTATGCTACGCAAGTATGGATTTCATCTTGTTCTCGCTGGTAACCGTTACAACAGATCTAATCAAGTAAGTAGATTTGTTGGCAAACTTATGAAGGGGTCCAACTTGTAGCTGATAAATATGAGCTAGTTAGAATTTATTAATGCTGACTTTGATGGTGTACTAATGCAGAAACAACATGCAATTCGTATGTATAGAAATGCTCTTGCTGTGTACAAAGGTCATGATTGGAATTATATTAGTGACCATGTTCATTTCAGTATAGGAAGGTATCATATGAGATCTGCATGCACACATCTCTTTGTTTTTGTGTTGATGTATCTTTAGTTTGGTCTGGCATTTACGCTGTATTTGCATGTAATCCCATGAAATTCAGGTGGTATGCTCTCCTTGGGATTTCTGATGTTGCTATCAAGCATATGTTGGAGGTTCTGGCATGCAGCCATCAGTCCTTGACTACACAAGATCTATTCCTTCGTGAATTTTTTCACGCTGTTGAGGTAGGGATCTTTAGTGGCCTGATTATGCTTTTCCTTAAAATTTGGCGAGTTCTGCATAACAAATCAATTTTACTACTGTGGACATCAGAAAATGGGGACGACTTTTGAGGTTAACAAACTGCAACTTCCTGTTATTAACATGTCTTCATATAAAGTCATTTATGAAGACCACCGGACCTATTCCTCTTCATCAGATGTAAGTTGATTTCTTTGTTGCTAGAGTATCTGTATGTTTCTGATTGCAATAGTTGGACTAATAATATGGTATTGCATTTCATTTATGGAATTTTACTCTTAAATAGAAACTGATGCTAAAATTATTTATGAATCATCCGTTAAAAGTGTTGGAATAATATACATATTTAACCCTCAACCCTTATGACAACTCTAGTGTTTTAGTGTAACGCCATGGACTTTAATATGGTATCAGAGCAACCCGTTTTCAAATGTCAGATACACATATTTTAAGCGTAATATTATGAAATTAGTAAGTTATACCACTGTAATCCAGCTCTCAGCCCAAACTCGGCATTCAACCTGCTGGGATGTATTGGAATGTTATAAATAATTAATCCTCAACCCTCAACCAAACTCAGAGTTTTAGTGTAGTGGCAGGGACTTCAACAAAAAGGAATTCCGAAATTGAACATTATATTATTGGAAATGCTCACTGTATTTTCTGTTAGAAACAAAGCACAGGACCTAAAGTTTACAGATTAATGATATTAAAATAATAAGTTTTTTTTTTGTCATGTGGGTGATCAATTGCAGACATGAAAGAACTAGGGTTTCTGCCCATGAATATTATCTTGGTGTTAGCTACAATGCCTAACCTTGAATTCATGATTTTTTCAGTAGTTTCAATATAGTTGAGCTAGAATGTTGTTGTGGTCCTTTTTGTTCCAAATACGTACTGTCCAAAACAAGACTAACCATACAAGTTGAAAAATTCAGATTGATGGTTGAGATCTACAATACATCAAAGGAGATCTCAAATGATACTTGATGCTGTGTATATATGTAGATTGCCGAATTCAGTTTATGGTCCCATCACTGTCTAAGTCTCCATTATTTGATCTTGCAACATATGATGCCACATAGATTGATGTGTTCTAGTAAGTCCTTTTTCATGTCGACTCTGACCCTGATAGTGCTAGACCCGAGCCTAAATTTCTCCCTGGTCTATGTTTCAACCCAGGCCCTACTCATATCAGGTGTGGTTCGGTCCAGAGTCGGCTCGGATCATGTGTGTATTCGACTATGTTCTGTACAAAAAATGTACTAATCATCTTGTGAAACCTGTATCCTATCTATATATTTTTGAATCAGGCCTGGGCTCAATCAGACAGGATTTATGTGGACTATGTCCTACTAGCTATGACTTCCAGATCTACATTTCATGGGAACACCCTACTTGGTTAAAGCCTGGTCAATGTCTGATCAGTTTTGGTAATGTTTGGGTATGGTCGGAGGCCCTGTCTGGGTTCATGGTCAAAATGACAGCCATATCTAGAAGATCTTAAAATAAAGGAGCCAACTTGCACTCATGCAATATTTTTTGTAAATAGCGAAATCTCATTTCTATTGGCAAAATCAAAGATTAACATTTAGTCATGTAGTTTTGACTCCAAAAGATCCAAATTTGCACAAAAGAAAACCTTATCTATAAGGTGGAAAAGTTACCAAACACTTGGGCTGAAGTATTTGCCTGGTATTGTTCAGTGCTACCTGAACCTTCTCTTTCCCTCTTCTTTTCCTTATATGGCATCTTTGTTTTTCCTCCTATTGTGGGTTGTGTGTTTAGGGGAGGAGAGAAGGGTGTCGTCTGAAAGTTGGTTAACTAACTTAAACTAAACCGGTAAAGATATTTTTTTTCTAAACTATGGGAAAAGAGCTAAAAGAATACTAAGGGGACCAAAAAGAACCCTTCTTTTGTTTTAATGCTTAGTGAAGAGTATGCTGGACTTATTCTACAAAACTTAATTTTTGGGTTGTTGCTAGGGGTCTAAACTAAAGGGTGCCAATAGAATTGTTCAAGGGATTTCTGAACATGTGGAGAAACAAAACCCTTTAAGGGGCCTTTTGATATTCTATTGAAACATAACCCCGGTGGCCTGAATGGCCACTTCATGCAGCCTCTTTTTGCATCACTCTTTAAACTTCTGATGTGGGCAACCAAAGCCTTGGGAATGTCATTCCTTTTCATTGTTTGGCTTAATGTGTCATAGAAGAATGAGATTCCCTATATTAAGCTGTATCATCTTACTTCTTCATCTACTCTATGGTCTACGTGAACTTTGGGGGGGGGGGGGGGGGTACTCCTTGTTGCATGAGCTTAAACTGTAGCCAGATGGTAGGTCTACTTACCTGCTAATGGTCATCTAAGTTATATGGCATGGTCCTCTCATGCTTTTGGCCACCATGTCTAGGAATTTAGTCCCAACTAAGACGTTTGACATCAGGTTAACAAAAAATAAAGAACCTTGTTAACTTTATGGACCTTTATTATATTCGATATCCGACCTGATTCTGATGAGAGAAGGCTTGGATGGGGATGATTTATGCAATATTCAGATTCAGCTGCCCCGATACCTAGAAATCTACTTATTTGCCATTGCTTAGTGGATACATACATAATGCAAAAACATATATTTTGTTATTGTTGTGTCATTAACTTGCCCCCTTTTCGGTTCCATCCGCTGCAGCATATGGAAACTTGGGCAGAAAACAAATATACTATTATCTATTACGGTTAATATTGTACAACTTAGATGTCTTATAGTCATTTATTCATCATTCACATATGTGCTGAAAAAACTCTTCTGGTCTAGTAAACACTTCTTTTATGGTTCTGATATTTAATGGTATTAATTTTCATGTGTAACTTCTGTGACTCAACCAGGTCAGTGTGAGTGAAAGCTTGTGGCAGTCTTTGGAGGAGGATATGGTCCCATCAACATCTAATGTGAGATCTAACTGGTTAGATTCACAGTCAAAGGTTTCACCTTCGAAGAAGTATTATGATTCTCGTGTTTGTGTTGTAGGAGGTATGGTTGAAATGCTTATATAGAATTCCTTTTAACTTGAACAAGAAAGCATCAACCTCGACTTGCATAGTCGGAACTATCAAAATTACCCCCACCGTTCATTGTTTACTACTATCTTTATGTTTCCTTGAATTTTCAAGGGATTAGTTCTGTTAATGGATTATCAGGTAGATTATTGTAGATGCTGGTTTGTCCACTGCATTTTCCGACTTGGACTCTACTACCTGCCCATATTTCTTTGGAGGCCACAGGAAAGATTAACCTATTTTTCTTCAGTGAAAGGGAACATATAAGATTACATTTTTTTTTTCAATAAAAGAACCTGGAATATTACATGTACAAAATTTAATCACTACAAGATATTTAAAAATGTAACTAATAAATGACAATATTTTACTTTTCAAAAAACAAGTAACTGAATAATAATAGCTCTACAGGAGAGCAATTTAACAATACATACAATGTTTAGTGTTATTATATCCAAAACTAACGGAGAACAACATAACAATACATAAGCTTTTACCTAAATATATCAAATTCTTTCTTTGTACTTTTCTTAATTTTGAATTATTTTTTAGCTTTCCGAAACCAAAACTCCTATTCGATACACCCGATACTGGCAAGACTGCTGATACCGATACTCATAAGAAGGATCCGATTTCGATAGTGTGATACTTGGAACCTGGCTCCAGGCACTTGAATCAAAATTTGGCAGAGCTGGAAGCCTATAGTTATCCTCTCCTAATATAAGAATCAGTGGGCATAGTCATCCTTTCGGCGACACACTAACTGAAGCAACAAGCTTCTAAAAAGGGTTACATGGATACGATTGTGTTTTCATTATCTAGAAGGGGCTTTTATGAATGTTTTATTTTTAACCTTTATTATCTATTTATAGTAGTATGGGATTGTCATCCATTTTCACTTTTTGGCTTAGTGTGTCATAGACATGAATGCAATTCCCTATAGCAAAATAAATCATCTTACCTTTTCGTCTACTCTTTATAGTCTAGGGAACTTGGAGGGTGCTCTTTGTTTGCATGAACTTAAACTGTAATCCAAAAGGTAGTTCTACCTATCCTCCAACTAGACATCTAGGGTGTATGGCATGACCATCTCATCCTTATAGCTACTTTGGCTAGAATTTTGGCACCAACATAAAGCGATTGACATCAAGTCGACAACCGGTCTGGTTATAGAGACAGTCAAATCATATTATGATGCTTTCTTATGCTCCATAGACACCCCGTTCTGTTAGACAAGGCTTGGATGGTGAATGATGAGCTATTTATAGTTGTTATTTGCTTGTTGTCGGACAACTATTGCATAGCTCTCCACTTTTTTCGTCTCCTATTCATATTTCTTGGCCTAGAGCCCTAATGAACAAGTCCAATTATTCCAAATGTAGCGTCTACTTCTGCATGGTATCAAAACTTTATGTTCCAGCCACCGACCTTCTCTTTCTCCCAACCCCTCCAAACCCTAATCCGGAAATCGTAGCCGCACTGTTCATAAAACCCGTCTTCTGCATGTTAAAACTACAGTTACATATTAGCCCAGACAGTTATAAGGCCATATGTCACTTTGCACTCTTTGCATTATGTGTCTTGCTTGTTTGCTTTGTTGATGTTGATGCATGTAGTCTATACTATAGTTTCGGAAGCTGTGTGTATAGAAGTTAGGAACAATATATTCACTATCTGCAAATTGTGCAAATTGTGCATCTTGAGCTATTGCTTAGCTGGTTTAAGTTGTATGAAGAACTGCACTTGAGAAAGCAAACAAATACAAGATTCATGTAAAGTAGTCATTATTGAATCTGATGCGCTTTCATTTATTGAATCTTATGCACTTGAGAAAGCAAACAAATTTTTGTTATTGAAATTTCAAGTTGTCCTTACTATAAGCTTGTGTGATTTATTGCAGAAGCAATAAAACTGGATATAGAGTTCCAAAACCCACTTCAGATTTCAATTTCTGTTTCTGGCATTTCTCTCATATGTGAGCTCTCTGCAAATTCTGAAGAAACAAAGTCTGGTAGACAATTCCCACTTGTTTACATCTGCTACTTACATCATGTGAAAGTTTAGCTTCTGCAATAGCTCATTAGCTTCAGATCTCTAACTTTGAGTACATCACTTATGAAGATAGAACTGGACTCCAGGATGATGAAGAACCGGGAGAGCTTCCTAGTTGTAGGTACTTGATACTTGTTGTATACAAATGTGTCACCATGAGTCCTTTTATCATGTTTCATACTAAATCGTTGTATACCGTTCACATTGTTTCTACTAATGTTGCCTTGAACTCACTGCAGAAATCTAAATAATGATTCCTCTTCTTTGACATCACCGGAGTTTGACTTGGTATTAGGAGGACGTGAGACTAAGAGGGTAAGTTTTACAATTAACAAACTTCTAACCTTTTACACTGTCTTTTCTCGCACCATACATAGTTTTTTTTAAGGGTTAATTGCATTAGCTACCCCTATATTTTACACTTATTACACAGACCACCCCTACTTTGAAACTAATTACACGGACACCCCCTATAGTTTCTATTTTTTATAGAAACTAATAACACTGACCAACCCTATGGTTAATGAATTTTACAAAGGAGAGGGGTGGTCAGTGTAATTATTTTCGGAATAGGGGTAGTCCCTGTAATACTCATGAAACATAGGGGAGGTCAGTGTAATTAACCCTTTTTTAATCTTGCAAGCTCTGAACCAAAGCTCTTGAGATTTTGATCAAGTTGTGGAACTGAAAGTTGTTGAAGTTCAGAGTAGAAAGTATATACTATCTTTCAGGACTACCATGCAATTGTATTCTACTTATTTTATATTCACATCATTAGCTATTTTATTCAAATTACATCTCGAATGTACTCAGATGTTGGATTTTGTTTCCTTCCTGCTACCTCCACTTTGTTATCCTTGAACTTAATTTTGCCTATGGACTAGTGGTCAGAATGGATGGGATTGGATCAAATGATCTATGGTTATTTAGTGAACCTGAAATTTAGTCGAAGTATAAAGTATAAACACTTGCTGAGAGGGATGCTCACTTGTAGTTTGACCAATAAGGATATGGCCGTTAAGTAGAATGTAGTAAGCAGACCTTTCCTCCAGAAAGCTATTAGCCTATTTTTGTTAGGAACAGAAATTGCTGCTTGCATAAATGCTATTGATGCTGGTGTCAGGCACCGGTGTCAGGTTAGGATTCTCCTAACCCCAATTTCATGCACATTGTTTGACAGTTCACATGTTCGTCTCATAAATAAGTAGTGAGATGGGAAAGTCCGCACAGAAATTGGAAAATCTATAAACACGCACTTACAAATGAGCCTGTACTTAAACGGGGCAACCATTTCCATTAAACTAACAAACCAACCTCGAGAATGAAAACTGAAAATAGGGCAGCAGAAGTTTAGGGACAACTGTGTTATCCAACATAAACTTTTTTCACTTGATGATCTTCAGTTTCCTCGAGAATAGGAATGGACTATGTATTTGTTTGAGGGCAGGGTTTCCCATACTTTATTTTCTAATATCGTATGGGTGTATAAAAGACTTTTTATATGTTAGCTTTGATCTTTAGTTTGCATGAAAATGTAAAGCATGTTTTATTTTTGCCATGTAACTTAAATATGGTCAGCCTTGAAGCATTTTCCAGAGCTTCCGAAAATAATCAAATAATATATTGGCACAGAACCTTCTGAATAAAGCATTGCATGCATGCAAAGTGAGCTATCAAAAAATTTCACCATCCTAGAGTGAATGATAGTAATGCATACAATAAATATTCCATTTTAAATCCTATATTAAAGATAAAGCTTCATGAAACCTAATTGTAACTTCCAAAAGGAAGATGGAGGCTGTGGTGATATGGGGTATTGTTTTCGTGCAATGCTTTATCCTGAAGGTTCTTATGTCATTCTCCTTTGGTTGGAGAGAACTCATCCTCAAGTTTAGGATATCGAAAAGAAATTGATAACTCATACCGCATGCATGCATTTGTTTCTTTATAAATGTAATGTAATAGAATGAAAGGAAATGGTTTCTATTATGAAGAAATGCTTCTCTTTGATCTTCCTTTAGGGGAGACTTGTGTGTTCTTAGTGTCCTCTTCTTTCTTCCTAATGCTCCCTTCGTTCGGTATCATTTGGTATCATAGTTTTGACGAGTTAATATGACAAGTTCAAGTGATCCAAGAACGTTTGCACTGCATGGAGACTTTGTGACATTATAATCTTTGTCTTGTCTTGAGAATGAGGCTTTGAGTGGTTATGAGTTGTGGAGGCGCATTGATATCTGCAACAAAACCTTCATAAATTTGAGGCTTGTATGGATGATGATTTAGAAGAGAATAATCAACTAACTTTTTCTTTATCTTGACGTTATAGAGAAAATACCAACAGTTAACATGGAACTTCCACCATTATATGATGATTAACCAGAAGAAGAGGTTTACCATGAGATTTCAAATCATTCACATCAAAATCTGATTTTAGGTGAAGATTTAGAGAAACTTTTTCATGAGGATACACCTATCATTGAGTCTTCATTCTCTACTATCTTCTCCATTCAAGTTTTGTCACACAAATATCAGTGGTTGCTTATTCTGCACTACTCTTCCATTGGGTCTCTTGTTGAGTTTGAAGCTAACTATTCTTATGATGACCCATTTTATCCTCGTACATCTCAGTCAGATTTAGCATGGTTAATAATTTTTTTGATGATCCAACACTTTATTAATACTCAATGGGGGAGTGGATGGATATCATTGACAAGGTTGGAAGATACAAAGTGGCACAGCGGAGGGATTTAAAAGAATTACAACATTTTGGAATTTACATTGATCTCTTAAACTCGAGGATGAGTTCTCTCCAACCAAATGAGAATGGCACACGAACCTTCCGTATAAAACATTGCATGAAGACAATACCCCGGATCACCACCATTTGGATTGCTCCATCTTCCTTTTGGAAGTGACAATTAGGTGTCATGAGACTTACAATTAGCTGTCTTTACTATACGACTTAAAGTTGAATATTTATTGTATGCATTACTCTTCATTCACTCTACTTCATTCACTCTAGGAAGGTGAAAAATTTGATAATCATATTGCATGCATGCATGTCTCTTTATAAATGTAACCATTTGTAATGAAATTAAATGAAATCAAAATGGTTTCTATTATGAAGATGGGATTCTTGTCTCTTTGATATTCCTTTAGATGGATTCCTTTAGGAGAGACTTGTGTGTTCTTGTTGCCCTCTCCTTTCTCCCTACTGCTCCCTTCGTTTCACTGTTGTATATAGTGGAACAGGAAAAATACAGGATTCTTTGTGATATTGCGTAGAGATTTTTCAAGTCTTTTCTTGATTATCAGGACCTTTGATATAGTAGAGTCCAGGCTAATTCAGGCAGTATTAATACCAGTACCAGTGGTAACTTGCTGTACTGAAGAACAGAGGTTAATGATTCTAGAAAATTATTGACCATAATGCTTTATTAAATCTAGGCTGATGTGAAAAAAATAAAATAAAAATAGGTCCTTAGAATAAATAGTCTTATACAAGAAAAATAGGAACAATCAAGAGGAACATATCTTTTAACCCAAGATTTTGGGCCAACTCCATGAATTCTTTTCCTCCACTAAGTTCTATTCTAATAATCATGAGATTTATAACGTAGTCATTACCATCTCCATCATTAATGTAATACAGAAGTTTCTCCCTTTCTTCCATCCTTTCTTTTCTTAGGAAGGGAAAAAAAAGGTTTTTTCCCCCTCAAATTTAGTTCTTTTTTCATCTACTGAGCCATCTACCGAGCCTAGTTCTGTATAATGGCTTGGCTGTGGAGCACAAGAAAGCTCCACAAAACAGTTGGAGAATTTTTAGTGACCGGCTATCAAAATCACATCAACCTTATATTTGATTCCTGCTTGCCATGACTATGAGCAAGACAGGACCTTTCCCTAGGAGGCTAGTTGGTGGGTAAACATACATCTTTAAGGTTAGGAAGTCTAAAAACTCATGCAACCAAGGAGCACCCTCCAAGACCCCTTGACTAGCGCCTAGACGAAGAGAAATGATGACATGATTGCTACAGGAATATGCAATCATTTCTATGGCATATTAAGCAAAAAGTGCAGAATTAGTGACATTCAATTCATATTTTTTTTACTTGAGCTTTAATCCATCTAGGCTTAATTAGAGAAGGAATAAGCCTCACTCTTTTCAGATAAATACCTAGGTTTGCAATATCTGTATAGGAGTAGCTTTGGAACTCTTATGAGTATTGATATCAGCCCTTTGTGATCAACATTTCGAAGTTCTTGGTTCGGGATGCCAAAGAACAATCAATTTTTATTAAAATAAAACTAGAAGGAGAGGCCGACTCTCTCCTATATGTATATACTCACTCATATCAATGAAACCTTCATATTATTATTTTCTAATAGTATCAGAGCCAAAAATCCTAACCCTAGTCGCCACACATTCTCTCTCTCTACATCCCACGCTCTGCGCACACGCCCCTACCCGTTGCACCTCCGCCTCCTCCCTGCCGCCCCCCTGCTGCCGTCGCAGACACCCCCTCCGTCGACCCCCCAACCTGCTGCCTCCGTGCCCCCACCTGTTGCCTCCTCCGTCTCCCTCCCGCCCAGTTGCTACCACCACCTGCTGCCTGCACACAACCCCCACCCCTTGCACCACAGCCTCCACCCTCTGCCTCCGTGCACAACCCCAACCGTCCTGCCTCCGTGTGCAGCACTGCCCTGTGCACATCACCTCCCCTCTACCCGATCAACAGAACCCTAACCCTGACATCTTCATGGCGCCTCCTTCTCAATGCCAAACCCTAACCCTAGCCTACTCAAACTCCACAAAATCCTACCCCCCGAAACACTAGCTGCCACCTCCCTGATATATAAAAAGAACTGGAAAAAATTAGATATGAGGAAAAAAATTGTCAGAGTTGAGATCTTCATAGGGTAAACTATGATAGTTTACGTGAACTTCTGAACCTCGACAACAACATCAGGAGTTAACAGAGAGCAAACTTGATTGTTGTTTGAATCTTTGTTCCTGGTCCGGTATCCACATCAGGATCTAACAGAGCAAAATAGGTTTGTATGAATCTTTGTCATGGCTTGTGTGATCTATTTTCGATCTCTGCCAAAATTGTGCTAGCCAGTACCCCAGTTGATGTGAACATCGTGCATTGGCAAGACTGATGTGAATGTTGGGTCGGGACGATAAGCGATAGTCAAATCAAGAACTTGAAGTATGTCGAGCACTGCAGTATATATTGTTTGAGACCGTAGAGGGTTTTTCGTAGATGACATACTTTATCCTCCCTTGTAAAGAATCCAGAGGTTGCATCAAATACACTTTCTTTTCAAGGTCCTCATGGAGAAATGCATTCTTCACATCCAACTGAAATAGGGGTCAGTTATAGCGAACGACTAAGGACAAGAGTACGCGCACAAAGGTCATGCTGGCAACTGGGGAGAAGGTCTCAAAATAATAAGTCCGAGAATTCCCTTTTGCCACAAAACGAGCTTTCAGACGATCAAGGGTGCCATTTGATTTTACCTTGATTTTGAACACCTATTTGCAACCTACCGCCTTCTTACCGGTAGGCAAATCCACAAAGTCCCATGTATGGTTCTCCTAAAGCGCTCGTATCTCCTCTTCCATAGCCGTGTACCAACCTGGATGTCCTGGATGTGTGAATCCCTCATCTGCAGAATTGGAAATCTGCATCCCATCAATAGTAGTAACCAGGGACTGGGTATGACTCGTGAGCCTTTGTAGTTATCAACATACAAAGGATGGCCGCGACATGCACGACGTGAGCAAGCCGGTATATCAGGCGGTGGTGAATTGGTAGAGCTGGAGGAGGACTATGATGACGACGCTGGCTCTACAGCTGTGAGCACCATTGGTGACGCTTGTTCTGACGGAGCTGGTGTTAAAGGACCAATGGACGCTCGATAGGGGAGGGCACCCTTACGGGGGAGGGGGCTCTGTGTTTGAATTGGATACAGTAGGAAGTTCTCGTCTGAGTAAACTTTTGGAATAAAATCTTTAGTTGGATGGAGTGGAGGAAACTCGGTTTAAAAAAACATCACGAGACATAATATACCTCTTCAAGGTTGGGGAAAAACAACGGTACCCTTTATGATCCTTAGAATATTCAAGAAAAATATACTCGAGTACCTTCAGGTCTAATTTAGAAAGAGTAGGTGTATCCCAAATGTAACAAGCACCCAAAAATTGAGAGGTAAGGAAGTGACATTCAATTGGGATGTAATCAAGAGAAATGAGGGCTCCAACGAAGACACGAGATGACATACGATTAGTCAGAGAATAAGTACATCGTCCGACCAAAATTTTCTAGATGTGCTGGCATGAAACAGAAGTCCTCGAGTTTCCAACAGATGACGATTCATACGTTATGCCACGCCATTTTGTTGTGGTGTATAAGAATTGAATGTTTGGTGGATAATTTCATGTTTAGCAAGATGGAAAGAGAACACCCGAGACATATACTCACGACCATTGTCGTTCTGAAGACACTTAATGGAAATCCCAAATTGGGTTCTTATTTCCTCAAAGAAATTTCACCATATATCAAATAATTTAGAACAACTCTTCATTAGGTAGACATAGGTGACTCGTGAGTAATCATCAACAAAGGACACAAAATATTTGATTTTTTTCATCATCGATTCAACAGGACATGGATGCAATATATTCGAGTGGACTAATTCAAAAAGAGCTGAAACAAATTTATCCAAACTCATAGTATAAGATGCACAATGATGTCTAGTTAGACTACATGACTCACAATTAAGAGAAACTCAACGGTCTAGCAATGGACACAATTTGTGGAGTGCTTGACTATACGGATGGCCAAGCCGACAGTGTAAACTCAAATGGGTCGTAGTACACACCCGTACAGGCAACAGACGAATTCAAGTCAACCAGATATAAGCCTCCAGCCACATGCCCCCTATCAATAGTCTTTTTCGACTTCAGGTCCTGAAAACCACAACCATCAGAAAAGAATGTAACCGAGCAGTGTAAGTTATGAGTATTCGAATTATAGATAATAGACTGAATGGGTTTCCAGGTGTATGTAAAACTAAAGTGAGTGGCAAGGTGGAAGAAAGACTTGTATTTCCTCTTCTATGAACTTTCAGAGAGTCATTCGTAGCAGTAATATCAATCACACGTCCCACATATACATAATCATGTAACATACATGCATCGCCTATCATGTGATCAGACACACCCGAATTGATCATCCATTTTTCCGTCTTACTATACACGTCGCTGAATATCCAACAACGGACCCAGATGTAGAGGCTCCTCCATGTCGTTGTGCTTGAAATTCAGCAAATTTGACATAGGTCGTTGCAGTCATCTGTAGGGATTGCTTTTCAGCATCATGAATATCTGACGCAATATTTACGGCATGGACTTTGGGACACTACCACTGAAAATGTCCTTGTTGAGCACAGTTGAAACATGTGCACGGTCGTCCTCCATCACAACGCCATTGCCTTGTCCACCATTGCAGTCGACATTGCGGCCACTACGTCTACCACTACGAGCCCGACGAAATCCACCACGAACAGTACAAAAACAGATCGATCAACAGGTGCATCACTCATATCAGTCTCCACTAATTTTGCTGCTCGTATGACACGAACGTAGGCTTTCATAAGTGATGGAATCTTAGCCCTAGTAATATTTTGAGACTATACAGAAACTTCATCAAAACGAAGTGATGCGAGGTATGACATTACATAGAGACGCTGACGTTGAGTCCTTGTCTCGTTAAGATTTGTTGTTAATGGTAAGACACGATTAACTTCATCAGTCATAACCTTAAAGGCTCGGAAGTGATCATGGTGTGACTTGTCTCTTTGATCAGCTCGGTAGACGCCAACAACCGGGTCACAGATACGAGACCAATCGTGTTTGCCATCAAACGCAGCTGCTAGGACTTTCTATAACTCTTTCACCGTATCCTGTTCTGAACCATATCCTCGACGGATGTTCTATCGAATTAATTAACTATGTAAACAATCTGCTATCATCAGTCTCTCACTGCTCATATGTGGGATTATTCTCCTTTGGAGGATTGTCAGTGAGATGATTGGACAACCGCATCCCTCGAAACGTCTTCTCGACCTTCTTGCGCTATGTGGAGTAGCTGTCTGGACCATCCAGCCTTTTCGATCGACAAGTCGAATCAAAGAAATTGTTGTACCAGTGATTAATGTCCCCGCCTTTGTATTTCAGACACTAGTTCTACTGTAATCACCACATCCTTGGTTTGATCGATTTACACATGTTATTACTCAGTTTGGTATATGCCAATCGAAGAAGGATCATTCGGTATTTTATCGATAGACAACAGCAGGACAGATACTACTCGATGTCTATGTTGATGACATTATGATTACGGACGATGACAGTCAGGATATTGCAGAGCTGAAAAAGTTTCTAGATAGAAAGTTTCATACCAAAGACATGGAGTATTGAAGTACTTCTTGGGCATTAAAGTCACAAGGGGAAAGCACGATATTGTAATGTCTCAGCGAAAATGTGTGCTTGACATTCTAACTGAAGCATAGATGATGCAAACTAAGGGAGCAACTTCACCTATGGATCCATGAGTAAAGTTACTCTCCGGTGTGGGGATACTGATGAACAATCATGATCAGTATCGTCGGCTAGTTGGAAAACTCAACTACTTAGCTGTTATGACTCGTCCAAACATTTTCTTTGTTGTAAGTATTGCAAGTATATTTATGCCTTCTTCACGAGTTTCGTATTGACAGACAGTTCTCAGGATCTTGCGCTACCTAGCCCAGAATCCGGAAAAAGAAATATAGATGGAGGATCATGGGCATACTCATCTTGAGTGTTTTATAGATGCTGATTGCGGTGCAAGTCTTACATATAGACGGTCTACATCTGGCTATTCAATATTTATTTGTAGGAACTTAGTGTCGTGGAAGAGCAAGAAGTAGAGTGTGGTCTCACGATCAAGTTCGGAAGCGGAATACCTAGCTATTGCTCAGAGGTGTTATATCTGCAACATCTTCTAAAGGAGCTAGAATAAGCAGGATTGGAAGTAGCAGATATGTGGTGTGATAACCAGTCGGCTATTCATATTTACCAATTCCGTATTCATAAAAGGACAAAACACATTGAGATTGATATCCACTTCGTCCGTGATGAATACCAAAAGATGGTGACAATATTTCAACATGTGAGAACCGACGACCAAATAGTAAATGTCTTTACAAAGTCTCTTTTAGGCCCTCATATTCAGTTTCTTTGTAATAAGCTCGGCATGGTTGATATCTATGCTCGAGCCTTCAGCTTGAGGGATGGTGTTAAGACTTAAGAGTATTAGTTATGTTAAGTTTTGTCTATTAGTATTTGAACTTTAGTGCCACATTGGGTAGAACCAATAAGGAGAGGCTTACTCGCTCCTATATATATGTACTCACTCATATCAATGAAACCATCCTATTATTATTTTCCACATTTTCTATAAGGCAAGGCTCGTTCACTTAGGTTCACCCGAGATGCACTCCTCGTGCACCTCACAACTAGTCTGTGTGTGCCTCGTGCGCCCTATCCTACTTTTGAGTCCCAACTAAAGCAGATGAGGCTCATTAACCTAGTTTTTATTATGTTTTTACTTTCTGTAATTGGTATATTCTATTATTTGAGTTCTTATATAATAACTCATTTTATTCTAATTAGTATGTTTTATATTGCTTTTGAAGTTAACAAGTCAATCAAGAAAAGATCCTCGTCGAAATATTGTAATGAATTGGATAGGTAGTGGAGACAAATACAATTATGAAAACAACAAAAACAAAGCTTTTATTCCCAAAATTTTGTGGTCAACTGATAGAATTATTTTCATCCGTTAACTATTTTAAGAACCATACCCTCTCTAACACTAACAAAAATCATAGCCTTTTTAAAAACTTCAATCCATGTTCATTTAGGTTATCTCTACTTCTAGTTTCTCCTTTTTAACTAGTAACTTGAGCCCTTCCTTACCACAACATGTATTAGTATGTATTTCTTCCTATGGATAAAAACTTTGATCAAATGTATCAAGTCAACCCATCTAGTCTTTCTATTATAATTAATAGATTTTGTAGTGGATGATGATGATGAAGGATGCAAATTTGTTGGTAGTATTGGTGATGGAGATAATATTATGTTTGATGTTGATTTTTAGGATTTTATCAATTTTCCACTATTATGAACTTGTGATGGTTTCTTTTGTATTTTGATGATAGGTTAATTATTAGTTGATATCTTTGCAATTTTATGTACTCCGTTTTCTTACTTTTTAATTATAAACTAATTAGGTAATAATATTAGTTTGTTTATTTGAAACTATATTATTTAGAAAATTCTAAAATGTGTGACGTCCACGTCTTGTTGTGCTCCTTGAGCCTAGGCTCGGATGGGCCTTGTGTTTTAGAAACTTGTTTTCATACTTGTTTTATACAGTACTTATCTCTTTTTTTTTAATTTTTTCTTTTCTTGATTTGACCTAGAAAGAGAGTCCCTATGTCGATATCAGCCATTATCTGGTGGGGGTCAGTATCGGATGTGGACATACCAAAACTTTATGATACGTTCGGTATGCATCAAAATCGTCCGATACTACGAACCTTATTAAATATCTATACTTTTTTGTGAGAAATATACATTAATGAAAATTTTATATGGTCTATTTTGACCTTCATATACCTAAACCTTTACTGTTCCAAACAATTGTCTAGTATTAATAAACATACTTTATCACTTCCTCTCTCACTTTCCTGAGGGGCCACTTTGGATACTTGAAAGTAGAGCTTTTTTGTGCATATGCATGCTATCTTGGTGTGGGGACAAGAACTCCTATAATCATTACAAGACGGAGTTGTTTCCCCCCTTGTCTCCCCACTTAATGCCTTCCCACATCCTCTTTTTTTTGAAGAAGATATGGAATGCAACTTGACTTTATAGAAAAAATATTAACATTCTTTAATTACATTGTTTAGTTAATAATTAAGTTAATTTAAAAGTAATTAATAATACTTAATTGCTATTAGAAAATCAAAATTATTTAAATTGGTATTCATAAATCAAAAAACAAATATTATTAATTCATTATATTACTATTAATTTATATTAAGATAATTAATATTAATAATTCAGAATTGGTATAGTAATAATTTAAAATTATTCACTTTGTCATTATTAATTATTTTAAAAACGTTCGACTTTTAGTTAACAATAAATAAATAATTATATTACTAATTAATCACTAATTATAATTAATAATAATTAATACGTAGTAGTTACTAAATAGATAAGAATTTAAGATAACTAAAATAGTATTAAGTAATTGAATAGATTATTATCATTAAATAATATAACTAAATTAATGTTTATAAATAAATAAATAGCTAATAATTATCAGATATAATCAATATTAAGTAATTAGTAAACTTAATTCATATTAATAATAATAAGATAATTATTGTTCGTAAATAATAATTATGATATTTAAATATATCAAGTAACTAATAATGTCAAGCATGGTAGTCAAAGACGCGCCTCGGGCGTGCCTAAGACACGCCTCGCAGCAAGGCACAACATCTGCGTCTCGCACCTCACTAGACGAGGCGCCTTTCTCCGGGTGCATCCAAGGTGCGCCTTTCAGCAAGGCGCAACAAAGAAAAGACGCGCCTTATGTGTTTTTTGTTTTTTACAAAAAAAATTGAGACGGGGAGAGAGCCCTTACCTCATACAAATGGGAGGGAGGTAGCCCTTTTCACGGTTGCCAAAGTTTGCTATAGTTGAACTTAAAAAATTAAAATATACTAAAAGCGTGGTAAGGAGAATAAAATTCTTGTTAGTTCTGTTGAGTGTTATTGTTGCTCTGATAGTTCACTTAGTTATGTTTTAACATATTTTTGTTGGTTTTAATATGTTATTTGATTTAATTTCTTACATTACTAATTTATTTATATTTTTATTATTTTTAATTTTGTGCCTCGTTTCGTTCGGGCCCGCGTCTTAAGTACGCCTTGCGCCTCGGGAGATATGAACCATTTGCGCCTCGAGTGCACCTTGCGCCTTTGACTACCTTGATGTCAAGTAATATTAAGATAATTGTTGTTTGGTAATTATTGTAATTAGTTAATAACTTTTTTCGTAATATTAATTATTAATTATTAATACTTAAACATCCTCAATTAAGTGGCACTAATAATTTACTATAAATTTAGTTACACAGTTCTTATTAATATTATAATGTAGTTTCTCACTTTCTTATATCTTATCTTTAGCCATCCAAGCTCATCTTGGAAGGAGGATACAAGAAAGTTGATGAACATCAAAAGCATATGCAATACATGAATTTGCACTTCCCGACTCACCTCCCAATTTTGCCATTCAAACGGCCCTTACAGTCATTTAGAGGAGAACTGATGCCCACCAATTGCATAGTGCCTGTCGCTCATGATCGGCCAACGTCTACCAATGATGGACATTGGACACTACCACATAGTTGAGCCAGCTTCCTCTCTGACACTTATCTTACTGTCTTGCATACTACAACTGACAGTCACCACTGCATAGTGACCGCTACTCACTAGCCAACATCTACACAATGGCCGAAGGTGGACACTACCACATAGTCGAGTCAATTTCCGCTTTAGTTCCTCCCTCCATTCCCCTCTTATTTGTTCTCCTGTTTCTTTCGGAGAATTTGTTCTCTTTTGGCGAGAGTAACTAGCATTCATGGTGAATCCCAGTGGTGGTGGCTGAGTTGGCGGTTCTCTCATCTTCCTTCTCACCTATCCTTTGCCTTCACCTTTGGATGTAGCCCACTTGCAACGACAATGCAGTTATTCATTGATAGTGTGCATATGCCTTAAACATTTGATCCACAAAGAAAGGACTTATGGAGGTTGTCAGCCTGAATTGATCGGGACAGAGGAGAGGCTGGGTTATGATGTGGTGGTAGACTGTAAGGCGGTATAAGAGGCGAGGCTGGCACGACAAAGCCCAAGGTCATTGGCCTCATTGTCATCAAAGGATGAGTTGAAGGACACGTGACTTATATAATGCTTTTACAGGAAAGATTCTCTAGAGTGCTCGTGTTCTGGGGATGAAAAAGCAGTTTGGACTGCAAGCTGATGGCAGGTACTCGAGTGAAATGTAGTAGGAAGAAAGTGAGAGTAACGTGGGGCAAAGATCCAGGGCAAACATGATTAGTATGAACTTAGGATTTAGGAAAAAATGGACGTGAAAACTGTAAGATATTTGTGAACAATTATATTATCAATTTATTACAAAAATGATAATAAAACTACTACAAGATAATAATCTACTTGTATTTCGAATTTTGGAATAGCGTGTGTGTTGCGTCGGGTCTCGATGCTAGGCTTTTTTGGACTTGAAACCTGACTCGACATTAATGTCGCAGGTGGAGAAGCCAATTTTTTTTCCACTATAGGATTGGAGCATCACTCCGTACAAATTCAAAAGGTAGACTGCTCTTCATTCATTCTTCAATTCTTTCATGTCTAAATTTTGAATTTATAAATTATTTATAGACTATAAAACAATCAAATGAAGAAAAAAAAAACAAATATCTAAATACTTATCCATAAGATAAGTGAAATCAGTAACCAACTCAGATAAAATTATCCTTATCTAAATACTTATCCATAAGATAAGTGAAATCAGTAACCAACTCAGATAAAATTATCCTTATTTAGGCTGATCCAAGTGTTTAAAAAGGCTCTAGGCGAGCTGCCTTGCCTCATCGCCTAGGAGCGCCTAGGCCCACCTAGCCTCGTCCGGAAAGGAAAAGTGCCACATGACCAACTTTTCAAATTATTTTTTCATAACATCTTCTATTACTTTTGTAGCTCATGTTAGATTATCCAAATATTTCGTATATCACTAAAAACTCATCAAACTTTGAGTTTTAGACAATAGACTAAAAAAGAGTGAAAAACAATATCAAATTACCAATTGAGAACAAAATAACTTAATAAGATCATAAAATAATCTATGAAATACAACATTAAGTTTAAAAACAGTAATCACACATAATTTTTTATGATATAAGACATTGTTCAAATGGAAAAATAAACATAAGATAATCAACGAGTTAATGTTCCACATTCCTAGGTGACTTAACGAATCGTTCTTCTTCCGACTCAATCCTCCCATCATTCTTCTTCATCATCTAAGTCTAGGAGAGCATCATGAACGTTGTCATCAATGTCATCATCGAAAATGAAATCTTCATCCTACTAAATATCCTCCTTTTCTTTTCTTTCTTTTTTTGATTTATTTCCATTTAGTTAGTAACTTATAGTATTAAAACTTGAAAAAGATTCTATTTGGGCCTTTAAAACTTAAGCCAGTAACATTAAAAACCAAGAACATCAAACAAGCCCATAAAGAATTATAATAAAAATTAAAACCCAAACAAAGCCCCAAATAGCTGCACAAAATACCCAACACACTCAAACATGTGCATAGGCTCTCCTAGTTACCCATTCACCTAATCTCACCTTTGGCGTCTTTCTCATCTAGGTGCTGCCTACAGAAGATATCTCGCCTGCCTTTGGATTAGGCATCGCCTCTCGCCTTTTTGGTGCCTAGGCACGCCTGTGCGGCGCCTTTAACAACTGTGGCTAATACTAGCAAACAAATATTTAAACTGAAAATCTAAAAAAATAATATCGATCCGATCTATGAACGGACTTGGGTTCATGTCCATGAATGGTCCCGCATGACAGAAAGTGCAATTTAGTTGTTCCTTTTTGTCCAACTTTCCTCTGAACACACATCACGTATTAAGTATATGCTCAACTAATGTTCAGATTGCATGTCTTATTTTCTTCCAAGGTAAAAGATTCAAGAGAGAAAATAATATGAGTGCAGCTGGCTAAATTGTGTAATCCTTTCTTGTTTCTAGCTCCTAAAACTCTTGTTGTTCTTGTTCATGTGAAAATGGAAAAAAGGCAATTGTTTATTTTGATGTCCTAGAGGCTTTAAGGAAGAAGTCCTATTAGAAGTCAAATACTAGTTTTAAAGAGCTAATCTCATGGTCATCTTGGTTGTATCTTATCTGATCATCAACTTTTCCAATTATAATAATAACTATCAAATGCACAAATTTGTAGTGCTTCCTGTAGATTAATTATATATATTGTCTTTCTGTATGTTGGAGTGGGTTATGCACAAGTGCTCCAAAAATGTGCAGGTTTGTATTTTATGTTCATGAAGTTATGATATCTAAAATCACAGGATTATAACTTAAGTACTGAAGAATGTATAATTCTATTATATATTTCTCCACATGGCTTCTGCTAAAGGTTTTAGTATATTATTCCATTCTCTCAAACATTCTTTCTAAGAATATGCTCTAACAGTTGACAAAGCAAGAAAAGGGAAAGTCCCATTTTAATTCCCTCTTCCTAATTATTGTGTTTGTGTGGGCAAGGGGCCGCACGGTGTGTTTTAGTTGGTAGGGGTGATTGGGGGAGGACTGCGCTTCTTGCACATAAGTGGTATATTAAAGAATACGTACTGCTTGAATATATCTATCTCGACTAATGACACTGTTTCCAGTATCTTATGCTTGTTTCTCTTTTTCCCTCTTTAGGTACAACTTGAAGTTACGCCGAAAGTGGAAGGTATATTAAAAGTTACTGGAGTTAGGTGGAAACTATCGGGGCTTGTTGGCGGTTGCCGTTACTTCAAGTTGGAAACGAAGAAGAAACCCAAACGAGGGAAAAGGGGACTTAAGCAATCTTTAACCAGCGACCTAAATTTTATTGTGATTAAGGTTTTCTTCTTGTCTAGTTGTTTCCCCTCTCCTTCCAAACGAACAACTAAATCGTGCTTTTTTTAATTATCTCCAGGGATTACCTAAGCTCGAGGGTTGTATCAGAGATATACCAGGAAAAGCATATGCAGGTGAATTGCGGCTTTTCAAGCTAGAACTGAGAAACCAATCAGAATATTCTGTGAAGGTGATTACATTCTCTCTTGAAAACCCCTCTTGTTTTATTATTTATTCCATGACTTCATTGTAGAATATGTAATCAAGTCCATAAACCTTTCCAATGTAAAGTTCCATAGGAAATACTGATGTTGGCGGTGTAAAATTTACTGCTGAAGCTGATTGCATGTATCAGTTTGATGTGTATTACTGTTTGTGTTCTAGCACAATTTTCCTGATGAAAAATATTGAGTTGACTAGCTTGAACATGTGTGGGATATGCAGAACATGAAACTGATGATTAGCGACCCTAGAATCTTAATTCCTGGGAGTTTGGAAGATCTAAACAAGCAGTTTCCTCACTCTCCAGATGCCATGGTGAAATCTGAAAACACTGGTATTTCAGCAAATGTTATGGAGAAGCGGAACAGCCGTTTCTTTTCTTTTCCTAATGTGAGTAGTAAATTTGGCATGCATCATTGTTCTTTGTATTTACTTGAATTATACAATTTCTTCTACACCCCCCCCCCCCCCCCCCCCCCCCCCCCCCCTCTTCACCCTCCTTACACATATTATTTATTTTATTCCACTTTACAGGATACTGTTATTCATGGGGGAACCACGTTTGTCTGGCCTCTTTGGTTTCATACTGGGCATTCTGGAAACGTTACAATATATCTATCAATATATTATGAAATGGAAGGGTGTTCGAGTGACATGATCTACCGTACGCTACGCATGCATTATGATGTGGAGGTAAGGCAAGGAAAGAGTGCCCATATGTTTGTGTACCTATGAATTGATATGATAGATCAGATATTGTTGTTGTTATTCATATTGATCTAATTCAGTGTCATCCCATCGAATCAAATTTATATTCATAATTGTTGGATGGGATCATGAGTTATGGAGAACTAATAGACAAGTTCATGAGTTCCAATATATTTGTGATCTGGTGCTATATGCATTACTCATTCTAGTTCTGTGTTCTTTTCCACATGTATACAAGTAAATAACAGCGTCTAGAATTTTTAATTTTTATGGCCTGTGTTTACTAATGCACCCTTCATATTGGAGGAATTTTTTTTATGTCAGCTAGGATTTACTAGTCAGAATGTTGGACAATTAAGAAATGTCTGAGACTCTAAGCAATATTGCTGAAAGGAAAAATGCTTACATAATTGCTTGGCTATATTTGAAAATATGGAATGAGAAATGAGTGTCATCTTCGAAACTGGAGGCTCTGTTAATTGAGGATAAGATAATAGAATGTTTTTGACATGACTCATGCACAACATAGGTAGCAGTAGTTGTAGAATCTTCGTTCAAGAAGCTGCTAGAACTACGGATGGTCCTGAACTCACAAGGATCAAGGCTGTGTTAAGAGAGTTGCTAATATTGGAGACGAGTTGAATCTTAACTAGTTCTGTAATGATCAATGTTGCAGGGTAACTCCTTGGGAGGACCGTATCTGTGTCAATATCCGTATCCAGTATGTATGGACATGATACTTCATTGACACTGACGTTGGATATTTGCTCGCCCATGTCTAGACTCTAGATTCCAGCGGACCCAAATCATAGTTCAAAGTGATTTGGCATTGTTGTGATTGTGGAAGACAAAATTGAGATACGAGAAAGTAACATTTCTTTTTGTGAACCTTTCTAGGACTTTCTGGAATCTAGTTACTATCCCAAACATTCTTAAATATATATATTATTAACTTATAATGTATGAGATGTTTATATAGATATGTTTTCAGGTGTATATATCACTGTATCGAGCAGTACATCATTTTTAAATGTCGTACATGATATTTTGAATCAGTGTCATGTCTATCTGAATCGCTGTCCGTATACATGTAACCTAGGTAATGATCAAGGGATTATAGTACAGAATCACGGACACTCCAACAGCAGGTGCCATGACTGTTCGCATCTTGTTGAACACGTATAGGACATGAAAAAAACATTCCAAATACTCTACGGCACACCACCAGTGTGTATCAATGTCGTCATGCCCGAACTGCCGTACATTGTCTGTTTGACGGACTGTATTTGTCCCTCAGTATGTTCAGAACTTCAGATGGCAATGGCATCCATGAGATTGCACTGAATTAATATCTTGAATGGAGAAGTGGAGAACCTTTAAATTGAAAGCTTTCACTTCTCTTTCATGATTTACACTTCATTGCTTATGACATATCTGTGCTCTCCATATAATTATTTCTTGTAATATCAATTGGTTGTATGGTTTCAGATTCCTTGTGATACTAATATATGTTTGTGACAGAGAAATCTAGAATTAGCTTTGCGGTTACGAATTCTTAAGGAACAGTTGTGTTATTTTGCAGGTATTGCCATCCTTGGAAGTATCTCTCCTAATCAGTCCTAGTCCATCAAAGTTGGAAAACTTTCTTGTGCGAATGGACATTCTGAACAGAAATTCAGAGTGTTTCTCCCTTCAGCAGCTGTCTTGTGTTGGTAATCAATGGGAGATTGCATCTTTGCCTACATATGCTTCTATTTGTCCCTCACAAATTTTACTCGCTGGTCAGGCATTATCATGCTTTTTAAGCTCAAGGTTTGTAGACCCTAATATATATAAATATTTCATGAGGTTCAATTGAAATACATAAATGACTAGTCAATAGTGATAATGTAGTTACTGGTTATTGTAGCATCTGCTTGATATAATTTCTGAAGTTCCTCTCCAAGCAAAAAGTTTGTAGTTTACCATAACATGTTTTGACATTTTAAGTTGTTTTTTTTGGTTGTTCAGCATTGTATGGAGGGTTCTATTGATGAAAGAAAACTTACCTTTAAAGGACGTGATGTTTCGTTGGGTACAAAAGAAAACAAAGAAGAGCTAATTGATATCTCTATGCCACCTTTGGCTGATTTTCATCATCAAGAACGATATCACCAGAGAAAGTTAGTTGAGGTCCGTAAATTCCTCTCTATTATCAGCAATTTACCTGAACCCTCTATAACATAGCTCTTGTGCAAATAATGAAATCTCACCAGCGGAAGTCAGTTGAGGTCCACAAATTCCTCCCTCTATTATCAGTAATTTATCTTAACCCTCTATAAAGTAGTTCGTGTAAATGATGAAATCTCATTCTGCTGGTTCTTAATATTCTTTAAAGCTGAATTTGCAAGAACCTTTGCATAAACATTTCATCATTTTATCTGTATTAAATTTCTACATTTGATAATGCTTATCATACTCTCTCATCTAACTATAAAAGAAACAGACTGACCTTTCTGTTTCGGCATCAACTATTATTGCTCGAGAGGTAGTCTTAGGAAATTTTGTATGCACATGCTCCCCAACCAAAAACTATGAGGTTATGCGAGGATGGAGACCATAAAAGAAGGAACGAGAAAAGAGATGAGAAAAAAGAAAATTAGAGTTGATTTGTTGGATGCTGGTATGTTTTATTTCCTTTTTTTGTGTGTGTGTGCATGGTGGAGGGGTGGTGGAGGGTGGGGTGGGCGGAAGAGAAAGATGTAACATATAAAGAACAAAAAAAAGAGGGAAGTAAAGAAGTAAAAAAGAAAAAAAACAGAAGATATAAAAAACAACAATCAAGATCTAAGAGATGTAAGAAAAAAGACTAGGGAGAGGATAATGGCAGAAGGTGGAGATGTAGGAAAATGGAAAAAGAGAAGCAAGAAAACAGAGGAAAGTCTTTAAGCTTTGTTTGTCGCTGTGGTGGCTGTAGTTGGCTGGCTCTTTCAGCTTCTTCAGGTAGCTACATGGCTATTTCGTCTCTTTTGGCTTGCTAGGATACATGACTGTTTCACATGATAATTCTTTCATTCTAATTAACAAACACTTATTGTAGATTCTGGTTGGCTATATGATCCTATTCAGTTCATTTGTCAAATACGACGTGGAGGTCACTATTGGCCTGCCCCCTTAAATTTGAGGGCTTAGCACAATTTCACTAGTTCTATAATGTTCCATTCAGGTATCTCGAAACACTATTGACTTCATCCTAATCTCAAAGAAGGAGGATGATGCCAACCATGAGCCTGGAGCACCTTCAAAGCTTTTATCTTATCATATGTGCAATTGCAGGTTAATCCTGAAAATTTATATTAGAGGCCAAACAGGTTTCTCGTTTCTTCCGGCAACACTGATGGATTTTCCTTTTTTCTTTTTTTTTCCTTCTTCTTCTCAGTATTAATAGCAAGAGCCCAATATGGTGGTCTATGGATGGTCCTCGAACAATGCTTCATGATTTTTCTAGCTGTTTTTGTGAAGCTACTCTTCATGTGACGATCCAAAATTGTTCCAAGTCTGTTGCTTCCATTAGAATCACCACCTTTGATGGCCTTCCTGACACTTATCGTTCAAGTAATGCACTAAAGGGTCTAGAATCTGATGGATACCAAGAAGGATGGCATGATGTGCCTTTAGCGAACGACATCAAGGTCACATCTGATGCTCAAGGGGTAAGACCTCAGAAGTCTTCAGCCCAGAGTCTCTCCCCCTTCATTTGGTGTGCATCAAGCACAACACAAGTGAAGGTGGGGCCAGAATGCACAACGGAAGTCCCGCTCCGGATTTGTATGTTCTCCCCAGGGACCTATGATTTGTCAAATTATGAGCTACACTGGAAGCTGCAGCCATCCGAGGGAGAACTACTAGCTGATGATTTAAAGGAATTAACATCGGGGATGATCCGAGGTCACCCATTCTATCTTACTGCTGTGCAATCTCCACCAACAACCTCGGAGTAATCCTTAAAGTTGCGATGGTTCAGCAATTCGTGTCTTGTCTTATTTCCTTCCCTTTTGTAAATTATGGTCTTAACAATTATTCTCTTTCGCGATGATAGCATAATGAAGCTTCTTTTTGGTCGCCATAAACATTTGGGTATCGGGCTTTGTAATTTCTTTTTTTTGTTTTTGTTTTTGTTCTTCAGTTTTTATTACTATACCAGAACAGTTGGAAACAATTTGAAGATTGAGTGTATTTCTTTTGAACAAAAAATTTCTGGAAACGTGAATATGTATCAATGTTGATTATGTTACACAGAACATCTGACTTATATTTTGTTGTTGTGGAATTATCTTATAATTTCTCCTTTGAAAAGTTTCCAATCGCAGTTTATAGATTGTCGGGTAAGTGTACGATTGAAATCCAATAAATGATGTATAAATGTTGGCAGTAGGGTTGCTGTTATAATCAGCAATCCATATTGCAGGTGCATCAACTATATATATATATATATATATATATATATATATATAGAATAAGGGAGGTAGGGTGCCACCTCACGGGAGGGTGTCTACTTGTCACCCCTCCATGCTATCATCATGCACATGGGTGCATGATGGTAGCATGTGGAGGGTGACAAGTAGACACCCTCCATAGGGTGGCACCTCACCTCCCTCATCCTCTATATATATATATATATATATATATATATATGAGAGGGCGGATCAAAATCCTGTCCGCGGGGCCCTGCCAAAGCTTTGTCCCCCCCCCCCCCCCCCCCCCCCCCCTCATTTTGTCCGCACCATCGGACTGGGCCTGTGCGCGTGGGCCTGTGCGCGCGTCTGCTCGATCCAACCGTCGCGGATCGAGAGCGACGGTGCTCCTGCAGCGTTCCGGATCCGTACCCACATTATATATATATATATATATATATATATATATATATATATATATATATATATATATATATATATATATTGGAAAAAAGGTGAATTTTATTCCAAATGAAAAGTCATAATCTTACAACATACATCCAGAGTGGGACTCCCACTCATCAATACTCCATAGCATTTACATCAAACTCGATGTTATGGAGAATGCCAATCGGAGGGGTGACCAGCCCCTCGAAGATCCGACGGTTTCGCTCCCGCCATACATGCCAGACCGAAGCAGCCAGGCGAACTCTGGCAGTTCGGAACCATTCCAGCCCTCGACCTCTGCTATCCCGGATCACCGTGATGATGTCCCCAATGCCTTTCCCAGTGACACATACACCCAATACACGACTCTGCTCCAACCAGATCTGCCATGCCAGAGTGCACTCGAAGAATATATGCTTTATAGATTCAGACTCCAAACCGCAAAGCACACACTTGGGGTCCGGAACTGGCACTCCAAACGAACTCAGGCGATCTCTAGTCAAGAGACGACCCAGAAGAAGCTTGTACACACAATTGCATCTTCCTGGCTAAACCCTTGCACCAAATGAACTCGTAATCGGTACTCAACGGGAAGGTACGCCTGATAAGGTTGTAGCAACTACTGAATTGGAACTCCCCAGTCCCCGAAGAAGCATCAGTCGGCTCCCAAATCCACCGATCCGCAAGCAAATTCGGATCAATGATAGTAGTTGAGATGCTCCCACCCAGCTCCTCAGTGAACCGATAAGACTCCGGCCTCCACTCTCCATTACGTATGATGCGACTGCACGTCAGACCACGCCTGTCCTCCTGGTGAGTCGGAGCACCTCTAATGTCCAACAACGAACGTCGATCTATCCAGGGATCTCGCCAGAGGTCCGTACCCGAGCCATCCTTCATGACCCTCCGAATGGCAGACTTGAGCACTCTCCTATGTCTCAAGACAGTCTTGAACGTGACAGAGTGGTTGTTGTCAGTAGGACACGTCCAAAAACTGCCCTGCTTTACGTATCTGCTGTGCATCCAGTCCGACCAGAGAGACCCCCCACTGATGAATCTCCAGGCCAGCTTAAGCGCAGAAGCCTCTCTAACCTCCAGCAACGGTCTGAGCCCCACTCCTCCCTCCTTCATGGGACGGCAGAGCTGGTCCCAGGAGATCGCATGCATACCTCCCCTCCAAATGAAATCGGCACAAAGCCGCTCCACCCGACGGATAGTTGCCACAGGTAGAAGGATGGACTGCAGCCAAAAATGGACCACAGCCGAGATCACTGATCTGACCAGCTCAATACGACCGCCAAATGACAGACCTGCTGCTTGCCACCCTTCTACTCTCCTCTGGACATACTCTATCAGACTATGGAAATCCTGGTCCCGCGCATAGTTGACAGTGAGAGGCACTCCTAAGTAGCGCACCGGAAGATCACTCCTTGCGATACCCAACACATCAGCCCGCTCCTCCTTCCGGGTACACAGGAAATTGAAGTAGACCCTACTCTTATCCCTGTTCAACTGGAGACCCGAAAAGGACTTCAAATCGTCCATAATGTCCACAAGCGTCTGCAACCCCTCCGTCGAAGGCTGAATGAAGACTAGCAGATCATCCGCATAAATAAGATAGGTAACTGGGGGGTCCATCCTCCGAAACAGAGGGACTAGCCGTCCACGGTGCACTGCCAGATCCATCAAGCAAGTAAAGTATTCCATAACAAGCGTGAACAGGTAAGGGGACAATGGGTCACCTTGCCTAAGCCCACGGTTGCTCTGGAAGTACCCATAAGGAACACCCTGAATCAGAACAGAGAAAGTAGGGGACGTAATGCACTCCCGAACCAACGCAACCCAGTGCTCCGCAAAACCCATGGCGATCATCAGATGACAGAGGAAGTCACGATTGACCATATCATACGCCTTCCTCAAGTCCAGTTTGACACAAGCTTTCTCCCCTCCAGGTCTGCTAAATCCTCTCACCATCTCATGAGCCAGGAGGCTGTGTTCAGCAATCGACCTCCCCTTGATAAATGCAGCCTGATTCGGAGACACCAAGTCCTGCATGATCCTCTCCATCCGCCGGCACATAAGGTGCGTAATTACCTTATAGAGATAATTACAACACGCAATAGGTCGAAAATCCGCCAGTGCTGTCGCTCCCCTCCTTCTTCGGCACCAAGGTCAGGAAGGTGTGGTTCAGTTCTTTCAGGAGCTTCCCTTTGGTGAAGAATTCCTGGACCACCTCCACTACCTGATGCTTTAGAATGTCCTAATGGCGTTTGAAGAAACCACTACTGAAGCCATCCGGACCAGGGGCCTTGTTGGGGTCCGCCCCCTTGACGATAGACTCCACTTCCTCCAAAGTAACAGGTGCAAGCAGAATACTATTTCCAAATGGAGTCACCAATCTCTTCGTCACAACCTCTGGGAACACGGAAAGGTAGTCAGTATGGAAATATAACTCAGAGTAGTACCTGACAGCCTCGCCTTGGATCTCAGACGGCGTCCCCACCAGTGTGCCATCTGCATCGAGTAGCTGGGAGATGTGATTCCTATTCTGTCTAGTCCGGATAACATCATAGAAGAACTTGGAGCACCGGTCGCCATCCTTCAGCCAGGAACATTTAGCTCGCTGGGCCGAGCTAATCTCCTTCTGCAGCCTCAGGATGTTGACTTCTCCGATCAGCTCCTTCTCTCTAGCCGCCAGGTCCCCATTAAGCATGTCAGCCTGCATATCCTGCTGTATGGTCCGCAACTCCACCTCCTTGTCTTCTAAGGTGGATTAGGCAGCCCCTTCACCCAACTCCTAAGGGCTCTCTTTGTGGCCTTGAGACGACGGACCAAACGGAATTGGGCCGTCCCCTCCTGACCACTAGAGAGCTCCTCAGTGACAGCCTCTAGGTAGCCCTCCGAGAGATACCAACTATTGTTGTACCTGAACGGGCGGGACTTCCCCAGAGACCGAGCAGTAAAGCCGACCCGGATGGGGGAGTGATCGCTCGTCCCAGCTGCCAGACCCTCAGCTGAAGTGTTGGGGAAGTGACAGAACCACTCCCCATTACCCAGGGCGCGATCGAGCTGACAAGCAACCCTATTATGAGTTGCTTTGTTGTGCCAAATCCTGATGCAACCTGAGCGAGACAATCCCCGGAGCCCCGCAAGCAGGAGGCATCTCTGGAAGTCATAGAGGATAGAATCCGGTACCGGACGGCCACCCAGCTTCTCCCCTTGGTGCAGAAGGGCATTGAAGTCCCCGATCAAGAGAAGTGGAAGGCCCGACGAGTCAGCAACAGATGAAATCCGATAGATGTCGCTCCATAGGGTCTTCCGTCTCCTTCTGTCATTGTGGCCATAGACAGCCCTCAGCAAGAACCGGAAGCCACCCTTGTTCACGAAGGAGACGGCAATCAACTGCTCTGTCAGCAGGAGCAAGTCTCCATCCCAACTCTTCAGGTTCCAGCGCCCAAATTCTGGCCATGTCACAAAGAGCTAGGTTGTGCAGTTGGGCCCAAAGAGAAGGGGTCCGACGAGTAAGAGTCTTCTCACCTTTGATCTTGGACTCTAATATAACAGAAATGTCACATCTCTCTCTATGGAGCACTCCACAAATCTCTCTCCACCTCCCTAGCGAACACGCCCCCCTCACATTCCAGGCGATAATAGCCATTAATTAATGAGAGGTGGGGGCCCCCTGAAAAACTTCCAGAACAGCACCTGGGGGTGGTGCCGCATCCGTCGCTAAAGGATCATCATCCATCCCAGTCGGAACCGTCTATTGGAGAACGGCCGGAGATAGAACCAACGCCCAGGCAGGATTGTCCACACACACCGCCTCCTCTCTATCTGTAGTACGTCCCGCCACCATGGAGGGGCCATCTCGCAGCAGGCCGATAGCACGTCTCTTCCTACAGTAAACCTGCTCTCCAGACAATCCGCCCTCCCCTCGTGCCTCAGTCTCCGTCGCCACCATACCTCTGGTAACGATGCTACTCTGCCCCTGGCAAGTTTCCACCACCCTCCCCGTTGGGGCAGGCTGAGTAGATACAACGAGGCTCAAACCACCATCACTCACCTGATTAGTGACCTCCCCCTCCAAAACCTCCGCACCGCTATCATCTCTGAAATCTATTTCACAGGGGGCTTCGGAAGCCGCACGAGAAAGAATACTCGGCTCTACC
>JANAVB010000197.1:14415334-14495239 GCA_029216955.1 Iris pallida
CCGGTCCCCAATTGGATTCCCAAGCCAAGGCGGATTGGCTATGAGTCGTTCAATCTGGGCGCGGACCGCCCAGATGCTAATGTGTGTCCCCCAGCCGTTAGCGCTGAGCCGCAATATATATATATATATATATATATATATATATATATATATATATATATATATATATATATATATATATAATATAATTTTTTTAAATGTCCATTTCTTAGGGCCCCCAGCACCGGACCGTGGCCGCCCCGCGACCACCCAGCCATCCGTGACCGGGAGGGGGCTCGAACTTGGGACCTCCCCCAAGTGAGCCCCCTCTCCTAACCACATGAGCTAGGAGGCTTGGACAGCCGATATATATATATATATATATATATATATATATATATATATATATATATATATATATATATATATATATATATTTGAACAACCCCCTTTTATTCATAAAGGCGTAAAATGCCGAAGCCTTTACAAGTATACCCAATAGGCACAAAATGCCGAAGCCTATATAAGTATACGAACAAAACCTAGATAAAAAGCAAGACGATGCGGAGGGTCGCCATACTCGGTCAGGAGAGCAGAGCCTGCCAAAAGTCTGACTGGTCGTGAGAGCAGTGGTGTCGAATCTTGCGGCACTGCCGGAGGGTCTCTCAGATGAGCTGATCGGCAGAGTACCGATGGTCTTTGTATCTAGCTTTGTTGCAGTTTTTCCAGATGGCCCACGTGGCGGCGGCTGTGACGATCTGGTGGCCGTGGGTAGCGATGGCCTAGGAGGCCAGAAGATCGTTGAAGCTCCCGCCCCTAAGAACCAGTTTGCAACGATGGGACAGAGTGTTCCAAACGGTGGTAGATAATACCCCTTGGCTGAAGATGTGATCCACCGTTTCGGCCTGTCGCTCCGAGCAGCAATTGCATGCAGACGCCAAACTGATTCCGATGGTGATGAGAATGTCGTCAGTGGGCAGCTTCTTTCGGATGACTCTCCAGAGCAGAAAAGACCATTTCTTGGGGATACAGGACTGCCAGAAGGGGCCAATGATGGGGGAAGGAATGTCGTGGCCGCGGACCACACATCTGGCAGAAGCAACCGAGAAGGATCCGTTGGCCACAGTCGACCACCGCAGCACGTCCGGCTCGTCGCCAATCCTCACCCCAGCGCCACAGATGTAGTTAGTATCCTGGCTACCGACCCAAATATGAATAAGGTTCCAGTTCCAATCATTACCAGTAGAATTCCACATGTCTTTAATCTTGCTGTTTTTCGACACCGTGGGGAGGCTGGAGAGCAAGTCGTCTCCGGCCCAACGTTCTCGAAATGTCGAGGATTCGCCAGATCCCAGCTGGAGTCGGATCACGGGTTCAGCCAGGGTGCGCCCGTGAAGGATGCAACGCCAAGCCGCAGAGGATCTGCAGTTGGATGTGGCTTACGTTGGATGAATATGTTTGTAGTACCTGGCCTTCATGAAAGTAGCCCATAAGTTTTGGCTGGTACGGAGCTTCCACCACAGCTTCATCGAGAAGACGTCTACAATGTGTAACATCTTCGAGAATCCTAGCCCCCCCTCGTCGATGGGGCGGCCATTGTATCCCAGCTGGCCCAATGATGTTTGTCGAGTCCTCCACTGTGTCCCCAGAAGAAGTCGCTGAAAAGGCGTTCTATCAAGTGAGGACCTTTTTCGGAGGGGAGCACGCGACAAGAGTGTAGATGGGGATGGATGACAACACATGTTTGATCAAAATCATCTTTCCACCTGGGGATAATGTCGCGTTATGCCACCCATCTAGAATTTTCCTGATTCTGTTAACCAACTCGTCAAAAATTCTAGAGTTAGATCTACCGTACACCAGCGGACACCCGAGGTAGAGGAAAGGGGGATGCGCAATGGAGAAGGAGATGATATTGGAGAGAGTAGCGGCGTGCTCTCTATTAATTTTGTGATGGGTGTAGATCACGCTCTTGGCGGGATTGACCTTCTGGCCAGAGCACCTGGTGTACCTGTATAGCGTATTGTGAACTGCCTCAACCGAGCCGACATCTCCAGATGAGAAGATGAGGATATCATCAGCGTATGCCAGGTGCGTGATGATTGGATAACCGCTGGCCATATGAAAGTGGTGGAAGTTCGGGGTGCTGGTCAGTCTGTTCAGATTCCTACTCAAGGCTTCCGCCGCAATGATGAAGATGGTGGAGGATAATGGGTCGCCTTGCCTAACCCCGCGGGAGGATTTGAAAAAACCGTCAGCTTGACCGTTGATGACCGTAGAGAACCAAGAGTTGCTGATCGATCTCCACACAATGTTGGTCCAAGTTTTCGAAAAACTGAAGGCTCGAAAAACCCAGATCATGAATTGCCAATCCATCATGTCGTAAGCTTTTTCCATATCTAATTTGATTGCAATGTTACCGCCCCTGGAAGGTAATTTCAAGCAGGTAATCAATTCGTGAGCCAGCATAATGTTATCCTGGATGTTTTTTGCCCCGGACGAAGCCACTCTATTCTTCCAAGATGATTTTAGGGAGGATCTCTGTCATGCGGGATGCGATGACCTTAGAGATGATCTTGTTGGTAAAGGTGCATAAGCTGATTGGGCAAAATCCTCGAAAGTCTCCGGATTGTCCTTCTTTGGAATAAGGATGAGGTTAGCACTCAAAATGGCTCTGGGATATTGTGCCCCTTGGAAGAAGGTAATGAAAACGTCTCGGATATATGATTTTATGATGTCCCAGCAGGTGCGGAAGAACACGCCCGCGAATCCGTCAGGTCCGGGTGCACTGTGGATGTCGAGGGCCCAGACAGCGTCTCTCACCTCGAGCTCAGAAGGGAGGAGTTCCAGCTTGTTGTTGATGATGTTATTAAAGAGATATGGGATTTCAGCCAAGAAATTGGGGTCTCTGTGAATAATTTTTTTGGGGAACAGCTGGAAGTAGAAGTTCGCGGCCGCCAATTGGATGCCGTGGTGGTCTTTGATGATGTTCTCGATCTCGTCAGCAATCTGATGGAGGTTGAGCTTCTGTCTGTGCCCCTTAACGCAGGTATGGAAGTAGGATCTGTTTTATCGCCATCTCTATCCTACTTCAGTCTGGCTTTCTGCTTCCAAAAATCGGTCTCGACTTTGAGACAAAATTTGAGGATGGCTTTGGTGAAGTGCAGGGCTGTCCTGGCTGCAGGTGATCTGTCAGTCGCAAAAAGAGTTTTCATGCGAGTGACGTCATCCTCGGAGACTTGGACAGCCTGAAAAATGTCCCCATACGCCTGTTTACTCTAAACCGTGAGAGCTTTCTTCGTGGCTTTGAGTTTGTTGACCATCCGAATAAGAGGATCAGAGGAGTTCGCACGGGTCCACGCATCCGCCACGATGCTCTTGAACTGGGGGTATTCGCTTCAGAAGTCAAGGAACTAGAAGCATTTTTTGATCTTGTTGGAGTTGCTTCTGATTTCAACCAGCAGGGGAGTGTGGTCGGACTCAATAGCATTAAGATGTGTGAGGTTGGATATGATGTCCATATCCGACCAGTGGGCGTTGATGAGAGCTCTATCAAGGCGAAAGTATTGCCGACGGTCGCCTTCCTGCATGTTGCACTAGGTGAAGGCGTTTCCAGTGAACTGGAGTTGGGAAAGATGAGCGCTGAAGATGAAGTTGTTGAAATACTGTATGGCCATCTGGGGAGGCGGACGACCGCCGATCTTCTCCTCTCTACAGGTAATAGCATTGAAGTCTCCAATACAAAGCCAAGGGAGGTTAATTAGGTTAAGGTGGGTGTCCAATAGGTCAGACCAGAGTTGTTTACGCTCAAAGATGTCCCACCTTCGTGAACTGCGTACAAAAGGGAGAGCTTCGGGAGCATGGGGTATTCTATCCAACATGTGAGGGCTTGCCTGGAGTCTTACAGAACACCTATCTTCACGTCAGCCGTACAAAGGATCCAGATATCGTGACGACTAGCAATGGCGGAGAAGAAGCCTAATTGCAGTTGAGTTGATTTTAACCTCTTGTTGGGGATTTTAGGTTCTAAAATAATCAAGATATCTATCTTGTGAATTTTCTTGAGGCTGATGAGTCTCCTTGTAGTCGGTTTGTTTGCCAGGCTGCGGATATTCTAGGTGAGGATGTTAAGCATTGGAGTTGCTGGAGAGGGGTTGTTTGGTGCACTTGGAGGCTGACCTCGTGCACATGGCTTTCGTCTCTTTGGTTTTTCTCTTTTCTGATTTTTTGTTGGTGGTATTGGTAGTGGGTTTCGCTATCTGAAATGTGGTTCTGTTCGGTATTTGCTCTTCAGAGGGGAAGGGAGTGTGATTCTTTAGCGCTATTGTATAATTCTCCCGTGGTTTGAAGTGGAAATCCGGCATCTATGACCTGCTGGCCACGGAGAACCTATCCTCGGCCCAGGATCGCAAGGGCTTCAGCACGAATGACTTTGCTGTCGGGGTGGTCGCTGGAGGGCATTGGATGGGTGATGTGGAGGTCCTGTGGGGGTGGCTCAGAAGTGCTCAAAGTGAGGTCACATGGGCGCCCGTTCTCCATGTACAGGCAACAGGGCTCGGTTGGGTCTTTGTGGACAACAATCTCCAGGGAGGAGTCGAAAGCTTCCGTGCCAAGGGCGTTGAACTGGTTGGATAGGTGTAGAGCTAGAGGCTTGTAGGGGACCAATGTATTGCCGGGGGCTGTGACATTGCCCGGAGAGTCCTCACTGGATTCGAATATGATGTAGGAGTTTGGACATGAAGCAAGGGTGATTGTGGATGGGGTTGTTGTTTCCTTCCCGCTGAAGGCGAGGGATCTTTTCGAGATGTTTTCTTCTTGATCCCTGGATGAAGACGAAAACAGTGCTCGGTGAGGTGGCCGCGCAAGTGACAGTGTTTACAATATATGATATTGTTGTCGTAAATGATTTGCTGGGTGTATGTCTTGCTCCCAAGCTCGATAAGGATATGGTTGGGAGGGGGGAGGGTCGATGGAAAGGTCGAGTTACATGTAGATTCTAGCATAGTGCGCTTTGGAGAAATTGCTTGTTTCTTCAGCCATTGCCACATACGAGCTGAAGGAATTAGCAATGAGCTTAAGCGCAGCTGGGACAAAGAAAATGAGGGGTAGGTTGGGGAGGGTCACCCAGGCTAAAACCATTGCTGAGTCTTATTTAGTGTTGAAGTCTGCGGACCATTTGATGATTTTCATTTGGTGGGAGTCAACCTTGCTGGTGCCCTTGGACCAGACCGTCTTGTGGTCTTGCTCGAAGGATAAGTGGAGGAGGATATGTTTGGGGTCTAGAGGGGCCACCTGGTAGGTTGCAGAAAGTCTCCAACCGGCGATGACTTCCTGGACGCGCTTAATCTTCAGACAATCGGATGAAAATTTGAGGACGAAGGTGTGCGGAAAGGATGCTGTCATAGTATTCAATTCCATGGCGGAGAATGGCACTGTGGGAATGGAAGATTCCCTCGAATATTCGACTTCGGGGAGGTCGACATCTGGGAACATAAGTCCCTTCTTGGCTGCCCTATTGGGGCGGAGCTTGTCCGTATACGATGGCACAACGATGGGGGACGGGGAGGGTGCTGAAGGGACGTCGCGATGCACGATCAGCACGGGGGGGGGGGGAGGGAGGAGGATGCAGCAGGGAGTCTGATTGAGGGGGGGGGGTTCGACGGCAGACTCGGGGCCAACGCAAGAAGGTCGACAAAAAGGGTGCGACCTGGAGGGGAAGGTATGGACGCCACTACGGCGGGGGTGGCACAAGGGGCAAGAGAGGAGCGCACGCCCTCGGCCGGAGCAAAAGCAACTCCAGGGTGGGGCGCCGAAAGGGGGTATGCGCCCCCGGCAGCGGGAGGTAGGGCCCCTGAAGGGAGAGGAAGGCATGCGCCCGAGGGATGGGGAGCGTATGCGCCCACGCCAGGGTGGGGCCGCATAAACAGGGGGAGCGTAGGGGCATGCGCCCGAAGGACATGCGACGCGAGTTGCAAGAGGCTCAGGCGGGGGACGGGGACCCGGGAGGGAAGGCGCGCAACGAACATGCTACCACGGGGGTAGGAATGCACAAAGGGGCGTGAGCTCGGAGTCCATGCACCTCCAGAGGTGGGCGCATAGGCGGGAGGGGCGCGGAGCCATTGAGGAGCAGTGTCGCGCGGCGGAGTATGCGCCCGCATGAGAAGGCGTCGCATGGAGGGGAGCGCGTTGGTAGGCATATGCGCCCACAGATGGGGGAGGCGCATAGGCGGGGAATGCGCCCGAGGGGTTGCAAATCCACTGAGCAGAGGGCTCGGTCTGCGAGGGGGAGCCAGTTGTGCTTGAGGGGACCGAGCGAAAAGCGCCTCTCTCGAGGATGTGGCCGGGACATTCGAAAATCAAAAGTTGTCGACAAGGGGCGGGGAACATGAATCGTCCGCCGACGAGGGAGGCGGAGGAGGCCAGCGATCGCTTCGGAGGAGGACGTGAGGGAGGGGGTAGGGGGAGAGGGGTGGGCGGAGGCGAAAAAGGAAGGCGCGGAGGTCGGGAGGTTACGGTGGGCGGCAACATCCCAAGGACGACGAAGAGATCTGGGGGAGGGACATGAGGAGAGGGGGGGGGGGGACGGCGAGGAAGGGGAGGACGAGGAGGAGAGGAGGGAGGCCAGCTGCCGAAGAGGAGCTCGGCTAGCCCGGGGGGGGAGCCCCGCGAGAGCGCACCAGAAGGGGGGAAGCAACCTGTTATATATATATATATATATATCTATATATATATATATATATATATATATATATATATATATAATATTATATATATATTGAAAGAGGTTGACGAACGCTCCACCGAAAATCGATCTCCTAACCACTCGGGCCGCATCCTCACCACTACCATAGGCTAGAGGGTCACTGGCTATAAATAAATATATTATATATATATATATATATATATATATATATCTATATATATATATATACTATATATATATATATATATATATATATATATATTTTTGTGTGTGTATATATAAAATATATATAAATATAAATAATAAATAAATAAATAAATAAATAAATATATATATATAATATATATATATATATATATATATATATATATATATATATATATATATATATATATATATATAATATATATATATAGGGATGGCTGCTCCCTTTGGCCCCCTCGACTGGGGATGGTCCCTCCCCAATGGTGGCCGGCCCCTCCGTGGGCGTCGCCTTGGGGGGCGGCCCCCGGCAGCCCGCGGCGGCTCCCGCCGACGGCCTTCTCCCCCCTGCCGTCGCACCTTCCGCGACGCTTCCTTCCTCCCGCCAGAGACCTCCTGGCAGCCTCCGTGCTGCCCTAGGTGCTGCCGCCCGCGCCTTCCTCCCCAGCGGCGGCCCCGGCGCCCCTCCTCCCCCTCTTTCCCTCTCCCCTCCACCCCCCCTCAGCCTCGGCGTCGTCGACATCATAGAAGGCACCCGGCGTCGCCGGCCCCGGCGTGGACCTCCGCAGGTCGTTGTTCCGCCCGACGTGCCACCCGCCGTCCCTCTCGATCCTCCGCCCGGGTCCGCCTCCCACCACGGCAGCCCCCATCCCGGCCCATTCCCCTTACCGTGCAGACCTCTCTCGCCGCCTCCCTTCCTGCTGCGGTGGTGGCCCCCTCCCCGGAGCGGCGGCCTTCCTCCGCTCTCGCTTCAATGGCCGTCTATCGTCGCGGCTCCTGTCCGGGCTCTCATTCCCCCCCTCCGTTGGTGGTCCCCCCGTCGCGGCGGTGGTAGCCGCGCAGGAGCCCTCTCCGGTCTGCATCCGGCGATCTTCTCGCCTCATGTCGGGCGGTCCCCTCCGATGAGCGGCGTTCCGCGGAGGGCGAGCTCCCAGCTCCCCCCCCCCCGGCCTCCCTCCCCGTTCCCTGGCTCCTCTTCCCTCCCCGGCGTCCGCCCAGCGCCCTCCCGGCTGGAGCCTCCTCCCTACTTTCCTGCGGCGGCGCAGCGCCAGGCCATCCGGCGGTCTCCTCCGGTCGGGTGGCCCTCTCTGGTGATCGGCGCTTCGCGGAGGCCCCCGTCGACGCTCCGCCGCATCGACACCCCCCCCTTTTCCCTCCCGCCTCTCCCCCTCCTTCCCTCCCTTGCAGCTGGCCGGCCTTGGCCCCCTTCCCCCCCTCCGCCCCCTCCCCCCGAGGGCGCCGCTTCTGGCTCCCTCCGGGCCAGCCCCCCCCACCGGTCTCCCCTCCCCCTCCGGTCCGCACCCTATCCGACTGCTACGGCCGACGTCGGCGCCCATGGCCCGGTGCTTCCCATCCCTCGAGCCGCGCGCGCCACCTCGGGGCGCGAGCACTCCTCGCGCAGCGCGTCGCCTGGGCAGCGTGCTCCCTCCCTTGGGCCGCACACTGTTCCCCCCCTCGGGACCTGTGTGCCCTTTCAAATTTCGGTTGTTGTTTTTTTCAAATCCGTATGACTGTTGACCAAAAAAAAAAATAAAATCTATTCCATCCTCCCTGCCCCTACATCGGACCCGCTTCGTGCTGGGTGCACCTAGGTCCTAGTGCCCACATCGTTCTGCATGTGTCTTTTCGGTCATTTTGGTCATTTTTAAATTTCCTTTTTGGAAATTTCGAAATGATAGGCCCATGCTACTGTCTTGTTTTGCTTATGTAACTGCTGATCAGGGCCCTTTGTCTTTGGCCAGTACCTGTGTAAAGCTCTTCATGACAACTTTTAGCTTTCAATAAAATGTTTTTTCGTTAAAATATTATATATATAATATATATATATATATATATATATATATAGATATTATAATATATATATATATAATTATGGAAGAGGATCAAAAAAATAAATAATAAATAAATAATAATAATAAATAAGTAATAAAAATAATAAATAAATAATAAATAAATAAATAATAAATAAATAAATAAATAAATAAATAATAAATAAATAATAAATAAATAAATAAAAAATAATAAATAAATAAATAATAATAAATAAATAATAAATAATAATAAATAAATATATAAGATATATATATATATATATATATATATATAGATATATATATTATATATGGAAGCAAATCAAAAGTCCCCTTAGAAAACCTCCTAAAAACCTCCCTCACTCTAATCCGTAATTTAATGTTAATATTAATGTTAATATTAATGTTTAATGTTAATATTAACATTAAATACTAAAATTAACATTAACTTAACATTATAATTAATATTAACATAACATTAACATTAATATTAACATTAACATTAACATTAACATTAACATTAACATTAATATAAAAAAATAAAAAATTTAATATTAATATTAACATAATTTACGAATTAGAGTGAGGGGTTTTCTAAGAGGGGCTTTTGATCCGCTCCCTATATATATATATATATATATATATATATATATATATATATTATATATATATATCTATATATATATATTAACATTAAATATATCTATATATATATATATATATAATATATATATAATATATATGTTATATACATATATATATATCTATATATATATATATATATATATATATATATATGTGTGTGTGTGGTGTGTGTTTGTGTGTGTGTGTGTGTGTGGTGTGTGTGTGTGTGTGAAACGTAAACATAATTATTTATGCCGATTATTTTTACGAAGAGAGAGAGAGAGAGAGAGAGAGAGAGAGAGAGAGAGAGTGAGAAAGTTGATCCAGTAGATTATTCGACTTCGTGAAGCCATTGCGATCAACCCAGACGTTTGTTTCGATAGCTATTTTTGTTAGAACCATATCGAGGCCAGTTTCCCTAATCTAAAAATTTATCTTTGTAATTATGACCGTGAATTTCTGTAAATTTGTTTAAGTGTTAGTTGTACAAAATTAACGCGTCGCATTATTTTCGAGATTTTGGGAGATCTCGAACTCGGTTTTGTGATTTGTTTGATGTTTCGGAACGCTGACATAGATATCTACAAAATAATATTTTTTTCAAAAATGATAAAGTAAATTGATATTTTGTTTAATTCGTATAACAATAGGTAATTAGTGATTGATCGAAACAATAAACGGTTAGCCATAACTACAATAACTTCTAACCAAATTAGACACAATGGAACCGTCAATTCCAGCGCTCTCGTATCTTTGAATATACAAGATTGCATACTCAAATCTGGGTTCGTGTTAGTTGACTTTTTGGTCAACAGTACGCCTCGATATCACGAATTTCAAACCGCAACTTCTTTTAGCCAAAAATTTATATTTAACTTTTAATTCAAATATAATAAGGTTAAAATTAGGATTTTAGATGAATTATTTCATAATTTAATAGGATTATTAAGAAAACCTATTAGCCACTTTTTATAGTTTAAATTGGGATATTTTGATCTAACTTGTGTAATTCATGCGACGGGGTTCGTGGGATGATGGTATGGTTTGATAGCTTCTAGGCCAGAGTTTCCTTTGTCTTCAACGTGTGAAATCAGCACGTCCAAAAATTCGAGCAATACTTGTTTAATGCTTTCATGTTCAATTATTTTATATTGTAGTATTTTATTTATGCATGCTATTTTTTCGTGTCTTAACTGTTTATACACAAAAGCAGAGTGATCTATTCATATTCATGTTTTCTTGTTATCATCATATCATGATTGTTTTGTGATTGTGAGGTATGGATATGAGGGAGGTACATTATTAGGCACGTGGAGAAGCCTCATCGTTGGTATTTCTCTCGTTTACGAGGGTAAGCCATTTTCTATCATTTATTACCCAAGACCTGCACGTGTAGAAAAGTTGTACTTTCGTGACACATGCACACTTATTGTATTTCTTGAGATTCTTAGTTCTATCATACATGTTACTTTCTGATATCAGTTTATCTTATCGCATGATTTTTGGTTCATATCATACATGTTTCTATTGATCATTGGTTCATATGTTTAGTGTTATATTATTTTATATTGTACTTGATTATGATGGCATAGACTTTTACTTGTTCCAATTTCGACTGGATTACTATTTTTCTGCTTTAGATGACATGATTTGTCCTAATGTCTACGATGATTATGTTGGCAAAACTGGCGTCACTGACGTACTAGATTCCTGCATTGATGAGAATTAGCATATTTTCTTCCTTATGCATTCACATTACTTAGTGGATATTAGCTATAGATTCTAGTTTATTTGTTTTATTTATTCTACCGGGTTTGTTCCCGAGACCATTGTGTTGTAGTGGATTACTTGATGACTTTCTTTAGTTATTATTTGAGACTGTTAGATATATTTTTCTTGTGATTATTAGTGACTTAGTTGGGGATGTTATATGCGCGTTGTGCTTGTTATGGACTATTGTTTATTATAGACAGTGTACTACTACCGATGCTACGTAGTAAGATGGACTTGTTCATGTACTCTTGTCCCAAAAGTGGGAGTAGGTCATGACAGTGTCTGAAAAAGTATGGTATAACAATGAGTCATCATACATTCACCTTCGAGTGTTTGGTTGTAATACATTCGTGCATGTACCGAAGAATGAAAGACCCAAACTTGAGCTAAAGAATTGATTGTGCATTTTTGTCGGCTATGGTTGGGATGAATTTGTCTATAGACTCCCGTTGGAAGGAAAGCTTTATAGAAGCAAGGACGTGGTAATCGTCGAGTATTAGACCACGACCAACACTTAGGTTTCTAAGATGCCTTTTGAGACTAAGGAATTGCTAGAGTTAGAGTTATCACACTTTGAGCTGTTTTCAAAGGACACTGTGGAGAATACAATTATGGAGGAGCCCGTACATGAAGATGCTCCAAATCTTGATCATCAGCCTACTGATGGTGGTCAGGGTGACCCTCAGGATATGAGTATGCTGAGAGGTAATTCTTGAAGGAAATGAGTCTGTCCGTATACAAAAATCGCCAGGGGCTCCATTGAGGAGGAGCATGAGAGAGCGTCGTCCATCCATGAGGTACTCACTAGATGAGTACGTGCTAATGACTAATGGGAGAGAGCCGAAAAGCTTAGCAGAGGCGATAGAAGACGAATACAGACAAGAGTGGAAGTAAGCAATGCAGAAGAAAATGAGTTTCTTATAAGAAAACTCTATTTATAAGCTGGTGCAGTTGCCAAAGGGCAAGACGGCTTTGAAAAAATCGATAGGTCTTCAGAGTAAAGTAGACAGAAGATGCGACTCACCCTCGATACAAAGCAAGCATGGTAGTTAAAGGCTACAGTCAGCAGAGGGGCATGAATTTTGATATAATTTCTAGTTGGTCGTCAATTTGTCATCTATTTAGGTAGTGCTAGTATTGATATCCAGTTTCGACTTAGAGGTTGAGAAGGATGGATGTGAGGACGGCATTTTGCTGCGGTGATTTAGATGAGGAGTTATACATAGAGCAACTAAAGGAATTCTGTAAGAAAGGCAAGTCACACTTGGTCTGCCGGTTGAAGAAGAACTTGTATGGTCTGAAGCAAACTCCGAGACAGTAGTACATGAAGTTCTAGTCGTTTATGGAGGAGCATGGTTATACACGGACAAATTCAAATTACTGTGTGTTCGTGAAGTTTTTTTTTCTTCCAAGGATGATTTCATCATATTATTGCTATATGTAGATGATATGATGTTGGTAGATTAGAATGCCTCCAGGATAGAAGATTTGAAGTGCCAATTGGGTGTGGCCTTCTCTATAAAGGATTTGGATGCAACAAAGACTATTCTTGGGATGAAAATCAGCCCAGAAAGAGAGAGAGTGAGAAAGAGTCCAAGCTGTTGTACTTGTCCTAAAAGAAGTACATTCACCGTGTACTTCAATATTTTGGAATGTACATGTCAAAGAAAGTGAGCAACCTAGCCTTTGGAGCTCACTTTAAGCTTATTACTGAGCAGTATCCATTTACCGAGGACAAAAAAAAAAAAAAGATATGGAATGGACTATGTATGCTTCAACATGGGAAGTCTCATGTATGTTATGGTGTGTACGAGGCCAGATATAGCTCATACAGTTGGAATGGTTACCAAGTATCTTTTCAATCCATGAGGTACATTGGAGTGCGGTCAAGTGGATTCTACGATACCTTCAAGGCTCTGCTAATAGGAAGCTTTCATTTGGTAGCGACGAGCCAAAATTGGTCGATATATTACGCTAATATGGCTGCAGATGTAGACACGAGGAGATCGACTTCAGACTAGTATAATGTTCGCTGGTAGAGCAGTTACATGTCAGTCGTAGTTGCAGAAGTGTTTTGTCTTGTCTATGATAGAGGTGGAGTTCATTGCGACGATAGAGGTTTGCAAAGGATTATTGGGATGAAGTTCATGGAGGAAATGAGGTTTTGGCAAGAGCAGTATTTTGCTTTGCGATAGCCAATTAATTTGGAAAGAACCCGACGTTTCATAGTTGTCCAAGCATATTGAAACTCGTATCATTGGATACGCGTGATGTGCTTGAGAAGAAAGATGCGACGCTTGAGAAGGTTCACACACGGAGGACAATGTAGTGGATATGCTCACAAAGGTTCTACCAAGGAGTAAGTTCGAGTACTACAGGAGGATCGTTGGTATGACGAGCTCATCCATCTAGTTGGAAGGGGGGTTATGTTGTTAGTTGGTGGGGGTTCCCAACATACGTGGAGAATATCTGGAGTGCGACGAACGTCATCCGTGTGTTCGAGAAGTTCGGGGTGTCGGAGCAGGTTCAGAGCATAGCAGTTTGAGATTCTGCCATGGCTTGAATGAGTTCGGGCAAACTCGGTCCTTTTTAGTTAGAACTTTTTAGACACATGCAATCATACTCGGTCCAAATTCGGTCCTATTGAATATAAAATAATACTTACAAGTCAATACACGAATCAATTAGGGCCGAACCATGCACAAATCATAAAAATTCTGTCCAAGCTAGGACTACTTGGTGGAAAGGATGATGAGGATAACCGCGAAGCAACTCTGCGATCTGTGGCATGGCTTTGTGTGAAAGCGGACTGTTTTGACTGTAGATACGGTGTCGATGCCGGTGGCGCTACAGGCTGTATCTGCTTTAATACTAATAGTCTAGCATAGAAATAATAAGTTAAAATTATGCATACCTCAAAGTTTCTTAAGCAAGATACATTTGTATGTTATGTTTACTTTTTTTCCTTGTGGCTTCGACATTCTTGGATGGATTTTGAATTTAGTTTTGACAAGAAGGAGCCGTGGCTTTGAGCCTGTCTCATATATTCCAACTAGTCCAGTTATTCCTGAGGTTTGAGTGCTTCACAACTCAAGTCTCCGCCAATTTCCACAACCTTTCTGCATCAAATATGCATGTGTCGATTCCACTTGACAGAGACATATGACTAAGACTTGCTTCTGTTGGTCTCCATCGCATGTACTGGTTATTTACTAAATGCAAGCTTCTCATGCCAGAATTCATATGTCTTCCTCGAAGAACTCTTCAAAATTTTATCGTCGTCCTCTTCTTGACGTGTTGCTCGTAGCTTATTTTTCAAAGTTTGGTATATGAAGGGAAATAGACTGTTCTTTTAAAATAGTGTTCTGTCCTTCCTGATGTTGACAAAAGAAGATTACTTACAATGTGCTCTTGACATACTTCCCTCCTTGAAACCTGCAAAACCATGAACAACCATTCCAAAACAGTAACCTACAGATAAATTGGTATTATCCGCAACTGACAGTTTCGCTCTCTATGCCCATGCTTGTTCTTTGACTGCTATATCTCCCATTATATATAATTGAAAAGAATGGTTCGTTTTCTGTGTGATCGAATTCAACCAGCCAAGATGCGCTAACGTCTCCACCTGCTGATCGACCACCATAGCTAAAAGGTTTTGACCCACTTTATGGCACATAGAAATGTACGAATCAAGCATTGATACTTGAACCATGTGGTATCATCTTAACTGAAAAATACTAATGAACTCTCGTGATGAAAGGCCGTTGGATCAAACTTTCTCACCAGGCTAAAGAGTTTCTGTAAATAAAAAAATTTTTAGTTCACTTTCAATGTTAATGTTAGTAGAATTCACGTGTCACATCCATATTACAAGTTATTATTTGAGTTGTTAAACGAGTTTTTTTTAGTCCAATTGATTTTTATCTTTATGTATCTTCCAAATTAAATTCAGATAATTTAGTCGCAGTAAACATGAAGTTTTGTTTCTTTGAAGATATAGGATATTTTGTTATGGACTTTTAGTCAAGGATCATGAATTCTAATTCTTCCTTCTCCTTCAGTTCCTTAAAAGAATTGGCCTTCGCCATCAATTATTCCTTTATATATATATATATATATATATATATATAATATATATATATATAGCAAATGACCTCTAGCCTAGTGGTTAAGAGAGATGCATGCGGCCCAAGTGGTCGGGAGTTCGAGCCTCAGTGGAGACGAGTTCGCCACAAGTACCCATTGCTTCAATATATATATATATATATATATATATATATATATATATATATATATATATATATATAATATATTTCGGCCGTAATTTAAATGTTAATATTAATGTTAATGTTAATATTAATGTTAATATTAACATTAAATACTAAAATTAACATTAAACTTAACATTAAAATTAAAATTAAAATTAATATTAACATTAATATTAACATTAACATTAATATAAAAATAAAAATAAAAATAAAAATAAAAATTAATATTAATATTAATATTAATGTTAATATTAACATTAACATTAATATTAACATTAAATTACGGCCGAGAGTGAGGGATTTTTAAGGGGGTTTTCTAAGGGGGGCTTTTGATCCGCTTCCCCATATATATATATATATATATATATATATATATATATATATATATATATATATATATATATATATATATATATATATATGGATCAAAAGCTCCCCTTAGAAAATTCCCTAAAAACCCCCTCACTCTCAACCGTCCATTTAATGTTAATATTAACATTAATGTTAATATTAACATTAATGTTAATATTTATGAATTTATTTCTATTTAACGTGAGAAGATGCATATGTAGTACAACTCATTTTTGAGCGTTTTCAAGTCACATTATAATAGTAGAGACTAGTTAATTCAAGTGTGTTTTACCGTACAAAAAAATCTATAATATTTTAAAAAAATTAGATAAAAATTTAAATTATATTAAAATATTTTAAATATGATTTGAATATGTTTTAGTTAGGATTTATTAAAGATATGTTTTTTAGAATTTTAGATATGTGTTTAGTTAGATAATACATATACTTAGTTTAAATATAATTTGAATATTGAATATATTTTAGGATTTGTCATATGTTTACATAGTTAGAAAGATATATTTTTTTCCCCTTAATTAGCTGAAGAGATACCTTTGTCGTAGTTAGAATTTTTTTAATTTATTTTAATTTTTTTTTTTTAGTGGAGGATATACATAAGGCTTGAACATGTCATTTTTGAACCGTTTCTAAGCCAACATTATAATAGCAGAGATAGATATAAGAATTGGCTCTCACGAACATTCAATTATTCATGATATGTGAGATCATCAGTTTAAATATCCACACAATTTATCCAAGTTATATGCAAATCATGTGACATAAAGTGACATCCATGCTAGCTAGAGATAACAAAAGCTGTAACTTTAAACCCCAAATGTTGAACATTGTGTGATCCGAACCAGAGTTGATCGATGATGAGGTTAGAACTAAATCTATTGTGACTGCACTGTTGGACTGCTGACGAGGTGACACGTGGCAGTTATTAGGATCCAGTTGTTGCTGAGATCTTGGGTGTTTGACACCCGTTCATAGGCATGACCGAGTCATTGACATGTGGCACGTGTACGTTGCTCGAAGATCTCTATTTGTTAAAATCGACTGAATTTGATGCGCTAACTTGGTTCAACATGTGAGGAAACGGGCCACATGGCCTCTGGGCGCATGAAAGGTGTAATCAAATCAAGCTACGTATGTTCTGACATAGGCATAGAAAATGACGCTTCGTTTGCTGTGTAACCGTCGACTGCACGTTTCTCGAGGCGCATGCTACATCGTGATCGAGCGACAGCTGACATCTGCATTAAATGTTGATGAGGCTATGTTAGCATTGACTTTGGGGGCGTATCATTTTTTTTTTGGCCCAATTATGTTTGGGGGAGCATTGTCTTTGGTCAACTTCGTGAAGCACTGCCGCTGTATGTGGCATGAGATTCGAAATAATAAATTTTGATTGAAATTAGTCAAAATCGATGTGGCAGATTCATCGCCATTAATGTGAGATTCATCACATTAATTTCAGAACTTTTGACCGACTGCCACTTGGCGCATGGGTCTGACTGTGCTTTGGCTAGGGGTTGAGAGAGAGATTTTACTAATTCTCTTTGCATCCAACTCACTACTAAAATAAGCCAAATCAGCGACGTCCAGATACGTCGCTAATTAAGGAAAATACGTTGCTAAAGGTAATTAGCGACGACTTTAGCGACAGAAAATGAAGGTCGCGAAAAAGCTAGTCGCAGATGACAAATTCGTCGCCCTACGTCGCTGTTTGCGACGTCACCACAATGTCGCTGGGTCGTCGCAAATTTGGCGATGTAGGGCGACGAATAGAAATGTCGCCAAATTAGCGACGTTGTGCGACTACGTAGCGACGTCATTCCTTTTTTATGTGCTGACATGTCATGCATGCCACGTCAGCAGTTTAGCGACGTATGGCGACCAAATTAGCGACGTCAACTCTATGTCACATCAGCTACTTAGCGACGGATTGCGACGTGACGACGCTAATTAGTGACGTCTGTTTACGTCGCTATACGTCGCAGAACGTCGCTATACGTCGCAGATATTATAAAATGTTTTTAAAAAAATATGTTTGGTATTTTTGTTATACTGTGTGTCTGTGTTTACAGACACACATCATCACAAAAATACCAAATATATTTTTTTAAAAATTGGGCAGCACCTCCTTTGTATATCATATCATCGCTTATATAGGTATATTTGTCATCCCCGTCGCAGATATCACAAAGTAAATATCACAATGAAAATACCAACAAAGTAAATATCACAAAGTATTATCCAACAAACATACATGTCCAAAATGGAGGGCAAATAAGAATGAAAATCAGTGTACAGAACGGTCAATGGGCCCATAGGGCCAATACATACAAAAATAATAAAAAAATCTACTGGATCACTGACGACCCCTGCCGTGCATCTCATACTGCTCCTGTGTGAGCGGCACCGTAGGGGCAGTAGGAGGCAGTGCAATGTTTGGAGTCGGCGCCGTCGATGGACCGGGAGGACGTATCTGCTCTAGCTCTCGAGGTCGCTCACTATGCGCAGCAAGGGTACTCACCATCCTCTGAGTACTCTCCTCAATCGAAGTTTGTACCTGAGTGAGTGAGACAGACATAGTCCTCTGCGATCCCTCCAGCTCGACCTGTCTACGCTCTGTACGCTACGTAGACACGGTGAGCGTGTGCAAGCTGGCAGCTGTAGCCTGCTACAGACTCATCAGCTCCTGTATACTGTGCTCGACCGCATCAAATCGTCCAATGATCATCGGATCGTCGGATCTTCGCTCTGCGGTATGGTGATCAGAAATCTGCTGCTGCAACTCGCGATGCAACTCGTCGATCTAGCGACCAATATCCTGATCTCGTGATGACGCCTGCGAAGCTGGAGACTGCGCACTGACAGAGGGGGCCAGGGATGACGTACTCTGAAGCCAAATAGGCGCCGTAGGATCCCATACCGTAGTACGTACCCTTCTGAAGACTGCCAACGGCGGTCATCCAGAGGTCGTCCTGCGATAGAACTTTAGGCGGCTGGGAGGAAGTACCAGCCCCTCCCTCTGCTGGCGCACTAGCAGCAGCAGCCGCCTCCTCTTGTAGCCGAAGAAACTCGGCCTAAAATAATGTTTGCTAACGTGTAAGTGTTTGCTAAAGTCTATATTGATATCTATTTTTCTGTTTTCTAAATTATAGTAAATTAATATAAAGAATAGAACGTACATATGCCTGCGTCGTCCTCTCGTCAATGAACTTCCCAGCCCTCCGATGGGTGACCAGGAAGACGGTCACCATGTTCGGGTCCTCACCCTTTTTTACCTGTTAAAATATATTATCTATTATTAGTATTAAACATTCTATCCAACTATATATAAAATAATATCCGTCATAGGAAACGTACCAGACGACAAAAATGCTCCGTCATCGGAATGGAGTCACCACAACCACTTACTGGCGCTCGACCGCGCCACCTTGGCCTTGTCAGACCGTCATAATATCAACTAATTACAACCACAACTAGTACTAAATAAGTCTCCTAGTATGATATAGAGGTAAATAAATAGTATACTAGATTGACTGACACTCGACTGAACACCCTCTGGACACATACTCAAGCCTATACTACACAGTCACACACCACTCTACTATACTCACATAGACACACATAATTGTTACCTTATTATATATATAAATATATATAAATATAAATAAATATATATATATATATATATATATATATATATATATATATATATATATATATATATATATATATATATATATATATATATATATATATATATATATATATATTACACACACTAACACACTCTCAAACACTACACAAACCTATAGCTAATGCATACACACACTAATATCTATATTCCCATATACATTTAGTATCACACACTAATCAATTAATCTCAACTCTACACACACACACACACACACACACACACACACACATATGTGTAGCTATATTTACCTTATAACTTAGTATCTTGAGATACCCAATCCTTACCTACACTTGGTAATTACAATAATTCTCTCTCTAATACTAGCTAATGATCTAACAATGTACTCCATCCCCGATCGGGTTTAAATTTTTATCCTCGTCCCCGTCTCCGTTTAACAATGTACTCCCCGTCCCCGTCCCCGTCCTCGCAACCTGCCCCATTAACACTTTTGGGAGTGAATTTTTTGTCCCCGTCCCTGTTAATAATTTTTTCTTTATAGTATAAACTATTTCATTCCAAAATTTTTTACAAGACAATGTTGATAAACATTCACACACAAGACCAACAAGAAATTTTGATGTATATCATCTAACTCTCTATCTCGATTCCCTTGTAATTACTCGTATTGTTCAATGCATCTCTCTTATTTCTCAAATACTATATACATTATCATCACTATCCTCCTTAGCTCTCTCTCCCTCTCATGTCCTTTTTAAACATTCATGTGCACCACATGCACACAAACATCCACTAGATTCCTCAAGGCCTTTGTTGCCTCTAATGAGTTCAATCACAAATCTTTCCCTTCTCATCATCTTCATTTCATTCTTATACACCAAAGAACGTATTTATTATCAATATATTTTCCATTCATTAAAACTTTATCCCTTCACCCATTTTATACTAACGATCACATCACCACAGGAGGTATAAAAAGGAGGGTAACCGCACCCGATGGTGATTAACTACATAACTATACATACTCATTTCACACAAACTTTCCAGTTCTTCTTCCTTATTCTTCACTCTCTCACACACACATAGCAAGAGAATATGATCCTCTCTTCCGTTCCCGCATACCCCTACATACCCATCACTATATTAGAGAGACAACCATTTTCTATATTGTCGGAGGTCGACTGTATTGGACGCGACATGGAGGAGTCCAAACATCGCCAGTGGACGTGTGTGTGTGCCCGTTTGTGTGTCCGTGTGTGTGTATGTGTGTCCGTGTGTGTGTGTGTCTCTCTGTGTGTGTGTGTGTGTGTCCGTGGGAGGAGGAGGAGGAGGAGGAGGAGGGAGAGAAGTTAGGTTAGGGTTTACCTGAGGAAGAGGAGGAGTAGCTCGGATTGGGAGTGGAGGAGCTCGAGGAGGAGGAGCTCGACGGGGGAGGGGGGGGTAGGGGTCGCCGGGGGTGGAGGGAGTCGCCGGGGGGAAGGGAGTCGCTGGGGGGTGGGAATTTGTCGTCGGGGGGAAGAGCTCGAAATTAACTTTTGAGTGAGGGAGAAAAAGGAAGCAGCGTGCCCTAAGTAAAAAAGTTAGCGACGTGAAGAGTAGACGTCGCTAAACGTCGCAAACATTTTAATATATAGCAACATATTTTAATAATATGTCGCTGAACGTTGCTATTCAGCGACGTAATCTATCTAATGTCGCTGGATGTCGCTATTCAGCGACGTTTTGCGATGTCTATAGAAATGAGTCGCTATATTACATATCTAGCGACGTAATTTTATTCCGTCGCTAAATTCCGTCGCTAATTTAGCATATTTTAGTAGTGACTCCATGCTCGAACCCGACTTGGCTTTTGATGGCCGTGAGCCGCCTCCTTGGCGCGTCAGTCGGCTATGGGTTGTAGATCTTTCGCTCAAAGAAGCAATCGTTCTGATGAAGAAAACTATCAGAGTATTGAGATACGCCTGACTGTTCATTGGCAGAGTCGTTCATGCTCGTGCAACATCTTGACTGTGTTCTGTCCTAACACAACGTCGAGTGCCAATATGTTGATTACGAGGTTTAGGTTGGTTGCTAACCCAAACTCTGTTCAACCAACGTCTTATTCACATGTTAGACGAGCTGTGCCGGCTGTCTGCGACTTATTCACATGGTCGAAGATAAGGTCAAGTGGTGCACCTATGGTGCCTGCTGCCAGAGGCTCATCCATATGGCAAAAGACAAGGTTAAGTGGTGCGCTTGCTACCAATATATGACAAAAGTGATGCGCCTACACTGCCAGTAGCTCATACCCATAGCAGAAGTGCTGCGCCCTTTTTTGGATAATCTAGAGTAGGCTTTTTTCATATAGACTTATGTAATAATATATTTCCAATGAGTGAAAATAGATTTCCAATGAATGAAAATCTTTTTCTCTGCACTTTTGTTTCTGCCATTTTGGGGATGCGCCAACTTGGTTGTGACGTCTGGCGCATGCTGTTTGCAGCGCATAGGGATGAGCTTATGTGCATTTTTGTGTTTGGAGCGCATAAATTCTATGCTTCTACAAGTATAAACCTCGATGTTTGCTCTTCTCTACTCGTTTACTTTACGCAATTTTATACTGTTGTCTTATTACAGTTGCTTAATTGCTACTTAGTTTTTAATTAGGAATTATTATTCCGCTGTACTCTATTAACCTCCCTCTAGAGGTGCTCTACGGTCGTACAATATGATATTAGACTTGACCTGTATTACTTAAAAATGACATCTCTAGTTAAGTCCAGGACAAATTTTAATTATACCTTAATTTCTCACCTTTTATCTGATGTGGGACTAAATTTTCTTTACAACTTTTTTTTATGTCATCACTAAACTTGAGCGCGCAATCGGATACGAGATAAAACCCAACACCAACATGTAATGATACCAAATGTTCCCTTTTCTTAACTAAACTGATCTCAACACCAACTTTGTCATAAAGATTGATGAGTAAAATTCTCTTTTTCTCAAGAAAAGGATGAGATGGAGTAGATTATAGCCAAATTTTGTTAGAATTACTTGAAAAAGACATCTCTAGTTAAGTCCATGACAAATTTCAATTATCTACACCTTATACTTTCAATTTTCATCTCATATAGAACTAAACTTTCTATACAACCTTTTGATATCAGCACCGAATTTGAACGCACAATCGGATGCAAGATACAACCCAACAGGAATATCTAACGACACCTATTTGTTCCTTTTCCTTAACTATCTTAACACCAACTATGTCATAAAGATTGCATGAGTAAAATTCTCTTCTTCTTTTTCAAGAGAAGGATGAGATGGAAGTAATTACTAGAAAATACATCTCTAGTTAAGTCTAGGATAAATTTCAATTATTTATATTTTATGCTTCCACTTATCTGATGCATGTGAAATAAACTTTCTATACCACTTCTTTTTTATGTCATCACCAAACTTGAATGCACGATCCGATACGAGATACAACCCGACACCAACATTATAATGACACCTAAGTGTTCCTTTTTTTTTCCTTGACTAAACTGATTTTAACACCAATTTTGTCATAAAGATTGCAGGAGAATTTTTTTTTCCAAGAGAAGGTTGAGATGGAGTACTTCACAATCAAATTTCGTTAATATAAGATAAAATATAATTAAATAGCACAACAAAAAGTTCATTAATATAATAATATGTGATAAAGTTAAAATGATTGGATTGAAAACCCCCGCACCCCCTAAAAATGTTAATTTATTGACATTTTATGTTAATTATCCATATGTTTTATACTTATTGTACTATCCCTACTTTGAAACTAATTATACGGCACACTCAATATTTTATATTTTTTTATAGAAAGTTATAACACTAATCACTTCTATGCTTATATATAGAGGTAATCTGTGTAATTAGTGTTTTTTTTTTTTGAAATCCAACACACGATTGGGGGGCTCAAACCTCCCCCCCCCCCCCCCCCCCCCCCGGGTGTCCACTCCACTACCATTAGGCTAGATAGTTCGAATTCGGTTCCATGTCTTTGTCCTCGTTAGAATTACATAAATATTTTTTTTTTGAAGCAATACAGTGGTAGAGTTTTGGTGCCCCTTTATTCTCCACTATTCTTGTCTTCCAACATATGCTTATGCTTGGCTCCATTTCATTGTCATTGTTGGAATAACATAAATATTCGACCCTTGCACTCACTCACCCACAGTTCTAGAATTTTGATTCAAGAACTTTAATATAGTGTTAGCATTACTCTGATTCAAATTATTTACACATTTTAAGTAGAATTGATCACTTGGGTCTAGTTGGCTTGCAATGTTCTGTGTACGAGGATCGAAAGCGTGGACGTATTCGCACCTTAGTAATCTCAAAACTTTGTTGAGAGTCAATAAGGGACTTTTAGTCCCACATCGGAATATGTAGTATGTAGAGGAGCTAGACTCCCCATATATAGTGAAGTAGTCAATCAATAAAATTATCCAACCATTATTTTCTACATGGTATCAGAGCCATAACTCTCTCTCTCTCTCTCTCTCTAAAAAAACAAATTTTTTTTTAGCAGTCACCCCCCCCCGACGCAGCAGCTCCCCGACCCCCCCGACCCGACCCCCCCGACGCAGCCCCCCTGACCCCCCCCCCCCCCCCCCCCCCCGACGAAGCCCCCCCGACCCCCCCCCGATGCAGCACCCCGACCCCCCCCCCCGACGCAGCAGACCCCGACCCCCCCCCCCCCCGACCCCCGACTCCAGAACCCCGCCTCCCAGCAGCAGCCGCCCCCCTCCCTCTCAGCAGCACCCCACCCCGCCCCGACCCCCCCGACCCCCCGACTCCAGAACCCCGCCTCCCAGCAGCAGCCCCCCCCACTCCCTCTCAGCAGCACCCCACCCCGCCCCCCTCCTCCCTCTCTCGACATGGATACCCTAACCCTAGCCTCTCTTGACATGGAACCCTAACCCTAGCCCTAGCAGTCCCATCCAAACCCTAACCCTAAACCTAGCCGTCCAAAAAAAAAAGAAAAAAAAAAAGCGTATTTCGAAGACGGTCGAGATGTCAAATTCTTTATTTGCACAGACTCTGCTCCTAGATTGCGCCGTTTGGAACTAACAAATATTTATTTTGTTATTCCTCATTCACATCGGGATCTATACAGCGACTGATCATGTCTTCTCTGGTGTCCTGACGTGTTCACTTTACATGCGCGCGCCGGTGTTGGCCAAGTTAGTAGCGCATTCGTAAAGTCTCTGACGTCGAAGAAGACGAAGACGACGAAGTTCGACGAGGAAGACGATGAATAGGGTTCACAGTTGCCGAGGCCATGGATTCGATCAGTGGCAAACTGACGGCCGAAGAGATGAAGGCCTTAGTTGATGATATCTTATCAAAAAGATTAACCGAGGTAACCCCACGTGTGATCCATACTGATGTGGATCCGTCCCCTTACAAAATGGGAAAATTGGAGAAGCTGGAGACGAAGTTGGAAGGAACATCCAACTACTTGAAGTGGTCGCGGCAGGCGATGCGGACACTGAAGGGACGTGGCTTGGTTGGCTATGTCACTGGCCAAGCCAAGGCGCCAGCCGATCACTCCACCAAGGAGTTTGCTGTTTGGGAGATTGTCAACAACGTCGTGGCTGGGTGGTTGACTGTCTCTTTAACCGACCAGGTGTCGGGCAATGTCGAGGCTATGGAGGCTGCTGCTGATATATGACAAACTCTAAAAGATATGTACTTCGGCTCCGGCAACCCTATGCGAGTCTTTCAACTGCAAGATAAACTCGATAGGGTGGCCCAAGATGAACGTACCATCTCTGAGTACTCGGCCCTGTTGAAGAAGTATTGGTCTGATCTGGATCATTATGATCCTCTTGGGATGGAAGATGCACAAGTCGAACCGGCATTCGCGAAGTACTTTCAGACGTTCCTGGCTTATATTTCCCGACAGCGTATGATAAAATTCCTAAAGGGACTACACCCTGTATTTGAGCAGAGACGGAATATCCTCCTATCCCAACCCACGCTTCCGACCTTGGAAGAAGCTATAGCTGTCATGACACAGGAAGAAGCTCGACTGAAGTTGATGCCCAACAAGGGCTCCTACCAGGGGGAACAAGCCGCGGTTGACAAGTCTGCCCTTGTTGCCTTCAATCAACCTCCATCTATGGGTGGTGTTTGCCACAATTGTGGTAACTCCGGACATTACATCCGATTTTATCCAAAACCCTTGTGCAATCAGTCTACTGATCGAGGACGGGGTCGTGGAGGCCGACGTGGTGGTAGAGGAGGATATGCTGGTAGACGGGGCGGACACAAAGCAAATCTGGCGGAGGAAGGGGGAGAGAATCAACTGGCTGAAATAACCTGGCTTGAGCGGGAGTTCCTTGAGAAGTTGCGAGGCACAAAGCTGGGTTCGGTCGACTGTCCTGGGGCGTCTTCAACCTCGGGAGATCATATCACTTGCTTTGCCCAAACCAGCACCGATGATTCTGCACGTGCTCTTGCATCTATCCATCAGCTAGGATGGATTATGGACTCTGGGGCATCTCGCCATGTCACGGGGTCCCGTGGTGCATTTCAGGAATATACTCACCTACCATTGTCGGAGAGTATTCAGACCGCTGATGGTACATCAAGCCCTGTAATGGGTAAAGGTACTGTCGCATGCACCCCTTCCATCATTCTAACCAATGTCCTATATGCTCCGTCTTTTCCTGTCAATCTCCTATCCATTAGTGCCATTATACTTGATCTTAACTGTACTGTTTCCTTTGACATTCCTCAGGTGACTTTTCAGGAGAAAGGGACAGGACGACGACTTGGGACGGACACATGGCATAAGAGGCTGTGGTATTTAGACAGGACTGGACTGGACAACATATTGGCATTCTTGGTAGCAGACGCACCACCAGAAGCTTCCTGTCGCAGTGTTGAAGCCGACTTGCTACTCTACCACCAGCGTGTCGGTCATTCTTCTTTTAAAGTTATTAGTCGAATGTATCCGTCCTTATATCAAAGGGCTAATAAAGAGAAGTTATTTTATAATGCTTGTGAGTTGGGAAAACATACCAGGAGTACGTATGTGAGCACGGGGAATAGGAGTTCAGCTGCTTTTGACATGATACATTCAGACGTATGGGGCCCTTGTCCTACAACTGGTATTAACGGCTTTCGATGGTTCGTCAACTTTATTGACTGTTATACCCGCATGACATGGGTCTATCTTATGAAAAATAAAAGTGATGTCCTTGAGGCCTTTCAGGACTTTCATCGACGGATGGAAACACAATATGGCGCTAAAATTAAGTATTTCCGGTCAGACAATGGGACGGAGTATACTAATAAGCGGGTTGCTGAGTATTTTTCCACTCATGGAATACTTCATCAAACTTCATGTGCTTATACTCCGGCCCAAAATGGTGTGGCGGAACGAAAAAATAGACACCTGCTGGAAGTCGCACGGACGATGATGCTGGCTATGAATGTCCCGAAACACTTATGGGGGCAGGCTATATTGACGGCCTCTTATCTTATCAACAGAATGCCATCTCAAGTATTAGACTGGAGGACACCGTTGGAAATGCTTACTGGGGCAACTACATACACTGTTCCACCAAAAGTCTTTGGATGTGTGTGCTTTGTCCAAGATAATCGGCCAGGCGTTGGCAAATTGGATCCTAGGGCAGTTAAATGTGTCTTCATCGGTTACACGACAACTCAGAAGGGTTATGCCTGTTGGAGTCCGGTCGAGCGGAAGATGTTTGTAAGCATGGACGTTACTTTCAGAGAACTCGAACCATACTATGGTTCGGATGAAAGTTCAACATTTGGTGACACACCTAACACAGATGGTGTTAGATGTGAGGGGGAGACAATAAGCCCAAATGTGGTCGTCGGATCGGTTCCGTGTCCGATTGTAGAAAACTGGACGAAAGGGGGAGAGCACAGTGACTCAGATACAGACAATGAAGAAGAAGATCCATATGTTACGCAGGGAGAGCAGCAGACAAGGAAAAAGGAGCTCCAAGTCTACAGAAGAAGACAACAGAAGTCCAGTACTGTGCCTATGCCGTGCCCTGTGCCTACTGTACCAAGCCCCTCGTCTACTCCTGCTCCAACTCCTGAAGATGTTGCCTCCACACTGAATCACTCGGATTCTGATGCGGATCTCTCCGACTCGGATGGTATGATCTCTCCACCACCTATTGCTCTCTTAAGGAGATCTTCTCGCATCAATACGGGTAAGGCTTCTGCTCATTTTGATGATTACGAACATGACATTGCCAACTTCTTGTCTTATTCTAACATTTTTTTGAATTATCGAGCCTTCATTGCATCGTTAGACTCTACTTCGTTGCTCAAGTGTTAGCAGGAAGCAAAGAAAGATCCAAGGTGGAAAGCTGCAATGATGGAAGAACTTGGGGCACTGTAGAAAAATAAGACATGGGAGCTGGTTCCATTACCCAAAGGGAAGAAAGCTGTGGGATGCAAATGGATGTACACAGTAAAAGAGACGCCAGAAGGAAAAGTAGAGCGGTACAAGGCGAGGTTGGTTGCAAAAGGATTCACACAGTCATATGGAATAGACTATGATGAGACATTTGCCCCAGTAGCAAAAATGAGCACCGTGAGAACTCTGGTCTCCATTACAGCGAACTATGGGTGGAAGCTGTACCAGCTGGATGTGAAGAATACCTTTCTTCATGGGGACCTGCAAGAAGAAGTATACATGGAGCTCCCGCCTGGGTGCTATGCGACGGAATCAAACGGAGGGATGTCGCAAGAAAAGGTGTGTAAACTGAAGAAGTCACTATACGGGCTCAAGCAATCTCCTCGAGCCTGGTTTGACAGATTCATAAAGGCTGTTACAGGCATGGGATACCTTCAAACAAATGCAGATCATACGGTCTTCCTCTAGCATACAAGAGGCCACATCACTATACTTGCTGTATATGTGGATGATATAGTGATCACAGGTGATGATGAAGTTGAGATCACTAAGCTGAAGTCAAAACTCGCGAAGGAGTTTGAACTGAAGGATTTAGGAGCGATGAGGTACTTTCTAGGTATCGAGGTGTGTGAAGGCGAACAAGGAATTGTTCTCTCACAGAGAAAATACACACTAGATCTGTTGAAGGAGACAGGGATGCTGGGATGCAAAGCAGCGGTCACTCCAATTGACCAGAAGTGCAAGTTAGGAGCAGAAGCAGGAGACCCCATTGATCGTGAAAGATATCAAAGACTTGTAGGGAGAATGATTTATCTGGGACACACTCGCCCTGATATCTCATTCGCGGTGAGTGTAGTGAGTCGCTACATGCATGATCCAAGAAAGGGTCATATGGAAGCAGTATTTCAGATCTTGAGGTATCTGAAAGGAACGCCGAGAAATGGGCTATGGTTCAAGAAGAATGGACGCATAGAAGTTGAGGGATACTGTGATGCAGACTGGGCGAGCTGCATAGACGACAGAAGGTCTACCACGGGATACTGTATTTTTGTAGGAGAAAATCTGGTCTCATGGAGAAGCAAGAAACAGTCTGTGGTAGCACGTTCGACAGCTAAAGCAGAATACAGAGCAATGGCTCTGGGCGTGTCAGAGTTGCTGTGGGTGAAAGCATTGCTGACAGAGTTAAAGCTAGACAAGGGGGCACCATTACGTCTTCTGAGCGATAGTCAAGCTGCAATAAGTATAGCTAACAATCCCATTCAGCATGACAGAACGAAGCACATCGAGATTGATCGATTCTTCATCAAGGAGAAGCTGGAACAAGGGATACTGAAGATTGACCATGTCCGCTCAGAAGAACAAGTTGCAGACTGTCTGACTAAGGGTCTTAGTTCATTAAGTCTGTCGAAGCTATGTAACAAGATGGGGATGATCAATATCTATTGCCCATCTTGAGGGAGAGTGTTGAGAGTCAATAAGGGACTTTTAGTCCCACATCGGAATATGTAGTATGTAGAGGAGCTAGACTCCCTATATATAGTGAATTAGTCAATCAATAAAATTATCCAACCATTATTTTCTACAAACTTATTATTGTTTCATTTACAAATACCACATACTTGCTAGCATTGAATTATTGATAATTATTTATTCGTATATTGGTTTCTATATACGACAATCAACAAAGTGTCCAAAATACGAGAAAGCGTGCACCGACAATCAATACATTTTTGTTCCGTTCGCATTTGGCACATTTGTTTTCTAGCACCAGACGTTGTGGAGCTTCTTAAGAGAGTCCTAAATGTTATGCACAACAATATCATGTCTCCCAGGTCTATGGATGTAGTGTTTAAGAGGATTGGTTTTGCCATCCAAAAAGGACTGGCGGTACAGCTTGTTGCCCGCTTGCCATCTATTTCAGTGTAATCTTTCTCTTAAAATAAATAAATAAAGTACATAGTTTCTATTATCTATTTCTGAAATAGGTTAACTACACGGACCTTTCTACGTTTCATGAGTATTATAGAGACTACTCCTATTCCCAAAATAATTACACTGACCATCTCTCTCCTTATAAATTTTATTAATCATATGAGCAGTCAGTGTTATTAGTTTCTATAGAAAATATAAATTATAGGATAATCCGTCTAATTAGTTTCAAAGCAGGAGTGGTTCGGATAATAAGTATAAAAGATAGAAATAGTTAATATAATTAACCCTAGTGAAATTTATCATGTATAGACCCTACGCTAGTCTCTCACGCGAACCTTACTAAAAAATGGTACCTTCTTGTGCTTTTAAAAGTGTCTTTAAGTCTCTCTCTCTCTCTCTCTCTCTCTCTCTCTCTCTATATATATATATATATATATATATATATATATATATATATATATATTTCCTCTCTTGCTCCCACATATAAGTTTGAAAAATGGTTGCTAGAGCATTGTTCAGTTTTGGACCGAAAATAAAATTGAATAAAACATTCAGATCAGAAAAAATATTGATTCATTTTTGGTTTTTAAAATACTAAAAATATCAATTCAGTTTTTTGTTTCGATTTTAGATTTTTGTTTCGGTCCAAAAACAAAAATCGAATAAGACTTACGCAACTATATATTTACCCTCAAATTTATGTATATTTTATGATTAAAAATGTATATATATTTTAAAAATAATAATTTTATGTATGTGTTTTAAAGTCCACTTCTGATAATTTAATAACGGATCTTTGGGTCAAACTTTGAAATACAAACGTATGTATGAAAATATTATTTTTAAATATAATTTAACTATAATCCAAAATTTGAGACCAGATCATTATTAAAAATAGCCAAATCAAACAAAGCAAAGCATCAGTTTACTACGATTTCGGTTATAGCTTGGTTTTGAATTTGTAGAAGTTCAATTTATTTGATTTTGATTATTTTGATTCGGTTGAGATCCAATAAACCCCTAGTTGCTAGGAGACGCTCAAACTAGCTTTTCTAGCTTCCCCTCACTTGCTTAATCTTCGTCAACAAGAATACCCCTACTAAAGAAGGAGCAAAATCAAATAGTGTAGTTTGACCATCTTGCCAAATCTAAACCTTATTGATTTCAAAACAAAACAATTACAAGTTGGCTCATTCTCAACTGAAATTTCCTCATTGATTACAATAACAATGCCTATTCTAACTCTTCTTTGCCGTCTCGAGATGGTTCAAATTCATATTCAAATCAAAGCGATTGCGTTTAGTTTGACATTTTACATAACCGTCTTAAAAAGAGTCCTAAAATATTGCAAGTGCTGCCCTTAGCATGATGTCTTGCCCGAATTCATCTCTAGGGATATATAATAATTATATTCAATCACTTGAAATGGATTTGCATACGTACTCTAATCTTAATTCGATGTGCCTTGATCAACAACTGTACAATTGAAAGAGCAGTACTATGTTACTCGCGGGTTGGACTGCGGTCGTGGCCTGCAGACCACGTGTTACCCCTCCATCGGAGGCGAGTGCTAAATTCACGGACGTGGGCCGATGGATACAGAGGGGAATGAAAGGGTAACCACCACCACCACCACCACCACCACCCCCCCCCCCCCCCCCCCCCCCCCCCACACCCACCCACACACACACACACACACACAAAGAAAAAAAAATTCCGAAATTGAAAACATCTAGTAGGTTAGCAAGCAAGCAAAAGTTCAGGCCTTTGTCAATACTTCTACTGAGTTCCTCCTCTCCACAGGTGTGCTTGGACTTTCTAAACCATATGAAACTCGTTTGACAAAAAAAACAAAGAATTTCCGAAATTGAATACTTCTACTGAGTTCCTCCTCTCCACAGGTGTGCTTGGACTTTCTAAAACATATGAAACTCGTTTGACAAAAAAAAAAAAAAAAGAATTTCCGAAATTGAAAACATCTAGTAGGTTAGCAAGCAAGCAAAAGTTCAGGCCTTTCTCAATACTTCTACTGAGTTGCTCCTCTCCGTAGGTGTGCTTGGACTTTCCAAAACATATGAAACTCGTTTGACAACTTGAAGCTGTATTTCTGAAAGATGTTAAAGTTTTGTTTATAAATAATATAATATATAAAATATTGTAAATCTTCTGTCGTTGAAGTTGTAATTCATGCATCATCGATCATTTATTGTGTAAGATACAATGCTTGTAGTTGAGTTATTTTTTTGGCCTAAGTATCGTTATAAATTTTCCCGCAAATCTGTAATATTATAATGTATCTCTCATTATAATACTATAATAAGAGATACATTATAATATTATAATATTATAATACGGCTTAGAAACGACCCGGAAATGAGTTGTACAACTCATATATATCCTCCATTAATTAGAAATTTTTTTTTCTGGCTACCATATATATATGTATCTCTCACCTAGTTAAGAAGAAAAAATAAAAATTCTAAAATCCTTTAACTACATAAACATAAAATCCTAAAATATATTCAATATTCAAGTTATATTTAAACTAAGTACATGGTATTATTTAACTAAATATTTTTTCAAAATTCTAAAAGTATATCTATAACAAGTCCTAATTAAAACTATATTTAAATCAAATTTAAAATATTTAATATAATTTAAATGTTTATTTAATTTTTTGATAATATTATAGATTATTATTTTTGGTACCTATTGTTGATGCTTTCTTTACATGGAGAGAGCTTGCTCTCAACATGCCTTGTAAAAGTTTAGTTCCACATCGAAAATGCACCATGAGTTATCTCAACATATATACTTGGTTGTGTTGTTGAGAGTTGCACATGGGGTGGTGACCCTAAGGAGGGAACCATGTGGGTGATTTTACTAGGAGGTAATAATAAGGCTCCAAGGATTAAGCATTAATGCTTTTGTCATTCTCTTGGATTAATTTCATTTGGAGTTAAGCCCCAAAGGGGCTTAGCGACTCGGACTCGGGCTCGGACTCATGGGCTCATATGCGGCTCATGCGGTCCATGCGGCCAGGCTACTGCTGCTGCTGCTGCTGCCGTCGCATGGAGGGCTCCGCTGACTGTGCAGGCTACAAGTCAGTTATGGAAAGACTGATTCAATTTGAACTAATTTCGTTTCCATCTTTGTGGGATTTGAAATTAATTTCGTTTCCATCTTTGTGGAATTTGAATTAATTTCGTTTCCATCTTTGTGGGATTTGAATTAATTTCGTTTCCATCTTTGTGGGATTTGAATTAATTTCGTTTCCATTTTTGTGGGATTTGAAATTAATTTTGTTTTCATCTTTGTGGAATTTTAATTAATTTCGTTTCCATCTTTGTGGGAATTGAATTAATTTCGTTTCCATCTTTGTGGGATTTAAATTAAGTTCGTTGCTATCTTTGTGGGATTTGATTCAATCTTTCCATAACTAAAGAGGCGACTAGGGTTTCCACCCTCTCTCTATATATACTCTCTTCTGGCCTCCTTTGTGGAGTACTACGAATTTTATAAGTCAGAAGAGAGAGAGAGAGAGAGAGAGGGAGAGAGAGGAAGCTGCTGCCGCCATTGCAAGTCCATCCGAGGAGTCAGAACAGAGGTTACTTCGAACGTTCCACAAGTTCTTTAACTTGCTGGTTCCTGGAAGTAATTCGTGTGGGGCGAATCTTGCTTTGAGCAACGGTGTTTTGACACCCCAGCAACTTTTCTTCATCTCATCTTTCTCTAGATTATTGTAACTCGTTCTGTCCCAATTGCAACACGTTTGCAAGGAAGAACGAGAGATCTTCTTTTCTCTATTTTCCTCATTCATATTGTAATCTGGCTATTTGGTTTTTTTTTGGTATCATCGTAGATCTTGAGTTTGATCACTACAAAGCTTTGTGTGACTCTCAAATCTCGATTGCATCAGTTTTTCATCTTTGATCAAGCCCCGGGACTAACAATTTTAAAGCAAGATCCTTGTAGATGGAAAATATTAATGCTTCGCTCGTCCAATCGGACTACTGCAAGTTGGAAAAGTTCGATGGAGAGCATTATCAAGTCTGGAAGAGAAAGGTTTATCTAACTCTTCAACTCAAAGACGTTGATCATGTACTATTGGAGAAAGAACCTTCTGTTCCAGACACTGGGTCTACTGCCGCAATCAATGCGGCTACCAAACTCCAGGCCAAGTGGAGAAGGAAAAATAGCATCTGCAGGCTTCTCATCCTGAATGCTATGGAGGATTTCCTGGCAGAATCCTACTCGAAGAAGGAATTTGCCAGAGACATATGGGAGTCTGTGGAAAAACTGTATGAAAAAGACATGAACATGAGCAAGATGTTTGTGGTTGAAAAATATCATAAATTGCTTTTTGAGGACGAGAAGTCCATGTTGCCACAGATGAAGGAATTTCTGAAGCTGCGTCAGAAACTGGAAGACGAAGAGATGCCCCTTTCCGACAAGTTTATTTTATGGAGGGATCGTCTTAAAACTTCCTGCTGGATGGAGTACCTTCTATGCAAGGATGCTCAGAAAGAAGCTAGACATTAGCTTGGGAGATCTACTTCAAGAGATCCATGTTGAGGACGAGATGCGTTCCCAACAGAAGGTGGACACTCTGTCCAAACAGTTGGCTAAAGCCAATCTAGTGCAGACGAGAGATCCCAAGGGAAAGCAGGCGGCTTCTCATCCCAAGAAGAAGGACTTCACTAATCTAAAAGTGAATGGTCCTTCATTCAAGCAACAGAAGACCAAGTTCTACGTGACTTGTTACAATTGTGGAAAGAAAGGTCACTACAAGAGTGAATGCAGATCCAAGCCTAAACAATCAGAGAAAGGTGAGCCTAGTAAGGATTCATTGGTTTCTAATATTGTTGCTATGATCGCACAGGTCACAACTGTGGGATTGACTCTGACTGGTGGATAGACACTGGTGCGACTTGCCATGTCTGTTCTGGCAAGGAATGGTTCGTCATGTACCAGCCGACATCTGAGAAGGTTGTCATGGCGAACCAGGCCCAAGCTGAAGTTCTGGGGATCGGGACTGTGGAGCTAAAACTCACTTCTGGGAACACTCTGACGCTTCAAGGAGTGAAGCATGTTCCGGTGATTGCCAAGAACCTGATCTCTAGGAGCCTGCTCTGTAACGCATGCTTGAGGATGGACATCAATGCTGGTCAGATGGTGATGTCCAAGAAGGGAACATACTTCGAAAAGGCCTATCAAACCGAAGGAATGTTTAAAATTCAGCTTGTCAACCAGTTTAATGACATTAATGCAGTTACATTTTCTGATTATTCTCTAGAGTTGTGGCATAATAGACTAGGACATGTTCATTGTAAAAGAATTAACAAAATATCCAGTCTAGGACTTATCTCCAAATGTGGAGGTAAGGTAGAGAAGTGTGAAGTATGTGCTCAGACAAAGATCACAAGGAAACCCTTTCATCGGGTCAATCGAAGCACAGATCTTCTGGAGTTGGTGCACTCTGATATCTGTGACTTCAAGTAATTCTCTACAAAGCCGGGATGAAGTATTTCATAACCTTCATCGATGACTTCTCAAAATACACGTTCGTCTACTTGCTCAAGTCTAAAGACGAAGCGTTTGAGAAGTTCAAGGAGTTCAGGGCCGAGACTGAACGACAAACTGGACAACAACTCAAGAGGCTAAGAAGTGATCGAGGGGAGAGTATCGGTCTCATGAATTCACATTGTTCTGCAAAGAACATGGAATCATAAACGAGACTACTGCTCTATATTCTCCTCAATCTAACGGAGTAGCGGAGAGGAAGAACAGAATGTTGACAGAAATGATGAACTCAATGCTGCTAACCGCGGGTCTTCCTAAGTGCTACTGGAGAGAAGCTGTATTGACGGCCACTTTTATTCTAAATAGAGTGCCGTATGCAACTTCGGACGTAACTCCTCATGAATTCTGGTTCAAAGTCAGACCAAACTTGAATGTCATTCGAGTGTGGGGGTGTCTGGCGTATGTGAATCTCCCAGATCTGAAGATTCAGAAGTTGGGGACAAGGACTACGAAGGCGATCTTCTTGGGGTATGCCGAGAAGAGTGATGCTCGGAGATTTTTTGATATTGAGTCAAATCATATCATCGAATCTCGTGATGCTGAATACTTTGAAGACAAGTTTGCAAAAAACAAAAACATTATTCTTTCGGACATTCCGAAAAATGATGTAGGTGCAAATGAGACTGAAATCTCATATGGGCCAATAGTCCAAGAAGAAGCTGTCGTTGATGAAACAACTCTTATACAAGAACTCGCAGCGCCGTCAGCAAAGCGAGCGAGGAGACCTAAAGACTTCGGAGATGACTTTGTCACCTATCATGTGGAAGCAGATCTGCTTACCTATGATGAGGCGATGAAGACCAGAGATGCTATCTTCTGGAAGGAGGCAGTGAATGACGAGTTTGACTCTATCACCTCCAATAACACATGGGTGTTGGTAGATCTACCTGAAGGAGAAAAGCCGATCGAATGTAAATAGATTTTCAAGAAGAAGATGAAGGCAGATGGAACTATTGACAAGTTCAAGGCCAAGCTGGTTGCCAAGGGATTTTTTCAGAAATAGGGGATAGACTACTTTGACACGTACGCTCCAGTAGCTCGGATGACCACCATCAGGATGTTAATCGCTCTAGCAGCTATACATAAGTTGGTGATACATCAGATGGATGTAAAGACAACATTCCTTAATGGGGAGCTGATCGAAGAGATTTACATGCAACAGCCAGATAGATTTTTCGTCAAAGGTCTTGAAGACAAAGTATGCAAGTTGGTGAAATTATTGTATGGTTTGAAGCAAGATCCCAAGATATGGCATGAAAAGTTTGACAAAGTTATTAGGTCAAACAGCTACAGAGTCAGCGAGACGGACAAATGCGTTTACATAAAGTTCGCTGATGGAAGAGGAGTCATCGTTTGTCTATTCGTGGACGACATGCTAATCCTAGGGACGGATATAGGCTGTGTCACGGAGACAAAGAAGTTCCTCTCAACCAATTTTAGTATGAAGGACTTGGGGGATGCAGATGTCATCTTGGGCATAAAGATCATCCGGACAGACACTGGAGTAGCGCTGTCACAATCTCACTACATTGAGAAGATGCTCATACGCTATGGGTATAAGGATCTTCTAGGGATCGATACGCCATACAGGTGTGATCAGAAGCTGAAGCCAAACTCGAGGGAAAGTGTTAGGCTACTGGAGTATTCTAGTATTATCGGAAGTTTGATTTACGCAACCACTGCCACAAGGCCTGATATAGATTTTGTTGTAGGAATGCTGAGTCGGGTCACTAGCAACCCAGGAATTGAGCACTGGAAAGCTGTAAAGCGGGTGATGAGATATCTCAAGAAGACTCAGACATATGTACTGCACTACAACGGGTATCCGACAGTAGTAGAAGGTTTCAGTGATGCTAGCTGGTGTTCAGAGGTAAAAAGCGAGAGATCTACAGGTGGATATGTCTTTTCATTGGGTGGAGCTGCTATATCGTGGAAGTCAAAAAAACAGACTATAAACTCTCGTTCCTCCATGGAATCTGAATTCTATGCACTTGAAACTGCAGCAGATGAAGCAGAATGGCTTCGGGAGCTCATGTATGATCTTCCAGTAGTTGGGGCTCAGATACCGGCGATACCGATATACTGTGACAACCAGGCGACTGCGGTGGTGGCATCAAAAGACCTCTTCAACAGGAAGAAGAGGACTGTGCGGTTGAAGCACAGGATAGTACACAATCTTATCAAAAGAGGTGTAATTGCAGTGATTGATGTTCGGAGTCAGGAGAACCTGGCAGATCCATTCACAAAGGGCCTCAAGCGCTAGTTGGTCGATGATACAACTTATAAAATGGGCTTGAAGGTATTCTGATAGTGTGTCCTTGTAATCCTACCATAAAGTTTTATGCTATTAGTTCAAAGAGAAATCTACTAGGCATCTAACTTTTGGTTCAAAGGAGGATCACTGACTGGAAACTATCAATTAACAGTGGGTACTTGTTCTCTGGAACATGGAAGGGATACGAACCCATAACCACTGTTGCCTACTATGTATTTTCTGCAGAAAAAACAGATCCTGTGGAAGGTTGGCTTAAACGCCTTAATGAGTTCTCAGGCAGAGTGAATGCCTGGTGTGCTTTACAGGAAGCACGGTAGAGCAGCACTACAAGGAGTGAAACTCCATGATACAGTGGAGTAACTCCACCATAAGGTTCCCTGGTCTGGGGTAATGCTTCGGCTTTGCAAGCCAAGTCATAGCGGCGTAGCACCGCAAATAGACAGGTAGCCTAATGCTGTATGATGTAATTAAAGAGTTATAGACAGCACTACAAAGGGGAGGATGGCCCCATGTTATAGTGACACGACACTACGATGAGGTACCCAGGTAGGGGTAAAGTCTCGGCCTTGTAATCCATGTCGTTGAGGCATAACACCGCAAGGAAGCCTTAGGCTTCATGCTGAGTAGATTGGCACTACAAAGAGGCTGAGACCTCATGCTATAGTAGTATGACACTACGATGAGGTTCCCAGGTAGGGGTAATGCCTCGGCTTCAGGCCATGTCATAGCGGCGTAGCACTGCAAGGAAGCGTAAGACTTCATGCCATGTCTCTTTAATAAATAACTCACCTATAGTGTATGGAAAGAGATATCAGGCCGTTTCTTGAGGGTAAACTTGTAGACGCCCAAAATTATACACTGAAATCAGGCTGGCACAGGGCCTTTAATGTGCAGCCAGAAGCACACTTAACTACATTTTGTGAGTGGGAAGAATTACAATTGTGGTGCAGAATTCAAGGCGTAGTCCATTCTTGTATCACATTGTTATTTAACCCATGCAAAAAGATTCAAGTCATCAGCGACATCTATCCTAATACAAAATGGACAGTTACTGTGGGGAATGCTCAACCCTGGACACATATATATATTGTGATATGTGGGAGATTGTTGGTGCTTTCTTTACATGGAGAGAGTTTGCTCTCAACAAGCCTTGTAAAAGTTTAGTCCCACATCAAAAATGCACCATGAGTTATCTCAACATATATACTTGGTTGTGTTGTTGAGAGATGCACATGGGGTGGTGACCCTAAGGAGGGAACCATGTGGGTGATTTTACTAGGAGGTAAGAATAAGGCTCCAAGGATTAAGCATTAATGCTTTAGTCATTCTCTTGGATTAATTTTATTTGGAGCTAAGCCCCAAAGGGGCTTAGCGACTCGGACTCGGACTCGGACTCGGGCTCGGGCTCGGACTCATGGGCTCATATGCGGCTCATGCGGTCCATGCGGTCCATGCGGCTCATGCGGCTGATGCGGCCAGGCTACTGCTGCTGCTGCCGTATAGAGGGCTCCGCTGACTGTGCAGGCTACAAGTCAGTTATGGAAAGACTGATTCAATTTGAACTAATTTCGTTTCCATCTTTGTGGCATTTAAAATTAATTTCGTTTCCATCTTTGTGGAATTTGAATTAATTTCGTTTCCATCTTTGTGGAATTTGAATTATTGTCGTTTCCATCTTTGTAGGATTTGAATTAATTTCGTTTCCATCTTTGTGGGATTTGAATTAATTTCGTTTCCATCTTTGTGGGATTTGAAATTAATTTCGTTTCCATCTTTGTGGGATTTGAATTAATTTCTTTTCCATCTTTGTGGGATTTGAATTAATTTCGTCTCCATCTTTGTGGGATTTGAATTAAGTTCGTTGCTATCTTTGTGGGATTTGATTCAATCTTTCCATAACTAAAGAGGCGGCTAGGATTTCCACCCTCTCTCTATATATACTCTCTTCTGGCCTCCTTTGTGGAGTACTACGAATTTTATAAGTCAGAAAAGAGAGAGGGAGAGAGGAAGCTGCTGCCGCCATTGCAAGTCCATCCGAGGAGTCAGAACAGAGGTGACTTCGAGCGTTCCATAAGTTCTTCAACTTGTTTCGAGCGTTCCCCAAGTTCTTCAACTTGCTGGTTCCTGTAAGCAATTCGTGTGGGACGAATCTTGCTTTGAGCAACGGTGTTTTGACACCCCAGCAACTTTTCTTCATCTCATCTTTCTCGAGATTATTGTAACTCGTTCTGTCCCAATTGCAACACGTTTGCAAGGAAGAACGAGAGATTTTCTCTTCTCTATTTCCCTCCTTCATATTGTAATCTGGCTATTTGGTTTTTTTTTTTTTTGTATCATTGTAGATCTTGAGTTTGATCACTACAAAGCTTTGTGTGACTCTCAGATCTCGATTGCATCAGTTTTTCATCTTTGATCAAGCCCCGAGACAAACACCTATAGCGCACGTGAACGTGACTAGTTATCAATAAAGAGATTCATATACATCTTAATGATTCCCTATTAACAAACTTCCCTTTCCCCAGTACTGGATGAATTAAAAAGAAAAAAACATTTAATTATTCAAGTGAGATATGCATTTGATCACATATAAAAAGAACTGCATGCCTATTGAATTTTCTTATTTCAAGCCAAGGACTGCCACACCAAAACAAAGTTTAGTTCCTTTGCGAGACATTAGTTGTCCACTTCTTCCCTGCTGCTCTTCAAGAGGTTAGACCTGAGAAATGGGGTTCACATATCGCCAAGCAGTTGCCCTCCTCTTCGTCTTCTTCATCACAGCCTCGCTTCTCTCAGCTTCGTTTGCAGGTTAATTTGTTTCAATTGAAGCTCTTCAAAGTGTTTCTTCCCAAAGTTTCAAGATCTTGTGTGAATATATAATTTATAGCATTGCGTTGAACTACAAACTCTATCATGTATTTGCTTTTATTATGGGTACGATGTAAGTATCTCAATATTTATTCTTATGATTATTTCACTCTAGAGAACCATGAACACATGGTCGTTTCGTACGGCTTGAGCGATCGCACAGGGCTCCAAAAATCGGAAGGCTCCAAATTTTAACCTCCGAAATTTTCATTTTTATATTTACGCATCCTCTCAGTACGTAAATGTTACTAGTATAAAATTTCCATCTTTAGATTTAGGATTTCATATTTTTTAGAAACTGCATTAATATGACCCTTAGAATATCTAATAAAAATCTTATTTTTAGAGTGGTTAAAATAAAATATTTTTCAGTATTTTTGTACAAGACCATTAGAAAGTCAGAAACGACCATGCATGAAACATATAGTGATGTTCAGGCACTACTTTATACTTTCTCCTATCTTCTAAGAGAATAACTAAAGAGGCTTTGAATCAAACAATCTTTAGGGATATGCAAAAACAAAATTAATCATTAATTATTTTCATCTAAAATGAACAACGGAAAAGCTAATTTACCCATAGGCGGACTGGCATGTCCGTCGCGTGGCCGCACCCATTGACCCCCTCCTATATTAACGGATCTTACGTCGGTTGACCTGCCAATGGGACGATGACACGTGACGGACAGACAGGCCCGTAGGCGGACAACGTAGCAGTACTCAATAAACAAATGTCATGTAGTACTTAGACTAATCACTCACGGTTTCTTTTCCAGATGTGCATAGGAAGCTTCTTGTTGAATCTGTGATGCATGTTGAATCTTTGATGAAGGTAGGAGAGTAGTACTAATTAATTATTCTTTTAAAATAGAAGAAAAATGTAGCATAAGAGACTCGGTATTTGTGACCATCCTCTTGTATTTTTTTTTTCTGTTGACAAAACTATATATATGCAGGAATCACCTAATTACAAGTTATCAAGCGCACGTCCAAGAATTCTCACGGTCACAACAAACGACTATGGAAACTATGAGCCAGCTCCATCTCTCGGCAAGCCTTCTTTCAAGTTCATTCCTAACTGATCGATGTTACTCTCAGAGGACTTCCAATGCCAAAATAAATTAATGAAGCATGTAGTACTACAAGCTTCATGGGTGTATACATACATGTTTGAAGTATAATTCCCAACTCTGTATTTAAGAGACATAATAATAAAATATAATGTAGATAAATAATCTGAGCGAGACCGAGACTTGAACTTGGTTCAATGTTCATAAGACAATATTCGTCCCCCACTGGTGCTTACGGTTTAATAGCGATTAGTCTCCCAAGATATAACGGTTCTTCTCCTTCGGTAGCAGTACTTCACACTGCAGGAACTTGACAAAACAATATAGGTAGTCTATCACGACCCGATCCTAATGTAGTGGATCTAGTCAGATCATGTCCAGCCTGCACCGCTGTGAGACGGCGGCAGTAAGTGTTGGAATTATTAATTTCATTTATTGTTCATAAGGATGAAAAGGAAAGAGAAGGGACTTTAGTCCCACATCGGAAAGAGAGAAAGGTTCGAGGGTGCTTAAATAGGTATGTGCACTCATGAGGAGTGTGCAACAACCAAAGGGTTGCTAGTGGGTGACCATTGGTTGTTGTTTTATCTTCTTCATGAAAATGTAGCCGGTGTTGCCCCGGCTCCGGCTTCGGCTCCGGCACGGGCTCAGACGTAGAGGCGATAGTGGCGCATTGTAGACGCACTTATGCACTTAGGCTCGGGCCTCGGGCTCCTCGCGACGATTCTCGCCCCGAGAATTCCTATTTTTGTAGCCCACTGTTAGCCCATTTTTGCGGCCCAGACAGACGAAGGGGTGAATGAACATGCGAACAGGTGAATGAATGTTGTTTTGGAAGGGTCGCGACTTCACGAAACAACACGAATCCATCTATATATATTACAGATCTCTGAGTCTAAAACACACATAATCTCAGTATTCATTCTCTCTTTCTTTTCTCTTCCAAAGTTTTCCAAAAAGGTGTTCTTTCCTACGCCGGTGTCTCACAACGTCTGGTGAACCTCCGACAGAAGGCTGTCTTATCCTGGGTGTTCTGGCGTGCTGTCTCCAAGACGTTACCAGAGTGCCCGAAACACTTTAAAGAAAGTGCTGCTAAATGCACGATTCAAGCCTCGACGATATTTTCAACTTCGCACAACTCAGAAGTGAAGTACTAGCAATTTCTAACAATCTTAAAGTGTTTCGAATAATGGCGTCCGAGGCTACAATTTCGAGCATCAAAGTCATGAATCAGGATCTAGTCAAACTGGATCGCTTTGACGGGACGAACTTCACACGCTGGCAGGACAAGATGATCTTCCTCCTGACGGCACTGAAGATCTACTACGTCCTCGACCCAGATCTGCCACCTGTTTCAGAACCCACTCTAGCAGATTCTGATGCAGTCAAGACAGAATGCAAAAACCGCAAAGAGGACGAACTGCTGTGCCGTGGTCACATTCTGAACACCCTGTCGGACAGACTGTACGACCCCTATACAGAAAATTCTTCGACGATTGACATCTGGAAGGCTCTGGATTTCAAATTCAGAGCAGAAGAAGAAGGTACAAAGAAATTTCTTATATCAAAATATTTTGATTTCAAAATGATTGATACAAAGCCTATACTCGTCCAAGTACACCAACTACAAGTTCTAGTCAATAAACTCAGGGCAGTAAAGATAGAACTTCCGGAACCATTCCAAGTTGGTGCTATAATTACTAAATTGCCAACATCTTGGAATAGTTATCGGAAGAAATTACTTTACAGCTCTGAGGATTTCTTACTGGAACAGATTCAAAAACACCTTCGAATCGAAGAGGAATCGAAGGAAAGACAGAAATCCAAGAACAACGGAGTTTCTAAAACTAACGCGGTGAGCGCGAAAGGCAAGAGGCCTGTAGGAAATAAGAACTTTCTCGGTCCTAAGAAGGACCAACAAAAGTTCAAGAACTCCAACACCGCCAAAGGACCCAAGACCGGCTGTTTTCTGTGTGGCAAAGCAGGACATTATGTCAGAGACTGTCGGGTTTGAAAGACCCAAAACAACGAGGTAAATCTCACTGAGATAGATGACATAAATGCTACGGTGAATAAACTCATGACGGTCAAAGGGAAGGCTCCAGGATGGTGGTACGATACTTGTGCTACCGTTCATGTTTCATACGACAAAGCAGCATTCAAGACCTATTCTGAAGTCAATGATGGACAAGAAGTTCAGATAGGAAATGAAGGACACTCAACGGTCCTGGGAACAGGTGATGTGAAAATCCAATTCACTTCCGGGAAGAAAGTAACTCTGACTAACGTACTTCACGTCCCGGATATGAGTAGGAACCTCGTCAGTGGAGTCTTGTTGGGTAAACCAGGAATAAAATCTGTCTTTGAGTCGGACAAATTAATTTTGACCCGTAATTGTGTGTTTGTTGGAAGGGGATATACCGATGAGGGTATGATCAAACTTTGTATCATTAAAAATAATATCAATAAAGTTTCTACTTCTGCTTACATGATTGAGTCCTCTACTTTATGGCATAGTAGATTAGCGCATATAGGTATTAGCACTATGAAAAGTTTAATTAAATCTGGATTAATTTCATGCAATTCTGAAGACTTAGATAAGTGTGAAATTTGTGCAAAATCCAAAATGATTAAAAAATCTTTTCACAGTGTAGAACGTAATACCAACCTACTAGATTTAGTTCACTCTGATTTATGTGAATTTAATGGCACATTATCTCGAGGAGGTAATAAATACTTTATTACCTTCATTGATGATTGCTCTAGATTTACATATGTATATTTATTAAAGCATAAAGATGAAGCCTTTAATGCTTTTAGAATATACAAATCAGAGGTTGAAAATCAACTTGGTAAAAACATTAAAATACTTAGAAGTGATAGAGGTGGTGAATACTTTTGTTTTGAATTTAATACCTTCTGTGAAGAGAACGATATTATTCACAAATGTTCTGCACCACGGACACCACAACAGAACGGACTAGCCAAAAGAAAAAAATAGAACATATCAAGAAATAATAAATGCAATGCTAATGCATTCTGAATTATTATTTAGTTTGTGGGGAGAAGCTTTACTTACTGCATGTCATATAATGAACTGAATTCCTTTGAAGAAAACTAGTATTTCACCATATGAGATATGGAAAGGCCGTAAGCCTAATATCAGTTATTTTAGAGTGTGGGGGTGCATAGCTTATTACAAAAACATGGATCTTAAAAGGACCAAATTAGTTCTTCGTGGAATCAAAAGTGCTTTTGTAGGTTATGCTGCCAATAATAAGGAATATAGACTTTTAAACTTAGAGTCTAACATTATTATCGAATCCAGAGATGTGAATTTTTTTGATAACCTTATTACTAAGAATAAGGATTCTGAGATTTCTGCTAATGAAGAGTCTTCCGATGAGAGCTCTTCACGGTTAGTTGAAAAACGACCCGAGCTTCAGATCAGCAAGAGAGTTCGAAAGGCTAAGGATCTAGAATCTGATGAAATAGATTCTCAACTAATTTTCTTTACTTAGTAGAAGGAAATACAGAGAAATTTATTCGAAAGATTCCTATCATTCTTCTGGAAGATGATCCTAAAACCTTTAAGGAAGCAATAGCTTCGCGAGACTCATCTTTTTGGAAAGATGCTATCCAAGATGAGATGGATTCGATAATATCTAACTACACTTGGAAAATTGTCGATCTGTCCAAAGGGTCACGACCTATTGGATTTAAGTGGATGTTCAGGACAATGTATCATAGTGATGGTACTTTAAACACCTACAAGGCTAGACTAGTAGCCAAAGGATTTCTACAAAGAGAAGGAATTGATTATTTTGACACATATGCACTAGTAGCAAGAACGACTATAATTAGAATATTGTTTGTGTTAGCTTCATTGTATCATCTTAATGTTCATCAGATGGATGTCAAAACGACATTCTTAAATGGAGATCTCGATGAGGAGATTTACATAGAGCAACCGGAAGGGTTCGTGCTCCCGAGAAATGAACAAAAGGTATGCAAACTTGTTAAATCCTTGTATGGATTAAAACAAGCACCAAAGCAGTGGCATCGGAAATTTGACTCAGTCATAATTTCTAATGGCTTTGTTCACAATGTTTGTGATAAGTGTTTATACACTAAAGTATATAGAAATATCGTGATATTTCTTTGTTTCTACGTTGATGATATGTTGATCATTAGCAACGAGATGAGTGGAATTACAGAAACGAAGAGGTTTCTAATTTCCACATTCAAGATGAAAGATCTTGGAATAGTTGACACTATTTTGGGGATCAAAGTAATACAAAACAGTGGGGGTTTTGAACTTACGCAGTCGCACTATGTTGAGAAAGTGTTAGACAAGTTCAAACACCTAAAGTTCAAAGAAGTGAACACTCCATTTGATCCAAGTGTTAAACTAGAAAAGAATTCTGGAAGAGCCGTCGCTCAATTAGAATACGCAAGTGCTATTGGATGTCTTATGTATTTGATGCAATGCACAAGACCTGATATAGCATTTGCAGTTAGTAAAATGAGTAGATTTACTAGCAACCCTAATAATGAGCATTGGAGGGCTATCAGAAGAATTTTTGGTTATCTTTTGAAAACAAAGAATCTTGGATTAAAGTATGGTAGATTTCCTGCCATATTAGAAGGATATACCGACGCTAGTTGGATATCAAGTGTCGGGGATAACAAATCTACGACAGGTTGGGTATTTACGCTTGTCGGAGGGGCAGTTTCTTAGAAGAGCAAGAAAAAAACGTGCATTACCCATTCGACCATGGAGTCAGAGTTTGTGGCTCTAGCTTCTGCAGGACAAAAAGCTGAGTGGGTGATGGATCTTCTATTAGAAGTTCCGCTGGCTAAGGACAATGTATCAAAAGTGTCAATACATTGCGATAGTCAAGCTACTCTAGCAAGAGCCTACAATGAAGTGTATAATGGGAAGTCTAGACATATAAGTCTAAGACATACCTACGTAAGGAAATTGATCAAAAATGGAATTATTTCTCTTACGTATGTGCGTACCAGCTATAATTTAGCTGATCCCTTTACTAAACCACTAGCTAGGGATTTAGTAAAATCTACCTCGAGAGGTATGGGATTGAAACTCCTTGAGTAAGAGTTCCAACAACAGTGGCAACCCAATCAAATGTTAAGAAAACCTTAACCTTAGATTCAATGGGTAACAACAAACTGTTGATTTGGATGTATACGACATGATAATGTCGACTGTTGTAATTTGAGGGTTGAGTTTATAAAACTCTTAATGAAGTTCAGTAATGTTGACATGTATTTGTAAAGCAACAGAGATACTGAAAGAACTTCATCTATGTGAATTTAGAGATGGTGCCGTCTCAGTAAGATCTGGAGTTTATCTTAAAAAAAATTCACGAGACAGGATCAGCACATGGCCATTAATAGTGCAAAGTGAGAGATATAGGCGAACAACTACAAAAGAATGTGTGTAAAGTAACACCGATTTTATCACAAGGAATAACTTGTTCAAAGCCCAGCTACCAGAGATTCCGATAAAATCTTGTGTTGCATCTACTAAGGTTAGGCTCAAATCGAAAGATACCTAACTATATTAACATTCTTTAAGTGATGTATTCAGGAATTCCTTTCCATCATTTATGGAACAAGTGGGGGATTGTTGGAATTATTAATTCCATTTATTGTTCATAAGGATGAAAAGGAAAGAGAAGGGACTTTAGTCCTACATCGGAAAAAGAGAAAGGTTCGAGGGTTCTTAAATAGGTATGTGCACTCATGAGGAGTGTGCAACAACCAAAGGGTTGCTAGTGGATGACCATTAGTTGTTATTTTATCTTCTTCATGAAAATGTAGCCGGTGTTGCCACCGGCAACATCAGCTCCGGCTCTGGCTTCGGCTCGGGCTCGGGCACGGGCTCGGGCGTAGAGGCGATAGTGGCGCATTGTAGACGCACTTGTGAACTAAGGCAACGTGGCATCGGGCGAGCGGCGTAGGCTCGGGCCTCGGGCTCCTCGCGGCGATTCTCGTTCCAAGAATTCCTATTTTTTGCAGCCCACTGTTAGCCCATTTTTGCGATCCAGACAGACGAATGGGTGAATGAACCTGTGAATAGGTGAATAAATGTTCTTTCGAAAGGGTCGCGACTTCACGAAACAACACGAATCCATCTATATATACTACAGATCTCTGGTCTAAAACACACAGAATCTCAGTATTCATTCTCTCTTTTTTTCTCTTCCAAAGTTTTCCAGAAAGGTGTTCTTCCCTACGCTGGTGTCTCACAACGTCTGGTGAACCTCCGGCAGAAGGCTATCTTATCCTGGGTGTTCTAGCGTGCTGTCTCCAAGACGTTACCGGAGTGCCCAAAACACTTTAAGGAAAGTGCTGCTAAATGCACGATCCAAGCCTCGACGACATTTTCAACTTCGCCGAACTCAGAAGTGAAGTACTAACAATTTCTAACAGTAAGCTGTATCAAGTAGTGAAACATAACATGCGGAAACATCTAACAGAAAATAAAACATTTTATTCAACTGGAAAAAATTTGAAAATAAAACAAACAACAACAATATTCATTTTATTACAAATGATTTTGAAAGAAAAGTAAAGGAAAGTGCTAAGCCAATATTCTAGGGTTCAGGGGTTCCTGGTTCAGCCTCTGCGGGACCCAAGTCTGTCCCGTAGAAAGTGCAGTAAGGCAGCTCCTCTTCGTCGCAATCACCTAAAAATGTTGTCTCCAGTCAGGAGGGTACATATTTCATCCACATCTAGCAATTCTAAATTAATAATAAATGTAAAATGCAAAACAGTTAAAGAAAACAATTTTTTTGTATTTAATATAGTAAAAAGACCAACAAGCAAGTTGATGTCAATATCCAAAATAATGCAATGCCAAGCTAGTGTTTGGGTGTATAACAGGGCCTGTGACTGGCTGGGATAGAGGCAATATGTATACTAACATTTCGGCCGTAACGAATAGTATACTGTACGGCTCAACCCACAGTGAGGTTGGGGTTAGCACAGACGAGAAACGAGTAAGTTTTGACTTTGGTCACAGACGTTATACTACTCCCCCAAGCAATCCCCAAGCAATGAGTCAATGAATCAATAATCAACATGTCAAGATAGCCATCCAGCAATCCATTAACCTATGTGGAGTCTGAGAGGGATCCACGGTGAATCAGTGTAACTATACTACATGTATCTAACTGATGCATACATTTAATTATCAAAATAAAACGCAGATATGGAATAGATATGAAACTTGTCTCAGAATATTCTATGACTTGGCAGCAATCAGAAAGTGACTACTAGGGTTTACGAATCAGAACCTACAAGATCGTAACACCAGTTTTAGTAACCATAATTACGTCCTAAATCTAAGGTACAAAACTAGGCCAAGTCTACAAGTTGGTGATCTTAATTGGAAGCCATTCGTACATAAAAATAGTTTTTGTTACAAAAATGATATTAATATATAACTATTTAAGTAAATATAGGTTTTGTCATAAAATAAATAATTTTTAAGAAAATTACTAAAGATGTATTTCTTTGAAATTAGTAATTTTGTAGGAAAAAGATTTATCTAAAAATATTTGAAAATAGAATTTATATATCGAGATTAAAATTAATAAAAAACAATTTTCCTTAGAAAATACCTTTTAACCATTTTTTATACCAAAAACTAATTATTTTAACAAATAAAACTCTTTTATGAAAATTACTCAGCTTTTCTTTATCAATCTATTTACCAAAAAAAAACCTTTTTGATTTAAAACACTTAAAAGGAGAATATATGTATAAGAAATTAGTTATATAATTTTACCTACAACTTTTACATAAAGAGCACTAATTTTAACAAAACTTTATTTACTAATACTTTAATAACACTAAAACTTTTGTTAACCATTTACTAAATGATTATTAGGTTTTTAGAAATACAACCCAGTTTTATAATCACATAATTAAACAATCTAATTTATTAATCCATATTTTAATTAATTAAAAATTAAACAACAGCAACCTAAATAAAGTTTCCTAAAAAGTAATTATTACAAACCATGCTACTAATTAACACAACAGAACTAAGAAAACAATTCTAAAGAAACCAATTAATCCACATAACAGTCTCTAAGGCCAGAATATGAAATATGGGTTTTGTGAAGAAATAACAGAAAGAAAGGGAAAGGATTTACCCAAGGCTTGCATGAAGGAGTACCGAGGGGAGGCCTCGGACTCGGAACAACATCGGGAACGACGAGCACGGACACGTGCGCGTACACGGGCGGACACGTGGGCGAAGGTGCACGAAACTAGGGCACGTGTGGGGTTGGCGGACGGCGATGGACGGCCGGCTGCTGCCGGACGGGCGGCGGTCAATTGCTCGGAAATGGAGGAAGTGGGGTCTAGATTCGGAGAGGGCGGCGAAGGGAGCGCGGTGGTGGTCGCAAATTTGGATTTGGTGGAGATTTGAGAGAGTTATAGAGTTTTTGAGAAGAAAATGATTTGTGAAGCTTCTGGTGTTTCTCCTCTACAGGGGGATATTACGGGAGATGAAAAGGAAGAAGAAAAAGGACGTGGTGTGTGCGCAGGATGAGTGGATCTGAGAGGGAGAACCGGTGAGTGGAGAAGAGTGGGTTTTGGGTTGGGTGAACTCAGTGGGTTTAAGTCATTGGGCCAAAATGGTTGGGCTGGATTTAAGGCTCACATACAATAATAAATAAATAAAATACACAAACAAAACATGGGTCTTACAGCTTGGGTTTAAGTCATTGGGCCAAAGAGTTTTGGGTTTAACCAAATAATTAATAAATACAATAAAATTACAAGCATGGGCTTCACAACGTTTCCTCCTTAGAAAATTTTGTCCTCGAAATTTCAACAAATAATGAAAGAGAGGGGATAGAACATACCTAGAAAAGATGAGGATACTTTTCCCTCATCTCATCCTCTCGCTCCCAGGTAGCTTCGCTTGGAGAGTGGTGACGCCAAGCTATCTTCATTAGAGGGATTACCGCACGCCGCAATCTCTTCTCCATGTGGTCGATGATCTCCACTGGTTGCTCTGGCACAGTAAGGCTAGACCCAATCTCCAATTCTGAATGATCAACTATATGGCTCGGGTCCGGTACGTAACGCCTCAGCTGCGATACGTGGAAGACGTTGTGCACGCCTTCGAGGCTGGAAGGTAGATCCACCTTGTATGCTACCTCTCCGATTCTGCTCAAAACCTCAAATGGATCGATGTAACGAGGACTCAGCTTCCCAGCTTGGCCGAATCTGATTGTGCCCCTGGTAGGTGATATTTTGACAAATATATGATCTTCGGCCTCAAATTCCAAGGTTTGACGCCTGCTATCCGCCCAATGTTTCTGACGGTCCTGTGCAATCCTCAGTGTCTCTCTAATCATCTTTATCTTCTGGCTGCATCTGTAACCATTTTCGGTCCCAACAAGACTCGATCTCCAACATCGTCCCATGGTAGAGGAGTGCGGCATCGACGTCCATATAAAGCCTCAAAAGGTGTCATCTGAATGCTGGCCTGGTAGCTATTATTGTAGGAGAACTCTACCAAGTGTAGGTGATCTACACAAGATCTATCAAACTGTAAGACGCAAGATCTCAACATGTCCTCAAGCGTCTGAATAGTCCGCTCGGACTGGCCATCGGTTTGCGGGTGGTACGCCGTACTAAACTTCAGCTGCGTGCCCAAACTCTCTTGCAGACTCTTCCAGTAGTGCGAGGTGAACCGAGTATCCCTGTCGGATACGATGCTGACTGGAACTCCATGCAACCTGTAAATATTCTGCATGTAAATAGCTGCTAACCTTTTCGTGGATAAACCAACCTTGAAAGGAATGAATGGGCAGACTTGGCCAGTCTGTCGACTATCACCCATATAGCATCCTTTCCTCCATGGGATCTGGGTAATCCTGTCACAAAATTTATAGTAATATGTTTGCATTTCTACTCCGAAATGGGAAGAGGTTGCAACAAACAAGCTGGTCGCTGGCGGTCTGCCTTCACCTGCTGGCAGATCAAATACTACTAAAATATGAAAAATTAGCGACAAAATTAGCGACGCCGACAAAGGACGTCGCCAAAATTTTGTATATTAGCGACGCCCTAAAATGTCGTCGCTATACGATACTAGTTGGCGACGTTTAGCAACTGTTTGCCATTGATTGTAAAAGAACAGAACAATTATCGGAGGACTGAACTTAGACTCACAATACAAACTCGCTCGTACAAAGAAAGCCTAGGGACGAAAACTTAGGTACAACAGACTAAGTACGATTGTTTATTTTTGATTCTGGGGGATGACGATAGAGGCTCGGGAAAGCGACGGCCGCTTTGCCTTACTCCTTGGACGATCAGTATGTAGCCTTGGCTCGGGGAAGATCTGCTCGGCGTTGATGAAGAAACGCTCTTCTTGCTCTCCTCGGATTGCTCTCCTGACTTCTCCCTCTCTGTGATTATCAAGAAGAAAGAGGGAGCTCTCTCTATGTAGATTTCTCTCTTATTCTTTTGTTGCCGACCTCTCTCTCTCTTCTCCTCCTCCTTTTTTTTACAAGGGAATGATGCTGACTATTTATAAGAGTGGGGGGGTGATCATTAGGGTTTGTTAATGATTATCTGTTTGGAATGTCGGCGCTCCTTCATTCTATCTGAACCCTTGATCCTGATTATAGTGAATCTCGGCCATTAATGCGGATAGCATCGTATCTCATGAGCAATTAATGCTAGCTGCTTTAAATCCTCGTGATTGATTATGCTAATGTCTGATTGCTCGTCACGTATCCCATTAGCTTGATGATAAATGATATGCCCTGATCTCAGTAATTATGACGATGATGTCAAATATATTTGTTAAGATTCGGTTAAATCTCTTATTGATCCCATACTACGTGTCTTAATTGTGAGTCCTGTCAGAGCCGCATAGGATTGACTATCCTCGAACCGCAGAGAGATACTCTTCCTGAGCCGCATGAGACAATGCCTCATCGAGCCGCAGGGGACGAACCTTCCGTGAGTCGCATATGCATAGTCTTTACGAGCCGCATGAGCTAGCATTGTATTGAGTCGCAGGGATTGAGCTCTCGGTGGGCCGCATATGGCTGATTTCTGCTAACCATATGGAGTGACTTCTTCGTGAGCCGTATGGAGCTGTTTTCCATTTAAGCCGCATGAGAGTTGCCACGTGGCAACCTAGGATTTTTGACGGTTCGGGTCAGAGATCTTCTTCCTTTCTCGAAAAGTCTGTCATTATGGCAGAGCCATTATGACACTTTATGTCAGAGCAGTCACAGTCGCCAAGTCGTGTCAGAGCATTAAATGAGGCCACCCCCAAACGACCAGCTGTAGGGAAGGATCCATCGAGCCGCATATGCCTTGCTGAACCGCATACGCTCCCGAGCCGCATGCGATTGAGAGTATTCTTTGAACCGCATAGGGCCGCTCCGGTGTGAGCCGCATAAGCTTCTTACTCCGAGCCGCATGGATCATTATTCTAATATTTTTCATGCTTCTACAGGACCCCCTTCAAAGTTTTCAATTTGTAAAAATTGGAATACTTTGAACAAGAAGCATGGCCCCGTTCATACCGCATAGGATTTTTCTGTCTGCCTGAGCTTCCTAGCCGCATAAGTGCCTTAGCCGCATGAATTCATCTGGCCGCATAAACTGGTTGCCACGTGTCCTGAACATGTGTGCAAATCTTCATTAAGTGCCTTTGATTTGATTTAACGTCGCCTTTTGGGGGAGGATCCCAAGAGTCGGTTTTTGCCTTGACCGAAGCGTTTTGCTTTTATTCTTTGGGGGCGGCGCGTAATCCGAGGCATACTCCGAGACGTCTGTTCGTTTCGTGGGTCTCTTTTGCCTATAAATAAGAGTCTTTAAGCCTCTTGGGGTTTTTCTTTACCTTCTCTCTTTGCTCTGAATCTCTATTTGCTGTCTTTGCTCTTCGTCTTTTAGCAACCGACAATGGCTCCCAAGAAGGCTGCAGCATCGAAGGCCGCCTCATCTTCTGCGGCAGCGAAAGGTAAGAAAACCGCGTCTTCATCGACTGCGGCGGCGAACATGGCGGCTCCTCCGTTGACTGACGTACCCGCTTTTTACCCCGACGTCCACCCGTCTATCGCTGGTAAGGGTCCCTTAATATGAACTGCCATGGCTACGCCGCATATTTTATGCGCGAGCCTATATTCCAAAGCACACTGTATGCCCGACTCATGTCTGGGCCGCATGGGGTATGACCCAGGTTTGAGCCGCATGGAAGTGGTTGCGTAACTACTTCTTTAACAGGGCCGCATAAGCTCATCCTCGCTGTTCTGTATGAGCTCATCCTTGCAGGGCCGCATAAACGTTTTCGAGCCGAACATACTCCTTTCGGACCGCATAAGTTCCTCCGTACTGAGTCGCATGAGTTTCCTTCGAACGGAACCGCATGATTTTATTCGTACTGGACCGCATGGGTTCTTTCAAACTGAGCCGCATAGGCTCATTTGAATTGACCTGTATGAACCGAGCCGCACCTATGCTGAGCCGCATAAGCATCATGTGTTTTTATCGTTTCAGCTCTCATTTTGACTTTGTTTCTTTTGCCTTTCTTCAGTGACTCTGCCCGTGAATCCTGCTGGGGAACTTATGGTAGGCTCGCGTCAGTTTGCCTCGGGCGTTCATCGGGATGACTTAGTTCGTCAAGTGTCCGAACAGCTACTTGTTGATGAACCTTTGGAGCGACTAAATGCCATCAGGGTTCAATCCTTTCAGTTCCTTGTTGATATGATAAGCTCTGGGCAGTCTGACGGGAAGTATCTGAAACCGGTCTTCCTCTTTGGGGATGCGTTGGTTGTATAAAACTTCCGAGTGTTGGATGTTTCGGAGAGTTGGGAAAAGGAATGCCGTAGAGCAGCTGGGCTCCCGGGGCATGGTAAGATGGTGGATTTATGCTAAGAAGCTTAGCAAGGGATATTTGTGGGCCTATTATCCTTGGCGTACCCTGGTTCAGGATACGGATAATGGGATGAAAGGAAACCAATCACATTTGCTCAGAGGTTATGATGACATGGCAAACGTGAAGGTTTTATCGTGAAATCTTCCTGCTCAGCGGTAATGAGAACATGGCAGGAGAGACTTTACGGAAGCTATTTGTGGTCAACAGAGGACATTTGTGGTCAACAGAGGACATTTGTGGTCAACAGAGGACATTTGTGGACCTATTATCCTTGTCGTACTCCGGTTGTGGCTACATATAATAGGTTAAAAGGGGATCGACATACTTGCTCAGAGGTAATGTGGACATGGCAAATATGACGATTTCTTCGACGGAGCCTTCCCACTCAGAGGTAGTGAGGACATGGCAGGAGTGGGCTCAATGAAGATTGGGTACATAGAACGACTCAGAGGTAGGAGAACATGGAAGTTCTATGCGAGGGGGCGGTTTGTTTTTGGTGGAAGTGAAGACGACTCAGAGGTAATGAGGATATGGTCGTTTCGGAAATTGGTGGATCGACTACCCTTTTTGTGCACCGGGAGTGCGGGTAGTGAATCCTGAGGGAGGATCTCTGACAGGAAAAAAGTTCAGAGGTATGATCATACTTGACTTACTATCTGAAAGAGTGACCGAAATGTAAGTTCAGAGGCACCAGCTGGTACATAACTTGGTAATTTGGACTTATTGAGGGAGTGAGAGTACAGCGGCACCAGCGGGTGCATGACTCGATAATCTGAAATAGGGTGGACGAGAGTTCAGTGGTACTAAAGGGGTACATAACTCGATAATCTGGAGAATGATAGATGGGAGTTCAGTGGTACTAAAGGAGTACATGACTCGATAATCTGGAGAATGATGTTCAAACATAGTATTTCTTCAGGAACTTGCCGTTGACGGGCAACATGAGCAAATCTCCGTTCGGTTTAGCGAGGCGGTAGGCGCCGTTGGAGAACACGGTCTCGATGACAAATGGACCTTCCCATTTTGGCTGGAACTTACCGGTGGTCTTGTGAGTCATGACCATCGGTCTCCGGACTGCCAGAACAAGATCACCCACTTGGAATGTTCTGATTTTAACTTTTTTGTTGAAGGCTCCTGAGATGCGTGCTTGGTATAGCTCGATCCTTTGCTGAGCAAGGAGGCGCTTTTCATCTAAAGCCTCCAACTCTTGTAATCATCGTCGGTAGTTATCATCCGTTGTCAATTGATAAGTGAGGGCGACGTAGAGTGAGGGGATACAATTGTCTGGCAGGTTGCGGTACCAATCGAAGGCGACTCCTTCCAGTGCCCCAATGAATAACCGCGTGAGGATAGCGTCATCATGGGGTAGATGGTCGGTAGTGACCTCAAAGTAAGTGATGTATCGACTTGCTGAAGTCTTGACATCATATGGGTTGATATTGAACGGCTTATATCTTGGCGGAAAGGGAACATCCCTCCATTCAGCAGGATATGGTTGCCGTATTCTGAGGTCTTGAGAATTTTCTCGGGCGTGGAACATTGCTCGGAGCTCCTGAACCTCTCTTCTTACTTCTCGGGCCTCATCTGTCGCGGTAGGGGCCGTTATCTCGGGAGGATTATTGCCCTGGTTTGGCGCCGCTGAATTTGAATCTACGTTGATTGCGGGACCCGTGCTTGTCTGGCCAGGTGTCACTCCCTGCAGGGTAGGAAGTGCCGCTTTGATCTCGTCTACAGACTTGACCAAGACATGTAATATGGCCTCCAACGTGTCGATGCGCTGGCGATCGCTGGAACCGCCTTGATTGCTATCTGTCATGAATACCGTCTTCACATGAGGAGTGACGGAGGGAGTGGTGGAGGATGTACCCTCCGAGTCGTACCCATGCGTCGAAAAATTATCTGGATATATGGGGATGTTCTCTTCAGGTTCGGACTCGGAAGGAACACTACCCCGAGCTTCGGAGCTTGCTTCGTCTAGAGAATCATGGATGTCCTTGGGGACATCAGCATCTGTTGTACCCGATAGGAGGGTTGTTTCTCGGGGTTCGTCTCCTTGAAACATTGGATTATTGTGGACGTTCGGAGGAGTACTACCCCCAGCTCCTACGACCCCCAGGGTCGGGGACGATGAGTCTCCTGTTGCAGCAGATTTTGTCTTCGAACGGGTGTGTTGGTATACTCCGGTGGAGGGTAACCGTTTAGCCGACAACTTCTTAGCTGTAGTGGCTGATATCTTTGGATTAGAGATGCTTGTCTTCTTCCCTTTCCCCTCGGCGGGGACCTTCTGAGCGGAATTGCAGGAGACAACAGGAGGTGCCTCATCTTCTGAGTTCGGGTGCTGTAGTCTGTGGAAGACGGACGGACGATCTTCCGTCACTGCCGCGTTGTTGCAGCAGCAATTGACGATGATCTGGGTGCAGTGACGTCTATGTGAGGATTCTTTGCACGCCGAGGCCCCTTTTCTTTCCTTGCGCTTGTGGAGGATCGCCTCACGCAGGTCAGAGGAACCACTCTGTCCGTTCGTCGCCGGGGATTGGTCTTGAGCAGTTCTGTACAACTTCCCATCAGAGGCCCGTGTGATAATCAGCGGGATGCCCTGATAGTCAGAGGTTGGGGCAGCTGTCTGGGCTTGATGAGCCCGCGCTGCCCTAGACTTCTTCTTTCTAGCACTCGTGGGTGCATAATAGGAAGAGTCCAAGTTGAACATCACAGAGTCTGGCTTATCATCCAGAGAGTCATCAGGGTTCGGACCGTACGAGAGATGGTCGAAAACTGTTCGAGAGGAGCATGGAGCAGATGCTATGCGGCTGGGAGCGAAAACCGTGCAGGCTGTCTGCATGCGGTTGTCTCCTGTCGTCGGACGAGTTCTTATGCGGCTAGGGGTTACGACCGTACAGGCTGGCCGCATGCAGTTGGCATCTGTGGCCGCATGGGTTTTCTGTAAACGATTGACTTTACTGGCCGCATGAGTCTCGTTCATATTGTTGGGAACTGTAGTCGCATAAGTTATGCGGCTGACAGAAGTAGCCGCATGAGTTTTCTTTATGCGGTTGGCGGATGTAGCCGCATGGGCTTTCTCCTTGCGGCTAATACTCTTCTGCAGTTCGGTCCGCGTAGAGTCCCTCTTTGTCCCTGCAAGTCCAGCATCATAATGTTTTCTTCTGCCGGACTTGGGGACAGCAGAGTTGTCTACGATCTGAAGTGGGACCACAGGAGAATCCTTCTCGCCGTCTTGAGCAACAGAGGGCATCCCATCGAGGGCTTGAGGAGGAGCAAATGACTTCGGTCTCCATTCTTTGCGAGCCTTCGTGGTGCGGGTGCGCTTCTGGGCCGGGCCAGTGCTGCCTTCAGAGAGCATCTCTTCGAACGCCTGTTGGTCGAAGCGGACGACCATCTTCTTTTGTGTGGAGCCAAGTTTGGCTGCATCTGATTGCGTCACCAACTCCTCAGCCGTGGAGAAGTTAGTCCCCAGCAGAGTCGCCATCGTGTTTGCCATTGATTGTAAAAGAACATAACAATTATCGGAGGACTGAACTTAGACTCACAATACAAACTCGCTCGTACAAAGAAAGCCTAGGGACGAAAACCTAGGTACAGCAGACTAAGTACGATTGTTTATTTTTGATTCTGGGGGGTGACGATAGAGGCTCGGGAAAGCGACGGCCGCTCTGCCTTACTCCTTGGACGATCAGTATGTAGCCTTGGCTCGGGGAAGATCTGTTCGGCGTTGATGAAGAAACGCTCTTCTTGCTCTCCTCGGATTGCTCTCCTGACTTCTCCCTCTCTGTGATTATCAAGAAAAAAGAGGGAGCTCTCTCTATGTAGATTTCTCTCTTATTCTTTTGTTGTCGACCTCTCTCTCTCTTCTCCTCCTCCTTTTTTTTCACAAGGGAATGATGCTGACTATTTATAAGAGTGGGGGGGTGATCATTAGGGTTTGTTAATGATTATCTGTTTGGAATGTCGGCGCTCCTTCATTCTATCTGAACCCTTGATCCTGATTATAGTGAATCTCGGCCATTAATGCGGATAGCATCGTATCTCATGAGCAATTAATGCTAGCTACTTTAAATCCTCGTGATTGATTATGCTAATGTCTGATTGCTCGCCACGTGTCCCATTAGCTTGATGATAAATGATATGCCCTGATCTCAGTAATTATGACGATGATGTCAAATATATTTGTTGAGATTCGGTTAAATCTCTTATTGATCCCATGCCACGTGTCTTAATTGTGAGTCCTGTCAGAGCCGCATAGGATTGACTATCCTCGAACCGCAGAGAGATACTCTTCCTGAGCCGCATGAGACAATGCCTCATCGAGCCGCAGGGGACGAACCTTCCGTGAGCCGCATATGCATAGTCTTTGCGAGCCGCATGAGCTAGCATTGTATTGAGTCGCAGGGATTGAGCTCTCGGTGGGCCGCATATGGCTGATTTCTGCTAACCATATGGAGTGACTTCTTCGTGAGCCGCATGGAGCTGTTTTCCATTTAAGCCGCATGAGAGTTGCCACGTGGCAACCTAGGATTTCTGACGGTTCGGGTCAGAGATCTTCTTCTTTTCCCGAAAAGTCTGTCATTATGGCAGAGCCATTATGACACTTTATGTCAGAGCAGTCACAGTCGCCAAGTCGTGTCAGAGCATTAAATGAGGCCACCCCCAAACGACCAGCTGTAGGGAATGATCCATCGAGCCGCATATGCCTTGCTGAACCGCATACGCTCCCGAGCCGCATGCGATTGAGAGTATTCTTTGAACCGCATAGGGCCGCTCCTGTGTGAGCCGCATAAGCTTCTTACTCCGAGCCGTATGGATCATTATTCTAATATTTTCCATGCTTCTACAGCAACGTCCTAAAATGTCGTCGCTATACGATATTAGTTGGCGACGTTTAGCAACGTCTCCTCTTGATGTCGCTAAAGTTTTTACTTAGGACACGCTGTTTCCTTTTTCCCCCTCACTCGAAAATTTCTAAAATTTTCTCTCGAACTCCCCCCCCGGCGATATCCTCCCCCCCCGCGACCCCCTCGACTCCCGGCGACCCTCTACCCCCTCCGGCGACTCCCTCCCCCTCGGCGACCCCTTCTTCCTCGGCGACTCCCTCCCCCCCCGGCGACCCCTACCCCCCTCCCCCTGTCGAGCTCCTCCTCCTCTTCCTCACGTAAACTCTAACCTAACTCCTCTCCCTCCTCCTCCTCTCTCGTCGTCCAGTATTCTTTCCGTGTCCAGCATTCCTCCCGCCGATGGCTCCATGGGGAGAGCCGACGCTGAGCATATGGAGGACGGCGATCAGACTGATCCTGGTCAGGCAGGAGGTGAGAGCGACCATCCATGCGCTCTCTCGGTCAAGACGTGTATGGAGATTTAGACGGACGGGCCTACGAAGTAAGTTAATTAGTTAATATATATTTCTCAAATGATTATATGTACATATATATTCATGAAATTTATTATTGTATAGATATCAGCCTCCTGCAGTACAGAGACAGCTGGGGTTATTTCTGAGGCAGAACTATGGTAGGCCTTGGATTAACTACTCAGATGCTCCCGCAGATAGGAAGGCCTTTTGGTTGGCCCACTTCAAGGTAAAATATTTATTTATTTTTAAATTTTAATAATCATTTGTGTATATTATACAACTCTTTCTATTTTACTTCTTGTAGGGGACCTATTTCTATCCTCCACACCAGACGGCAAAGATCGAGGCCGAATTTTCTGCCATCGCAGGCAAGCTCATCCGTGATGCGATCCACGACCAGAAGTCTCGTGATCGCTCCGGAAAGCTGATCCATGGTTGGATCACGCCAGAGCAGTGGACTGCGATGAAGGCTAGATTCGGCGAGGCAGGTACCAGGAGCGGTCTGAGAAGGCCAAGGTGGCGCGGTTGAGCGCCAGTAAGTGGTGTGGTGGCTCCATTCCTATGATGGAGCATTTTCGTCGTTTGGTATGTTTCCTTTACCGGACATTATTTTATATATAGTTTGATAGAATTTTTAATACTAATAATAGATAATATATTTTAACAGGTAAAAAAAGTGATGACCCCAACATGACGACCATTTTCCTAGTCACCCATCTGGGGAGTTTATTGACGAGAGGGCGACGCAGACATATGTACGTTCTATTCTTTATACTAATTTACTATAATTTAGAAAACAGAAAAATAGATATCAATATAGACTTTAGCAAACACTTAGACGTTAGCAAACAATGTTCTAGGCCGAGTATCTTAGGCTATGAGAGGAGGCGGATGCTGTTGCTAGTGCACCAGCAGAGGGAGGGGCTGGTACTTCCTCCCAGCTGCCTACAGCTCCATCGTCAGACGACCTCTGGATGACTGCCGTTGGTGGTCTTCATAAGGGTACATACTACGGTACGGGATCCTACAACGCTTATTTGGCTTCAGAGTCATCCTGGGACCCCTCTGTCAGTGCACAGTCTCCAGCTTCGCAGGCATCATCACGAGCTCAGGATATTGGTCGTCAGATCAACGAGCTGCGTCGCGAGTTGCAGCAGCAAATTTCTGATCACCATACCGCAGATCGACGATTCGACGATCACCGGACGATTTGATGCGGTCGAGCACAGTATACAGGAGCTGAGGAGTTTGCAGGAGGCTACAGCTGGAAGCTTGCACACGCTCACCGAGTTTACGGAGCGTACAGAGCGTAGACAGGTCGAGATGGAGGGATCGCAGTGGACCGTGACTGCCTCACTCACCCAGCTACATACTTCTCTTGAGGAGAGTACTCAGAGGATGGTGCGTACCCTTGCTGCGCATGGTGATCGACTACGAGAGCTGGAGCAGATACGTCCTTCCGGTCCATCGACGGCACAGACTCCAGACGTTCCACTGCCTCCGGACGTTGCATAGCTCACACAGGAGCAGTTTGACATCATTTTATCCCAGATACGCAGCCGGACTTTGTGATTTTTTTTATCATATGTTAGTGATACACTTGTTCTTCTGTTTGTGAGACATTTGTTGGTTGTGAGACTTGTTTTGGTTGTAGACTGTTATGATGGGAGACTGTTATCATGTATTAGTTGTAGACTGATATGATAAAATCTGCGACGGAGATGACAAATATACCTACGCTGGGTTATAAGCAATGATCTGATATACAAAGGAGGTGCTGCCCAAATTAAAAAATATAATGTGTATTTTTATGATGATGTGTGTCTGTATTTACAGTTTATGTGAAATGCAGTATTCGGAACCATTGATAGTTTCGATTACTGTTGTATGTTTTATCTTGGACAGAAAGAGGTACAGTTCAGGGTGTACTTCTGAGAGCTTCATGTTCACATCCTTCACTTTCTCGGGATGTCGTAAAGGATCCCGAGAAGGTGAAGGACGTGAAGAGGAAGCTCTGAGAAGTACACCCTGAACTGTTGCTCCTTCTATCCAAGCTAAAACATAGAACATTAAGAGAAACTGTCGATGGTTCGAATACTGCACTTCACACACACTGTAAACACAGACACAGCATAACAAAAATACCAATCATATTTTTTAAAATTTTTTATAATATTTGTGACGTATAGCGATGATCTACGACGTATAGCGACGATCTATACGTCGCTAATTAGTGCCGTTACTTCGCTATCCGTCGTTCAGTAGCTGAGTGGCAAAACAGCTATATCACCACCTGAGAGATGACATCGCTAATTTGGTCGATATACGTCGCTACACTGCTGACGTGGCAGGCATGCCATGTCATCACATAAAAAGAAATGATATCACTAAGTGGTCGCACTACGTCGCTGATTTGGCGACGTATTGTTACGGCGCTATATGTCGCTAATTTTGCGACGTCCTAGCGACATTATGTGTGACGTCGCAAACAACGATGAAATATGACAAAATTGTCATCTGCGACTATCTTTTCTGCGACCTTCATGTTTCGTCGATAATTCCTATTAGCGACGGATTTTCATTATTTAGCAATGTATCATGCCGTCGCTAATTTGCCTTATTTTAGTAGTGAAACATCTGGAGACGAACTCTGCTACGTCTCGCTTCATTCCAAGCCACCATACATGGGACCTCATGTCCTTGTACATCTTGTTAGCTCCTGGATGTATAGAATGCTGCGATTGGTGTGCCTCCTTCATCAACTCATTCCTTAGCTCGCCAGTAGGTACGTAAAGTCCCTCAATGCTCCATCTCCAGCTATGGAAAATCCTTCGAGTGTACCAGCTAGCACTCGATCTCTTAACTTGCATAATATCTCATCTTGGAATTACGTCTCCTTGACTCTGCTGATCAGACTGGACTGTACTTGAAGCTGCATCATAGGCGAGTCCACGCCTGGTACAACTGCTTCTTTCCCAAGCTTCAGCATGATTTCCTCTGGTAGCACGATCTCCAAACCTAGCTTCTCCATGTCTTTCAACAAGTGATGATTCTTTGTCAAGAATATAGCCATCGGGTACCTGCTTAGTGCATCAGCGACAACATTAGCCTTAACCGGGTGGTACTGTAGATTGATGTCAAAATCCTTCACGAGCTCCAGCTATCGCCTCTGGTGCATGCTGAGCTCCTTCTGAGTGAAGACATATTTGAGACTCTTGTGGTCTATGTATATGTCCACCTTCTCGCCATAGAGATAATGCTTCCACAATTTCAAGACGAAGATGACTGCTGCTAGCTCCAAGTCATACGTCGGATAATTCTCCTCATGATTACGTAATTGTCGGGAAGCATATGTAATTATCTTTCCATGTTGATGTAGCACGCAGCCCAATCCTTTGCCTGAAGCATCACTGTAGATGGAAAATCTGCCTTCTCCAGATGGAAGCGTCATAATGGGTACTGTTGTCAGCCTTCTCTTCAGTTCCTCAAATGACGCCTGGTACTCTTTAGTCCAAAAGAACTCTTCGTTCTTCCTGGTGAGCTTCGTCATAGGCTCCGTAATCCTCGCGAAGTCTTTCACAAACTTTCTGTAGTATCCAGCTAGACCCAAAAAGCTTCTGATCTCTGCAACTGAGCTGGGGGTTGTCCAAGATTCCACTGCTGCTATCTTCTTGGGGTCCACAGATACCCCTTCTCCTGTGATAACATGCCCAAAAAATCTACTTTATCTAAGAAAAATTCACACTTGAAAAGCTTACCATATAGCTTCTCCTTCCTTAGAGTCTCCAAGACAATCCGCAGATGCTTCTCATGCTCTTCTTGGGTCTTTGAGTAGATCATAATGTCATCAATGAAGACGACAACAGACTAATCCAAGTACTCATGGAAGACCTTGTTCATGAGATTCATGAACACAGCTGGGGTATTAGTAAGACCGAAGGACATGACCAAGAATTCATACTGTCCATACTTGGTGTTGAATGCCGTCTTCGGACTGTCCGCCTCTCGAAGCTTGATCTGGTGATATCCTGACCTTAGGTCGATCTTTGAGAAAACCTTTGCTCCGTTCAACTGATCGAAAAGATCATCGATCATGTGCAAAGGGTACTTGTTCTTAATTGTGATGTTGTTCAATGTCCGATTATCTATACACATCCGTATGGATCCATCCTTCTTGGGCACAAACAAAACTGGTGATCCCCAGGGCGAAGCTCCATCTCTGATAAATCCTTGTGCCTTCAGCTCATCTATCTGGTCCTTCATCTCCTTGGCCTCCCTAGGGTTAACTCTGTAGCTTCTCTGTGAAATAGGGGATGAGATAGGTACAAGATCGATAGTGAACTCTACGTCTCGATCAGAGGGTAATTTGGGTAGATTGTTAGAAAAGACATCTAAGAATTCTGCTATCAGGGAATGAAGTGGTCTGGAATCTTTGGTGATGGAGGTATAGGTGATACACTCCAAGCTCTCTGGTGCTCGAGCAACTTCAAATTTAGGTCCTCCAGGTGGACTAAAGATAACACAACCCTGATGACAGTCTATCAGGGCGTGTTGCTTGCTCAGCCAATCCATTCCCAATACTATGTCATAGTTAGGGAGAGGCATAACAAGAAGAGGTGCTAAGAAGGTATGACCGAAAATGGTGATAGGACAGGTATAAGTCTCAGTGATAGGGATAGGCCCCCCTCCAGTCATAACTCTACAAATCGTCTTACTACACCCTACGTCTATATGATAAGTAGCGACAAAATCTGAAGATATAAAACTGTGCGATTCCCCGGGTCACGACCCGCACCCTGATGAGGGGTACAAGTACGCGGTTACGTCTAGCCTACGCCGCAGAATCGGCGGTAGAACGCTGTCTAGGTCGTCTACAAAATCTATGCTAAACAGATAAAGGTACATGTACAGTATATACACTCCGAATGGAGGTGACATAGCAATACAGTCTCAATCACAAAAAAAAACTAAGGTAGGTAGCACGAAAAGAAAATATGATAGATAAAAGCAGGAAAATAGTTCAAGATCCACACAAGCCCAAAGCTATACACAATACCACAGAGTCATAGAAAATATATATAACTACTACAGTCTGAAAAGTACTAGCTGGCTCGCAGGACAAGCAAACCTAACTAAGCTACAATACTCTGGGTGAGCAAAGTCTAGTGGCTCTACTAACAAGCCACAGTCCAGGTCTACTCCATCAGACTCGACCCCATAATAGGTCGGGCAATCTGCCTCAGAATCATCTGTAATATATCAACGGTATCCTGTCAAAAAAATAAGCAAGTACAAACACTAACAGCAGTTCCATATGAATTGACAAATTCTATAAGAGATAGTATAATAAAATACAAGACAAAATCAATAGGAAACATATATCAAATGAGAGTAATGAATAGGATGACACTATATATATATATATATATATATATATATATATATATATATATATATATATATATATATATATATATATATGATGACTTGGAAACTATCCGGAAGCCGAGTTACAACCCTTAAACCAAACAAGGACTGGGGTTGTAACCCTTCTCCCGAACAGAACTTTGCCTCCTACGAAAATAAAAATAAAAATAAAAGGTGCCTTGAATCATTAGTGCGTTATGTGATCGGCTTGGGAAAATATGATCAGGCTTTTCATCCGATCGGCTATGAACAATGTGTATAATAGAGCGGTAAGACCGGTCACTATGGAAAGCTGTGAACGATGTAGGGTAAGGCTTTGCCCGTCGTGAGGCGAGGGTAAAGCTATGAACAATGTGTATAATAGAACAATATGAGAATTTTGATCACACAACCACTAATAACTCCCCCATCCTCGAATAGTATAATGGATCTGGACATGACACGTCATGACACAGGATTCCATAAGAGGGTAGCAAGTCCCCTTAGGAATCGGTGTCTATAACAATACATGAAAATAAGATAGAATATGTACTAATATACCATGAAAATCTAGGAACAACATCCCATGTCATGATCCAACATATTCTAGTCTGTGAACTATCGTGACTAAAAATCGAGTAAGACACTATAACTGAATCGAATATAACAGATATCAAGACAATGAAAACTATCAGTAAATGTACTCGCCCGTGGTCCTGAGCTGATAAGGTGAACAGACGCTCAGAGTAATCACAGATCTATAGATGAGATGCCATGAGTCCAAATAGGGTTTAATAATAAAAAGAAAACTAATTTAAGTCATGATATGCAAGTCTAAGTCAAAACTAGGTCAATCTAGGTCAAACTGAGTCATATTAGATCATACTGGTTCATACCAGATCACTAAAAGTCATTCCAAGTTAAACTAAGTCAAACGGGGTCAAAGGTTGACCTACAGTTGACTTACAGTTGACTTTTGGTCAATTTGTCAACCATGGTCAACTCTGGTCAACACTGAGTTAACCCTGGGTTAATCCTAGGTTAAACTAGTCAAATGTTGAACAAATGTTGACTTTCAGTCAACTGGTCAACTCTGGTTTAGTTTTGGTCAAATCTAGTCGCTTATAGACTAAGTTTGACTCTCGGTTGACTTTTGTTGACTTTTGGTCAAAATGGTCAACCGAAGTCAAAACTTGTCTAGGAGCACTATATTTGATCATTACCAACCAAGAGAAACAAGTTCTAACCATATCTTAAACTCTAAACTCAAATACCTACATTACCCTTACCAAGGTAATCCCGATATCTTGCCCAATACAAAGGAAATTCGGCTAATACTCAAGATACTAGCCTTGGCCTCCTAGGGTAGTTAGATACTATCCTATCTAAGGGTTACCTACCAAGATACATAGGTTTTCCAGATATCTAATCTATCTTAGAATACATGTTGATTATTCAACATTACCTTACCCTTATACCATTCTCACATCTAACTAAACACCCACACACTAACACTCACTCACTAACTCACATATGGTTCACACATAGGCTCTCCTATAGGCTCACACCTATAGACACATAGGTTCACATACCATACTCATATTTAAACTCACACACACACACAATAGCTCACACACACATATACATATAGGGCTGTCCTATGGTGGCCAATATGGCTAATAAGGGGACTGGTTTGTGCTTGCTTATGGGCTGTCCTATAGCTGATACATGGGGTTAATAAGAGGCTGAATCTAAGGGCTAAATAAGGGTAGCTAATGTGGACTGTAAAGGGGTCCTATAGGCTGTCAAGTGGGGGCCTGGTATGGGTTTGCTAAGGACTAAATTGAGGTCTGGATTGGGGCTGAACTGGGACAGGTATGGACTGAATTTAGGACCAGTTAAGGACTAGTTTAGGACTGAGTTTGGAACTATATTAGGGACTGGTTTGAGGCTACTTAAGGCTGAATTCGGGACTGGTTTAAGGGGGCTAACAAGTGCTGGTTTTGGGGGACTAAATGTCACTCCCCGTTCCCGGAATGCGTATTCTAATACGTATATTGCCTGAATGTATTTATTTAGTATTTATCATGTAGTATCCTGTATTTAAATTCCTATAACTTCATATTAATTAATTATCTGCATTTATTTCTGCACTTTATTTTTCTGCAATTTTTCATGTTAATTAATTAGCTGCTCTTTAATTTTCATGCTAATTAATTCCTGTAATTTTATTTCTGTATTTTTTCCTGTAATTTTATTACCTGCATTTTAATTCCTGCTTTAGTTTTACTTTCGGGTTAGCCTTGTTGGACCCGTGCAACCCGACCCATTGGACCCGGCCCAACTCCCACCTACCACCACCTTTTATTTAAAGCCACCCTCTCCCTTCTCTCTCCTCATTTACTTTACTTCTTCACCATTACTTCTTCTCCTTCCTTTTATTTCTCTCTCCACCTACCAACTAGGCAAGTACATCTTGCTCTACATGAGGACCATATTTTATGGTTCAATATTCTTCCTCTTATGATTCTAAGAGAGTTTAGTGCTTAGTATTTTTGATTTCATTGGTTCATTTCTTGTAGATCTAAGTTATTGTATTTTCGGTTGTCTATGGATTTTGATCTAGCAAACTCCTTTGTTCTCAAGTTCTGATGGTTCCATGTTGTAGAGAAGTTTATTCTACCCAATTTTGACCTTTGGAAAGTTGGATTTGGACTTGTTTTGACCAAGTTATGGACCTTTGAAGCTTTGGGGTGCAACCATGGAGTTCTTACTGTTTGGAGAAGACAGTGAGCAGTGTACACTAGCTTTTTAGCTTGCGTTACTGAGCTGTGCGTGCTCTTTAGCACAGCACAGTATGGAGTCCATACGTTACCTTTTTAGGAAGCGTGTGTCTTGCATACGCTACCTTTTGGAAGCGTATGTCGTATGGAGTTCATACGCTGCCTTTGGGGAGCGTATGACTTGCATACGCTGACTTGAATGGTCAGGAGTCGTATAGAGTTCATACGCTGCCTTTGGGGAGCGTATGACTTGCATACGCTGACTTGAATGGTCAGGAGTCGTATGAAGTTCATACGCTACCTTTGGGGAGCGTATGACTTGCATACGCTGACTTGAATGGTCAGGAGTCGTATGGAGTTCATACGCTACCTTTTGGGAGCGTATGACTTACATACGCTGACTTGAATGGTCAGGAGTCGTATGGAGTTCATACGCTAACTTTTGGGAGCGTATGACTTGCATACGCTGACTTGAATGGTCAGGAGTCGTATGGGGTTCATACGCTGCCTTTTTGGAGCGTATGTCTTGCATACGCTGACTTGAATTGGCAGGAGTCGTATGGGGTTCATACGCTGCTTTTTTGGAGCGTATGTCTTGCATACGCTCACTTGGGTAACTAGGGGTCGTATGGAGTTCATACGCTAGCTTGACCTGAGCGTAGCATGACCTGAGCGTAGCATGACCTGAGCGTACGCTGACTTGAGCGTAGCCTGACATGAGAGTAGCCTATTCATCCTGGATCTTCTATAGCCCTGTATATTGATATCTTATTAGATGTTTAACGTCCATTTTATATCCTTACGCCTTTTTGCATAAACTTGATATAATCATGATATGTTGATATTTTTGTTAATTATAGATTGTTACGTAGGATGTACCATGTGTCATGAATTGAGTTATAGATACCCGGATTGACTAGAATTAAACCCTGAGAGTTGTAGACTCGACCCCACTGAATGCTAGTTGACTTTCATGCCTTGCCACCATTGATAATGATTGTGATCTTGACTAAATTGATCATGCGTTCCTAATTGGAACTGAGAGACTGGCTAGTCGTCTTATTGAATGAAATAAATGAGACACGTTCATGTTATGAACTATTGTACTCGACTGGCTGATCCCGAATATTGACATACATGCACATGCAGGCTTCAATCTATTTATTTATTTATTTATTTAGTTATTTTTCTACAAAAGAAGCATGTGTACTTTATGGTCAAGGCATGATTATCGTGGATAGATTTGATTGTTGGATTACGCTATGCAAGACCTGCAACCTAACCGCACTGGTATCGTTATAGAGTTGTGCATATCGTACCCCGTACGAAAGTACTCATTTGAATGACCATGATCCACGGCATGAGATTTTACTCAACGTAGAGACTATTAAGTTAAATAAAATAACGATTGCATGGAGAGAATGGATTTCCAAATTCTTACATGGCAGCCCCCTTGGGACGAGTAGTACCCGACGGCCGGCTGGTTCCCACAGATACTGTAAATCTGCCATACGGGCAGGGAACAGTATCTGCTTTTATTATTATTGTATATTGTATATTGACGGGCGTCCTGCTAGGACTCGTCTAATTCATGCATGGGCCAATTGATCGACTGGATAGACTAGCCTTGCTTGCACATAGTAAGAACTGAGGAATCCCTAATTGTATTATTCCAGGATAACTTGGGACTCATAATAGCAAGCCGTAGGAGTTGATTGGCCGTTCAAGATGATTTGTTTGTGCACTGTACTCTGTTACCTAATTGGGATGATCAGAATGTCAGGACATGACGGGCCAACTTCTGTCCTTGTTTGGTTGGGAGGTTGGTTCGAAGTGTCTTGATGTGATGTGAGTTCTAGTAGCAAGCAGAGATCTATTATTATATTCTCTTACTTACTGGTTTTAGTTCTCATGTCGTGCTCCCTTGTGGTACTTTCTATTAGAGGTCTAACCTCTCTGGTTTTGCATGGCCAGATTTAGAGCCAGTTCCCGAGGACTCATCGTACTTCCACCTCCAGGATGGTCAATACTAGAGGAATGATTGCAGGAGGCCTCGAGTGGGTTCCTTAACTTCACCACTCTTTTTGTTATCTACTTTATACCTTGACGTTTGGCACCGACATGTTAGTCGGATTGTCTTGTACTTACTTTTGCATAATTGTAATTAAGTCAGACTGCAGCTGATAACAATTGTGTATACTTACTACATCATCTGGCTGTATTTTGTAAAGCCAGATCTCAAGAACATTTTGACTGAGCGTTTGGGACGCTTTACTGCTTTACCTTACATGTTCTATATTTCTGTTTCTTGTTTGAATGATTGAGACAATAGATGTGTAATGACCATAGTAAGACTTTTATGTAGTATGCACCCCCTCGTCTGGTTAGACAGCATTGATCGTATTATACGGTATTCATCTACCCGTAATACGTAGCTGGCTGAGTCATTCTCCCGCTCTCCAGTATTCTGGTTCTGGGGCGTGACACTAAATATGACAGGTTTGGGACTGCTGTAGGCTGATTTCAGGGGCTAATAAGGACAGGGTTTGGGACAGCTAATGGCTTGGTTTGGGGCTGCTACAAAGGGGCTTCCATATGGACTGTAATGGGCAGTTAAGGACAGGTTTAGGGGGGCTGTTCAAGCTGATATGGGACAGGTTTAGGACTGCTTAAGGGTGCTTGGAAAGGGCTGGTTTAGGAGACAGGTTTAGGGACTGTTGGCTGATATGGGGGGGGAGGATGAAACAAGGTTGAATTTGGGACAGCTACATGGCTGTCAATGGGGACAGGTTTATGGCTGGAAATGTAGGCTGATATCCCATCCCATACACTGCATGAGCTGCAACTGCAGCTATGCCTAATCAGTCCCCTGTGGGGACTGATCTCTTCCAATACTGCTGCTGTTAGCAGCAGTGAAATCCCCCCATCCACTCTAGCACTCACTCCCTCTATCACTCCCAAGTCCCTCTCTCAAACACTCTCAAACATCTCACAATACAACACATACACACATACATTCAAACAATACCAACTCCACCATTCTAAATCTCCATGCCCTTGGCCGAAATTTCCTCCATACACCATAGATATATTATGACACTAAAACACACCAATATATATATATATATATATAAATAAATATGATAAAATATGATACATGAAGAACACATCTCTAAATAACATAAATCTGTGATTTAAATCTAAATAATCATTTAAACAATATATGTTAAAAATACATGTGTCCAAATAGAGATTTTTCCACTAGGACACAACCACAACACAAAGGACACTCCTATGACCTCCAAATGGATACGAAATGGCCATAAATGGAGATACAACCATGGGGATCATTCCTATGGGTTCAAAATATTCCTATATGCATGTAGGAGTGGATTAGAGGAGAGATTATACCTTCCGGGAGAGAGATTCAAAGGAAAATCCTTCCGACACGACACCGACATCGACACGTAGAGACCTCCAAATGGACACGAACAAGAGCCGAATCCTCCCAAACTTGGCTAGCACCTTCTAACCATGGAGTAGAGGAGAAATGAAGAAGATTTGGTGGAAGAAGGGGTTGATTTGGAGATAAAATCAATGGGAACCTTCTCTAAAATTTAGGGAAGAACAAGAGAGAGAAGATGGATGGATAATAAAAAATGAGAGGATGACTCCATCCCTCCTCCTATGGCTACCATGTGTAGGCTAGGTATCCCCTATAGGAAAGTCTAAAATACCCCTATTTGTTCTATTTGATTTAAATTAGGAATGGGCTTAAGGTTGAGGCTAATTTAGTCTAGTTTAAAGGCTCTAATTAAACTTAACCTACCCATGAATAATTACTCTAACTTACTAACTAAAATAATGTCATGTGGGCCATGCCTAACTAATGAGTGGGTCCTACTAGAGTCAAAACTACCCCGGGTCCCCGAAACAAGTCGGATTGAGCTGAAATTCGAACCCGACTCAAATAACCCTAAAATAAGATCATAAATAAATAACTAAATTCAAAAATATTCTAAAATAAAAAATGACAAAAATATCCCTGTTTCTGAAAACTGGGGGTGACAAATCTATCCACCTTAAAAAATTCGTCCTCGAAATTAAAACCAAACTATAGTAAAATATCAAAATCACAAGTCATGGCTTAAAATTTAAAATGATTAAAATCTCAAAAATCAAAGCATGAATTAAATAACTAAAATTATAAAATTTAAAATTACTCTCAAATAGAAACATGGTATTATTAGTCTATCCACCTTAAAAGAATTATCCTCAAAAATTAAAACAAAGTAACCACAAAAAAATTATGCAAATCGATAATCGTATGCGTCTGTCAAATCATCATGATACTCAGAATCTCTGTCATGCCAGTGAGCAAGGCTACGATAATCACAGAGTCTTCAACTATGGTACATACCTCTAGAATTATGGTATTTAAAATTTTTGTATTGTCGCATGCTTGGCAGCAAAAACCTTAAATTCCCACACCCGAGAAATACGATAATAATTCGACTATATGTCCTCACTATGCCTGCTAGCATGACCCTAGAGTATTCTAAAATCTCATAATCGAGGCAACCTAGCCCATACGACTTATCTCAGAAGGAAATCACATCACAAGAACAATTTTTATCCAACGATCAAAGAACAGATAGAATCGAAGTTCAAGACAGTTTATAAGAAGACAAATACGGAAAGGAGATCGAAATATTGGAACCTGCTATTTGCTCTGCTACTGCTTGAGTGGGCTCAACTGTCATGGCGAAAGCACGCCCCTGCTGGCCTCCTCTAGCCTGCTGTACTCTGTCCTGGCCTGCCTGTCTGGCTGTACGGGCAGCACAGTTCTTCACTTGGTGGTCTGGAGCTCCACAGAATAAACATACTCCCAGCTTCATCCTACAAACCTCCCGGGTGTGCCCTATCTTCTTGCAGAAGGCACACTGGATGGCCTGCCTCTGGCCCTGTCCCTGATGCTGCTGAGCACGCACAGGTGCCTACTGAAACTGTAATTGAGGCTGCTGCTGGAACTGCCTCTGCTGGAAGTGAGGGCGCTTCGTCAGCCCCGTACTCGATCTTGCTCCTAGAACATCACTGCCCCTCTTCGGCTTGAGGCCGAAGTCCTCCTCTGCAATCTGTGCCTCCATCAGGATCTGTTCGAAGGTCACGTCACATCGCCCAGAGATATGAGTGCGTACTGTAATGCCTGTGGTTCGTATTACGTATTTTTGGAATACGTGTACGTATTTTATCTTGTATTGTATGATTTCTAGCTTAGCTTTTCCTTCTTGGCTTGGTTTATTTCCTGGGTTGGTTCGGCTTGGCTTGGTTTTTGCCTTGGTTCATGATGAATCAAGGGTGAACCCCTACCTACCACCACCTTTAATATTTATTACCTATTCTTCTTTCTCTCTCTTCATTAACCTCCTCTTTTTCTTCTTCCATTTACTTCTTCACCTACCAGGGAGAGGGGTCTAGGCAAGTGCATCTTGCTTCATGGAGGAACTCCAATTTTATTGCTTCATTCTCTTCCTTACAACATTCTAACTTACTTTAGAACTTGGCATTTTTACTTTCCATGGCAAGATTCTTGTAGATCTATATTTATATTATTTTTAGATTTTTTGGGTTTTGATCTACTTAATCTTGTTATTTTCGAGTTTTGATGGTTCCATGTTGTAGAGAATTTCGTTCTGTCCCATTTTGACCCATGGAAGTTCGGATTTGGGCTCCGGATGATAGAGTTATGCAGCTTGGAAGCTATGGCTTATTTTGTACTTCTTCTCGGAAATTGGAGAAGAAGCACAGTCCCGAGCCGCATGGTAGCACTTGACCGCATGAATATTCATACGGCAAGTCAGTTCCAACCGCATGCGCTATTGCCTTGACTTGACTGCATGACAAGTTCATGCGGCAAGTATGCCTTTCTCAGCCGCAAGACTGAGGCCCAGTCATTCCTGGCCGCATGGATTTCCAATAACCCTGAGCCGCATGAACTCAACGCTCGCGAGCCGCATGGACCGCAGTCTCCCAGCCACATGGGATTGCTTCCTTTGACCGCATAGTCTTTGCTTCCCGCAGCCGCATGGGTTGCTCCTCCCCGGCCGCATGTATCTGATTGGTCAGCCAGCCGCATAGACCCATCCCCCGCTAGCCGCATGAGTTCCCTATCCTCCTGACCACATATGTCTTGCCTTTCTTAGCCACATGACTGAGTGGATCTCCGAGCCGCATATGACTGATACCCCTTTTGGCCGCATAAGCCTTTCCCTTTTCAGCCGCATGAGCCTGACCCTATCTAGCCGCATGGGCTGTTCTCTCCCCAGCCGCATGGGATCATTCCTGGTCGTATGGGATCATTCCTGATAGTGGCCCGTCGTGGCGCACTCCTGACCAGTAAACTTGACATGATAACCTGACATAATATATCTGGATAAGCTGTTGCGATGGCTACCTGACATGACATGACCTGTATAAGTAACCTGGACACCGTGGGCGATTGTGCTTGTACAAATAATCCAGTCCTATCTTGCATTATGTCTAGAAGGGGACTCCTGAGTACCACAGTCAGGAGTACCTACTGAAATGGACTAAGGTTAATAACTAGAATAATTCACTAGTCATGAAGAGATGTTCCCCAGTTACAAGTGACCCCGTTATTCCGACCGCAAATGTTTGGACTTGTAGCCTGCCGACGAATAGGGCACATTTCCAGCCCACTGTTATATGGGGCACTCTCCATTGTCACTTTAATGATTGGACTCTATTATCACTCTAGTGTATTGTACTCTCTCTGATTGTCGCGTTAGTGATTGAACTCTCTAAATTGTCACTATAATGTTCGCCTGGATAACCTGGGTAGCTGCAGGGCCTGTGACTACTTGGAGCATCTCATTGCAACTTGCTAGTAACTAGGATTGTGATAACCCTAGTTAGTTAATGTAGAAAACCGTAGGCAATGATTGGCCGTGATTGATTGGATGGAGTCTAGTCCAGTATAGTATTGTCTAGAAGTGATTGATTGCAAGATTGTACCAGAATAATTGAATGATTATCACTCCAGATTGTTGCTACAACGATTGTAATCTATTGCCACTCTAGTGTATTGTACTCTTTATTGTCACTTTTATCAATGTACTCTTTCGTTTTTACCTTAATGATTGTCACCTTTAGCAATAAATGATCAGAGACTAAGTTCTGTTCAGGCGAAGGGTTACAATCTCGGTCCTTGTTTGGTTTAAGGATTGTAACCTGGCTTCCGGAATAGTACCTTCGTCTTCTCTTCATATATTGCCCAGCTATATTTAATTTAGTATGATTCTCCAGTTTTCTTATGTCAATGATGCTTCACTTAATTCTTATCTCTGATTGGGACAAGTGCTTGATATTGCACAAACCTCAATCTGTGTTACTTATTGTTTTCTTACATGTTGAATGCTAATGATTTGTTGGTTTTAGTCCTTAAGTGAAGTCTCCTTTGTGGCACTTGCTCTTTCTGGGGTCTGACCCAGCTGATTTTGCATGGCCAGATACCGGAGCAGCACCAAAGGATCTTCCTGCTTTCCAGTCCGATGGTGACCACCAGGCGTAACCAGGGCATCGAGTGGGTTTCTTTTTGTTCTCCCACTGTAATATTGTAAATTATTCTTTTGAGGCGTTTAGCCGACGAACAAGTGTTAGCTCGATTGCAGCTTTAATTATTGTCTGCCTACGGGCTGTAACATGATTGACAAGCCCCGGGGGTTGATCATGTATGAATGAACTCTTGCTAGTCCTCACATTTTGTTACGACTAGCATCATGATCATTCCGAATATGTAATGTATGGGACGCCTTACTATTGTGTATTTGGTGGTCTGACATCTTGTAACTATTATTAGTTGGTTGAGATTGAGACAATAGGCTATTTTATGACCATAAGAGACTGATGGATTGTAGTGAAACCCTCACATATCTAGACAGCCGTGACCGTATAGCGACGTGGATTCCATTTCGTTATACGTAGCTGGCTATGTCTGCCCCCGCTCTCCAGTGTTCTGGTTCTGGGGCGTGACACGTACTGCATAGATAAGACCCCTCCGGAACTTGCGGGCCTTGTACCCCTCATCCTGGATCAGACCCGATGTAAACCTACTCAGGCGGAAGAACTCCGCTGCATACTCGTCCACCGACGAGTTTCCCTGCTCCAATGCGACGAACTGGGCCTCCAGAGCTGTCAAGGCCATATCTGGGTAGAACTTCTCCTTAAAGAGCATCCAGAAGCTCTCCCAAGTCAAACCCCTCACCGACGCACGCGGATCCGTACAAAACCAAGTCAAAGCTATATCGAAAAACTGGCTCGCTGCAGACGTCATCCAAAGCGCTCTCGGGACCTCTGCCAACTCCAGGCTCCGCTGGACATCCTCCAACCAGTCATCCGTATATAAGATGCCCTCGGTACCCTTGAACTCCCTCGGTCTCATCTTTCTGAAGTCTAGGTACGTACCGGGCCTCCCCTGACCCTTCTGCTGAACTGGTGCTCCTTAAACTGTACCCGGTATACCCATCTCTACTGCTGCCATCGCCAGCTGATGTGAGTTCTCCATGCTCTGTCGCATCACCTCTGTCTGGCGGTGCTGTGCCTCGGCCTGTGCTCTCTGGGTCTGCAACATCTGCTGCAGAAGGGCCATTATCCCATGAGTATCAGTCGGTAGCGGAGGCAGCGGTGGGAGAATATCAGAAAAGACCATGGACGGTCTCACTGCTGGAGGCGGAAGTCCTCCTGGAACCGTCGCTGTTGCTCCCGTCTGAAGGGCAGGGACTGAGGTGGCAGCTCCCTTAACTGCAGCTCCCTCAGCTGGAGGTGGAAGACCTCCGGGAACTGCCGCTGCTATTCCTGCCTGAAGGGCAAAAACTGAGGCTACTGCTCTCTCGACTGCTACTCCAGTAGCCGGAGGTGGAAGACCTCATGGATCGGACCTCTCTGGAACTGCACTAGGCCCTGCTGCCTGAGAACGAGTCACTGTCATCCTGAAGACGAATTGACCCCAAGAGATCAATATGGCACAAGATAAGATATTATCAAAGGAGGACAATTGAATTCAAATGCAAGAAGAATTGTCATGGTAATCAAAAGATCAGAGTTTTCCTAAAATGCGATTGAGTAACTCCTATCATACCCTAGATCCTACGTCCTAGTCGCAGGCTCGTAATTAGCACTCTAAGTCGAGCACCATTACGAGATCATACTAATTGTGACACTGACCTGCATGGGCCACCACAAAAATGTGTTACGACCCGCACCCTGATGAGGGGCACGAGTACGCGGTTACGTCCAGCCTATGTCGCAGAATCGGCGGTAGAACGCTGTCTAGGTCGTCTACAAAATCTACGCTAAACAGGTAAAGGTACCTGTACATTATATACACTCCGAATGGAGGTGACATAGCAATACAGTCTCAATCACAAAATAAAACTAAGATAGGTAGCACGGAAAGGAAATATAATAGATGAAAGCAGAAAAATAGTTCAAGATCCACACAAGCCCAAAGCTATACACAACACCACAGAGTCACAGAAAAAATATATAACTACTACAGTCTGAAAAGTACTAGCTGGCTCGCAGGCCAGGCAAACCTAACTAAGCTACACTACTCTGGGTGAACAAAGTCTAGTGGCTCTACTAACAAGCCACGATCCAGGTCTACTCCATCAGACTTGACCCCATAATAGGTCGGGCAATCTGCCTCAGAATCATTTGTAATATGTCAACGATATTCTGTCAGAAAAATGAGCAAGTACAAACACTAACAGCAGTTCCATATGAATTGACAAATTCTATAAGAGACAGTATAATAAAATACATGACAAAATCAACAGGAAATATATATCAAATAAGAGTACTAAATAGGATGACAATATATATATAGGATGACTTGGGAACTATCCAGAAGCCGAGTTACAACCCTTAAACCAAACAAGAACCGGGGTTGTAATCCTTCTCCCGAACAGAACTTAGCCTCCTACGAAAATAAATATAAAAGGTACCTTGAATCATTAGTGCGTTATGTGATCGGCTTGGGAAAATATGATCATGCTTTCCATCCGACCGGCTATGAATAATGTGTACAATAGAGCGATAAGGCCGGTTACCATGGAAAGCTATGAACGATGTAGGGTAAGGCTTTACCCGTCGTGAGGCGAGGGTATAGCTCTGAACAATGTGTATAATAGAACAATGTGGGAATTTTGATCACACAACCACTAATAACTCCCCCATCTCCGAATATTATAATGGATCTGGACATGACACGTCATGACACGGGATTCCATAAGAGGGTAGCAAGACCTCTTTGGAATCGGTGTCTATACCAATACATAGAAATAAGACAAAATATGTACCAATATACCATAAAAATCTAGGAACAACATCCCATGTCATGATCCAACATATACTAGTCCGTGAACTATCGTGACTAGAAATCGAGTAAGACACTACAACTGAAACAGATATAGCAGATATCAAGACAATGAAAACTATCCGTGAATGGTCCTGAGCTGATAAGGTGAACAGGCGCTCAGAGTAATCACAGACCTATAGATGAGATGCCATGAGTCTAAACAGGGTTTAATAATAAAAAAGAAACTAATTTAAGTCATGATATGCAAGTCTAAGTCAAAACTAGGTCAATCTATGGTCAAACTGAGTCATACTAGGTCATACTGGTTCATACCAGATCACTGGAAGTTATTCTAAGTCAAACTAAGTCAAACGGGGTTAAAGGTTGACTTACATTTAACTTTTGGTCAACTGGTCAACCCTGGTCAACTCCGGTCAACACTGAGTCAACCCTCGGTCAACCCTAGGTTAAACTAGTCAAAAGTTGATCAACTGTTAACTTTCAGTCAACTGGTCAACTCTGGTTTGGTTTCGGTCAAATCTAGTCGCTTATAGGCTAAGTTTGACTCTCGATTGACTTTTGTTGACTTTTGGTCAAAATGGTCAACCAAAATCAAAACTAGTCTAGGAGCACTATATTTGATCATTACCAACCAAGAGAAACAACTTCTAACCATATCTTAAACTCTAAACTCAAATACCTATATTACCCTTACCAAGGTAATCCCGATACCTTGCCCAATACAAAGGAAACCCCGCTAATACTCAGGATACTAGCCTAGGCTTCCTAGGGTAGTTAGATACTATCCTATCTAAGGGTTACCTACCAAGATACATAGGTTTCCTAGATATCTAATCTATCTTAGAACACATGTTGATTATTCAACATTGCCTTACCCTTATACCATTCTCACATCTAACTAAACACCCACACACTAACACTCACTCACTAACTCACATATGGTTCACACATAGGCTCTCATATAGGCTCACACCTATTGACACATAGGTTCACATACCATACTCATATTTAAACTCACACACACACACACAATAGCTCACACACACATATACAAATAGGGCTGTCTTATGGTGGCCAATATGGCTAATAAGGGGACTGGTTTGGGCTTGCTTATGGGCTGTCCTATAGCTGATACATGTGGTTAATAATGGGATGAATCTAAGGGCTAAATGAGGGTAGCTAATGTGGACTGTGAAGGGGTCCTATAGGCTGTCAAGTGGGGGCCTGGTATGGGGCTGCTAAGGACTGAATTGAGGTCTGGATTGGGGCTGAACTGGGACAGGTATGGACTCAATTTAGGACCAGTTAAGGACTGGTTTAGGACTGCTACTATGCTGAGTTTGGGACTGGATTAGGGACTGGTTTGAGGCTACTTAAGACTGAATTTGGGACTGGTTTAAGGGGGCTAACAAGTGCTGGTTTTTGGGACTAAATGTTACAGGTTTGGGACTGCTATAGGCTGATT
>JANAVB010000197.1:14540088-14767359 GCA_029216955.1 Iris pallida
TCATGCTTGGACTTATTAAAAGTTTAAACTCACTATATCCATATCACAAAAAAAAACACTGTCACCATAGGGATGAGGTATTAATGTACACATGTACAGCCTCCTGGACTTTTATTTTAAAGAGAATTTAATCTCAGGTCAGTGTTCCATAATAGTCACCTAGTCCAGGTTGTTCCTACCCATTAAACCGGCTTCTTGGGATCTCCAGTCAGACTCGGTTGGGTTGCCACTGCTTGTGACTATACTATGGGCTTAACCCCATCTCCCTCGATGATTCTAGGATCAATGTCCTAGACAGAGCCTTCGTCAAGTGGTCTCTAAGGTTCTTTTCTGACTTTATATAGTCAAAAACCATATATTTGCCCAATAGGCTCTTTATTGTCTTGAAGCGTAGCTGCAGGTGCCTGTTCATCTTAGCATTCATAGAATCATGCTTTAGTAGTTCTATAACAGATTTATTATCACAGTTTATAGAAATTGCAGGAATATGATGAACAGAAACAGGTATATGCATAATAAGATTTCTAAGCCATTCGTCTTCTGTACAGGTAGTGTCTAAAGCTATCATCTCAGAGTCCATAGTACTTCTGGCAATGATAGTATGTTTACATGATCCCCAGGAGAACGTAGCTCCTGCTAGGGTAAAAACATATACAGTTGTCGATTTGACATCATGCGAATCAGTTACCCAAATAGCATCTGAGTAACCTTCTATGATATCAGGGTGTCTACAATAATGAAGTTTATAATCTAGAGTACCCTTAAGATATCTAAATATTCTGTCTAATGCAGTCCAGTGTGTCTGATTTGGGTTACTAGTATATCTACTTAGTCTCCCAATAGCAAATATAATATCAGGTCTGGTCCTATTTGTTATGTACATAAGGGAACCAATCATTTGTGAATATCTAATCGACATACGGTACCCGCAGATGTGGGCACATACCCGCATCTGTTACGCGCCGAGCCGTACCGAGCTGGGCCGAGCTGCGGCGGCGGTGGCTCACGTGTAACGCCCCAATCCCAAAATACGTAGGACTAGGAACGTAGACATGCCAGCTGTATTCATACTAAGTACATAGGACTCGTATGGATACATAAGCTGTAAATGCAGTAGTACCAAACTAATCTCATCCACACAAAAAATATATGAATAAAAGATTTCAAATAATGATTATGAATTGTCTTGATACAATATGTTGGGCGGAGACAAATCCACTACCAACACAGAAAAGAAATACATAAAAAAAGAAAGGTTTTGGCGAGTGAAGCGAAGACGATCCAAGCGCAACCATCCTCGAAGAAATAGCAATGGCCACGGCTAGAGGTAGAACACCTGCGAAAGATAATAGCACACACCTGGCGAGATAACCAGGTCCTCAGAGGGACGTAACAAGACACATAATATCATGCCATAAAATGAGTAATAAAAGCTCAACAAAATAGTATATATAACTAAACAAATAAAGCTCCTTAACCATTCTAGGTGAAAATGCAATTTGAAGACAACGTTCCACACAGGGGCTCCCGAAGCTAGAAATACGGCGCGTTAGCGTTCCAACCAAGGCACTAGTGGCGTCTAGAGAAAAGTAAATACACGGCCCATTAGCACTCGAGCGAGAACTAAGGGGCGTCTAGAGAAAAATAAATGCACGGCCACTAGCTCTTGGGTGAGTCACTAACGGCAGCTAGAGGAAAGTAAATGCACGGCCTATTAGCACTCGACTGAGTCACTAAGGACATCTAGAGAAAAGTAAATAAGTGAAAGCCCCTGCGCCTAATAACTGTCTTTACCCTCCCCATACACTACTCGTGCTGAATCCACATCACGACATTTCCTACTAACTGCTAAGTCGCTAAGTCTTCTAGACAACCATAACTATTTAGCAGTTATTGCCTATCGTACGGCATGTGCGCACCGATGGCCAGTCGATACGTACGTCCGAGATCTATATGAGACTCATGACTCGTGATACACAAGTGTCGGGCCAATGAATGCGACACAAACAAAGGTGGTCCCTTAACTCTAAGCCATATGCAACTAAAATATAATAATTTGCAAGTAAAATTTATATTTTCTAGAATAAGTAAAAATATGCATGATATTGAGCAAGAAATTAAACAGTGAAGGCAAGGTGTCTTGCTTGGTAGGACGCCTGGTGTGCTGCGATGATCAATGTGGCATGAACCGTGACTTCGGTGCAACAACTGTACATGGTGACCTCGGGTGGTGGCACGGACATGAAGATAATCGAAGAAATTTAGAATAATAATATATATATAATTTAGAAAAAAACTATTTATAATATTCGAAACTAGTTTCAGTCTAAATTATTGAAAGAAAAATACTAAAAGTCAATAGAAAATCATTTGGCAAAAAGACTCTAAGTTCGTCGAAAATAGAATTGGTAGAAAGCTATATTTTTAATATTAAAAATACTTTTAGATAAATATACGATATTGTTATAAATTTATTAAATATCATAGAAATCCCATATTTTAGGGTAACCTACTTTTATCCAAATACTTTTTAGTATACAAAAATAATTATTAAGGTTGTAACAACAGTCTTCGAAATCAAGTTTCTAAAATAATATAGGGCAAGCCTAGTACCATATATTTAACCTACTATAAAAATACTAATAAATTTGTTTACAAATAACCATAAAAAAATAACGACTAGAATATTGTCAATAATACTAATATTAATAAGGTATAATACTAATATATAGTTGTCGTAAAGTGCACATACTTACATACAGACAGTTGTCCAAAAATACACCTCAATAAAATATATCTAAATATTTAAATTATAGATATTCACTATAAAATACTAAATGTAATAATAATAATAATAATACTAATAATAATAATAATAATAATAATAATAATAATAACAAAAAATATTAATGATAAAAATAGATTACTATGAATGAAAATATGTAGTAACATAATAATAATAATAATAATAATAATAATAATAATAGTTAACTAAAAAATAAAATAATAAGAAATATAATAAAATGTACTGGTTCTCCGACCAGCAAAAACCAAACCTTTAGAGAGAGGGAGAGAGAGAAGCTAGAGGGAGAGAGAGAGAGGCGAACGAGTGGTCGAGAGGCTCGGAGTCGAGCGCCGGCGGTGGCGCCGGTGGAGGGGGCGGCCGCGCGATATGGGCTTGGGCTTGCAGCGCTGGGCTAGGTGGCGGAGAGAGCGGTGGAGGTCGGGGCACGCGCGGCGGCTAGGGCACCGGCGGTCGGGGTTTGAGGTTAGGGGAAAGTCGGGGTTCCGGCGGTGCGCCTTGGGTCGAGAGGGTCTCGGCGTTGAGGTGGGTGGTCTCGACGGAGGCTGAGCTCGAGGGCGGAGGAATGGGGAGATGGTGGCGGTGCGATCTCGGCGGAGGGCAGCGTAGAAGGATACGGAGAGGGAAATCGACGGAGGGAAGGCTCAGGCGGCGTTCGTCGACTAGCGCTCGGGCGGTGGACTCGGCGAGGGAAGCGCTGGGCTGCGAAGGGAGGTGAAAGGGGTGAAAAAGAAATCGGGAAGGAGGCGGAGAGCGAGGGTTCCGACGGGGGTAGCGGCGGTGCTCCGGTGCGAGCGCGGGAAGACGGCGGGAAGAGCGGCCACGGGGGTTCGACTCGCTGACGGCTACCGCGAGAACTGTGTGCGCCCTGGCGGCGACTCCAAGGCACGGTGGCGGTCGTGGTTGTTTGCCGGCGAGGTTCGGAGAGGAACGGGTGGCACTCGTGGCTGCACGACTACAGCTGCCCAGTGGAGAGGTGTACACAGGGGCAACGATCGGTCCGAGGTCGTGCGACTGCCTCGGCCGACAGGAAAGCACGGGGAGGTAATTTGGAGGTTTCTTTTTCTTTTCCTTTTCTTTGTGTGGTGGCTGGTTTGTCGTGGTTGGGGGGTTGCCGTGGTGTCGAAAGAAGGCGGCGGTCTTCTGTGGTGTGGGGTGATGATGGAGAAGTTGGGGCTGGGAAGTACGGTGGTGTCGGATTTTGCTGACCTACTGTCGGAACGGTGGGCTTGGGATCGGTCGCCGTTGGTTGGACGGCTGTAGGCCGACTTGGCCGGAATTGGGTGAGAAGGGGGACGGCTAAGTTGTTGGCGATGGTGGTGTTGAACTTGGTGGCAGGACGGGGTCAAATGATGAAAAGTTAGAGCTAGGTTAGGGTTAGAAAACTTGGGGATCGAAAATTTGGGTTTGGATTGTGTCGGGGTGTCCGACACGGGCTGGGTTGCTGTGTCGAGATCGTGTCCGACATGTGGACACGAAGAAGGTAAAAATGTAATTGTAATAGAAATAAAAATAGTGGATGGGAAGGGGGACACGGACACGGTGCACTCACGGTTGATTTTGTGGAGAATTTGGAGAAAATTTGTGGAGAAAATATTGGAGGAGTATCTGCCTATTTATAGGATGTGGAAATTCCCAATAAGATAAAGTTTAGGCTTTGTTTAAACCCAAAATAGATATTCGTAATTTAATTTAAGTCAATTTAAATCCAATATCCAAATACAAATCAAATTTAAATTTAATTAAATTCTTGGTTTAAAATCAATGGGATAAATCAAATTTTCAAATATTTAACTATTTAAATAAATCCAAAAATCAAATCCAGATTTAAATGGCCACAATAACTTCCAAATATAATTTTCAAAATACCAATAATAATAATTTCGAAAATGATAAATATTTTTAAATATCTTTTTGAATAATAAAATATTAATATTAATAATCTCGAAAATTACGTTTTTACTTAAAATAAACTAGCAAAATATTTATGAACTATATGTATGCACGAATAATATTATTTATTCTAAATAAAAGGCTTTTCATAAATAATATCATAAATTTAAGAAATTTTGATAGCTAAATTAAATATTACATATATTATTTTGAAACTATAAAAAAAATAAGAAAAATGTTTTTCTAAAAATATGTACGCTCGCACATATTCGCACTCGTCGAGCAAAACAAAAATAAAATAAAATTTTCGTGCATGACGTACAATACGACTACGCGACGTACAATAAAAAATTTAAATCAGTACCAAAAATCCATAAAAATATAGTAGAAATTTAGGGGTTTTACATCCTACCCAACTTAAAAGAATTTCGTCCTCGAAATTAAAAATAAGTAGGGGGTTGAGAGGGTGCAAGTGGGTATCAATGGGGATCCAATGATGATAATGTTTTCACAAAATCATGTTGTAAGAAATCGCGATCTAGATCGTAGAAAAACAATACGGTATGTCATAATCGATCTAAAGGCTTAGAGGAAGTTTTAGTACAACGCCTTCGTCCTTCTAAAATAGATGAAGGCGAAAGCAATATAGAGTTCGAAGGAGGCGTTATCGAATACGAATACAGAATTCAAAGACGATCGAATAATTTTAAAAGAATTGTCAAGGCAGTCTTGGATGGGATTCTAGAGGACAAGTTTAGCTAGGTCCTCATCCACGTAGAACGATAGATAAAAGCGAACCAAAGTGCACTTGGTTGATCAGACCATTATGCACCGGTTCTGATTTAGACAATAGGCTAGTGAGCGCTCAATAGCATATTCATGAACAAACTTGATAAAGAATAAGCTTGTAAAAACTAGGCTACATTAGCATCATTTAATCAAATGGTAAATACATAGGCACAAGAGATTAAGATTTAAAGAAGGTATAATGATTCTAAGTCATACAGTCGTCCTATAATCTTCTTGTCCAAGTCCTTGGTTGGCTAGACGGGTTAGGTCCTTTAGATTCTAGGTTCTAAATAAGCTTGCTAATATAGGTCACTAGGTCAAAGGGGTTGCTAGTTCATAAGGTATTCTACCCAACTTAAAGAATTAACCTAAGGGTGTTTTGGGACAACTAACTAGTAGGGTCAATCCCTAGCAAGCACGAAGGGAAGATAAGAATATGGATGGAAGAAAGCAAGCAAGATGCAATTGATGAGTCAAACGGTAGATAAAATCAAGGAAAGAGGTCAAGCATGTGGATGAGATCCTAGACTTCTAATCCTATACGCAGGCTTGCTTGGTACGGTAAAGTAACCAAACAATTTTATCTTGACCTGCATGGGCCACCACAAAAATATGTAACGCCCAGTCCCAAAATACGTAGGACTAGAAATGTAGACATGCCAGCTGTATTCATACGAAGTACATAGGACTCGTTTGGATACATAAGCTGTAAATGCAGTAGAACCAAACTAATCTCATTCACACAAAAAATATATGAATAAAAGATTTCAAATAATGATTATGAATTGTCTTGATACAATATGTTGGGCGGAGACAAATCCACTACCAACAAGGAAAAGAAATATATAACAAAAGAAAGATTTTGGCGAGTGAAGCGAAGACGATCCAAGCGCAACCATCCTCGAAGAAATAGCAATGGCCACGGCTAGAGGTAGAACACCTGCAAAAGACAATAGCACACACCTGGCGAGATAACCAGGTCCTCAGAGGGACGTAACAAGACATATAATATCATGCCATAAACTGAGTAATAAAAGCTCAACAAAAGAGTATAAATAACTAAACAAATAAAGGTCCTTAACCATTCTAGGTGAAAATGCAATTTGAAGACAACGTTCCACACAGGGGCTCCCGAAGCTAGAAATACGGCGCGTTAGCGTTTCAACCAAGGCATTAGTGGCATCTAGAGAAAAGTAAATGCACGGCCCAGTAGAACTCAAGCGAGAACTAAAGGGCGTCTAGAGAAAAATAAATGCACGACCACTAGCTCTTTGGTGAGTCACTAACGGCAGCTAGAGAAAAGTAAATGCACGGCCCATTAGCACTCGACTGAGTCACTAAGGGCATCTAGAGAAAAGTAAATAAGTGAAAGCCTCTGTGCCTAATAACTGTCTTCACCCTTCCCATGCACTACTCGTGCTGAATCCACATCACGATATTTTCTAATAACTGCTAAGTCGCTAAGTCTTCTGGACAACCATAACTATTTAGCAGTTATTGCCTATCGCACGGCATGTGCGCACCGATGGCCAGTCGATACGTACGTCCGAGATCTATATGAGACTCGTGACTTGTGATACACAAGTGTCGGGCCAATTAATGCGACACAAACAAAGGTGGTCCCTTAACTCTAAGCCATATGCAACTAAAATATAATAATTTGCAAGTACAATTTATATTTTCTAGAATAAGTAAAAACATGCATGATATTGAGCAAGAAATTAAACAGTGAAGGCAAGGTGTCTTGTCTGGTAGGACGCCTGGTGTGCTGCGATGATCAATGTGGCATAAACCGTGACTTCGGTGCAACAACTGTACATGGTGACCTCGGGTGGTGGCACGGACAGGAAGATAATTGAAGAAATTTAGAATAATAATATATATATAATTTAAAAAAACTATTTATAATATTTGAAACTAGTTTTAGTCTAAATTATTGAAAGAAAAATACTAAAAGTCAATAGGAAATCATTTGGCAAAAAGACTTTAAGTTCGTCGAAAATAGAATTGGTAGAAAGCTATATTTTTAATAGTAAAAATACTTTTAGATAAATATACGATATTATTATAACTTTATTAAATATCATAAAAATCCCATATTTTAGGGTAACCTACTTTTATCCAAATACTTTTTAGTATACAAAAATAATTATTAAGGTTGTAACAACAGTCTTCGAAATCAAGTTTCTAAAATAATATAGGGCAAGCCTAGTACCATATATTTAACCTACTATGAAAATACTAATAAATTTGTTTACGAATAACCATAAAAATATAACGACTAGAATATTGTCAATAATAATAATATTAATAATGTATAATACTAATATATAGTTGTCGTAAAGTGCACATACTTACATATAGACTGTTGTCCAAAAATACACCTCAATAAAATATATCTAAATATTTAAATTACAGATATTCACTATAAAATACTAAATATAATAATAATAATAATAATTATAATAATAATAATAATAATAATAATAATAATAATAAATATTAACGATAAAAATAGATTAGTATGAATGAAAATCTGTAGTAACATAATAATAATAATAATAATTATAGTTAACTGAAAAAATAAAATAATAAGAAATATAATAAAATGTACTGGTTCTCCGACCAGCAAAAACCAAACCTTTAGAGAGGGGGAGAGAGAGAAGCTAGAGGGAGAGAGAGAGAGAGAGAGAGGCGAACGAGTGGTCGGGAGGCTCGGAGTCGAGCGCCGGCGGTGGCGCCGTTGGAGGGGGCGGCTGCGCGAGATGGGCTTGGGCTTGCGGCGCTGGGGTAGGTGGCGGAGAGAGCAGTGGAGGTCGGGGCACGCACGGCGGCTAGGGCACCAGTTGTCGGGGTTTGAGGGAAGGGGAAAGTCGGGGTACCGGCGGTGCGCCTTGGGTCGAGAGGGTCTCGGCGTTGAGGTGGGTGGTCTCGGCGGAGGCTGAGGTCGAGGGCGGAGGAACGGGGAGATGGTGGCAGTGCGATCTCGGCGGAGGGCAGCAGAGAAGGAGGCGGAGAGGGAAATCGACGGAGGGGAGGCTCAGGTGGCGTTCGTCGACTGGCGCTCGGGCGGTAGACTCGGCGCGGGAAGCGCTGGGCTGCGAAGGGAGGTGAAAGGGGTGAAGAAGAAATCGGGAAGGAGGCGGAGAGCGAGGGTTCCGGCGGGGGTAGCAACGGTGCTCCGGTGCGAGCGCGGGAAGGCGGCGGGAAGACGACGGAAAGAGCGGCCATGGGGGTTCGACTCGCCGACGGCTACCGCGAGAACTGTACGCGCCCTGGCGGCGACTCCAAGGCACGACGACGGTTGTGGTTGTTCGTCGGCGAGGTTCGAAGAGGAACGGGTGGCACTCGTGGCTGCACGGCTACAATTGCCCAGTGGAGAGGTGTACACAGGGGCAGCGATCGGTCCGAGGTCGTACGACTGCCGCGGCCGACAGGAAAGCACGGGGAGGTAATTTGGGGGTTTCTTTTTCTTTTCTTTTTCTTTGTGTGGTGGCTGGTTTGTCGTGGTCGGGGGGTTACCGTGGCGTCGGGAGAAGGCGGCGGTCTTTTGTGGTGTGGGGTGATGATAGAGGAGTTGGGGCTGGGAAGTACGGTGGTGTCGGATTTTGCTGACCTACTGTCGGAACGACGGGCTTGGGATCGGTTGCCGTTGGTTGGGCGGCTGTAGGCTGACTTGGCCGGAATCGAGTGAGAAGGTGGACGGCTAAGTTGTTGGCGATGGTGGTGTTGAACTTGGTGGCAGGACGGAGTCAAATGATGAAAAGTTAGAGCTAGGTTTGGGTTAGAAAATTTGGGGATCGAAAATTAGGGTTTGGATTGTGTCGGGGTGTCCGACACGGACTGGGTTGCTGTGTCGAGATCGTGTCCGACATGTGGACACGAAGAAGGTAAAAATGTAATTGTAATAGAAATAAAAATAGTGGAAGGGAAGGGGGACACGGACACGGTGCACTCACGGTTGATTTTATGGAGAATTTGGAGAAAATTTGTGGAGAAAATATTGGAGGAGTACCTGCCTATTTATAGGATATGTGAATTCCCAATAAGATAAAATTTAGGCTTTGTTTAAACCCAAAATAGATATTCGTAATTTAATTTAAATTAATTTAAATCCAATATCCAAATACTAATCAAATTTAAATTTAATTAAATTCTTGGTTTAAAATCAATGGGATAAATCAAATTTTCAAATATTTAACTATTTAAATAAATTCAAAAATCAAATCAAGATTTAAATGGCCACAATAACTTCCAAATATATTTTTCAAAATACCAATAATAATAATTTCAAAAATAATAAATATTTTTAAATATCTTTTTGAATAATAAAAATATTAATATTAATAATCTCGAAAATTAAGTTTTTACTTAAAATAAACTAGCAAAATATTTATGAACTATATGTATGCACGAATAATATTATTTATTCTAAATAAAATGCTTTTCATAAATAATATCATAAATTTAAGAAATTTTGGTAGCTAAATTAAATATTACATATATTATTTTGAAACTATAAAAAAATAAAAAAAAATATTTTTCTAAAAATATGTATGCTCGCACATATTCGCACTCGTCGAGCAAAAAAAAAATTCCGTGCACGACGTACAATACGACTACGTGACGTAAAATAAAAATTTTAAATCAGTACCAAAAATCGATAAAAATATAGTAGAAATTTAGGGGTTTTATATCACGTGTGTGGCCCATGGAGCTCCCACACACAATATTTAATGAAGCAAAAGAGGGAGTAGTAATATATACACACTCATTTCCCCTTGCCCAACCGATGTAGGACTAAAGGTGGGAGTTGCGCTTTTGCTCACAAGCTGAGCATCAGCTAACACAATGTGAGTGCCGCTCACTGGCACTGAGGTGTTTTATTTGGCGATAGAGTGATGGCTGCCCGAGTTAGCAATGGGCTGCGCCACTCGCTATCCTGGGCTATTAGGGCCCGACGAATAGCTCGTCACCGATGGTCTGCTAGACCCAGATGTAGCAGCATTAACCGAGGAAGGATGAATGGAGTGGTTGGGAGAAGAACTCTAGTTACCGGCCGCCTCTGTAGCCTCCAAAACAGAGGCCTCGGGAAGCTCGCGCTTGTGACATGGTTATGTGCATTCGCTGGGAGAAAACCACTAGCGATAGCCTTCCTGGGTCCGGAGAGACCCCATTCATCTCCTCCACAACGGAGGGTGGCGGTGGGTTGGCATCAGACGAGGAATTCAAGCACAGTTCCTTAGCCACACAGGCCGACTTCACAACCTCCTCTCCCTATCCCGCTTCGGCGTCAAGAGGTAGCTTAGAAGGCGAAACTCGCTTGCAAGACGAGCTGTTGTGACCCTGGTGCCAGTAAACGAAGCAATACAGCGGCACCGACTCAAATTCAAGCACCTGCCAACGGCTACTGTCACATGGTAAAGTAAGGCGCACTTGAGAAGGCAGCGGGCGGCTCGCGTCAACCTCAACAAGCATGCGCGCTCTACTCGGCCGTGACTGATTGACGATAGGTTTGTCAAGCAAGAGAGGGGCGCCTAAATTGCGGGCGAGGTGGAACAAAGAAGCTTTGGCAAAGAGATGCAGAGGACGGCCCGGCATCGATACCCATATCGGGGAAATGGTGGATTCCCTGATAGGCGAGAAGTCCGACGACCACCTCAAAATTACATCGGTGACTTGGCAAGGAACTAGAGGGGTTTAGCATGCAGCCTGAGGAAGTCGATTTCCAAAGACGGGCGAATGAGAATGTGACGATCGTCGATGACGCCGACCTCCACCGGACCCGAAAGCCCGCTGCTCCCCATTGCCCGACGGAGCTGTTCCACCGACGGCCGGGCATGAGAGAACTTCCCCATGAGCGCCTACCGCAGTGCGGCCAACAGTGGGGATATATATACTAGTACCTGTATAACAAGTATCCTTTGTATCATAAGGTTGGTCTCCATTCTTTGTCAAAGTCTCTATTGTACTACTTATGGTATATAGGGTCAGCCCTGGTCTAGAATGACCGTCTAAAGGCCACAAACTAGAATGACCTCAAAAACAATTAACTAGAATGGCCTCAAAAACTATATATATATATATATATATATATATATATATATATATATATATATATATATATATATATATATATATATATATATATATATATATATATACTGGAAATTGCTGAGAAACCCAATTTCGGGGTGGGCTTTTATGAAATGCCCACCCGCTGGATAAGTTTTATGAAATACCCAGAATTAAGTATTTTCACGTTAAATATTCCAAGATTCCCTTTTAGATGCCACCCGCTAGAAACTGCTATTTTTATAATACCGAAACTACCCCTCCGCGCGAATTGGTCATCTATATGTATTTGAATTCAAAAAACTCAGATCTGGATTGCAATTTTCGTCTTCTTCTTCTTCACGGGAAATCTGAATTCTATTGCTCTCATATTCAGCAGAGATCGCAAAGATCGTTCGTAGTTCGGTGTGTTTTTCTTCAGTCGAACTCAGATCATCGCTCGTCACCATCATCACCATCATCATCATCTTCATCGTGGAGACATTTGAACTCAGATCTTCAATTGTGGAGAGAAGATCTTTCTTCTTCTTTTCCATAAGAATTATCATCGCTTTGAAAGAAGAACGAAACTCTTTATTCCTGAAAAAACTAAATTACACGTTTTAACACTGGAAATGACCATTCTCCGTCTTAATTAGGACGGAGAATGGCATTCTCCGTCTTAATTAGGACGGAGAATGCCATTCTCCGTTTTATTTAAGACGGAGAATGCCATTCTCCGTCCTAATTAACACGGAGAATGACATTCTCCGTTTCCGTCTTAATTAGGACCGAGAATGTCATTCTCCGTCTTAAGTAGGACGGAGAATGGCATTCTCCATTTTATTTAAGACGGAGAATGGCATTCTCCGTCCTAATTAACACGGAGAATGGCATTCTCCGTGTTTCTAACACGGAGAATGGTCATTCTCCTGCATTTTAACACTAGAATGACCATTCTCCGTGATAAATTACACGGAGAATGGCATTCTCCGTCCTAATTAAGACGGAGAATGGTCATTCTCCGTTTAATTTAGCACGGAGAATGGCCATTCTCCGTCTTAATTAGGACGGAGAATGCCATTCTCCATTTTATTTAACACAGAGAATGACATTCTCCGTTTCATTTAACACGGAGAATGACATTCTCCGTGTTTCTAACACGGAGAATGGTCATTCTCCTGCGTTTTAACACTGGAATGACCATTCTCCGTGTAAATTAAGACGGAGAATGTCATTCTCCGTCCTAATTAAGACGGAGAATGGTCATTCTCCGTGTAAATTAAGACGGAGAATGCCATTCTCCTGCATTTTATGGTTAGCTGAAACTTTGGAGGGCCATAACTTTTGACTGGGAGGTCGAAACGAGGTCCCGTTTGTCGCAAAATGAGCGTATCGTCGAGGAGACTGAAATTAACCGCTTCATCATTAGACGGCCTTCCGAAATTTTAGATTCGTAAAAAAATGATGTTTGGACCTCCGTTTTAGCACTTTTGTCGTTCGTCCCGGTCTTTCCGAAATTTTTCGACGAGTTTTTGAAGATTTTTGAGGAAAAAACCTAGATTCGAAAGTGAGCAGCGTATGGAAGAAGATGGAGTATTGAAACATTTTTTTAAGAGCAGTTTTGTGGGTGTTTCCAATAAATTAAAAGGAAGGGCAAAAGGGTCATTTGGAACCCGTTTTGGATAAGTTTCTCTAATTCTGGGCACGCAATGAAAGTTTTTTTAGCGGTGGGTTTTACATAAAACTTTTTTAGTTTTTGGGCATTTCATAAATCTTCCCATATATATATATATATATATATATATATATATATATATATATATATATATATATATATTTTTTTTTTTTTTTTTTATATATATATATAGCATGTTGTGATATGTTAAATATTAAAGTATTAGTGTTCATACAATATAACGTTGTAACTTACTTAGTGTAGTTTGTTTTCATTTATACCTACTATGTAAAAGGTCATGACTTCAAGACCTAGTAGAAAGCTAATTTGTTTTTTTAATAATTGTTTCATTTTTTAAAAAAGAAAATGCAACATTTTGAATTTTGTCCTGGCCATGAAAAAATTTGGACCGGCTCTGATGGTATAGCTTCTGATCCTGCACATTCAATCAATGGGTGTTCTCTTAAGACCTCAAGTCAAACTCATTACTTGGACACGGACTTTAGCATGTAAGCCTTGATCGTACCGCATCCCGTTTAGTAGTGGACTTTGTTCTTGAAATTGAATTAGATGACACCGTTCATTTTCTTTATTCTTTTGTCTCCTCTTTAGCTTCAACCGATACTTAATCTGAGCTGATTCCACACCTGATCCTGGAAATGACTTGTTAACTTGGACTTGTTTATATGGCATTCCTCTCTGCGACGGGCACTCGAGAAATCGTGAGGCCACTCCATACAGAGCGAGCAAGTCTTAGGGATGAGATGTCCACACAATGTCATCAATTATTATTAGGAGGTCGAACCAAGGACCTGTTGGAGTTTGACCTTTTGTTTTAGAATTTTAGTCCCACATCGGCTAGGCCAAAGGAGTTGTATCTCTATATATTAGCTATGCTCTTTTAGAGATGCACATGTGGTGTGAAGGTGCACATGGGTATGCCATGTGGGGGTATTTTTCTAATATGAAAAATGCTAAATCAACAATGAAGCATTCATGCTTTTTGCTCTTGGGAAATTTATTTACATTGGAGCTAAGTTCCGTAGGGGCTTAGCGACTCGGACTCGGGCACAGGATCGTAGTACGATTTGTGCAGGGTGCGTGCGGTGCGCAAGTGGTGCACGTTGCACGAGTAGCGAGTGTGTGCGTTGTACGGCTTGCGTAGGTTGAGCACGGTGCACAAGTGGCGTACATTGCACGAGTAGCGCAGTATGTCCATTACACGGCTTGTGCAGGTTACGCCCGGTGCGTGTGGCGCAGTGTGTTACAAGTGGTGCTGTACGTGCTGTGCGCACACTGTGCTAGTTGCACGGGTGGCACAAGTTGCACGTGTTGTGCACAAGTTGACTCAGATCGTGTCTACACACGATTTAAACGGTTACAACACATTCGGGACAGTTTTTCCCACGTCCCGAATGTTCTGCTAACTGGGCAGTTACTGTACGGCCTTATATAAGGCTCTCTTCTCTCTCACAGTAGAAGAACAAGTAATAGAACATAGAGTACATAAGTGTTTTTTGACAAAAGTACAGGGTTTAGAATTCCTTACGAATTCCCACAAACTTTGAGAGAGAAGAGTAGCGTTGCACCAGCGTCACTTAGCGCCGTAGGAGTCCGCTGCCATCCGAGGAGTCAGAAGAGCAGAATGTTCCAGAGTTCTCAGTCACGCCCCAGAACCAGAATACTGGAGAGCAGGGGACAGACACAGCCAGCTACGTACATTGAAGTGAATCCCACCTTGCAATACGGTCACGACTGTCTAGATGCATGAGGGTTCACTACAAGCCATCAGTCTCTTTGGGTCAAGAATAAGCCTAGTGTCTCAATCTCAAGCAAGCTAGTAATTGTAACAAGATGGTAGATCATCATACATACAAAGTAAGACATCCCAAACATTACCTATTCAGATGATCATGAAGCTAGTCGTACAAAATATGAAGACTAACAAGAGTTTCAGTCATACATAATCAACCCTAGGATTTGTCAATCATGTTACAGCACGTAGGCAGACAGTAAGTAAAGTTGCAAACGAGCTAACACTTTCTCGGAGGCTAAACGCCTCAAAAGAATAATTTTATAATTAGAGTGGGAGAGCAAAATAAAATCCACTCGTTGCCAGGGTTGCACCTAGTGGTCCCCATCTGGCTGGAAGGCTGGAGGATCCTCGAGTCCTACTCTAAAATTTGGCCATACAAAACCAGCTGGGTCAGACCCCAGAAGAGCAAGTACCACAAGGAAGGCTTTACTTAAGAACTAAAACCAGTATATTAGCACATGGGAACATAAATGGTAATAAAAGACATGAGTTAGAGAAAAACAAGATGATAAACGATAAGACGACTAAGGGACCATTTAGGTAGCCAAGTTACAACCCATAAACCAAACAAGGACCGGGGTTGTAACCCTTCACCTGAACAGAGCTTACTCTCCAACCAATTATCGACAAGAGTAAAGCATGAACAAGCATGTGCTGAAATAATCATAGACTGACATTGCTTAGACAAGACTAGACTAGATTACATCCATCAATCATGGCCAAGCAAAGAGTATGGCTTGATACTTTAACTAACTAGGGTTATCACAAGCCTAGTTACTAGCAAGATGCAATGAGATGTTTCCGCAGTCACAAGCTCTGCAGCTATCCAGGTTATCCAGACGAGGTTCATTTAAGAGTTATCAAGAATTATTAGGTGGCTTAGAGTGCAACACATGACAATATGCATAGAACTTATTTTATGAAGTGTCCCACATGACACTGGACTGGAAATGTGCCCTACTCGACGGCAGGCTACAAGTCCCTCAGGTGTGGCCGAGATAACGGGATCGTCTGTAACTGGAAATATCTCTCTATATGAACTACTTGATCAATCTAGTCATTAACTTAGTCAGATTCAGTATAAATCCCTGACCGTGGAAAATCAGGAATTTATATCCTAGATATGATGCAAGACGAGATATGTAGCTTATACAAGCACAATCAAGAAAATTAACCACGGTGTCAAGACAAGAGTTACTTAGCAAGTCAGAGTAGCTGTCGCAACAACGTTCACGATTATCACGTCATGCTAGGTTACTTGTTACTTGTCAAGATTACTTGTCAGGAGTGCGCCTCGATGGGCCACTATCAAGATTGTACATGTCTTATCAAGTTACTTATCATGTCAAGAGTGCTTGTCAAGAGTGCGCCTCGACGGGCCACTATCCAGATTTTTATGTTATTTTTATGCCAACATCAATACTGGCAAGTCATGCTATGCTCAACAAGTTATCGAATCGGGTCGTCACACGATAGGTCAAATACCAAGGATAAGCGATTAACATAGAACAAATAATTAATGACAGATCATGTAAAGGGCAATGGGTACCATGGCCAACAAGTGGCATTAGCCAAGTTGTGCCAGGCACTAGGGGATGCCAAGGCTACAGGTTGTGCCCAAACATTAGGTTGCGCCTAGGCACCGGGGTGCGCCAGGTCAGGTCAAGTTGCGCCAAGGCAAGTCGGTTCAAGACAGGCTGGGTTACGCCAGAACAAGTCGGGCCATGTCAGGTTGCGCCAGGCACTAGGCTACGCGAGGGTAGGTTGCGCCAGACTGGGGTGCACCAGGTCAGGTTATGCCAGGGCCCAAGGGAGCGCTGGGCTAGATTGTGCCAGACTGGACTGCACGAGGTCGGGTTGCGCCTGACTCAGGTTGCGCCGTGCTAAGAAGCGCGCGCTGGGTCAGGGTGCGCCGCGCTAAGACGCGCGCGCTGGGTTAGGTTGTGCTGCGCTAAGAAGCACTCGCGGGGCAGGTTGTACCGCACTAAGAAGTGAGCGCGGGGCAGGTTGCGCCTGGCACTATTCTCCTTCCCCAAAACAGCAAAGAAGAACCCATGGAACCCGAAAACTTCAAAATGCCTTAACTTGCTCAAAATAAGTCCAAATTGGGACTTCCAAGGGTCTAAACTACATAGAACGAGATTTCCTACAGCCTGGGATGACTAGTTTCAGGAAATACCAAGATTTAACAGATCAAAACTAAGAAAAACAAGAAAAGATCAAAACTTAGATCTATAAAAATCTATTCATCATAATCGAAAATGCCAAGCTCTAAAGAGGCTGAGAATCAAGTGGAGAAGAGAATAGAAAAATAAAATAGGAGATCCATCATAAAGCAAGTTGCACTTGCCTAGGGCTTGGGTGTAGGTGGGAGGAGTAAATGAAGAAGATGAAGAAGTAAATGAAAGTTATAGAGGAGATATAGTGTAGTTGACTTATATATCAACCCCTTCTCATCTCAAACAGAACCAAGCCAAGCCAAGTCATGTTGAACCAAACCAAATAAACCAAGGCAAAATTAAACCAAGACTAGGCTAAGCAAGACAAGTCTAACTACGATCCACCTGACAATGTCAGAAATTTGTACACGTATAAGGAAAAATACGTATAACGAGAAATGGGAGTGACAACTCTATCCACCTTAAAAAAATTCCATCCTCGGAATTTAATCAAGAGGCTAGAGATGTCGGGACAAGCTACACTAACCACAGGCAATCTATGACTAGCAATTAATCAAGCAATCATTCATGCAAGTAAGGAGTTAAGAGCATAAGGCATAAGGAAGACATTATACCTCATGAGTCAAACAGGTGTGGATATCGTGATTGGATATCATCCTCACATTTTCAAGTTGACTCACCCAAAGTGTGATGACCCCAAGCAACGGGGACTAACTTAACAGTCTTGTTCTTGAGTGCCTTCTCTCTTCGGTCCAATATGGATACGGGCCCTTCCTCATACGAATGGTTGGTACCAACAACCAATCCTGAATGATCAAAGATATGGCTCGGATCTGAGATATACCATCGTAATTGAGATACATGAAATATGTCATGTACCTCACGTAACGATGGTGGAAGAGCGAGACGATAGGACACATCGCCTACTCGTTCGAGAATATCAAACGACCCTATATACCTAGGACTAAGCATTTTCCATACGCTGAATCGAATGACGCCACGGGTAACGAGATCCTAAGGAATACGTGGTCGCCGATAGAGAACTCAAGAGGACGCCGATGAGAATCGGTCCAATGATGCTGGCGATCTTGTACAACTCGAAGATGATCCCTAACTTGTCTGACCACCTCGATAGTCCGAGTAACCATTTCTGGATCAAGCATCTGTCTCTCGCCTACATCGTCCCAGGCTAAAGGTGATCTGCACTTTCTGCCATACAGGGCCTCAAAGGGTGCCATCTGGATACTTGTCTGGAAACTGTTATTATAGGAGAACTCTACCAAGTGCAGGTGATCTTCCCACGAACCACCGAAGTCGAGTGTACATAACCGCAACATATCTTCAAGAGTCTGGATAGTACATTCTGACTGACCATCTGTCTGCGGATGATAAGCTGAACTGAACTTGAGACGAGTCCCCAAGATCTCTTGAAGACTCCGCCAAAAGTGCGATGTGAATCTTGAATCTCTATCTGATATGATACTAACTGGCATTCCATGCAATCTGACTATCTGCCTGAGGTACATCTCTGTAAGCTGATCCGTTGACTGGCCAATTCTGAAAAGGATAAAATGAGCTACCTTCGTGAGCCGGTCAACTATAACCTAGATAGCATCTCTCCCAGCTGGAGATTTAGGTAATCCAGTTACAAAATCCATGGTAATGTGCTCCCATTTCTATTCTGGGATCGGTAAAGGTTGAAGAAGTCCAGCTGGTCTATGATGTTCAGCCTTAACTTATTGGCAAACTAAACAACGAGAGACAAATCGGGCTATTTCCCTCTTCATGCCATTCCACCAGAAATGCTGACGGATGTCTCGGTACATCTTCGTGCCACCAGGATGAATTAAATACTGAAAACTGTGAGCTTCTGTCATGATCTCTTGCCTGATATCACCACTAAGTACACAAAGATGCCTTCCATGTCAAAGTGTACCGTCTTCATGAATACATAACTCTGTTCTCCTTCCTGCTTCATATTTTGCCCTAAACCACTGAAGCTTAGAATCTGTTGATTGCGCCATCTTGATCCTCTCAACTATGCTGGACTGAACTTGTATACTGGACATCAATGCCACATTGGTAGGAAGAACTACTTCTATTCCCATCTTCTGAAGATCTGCTAATAACTCTGGCTGTGTTGTTAGAAAATAAGCTCCTGCTCTTCTACTCAACCCATCTGCAACTACGTTGGCTTCCCAGGATGATACTGTAAGTTGATGTCGTAATCCACAAGTAGCTCTAGCCATCTCCTCTGACGCATGTTAAGATCCTTCTAAGTAAATACATACTTAAGACTCTTGTGGTCGGTGAAAATGTCCACCCGATCTTTATATAAATAATGCCTCCAAAGCTTAATTGCGAAAACTACTGCTGCTAAATCTAAGTCATGGGTTGGATAATTTCTTTTATGATCACGAAGCTGACATGACGCATAAGCTACTACTTCACCATGTTGCATTAAGACACATCCCAATCCACTACAAGACGCATCACAATAAACTGAAAATCCTCCAATTCCATCTCGAAGCGTGAGAATGGGAGCCGTCATCAATCTTTGCTTCAACTTCTCGAATGAACTCTAACACTCTACTGTCCAAGCAAACTGCACATCCTTGCGGGTCAACTGCATCAATGGTGCCGAAATCCGAGCAAAGTCTGACACAAATCGTCGGTAATAGCCGAACAATCCTAGAAAATTACGAACTTCTGCGACGGTGCTGGGAACTGGCCATGTCTCTATGGCAACTATCTTTTGGGGGTCCACTTCCACTCTACCTTAGGTGATGATGTGACCTAAGTACGAAATGGGATCAAGCCAAAATTTGTACTTAAAGAACTTCGTGTACAACTAGTGCTCTCTGAGAATCTGTAGGACTATTCGGAGATGTTGTTCATGCTCTGCTTCATTCTTGCTATAGACTAAGATGTCGTCTATGAACACTATCACGAACTGGTCTAAATAGGGCATGAAGATATGATTCATGAGGTCCATGAATACGGTTGGCGCATTGGTCGCTCCAAGTGGCATAACAAGGAACTCCCAATGTCCATATCTAGTTCTGAATGCTGTCTTCGGGATGTTTTGCTCTCTAACTCTGATCTGATGGTACCCCGACCGCAAGTCAATCTTCGAAAATATTGCTGCCCTACTGAGTTGATCAAATAAATCATCTATCCTTGGTAGGGGATATCTGTTCTTGATTGTTACAGAGTTCAAGGTTTGATAATCAATACATAATCTTTACGTACCATCCTTCTTTTTCATAAGAAGCATCGGGGCTCCCCAAGGCGATCCACTAGCAAGAATGAATCCCTTAGTTATGAGTTCTTCAATCATCTTGTACATGATCTTCAACTCTAATGGTGCCATTCTGTAGACTCTCTGACACTGGTGTCGTCCCTGGAATCAAGTCGATAGTGAACTCTATCTTTTTCTTCGGGGGCATACCTGGAAGCTTTTCGGGAAACACATCAGAAAACTCTTTAACGACTCTGGAAAACTGAACTGCCTCTGCTACTGCCATCTGTAAGACTGGAGGAGAATGTTCTATCTCACCTCTGGAAAATGAAAACTCTGGTTCGCTTGGAATACCAAAAATAATCCTGCCAACATAGCAGTCTATTCTTGCGTATTGATCCTTCAACCAATCCATTCATAGGACCACATCATAGTCGGCCATCGAAAATTCTTTCAATCTAGCGAAAAACTCTCTACCGCTAACTACGATTCGATACGAGAAAATTACTCTATCTACTCCTACATGACCATTACCAGTAAGTATATTGAGCGTTACTGACAATGACTCGGGCTCCAGTCCTATCCGTGTAGCGAATCGTGCAGACATAAATAAATGCGATGCACCCGAATCAAATAATACTGATGCTGGAAAAGAGTTGACGAGAATGGTACCTGCCACCACCTCACCTGATGCCAATTCTTCTGCTACGGTCCGAGCCATAGCTTGACCTTGTCCTCTCGGTTCTGGTCCCCTCTGCTGGTGACCTCTCTGCCTGTTCTAAATTTGAGCTTGGGCCTGAGCATACTGTTATGGCCTCTGCTACTGTAAAGCTTGAGCCTGAGGCGGTAACGTCCTTGGAGGCTGGTACTGCTGCTGCACTAGTGCTGGTCCCCTAACCGATGGACTGGTTAGGTTTGATGATGATGAACTGGCTCTATTCGGACAGGACCCTATCTTATGGTCCGGTGCCCCACAAACTAAGCACAATCCCTGTGCTCTACAACACTCTGATACTACATGCCATGGCTTCCCACAATAAGATCAACCTATTACGGAAGACTGCTTCTGCTTCTGCTGAGGATACGCCGGCGTTGAGTGCTGAACCGACGAAATCGTGGTCGCCCTCCTAGGAGCTCTAATGGTTAAAGTCCTAGCTGTCGGGGCTGGTGTTGATGACTGGGACAACTGTCCATAAGACCTCTTACGTCCTCCAGTTCGATCTATTATCCTCTGGGAGGTATACTCATGCCTCTTCGCTGCTCACAAGACAGCATCAAATGTCTGGTGCTCAAACTGTTCCATTGCTAGAATGATCTCTAGGTGGAGCCCCTGCTAGAATCGCTGTGCTCGATCCAATTCAGTCGCCACAAAGGTAGGAGCAAATCGACTAAGCCTAGAAATCTTGGCCGCATATCCATCGACCGTCCTTCCCATCTACTTGAGATTGATGAATCTGGTCTGTAGATCATACCGAGCTACTAAATCAAAGTACTTCGTCTGGAACTTGTTGCTGAATACCGCCCATAAGACAGGCATTGCCAATCCAACTGCTTGCATCGCCCATCGGCTGCGGGCAAAGTTCAACAACTATAGGCGTACGACGGCCACCTTCTCACCCTCAGAAATCCCAGCTGCTTCTAGGATAACCTCTCTGTCTTGAAGCCATGCATCAGCAGCGATAGCATCTTCACTGCCATCAAAGAAAGGAGGGTTCAGACGCTTGAAGCTGTTGACCGTTTTGATCCCTTGGTAACTGTCCATGGCATTTGTACTGTCTGGTGTAGGGCATCACCCTGATGATCTTGAGATACAAGTAATTCCTAGATGAGACCCACCAGGGTTCCATTATCAGGCTCTACAGGCTGGACTGGTTGAACTGGGGGCCGGCTCTGGATCCCCGGAATGTATGACTCGGGAGGCCGCTCCAGAGTGCTGGTCTTGGTCTCCAGGTTGTTACTGGTCCACTGGAGGTGCTCTGCCTAGCTGATTGGTAGGACCAAAAACAATGTCGATGAAGAAACGACATGGGGAACAATAAGGAAGAAGAGTAAATCATGAACAAGCATGTTACAACCCGTAAACCAAACAATGACTGGGGTTGTAATCCTTCACCCGAAGAGTAAATCATGAACCATGGAACCCGAAAACTTCATGAACCATGGAACCCGAAATCATGAACAATAAGGAAGAAGAGTAAATCATGAACCATGGAACCCGAAAACTTCATGAACCATGGAACCCGAAATCATGCCATAACTTGCTCAAAACAAGTCCGAATTGGGACTTCTAAGGGTCTAAACTACATAGAACGAGATTTCCTACAGCCTGGGACGACCGATTTTTAGGAAATACCAAGCTTTAATAGATTAAAACCAAGAAAAATAAGAAAAGATCAAAACTTAGATCTACAAAAATCCAGCCATCAAAACCGAAAATGCCAAGCTCTAAAGAGGCTGAGAATCAAGTGGAGAAGAGAATGGAAAAATAAAATGGAAGATCCATTATGAAGCAAGTTGCACTTGCCTAGGGCTTGGGTGTAGGCGGGAGGAGTAAATGAAGAAGATGAAGAAGTAAATAAAAATTATGGAGGAGAGAGAGTGTAGTTGACTTATATATCAACCTCTTCTTATCTCAAACCAAACCAAGCCAAGCCAAGTCATGTTGAACCAAACCAAATAAACCAAGGCAAGATTAAACCAAGACTAGGCTAAGCAAGACAAGTATAACTACGATCCACCTGACAATGTCAGAAATCCGTACACGTATAAGGAAAATACGTATAACGGGAAACGGGAGTGACATTATCCGACGGACTTGCTGGTTCCTGGAAGCTATTCGTGTGGGACGAATTAAGATTTGAGCAGCGGTGATCATTCACTCCAGCGGGCCATCTTCCATCTTTCGGCTGTCACCGCTGCTGCTGTTAGCATTTCGATTCGTACCTTCTGTTTAGAAGTGCTACTGTCGTTTGCTACTGTTACAAAATCTTTTTAGATTATCGTAATCCAGAATCCTCCTAGGATCTCTGTTGTGCACCTTCTTTGAAGTGTTGTGTTGAAACGTTATTTTTATAATTGTTTCATTTTCTCAGTTTTCCATCGAAAATTGTGCCCCGGTAATCTAGAATCCTCCTAGTAGCCGGAGCGGTGGCCGGAGGACGGGGAGCAACAGTAGGGGAGGGGGAAAATTTCAGTTTGGATAGAAATTTCAATTTGGGTAGACAAAAAGAATAGGGGAAAAAGAATTCTGATCAGGTATATAAAAATATTAGTGACTTCGACTATAGATGTCGCTAAACATTGTCGGTATTAAAATATTAGCGACGTTAAAACTAACATGTCGCTAAACGTCAATATTTTGAAAAACTTAGGACGTTCGCGACTCCTAGCAGCGTCTGTTTTAGTAACACTAACAATAGTCGCTATTCGTCGTAACCAGCCATATGTAACATTTATTAATGGAGTCACTAAATTTATATAATTTAGTGACATTTGCTTCTTGTGTCGCTAATAACGTCGCTAATCTACAGTATTTTGTTAAACTAATTCTAACGAGATTCAGAGTCATTCCTCGTACATATAAATATAACCTACTTCTAATGCAATTCGAAGAACGAGTCCTCTTTAATTTTCTCCTCTCTATAAAACCACCTTCCCTCTCTTCTTGATGCATCACTAGTCCTCGACCGGACGCCTACCTTCAGTGCGTTGCTACCTCCGGCTGTGGTATATTCTCTAGTTTAAATAAGAAAAAGAAAATGGGAAGGATGTGTGAATAGTTAAAAAAAATGGCTAGCTATGAAGGATCTGTGAACAGTTTAATTGTATTTCAAAAGTGGAACTTGGAAAGAGTTATAGGGTTTGTTTTCTTAGTAAATTTAACCAGTGTTTTTAGGATGCAAATGGTAAAAGGGAGGAAAATAGTCTTTGGTTGCAGCAACTTTGGAAAAAAAAAATGAAAAAAAACCTCCAAAATGATGTTTAAACGTGACTTCCAAAGAGTTAAAATTACTCTTCAGAGTGAATTTTTGGTTACTATTAGTTGAAACGACGTTTCTTTCTCTCTCCAATGTCAAAACCCACACCCACCTCAGGGTGTCATTTGGGCTGAACCGGACCGGCCCGCGCTTACGAAAAGCCGGTCCGCCCGGGCTTGGTCCGGGCCCAGTCCGGACCGGTTCACCTAGCGGACCGGGCCTGGCCCGACCCAGTTTAACTTCAGAAGATCCAGCCCGGCCCAGTGACCCAGGCTGGATAGGGCTGGGCCGGTCCGATCCTGGTCGTGGACGGGCTTGGGCGGGCCGGGTTTGGGCCAGTCCGGTTTAAGTTGGTTTTTTCATTTTTTTTTTTGATTTTCACATTTTCTTTTAACTTTTATATTCTTTTAGTTTTTTATTTTAATCTTTTTAATTTTATTTTTAATTAATTTTTTATTATTTTTTCCTGGTCTTTTATCCGGGCTTGGGACCGACAAGACAAGCTTTGCTTGTCATAGGCAGAGTTAAAAAAAATTGTTATTAAGTTTTTGTATTTTTTTAAAAGTTTTTCAGTTTTTTTTTTAAAGTTGTACTTTTAAAGTTATATGTTAAGTTTGAAAGTTTTAAAGTTAAATTTTAAGTTTTAAAGTTTTTATTTTTAAGTTTAAAGTTTTAAAGTTTTTTTTGATGTTTAAAGTATTTTTTGTAAGTTTTTTAAGTTTAAAGTTTAAAGTTTAAGACTTAAGTTTTAAGTTTTAAGTTTTAAGTTTAAAGTACTTTTAAAGTATTTTTAAGTTATAAGTTTAAAGTTTTAAAGTTTTTGAAGTTTTTAATAAAGTTTTTTTAATTTTTTAAAGTTTAAAAGTTTTTAAAGTTTAAAAGTTTTTAAAGTTTTTAATTTTTTTTAAAGTTTAAAGTTTTTAAAGTTTTTTTTGAAGTTTGAAAGTTTGAAAGTTTGAAGTTTGAAAGTTTGAATAATCTTTTTGGAGGGTCACAACTTAGACTTGAGTCATTCTTCTTGCTCCTCCTCCTCGGTTGCAGAAGCTTCACCCAATCCAAGCGATCCGAGGTCCAGCTCATTGATGTCATAAACTTCATCCCTCTTGTTTTGGGTTCTTTTTTCTGCTAAAATCCAATCTTGAACGCAAACACAAGCTTCCAAGATATCCGGCTTCAACCGGCTCCTCTTTAGGCACAACATCCTTGATCCTGCACTAAAACAAGACTCCGATGCTACCGTCGACACCGGCACCATTAGTAGATCACGTGCAATTATAGAAAGTATAGAAAATCTTTTGTCGTATTTTTTTCACCATTCTAAAATGGTGAAGTGATTTGAAGATTCCTTTTCTTCTTCATAAGAACTTAAATACAAAGACAACTCTTGAGTGGGTTGGGAAGATTGTCTTTGTTTCTTCCTTCTTAATAAATGAAGGGCATGGTCCTCTACGCCAGAGCTACTACTTGTACCAACTTGAGTGGGTCGGGTCGGTACAACATTATTTTCATAAAGTAGTACTAATCTTTCTAAAACTACCTTTACTTCTAATTTCAAATCCATGAGATTAAGTTCCATGTTATGTGCATAGCCATCTAACAAAACTTCTACACCATCTAATTTGATGGTAGGATCAAAAATGGCAGACAAACAGTATAAAAGAGGTACATCACCCCAATATTTAGTAAATTTAGCTTTCATTCTCTTGACAACATAGTCAAAATTTGGAACATTTTTATATTTAGAAAACAGGCAAGACATGTTAAAAAGTTCTCGTAAAGCTAAACAAGAAGTAGGATAATATACACCAGAAAGAGTGCATGTAGCCTTGTAAAAAATTTCCAAAAATTTACATATGGAAGTAGCAACTATCCAATCATCTTCAGTTACTGGATATTCAAAATTATGATCCATGTTACAAAAATATGTAATATCATCCTTAAACAAAAGTGCGGATTTCAACATTAAATATGTCGAATTCCATCTATGTGGAACATCCTTAACAAATCTGCTAAAGCGAATACTAAAATGTGTACATGTGTTCTTAAAAGCTTGTTGTCTACTTGGAGACGTGTTCAAGCTGTGTAAACAATTTCTGAGAGTTTCTAATTGTGTACTAAAAAATTCAAGACATTCTTTTACAACTAAGTTAATAATATGACAAGCACACCTAATATGCAATAATCTACCTTTCAAATAGGTTGAAATAGTAAAGACAATAAATTTATAGCAGCAGTATTATTACTAGCATTATCAAAAGATACAAATTGAATCTTGTTGCGAATATCAAAGTCACGCAAGTGTTTTGAAATACAAGTAGCAATTGCGGAGCCCGTGTGTGGAAATTCTAAAGTTTTTAAACAGACGATGCGCTTTTGCAACATCCACAATGAATCTATATAGTGTGCCGAGATACAAATATAAGCATTGTTTTGTTTACTTGTCCACACATCAAAAGTAATAGCTAGTTTATTAGCATGCAAAAATGTTTCTTTTAAAGCAAGTCTCATTTCTTTAAAGAGTCTAATAGCCTCTTTTCTAGGTAACTTTATTAAAATATGGATTTATAGCAATTGTGGCATAATCATATAAAGATTCACTTTCATCCGAAGTAAATAGAAGTTCATCAACAATAATATATTTAGTAAATTCAGTTTTATGACGGGCAGCTGAATAGGAAAACGTACCCACCGAAGAAGCCGCAGTGCCTCCAAAACTTATATGAGTTTGGGTCGCCGGAATTGAGCTTGGACCGTAGCAAGTATCGTAGTGTCTTGAGAGTGTGCCCGTGCCACCTCCCCTCTTCCATTTGTATATACGGGAACATTTCTTGTATTGGGTCCCGTACGGAACTGCTTTACCTTTTTGATCTAAAACAAGTGAGCCATCATGTTTAGTTTCATTAAGAAGAATAAAAAATTTCCAAACTTTTGCTTTTTGTTTTCTATTTACAACATTTGGTACATTGCTACCAACTTTAGGAGGGGAACCAACGAAATCGTCAGGAATAGGATTTTCCTCAAAAAAAGAATTGTAAATTTCAAAAGCATCATTAGCCTGGTTTGAACATTGTCCGGTCATTTTAAAAAGACAAATCAAAATATATAAAGGATTATAAAGATGGAGGAGGATACCGAAAAAAAATAAGAAATTAGTTTTTTTGCAAAAAACTAGAGAGATGGAGGAAGGAAAACTATTTCGTAAATGTAAATAAAAAAAAAACAATTAGAAAGAGGAAGTCATAGATCGCCGAAATTGCTTGATCGGGAAGTAGTAGATCGCCGGCTTGAAATCTTCTTGTGATTTGGATATTTTTCTTGTGAGAAGGATGGAATTGTTTGTGTTTGAAATAAAAGTTTCATGACCAATTTATAGAATTTTTTGGAAGCTAAATGACCTCCCATACCCTCAAAATAGAGTTGTTGTAAAGGATTTTTGGTCATTTTGGTCAAAAAGACCAAAATACCCCCTATAACGATCATAAAACGGTCAACAAATGGGGGTATTTTGGTAAAGGGGGAACTATGATTCAAAAAAAAATGGAAAATCCGGTTCAGCCGGCCGGACCGGGCCTGGCTAGGGCCTGGGCGGGCCTGACCGGGCCGGGCTGAACCGGGCCTAACGTTGAATGCAAAAAAAAAAAACCAGTCCCGGCCGGGCCAGGCTTGGGCTCGGGCGGGTGAACCCAGCCCGGACCGGATGCACTAGTGGGCGGGCTCGGGCCGGCTAGGAGCGGGCTGAACCGGGTCGGGCTTGCTGCGGGCTCGGGCCAAACCGGCCCATGTAACACCCTGACACCCACCCCTACCAAGAGGAGCTTGATGAGCTCCCTAGTGGAGGTAGCCCCACCACCCTCACCCACTCCTCCTTCCATGTCCGCTCCTCCTCATTCAAGGAGGACTCCTCCAAAGCCCTCTTCGAGGTCCCCGACGACAAGAGGGATGATGTAGGTGAGGAGGAGGCGGTGCCTCCGTCGAGCATGGGTAGCACGCAGACGAGAGATGGACGGGAGGTGATCAGAATGAAATAGTTGACGGCGACGCCATTGTTTTGGCTCGGGGGATCTGGGATTACTGTTGGATGGGTGACGAGAGATGGACCACCTTTCCAGAGTTTCATAAATGGACACACTAATGGTGTCGTGTCCGATTCGTAAATAGTGGTTGTTGTGATTATTTTCTAAAAGTATTTTTACCAAACGAAATCTTAAGCTTTTATTTCAAAACTATTTTTCATATCATAGTAAACAAATGGGTTCTTTATACTTTTATTTCTCAAAACAACTTTATAACATTATCTTTAAATATTATTGTCAGAACAAAATTTTACAAAATATATCCAAATGGGCCCTTAGGCCTCCTTTGGTTTGCGGAAAGGAAAGGAAAAGGAAAGATTTTTTTTTTTTTGAAAGGAAGCTTCATTAATAACACTAGGTAGAAATAAAGCTCATGTCTTTGAGGACATGAGATAAGATACATGTAGGTGTCTCTTCGAAAGAGTGTAGATAGTGAGAAGAATTTGAGAACATAGCTTCAGTAGCAATAGAATTAGCACTCCTCGAAACATAAGAGTAACAAATGTTAAGATCGGATTCTTTTGATTTCCTTGCTTCTGCTATGGCATGATGAGCCCGCCATAGTTGAATAGTATCAGAATCTTCAACTGCCTCTATAAGCGGCAAGCAGTCCCCTTCAATTGTGACATTACTCAGTTGGTTCTTGTTGCAGATTATGAGTGCAAGACAGATACCCATCACCTCAGCTTCAAGTGGTGATCCGCCATCTTCAGTTTTTGACTAGCCAGTATGAATTGTCCGTTTGAATTGCGCAAGATTGCACCTGCTGCCATTTTTTCATCCAGATATGTGCCATCAAAATTAATCTTCCAATGATTGATTTGAGGAAGACTCCAATTAGCTTGATGTTGTAGTGTGCTTGGAATTGGATTGACTTGGGATGGTGTACTGTAACATACTCCAATTAGCATTGATATTGTGTAATATTTTCCATCCATTTTCTTTTTCGGTGTTTGGAAAGGCCAAGCAAATTGAGAGGGAGAGTGAATCGCTAGAGTGGGGAAGTGAATCCCTATGTCAGTGGGGGAACCACTTTCCTCCCAATTTTCTTTTCTCTTGAGAATCAGTTTCTTTTTTCAAACATTTTCTTTGACATCCGAACATAAAAAGTAAATTACTTTTCTTTCTTAATCCCATGATTTCGTGAACCAAACATGACCTTAAGGTCTAGAAGAATTTCCCTGCAGCATAAAGAAAAGTACCTAATCCAAACGATAATAAAATGCTTGTTATCAAAATTTTCTCTGTTAAATTTGGAATCGGGATATTTTGGGAAGAAATGGGCTTTTGTATATACACGTTAGGCACATTTATTTGAGGTGGATCCTTGTTAGCAATTCGGCAAACGGACAAAATTCAAAACGACAAAAGTACGAGTATAAATCGGCACAATATAAGTAAAATTCGGTCAAAAATTCGGTCAAAAATTCGGTCAAAAAATTCGTCTAACGAAAAACATTCGGATTAGATTTAATTCGTGTTTAGTACGTTTAATATGAACCAATTCGACATATATATATAGGGCCCACTCACCTCTACTCTTTCACCTTCATAAATAAGGATTCAGTGTGAGAATAAGAAGATGTTGGATGATGGAAAACCGAAAGATTTTTCTTTGATTGTTGCAAGCAACATGTGCAAAGAATCTTGGGTTTTTTTTTTTTGAAATCACACACACACACAATTGGGGGGCTCGAACCTTGCCGGTCCCTCCGGATGTCCGCTCTAATACCACTAGGCTAGAGAGCTCAGACATCTTGGGTTTCTTTTTTTGGTTACTGTGAGACTTTTTTTTTTTTTTTTTGAAAATTTGTTAGAATTGTGTCAGTCTTAATAACTAATAGCAGGAGTCAAGAAAGTCAAGACTGTTAGGTTTCTTGGTCACATTTTTTTGGCCAAATTTTTTAAAAATTCGTACGATACGCTTTTAAAATGCCACAGGCTTAAAATTCGCGTACAAATCCAAATTTTTCAAAAGTACGTAAGTGTTATACGTTTATGTAAGATACGAAAAAATTCGTGTATAATACACGTTTTATTCGGGTGATCATTAGGTGGATACGTCTCTTCTTGACACCGTTCTGGTAGTCATTAAATATAGATTTCTGATTGCTTCCAACTTTCGATGGATGGGTTGGCACCACGAACAGTTTGGTGCAAGTGTACCCTCGGGCCTCGGCAACTGCATGCATTCACATGTTGCTGTGCAAGTATAAACTCAAATCCTCTGTAGCTCTACCACATACACTTTTCCAGAAGGAAAAAAGCGAGTCATGGAATTTGAACGGATAGTAGATCATTTGAAGGATAAAAGTATCCTCGTCACCGGTTCAACTGGATTTCTTGGGAAAGGTATATGGAAATAATTATAATTATTCTCCTTCTTTTAATGTTGTGTTAGCTCATTCTTTTTATGTTGTTGTTTCAAGTTTTTGTCGAGAAGATCCTCAGAGTCCAACCTAATGTGAAGAAGCTTTTCCTCTTGGTGAGAGCCGAGGATGCGGAGTCGGCCATGCGACGTGTTCATAGCGAGGTATATAGTACTGTCATCTATATGCAAGTTGTAGAGTCCACATCCTACGTGGATTAAATTTTGCAATTATCATTATACAATTTTATGACTGTTATCGTTACTAGAACGAGAGAGAGAGAGAGTAAGGAAGTCGTAAGATAACATCCACCGATGAGTCCCCAGACCATTAAGGGGATCCACAATTGCTAAGGTATCCATCGAACTTGTGGAACCACTTTGGCTAAAATGCGTTAGGATGGGAGAGAGAGAGCCGAAATCAAAGGTAGACCTTGGTAGGGAAGTAGGAGAAATACTGGTGTATGAGTAGAGAGAGCAATGTAATGGTGTACCCTCTTTTATATTTCAATAAAATTACTTATTCTTAAAACAAAAGCTAGCATTATAATATATTACAAACTATTAATATAATTATTACTTTATGTTGGAATGCTAAGTAAAAAAATGTCATGCCTCGATCTTGCATGACCAAAAGTCGCTACTAGGCGTGATGTCATACAAGCCTAAGGGTTAGATCTATATTTAGACCTGAGAATGTAGTGCTCGACAGCTCGATCTACTCGGTCTACAATCTAGAGTGCTCAATCTACTCGGTCTGCTCGATGGAGAGAAGGAGAGGGAGGAAGGGCCAAGGGTGGGCTATACGTTTGGAGTTGGAGAGCTCAGAGCCTCGGAGAGAGTGGAGATTAGGGGAGCTCAAGAGTTGAGCAATAGCAGAAGGAAGAGAAGAGAGTTTAGGAATTAGGGTTTGATAAAGTGGGTGAAATATATATATATATATATATATATATATATATATATATATATATATATATATATATATATATATACACACACACACACACACAGAGGGGTATACATTTAATTTCATTATATTTTTTTGCTTTTCAGTTCGGGTCAGGAATCAAAATCTAACTCGAACCCCAATCTTTTTTAAATAGAAAACCAAACCCCCAATATAAAAACCGAACCGAATTCCAATTTAAGTGTTGTTCGGTTTGGTCTACGGTTATTAACCGATGAATGCTCATCCCTATTGTGCAAATTGGCATTCAAACTAGCGGACATGGCTGCATGTGCAGTAACCATAGTGAGCCGATGGATCATCTCTTCTTATATTGCACCTTTTCATGGTCCATCGATCCATTAGAGACACATACTTCAGCTGGGAGGCCAGTCGGGTTTGAGCCCCCCATCGCCACTAGGCAACGCAATTAACCATCTTATCATATATATATATATATATATTTTATTATTATTATTTTTTTCTTATCATATATATATATATATATATATATATATATATATATATATATATATATATATATGTGTGTGTGTGGTTCGGATCGGGAGTACCACCTACGGAGCCCCGCGGGAGCCCCGTCGCCCTCGATCGTTGGATCAAGCGGACGTGTGCGCGGGCCCCACGCTGGTCCCCCGACCCGATGGAGCAGGGGGACAGAGCTTTGACGAGGCTCCACAGGCGGAGCTTTTGATCCGCGTCCATATATATATATATATATATATATATATATATATATATATATATATATATAGATTTCGCTAATGCTAGATTTCTGACTATCGAGCTCTTCAAATGAAAGATTAATAGGTTCTTCAACAATCACCGATTTTTTATTGAAAATTCTATATCCCTTACTCTTGGCAGCATATCCGAGGAATATTCCTTCGTCTGCCTTCGAGTCGAACTTACCCAAGTTATCCTTGGTGTTCAAAATTAAAGCAGCGATAACCAAAAACTTTAAAATAAGAAATATTTGGAATCTTTTCAAACCACAATTCATAGGAGATTTTTTTCGATATGTGTCGAATTAACGTCCTATTTAAAACATGACAGGCTGTACTTACAGCTTTTGCCTAAAAATATTTATAAAGATTATACTGGTTGAAGCTTGACTCTAGCCATGTCGCTTAAAGTCATATTCTTCTGCTCTATAATACAATTTTGTTGTGGAGTTCTTGGACAAGAAAACTCATGATAATATCTATTATCATCACAAACTTTTCAAATTCGTATTTTTGAATTTGGCACCATGATCACTTTGGAATGGAGTATAATGAAACATTTTTCATTTTGTACCTTTTTTATAAAATACTTGAAATTCAAAAATGACATCGCTTTTATTAGATAAAAAGTAAACCCACTTAAATCGAGAGAAATAATCAACTATAACAAATGTGTAGAGCTGACCACCAAGACTAGCGACTCTATTACGACCAAATAAATCCATATGAATCAATTGCAAGGGTCTAGAAGTGCTTACAACGTTTATGGATTTAAAATATGGCCTAATTGCTTTGTTCTTTTCACAGTCTGAACATACCATATCTCTCTTGAAGGAAATTTCTGGGAGTCCTTTTACTAGCTTTTTAGTTAATAGCCATGAAATAGTGTCCATGTTTGCATGTCCTAGTCTTATATGCCATAGCCAGCTTTTATCTTGATTAGCTACTAGGTACTTTCCTGCACGGTTAGTACGTTCTAGAAAAAAAAACTTAAATATTATCTTTCTTGATCCCTTTATATATAGGATTATCGGTAGACATTTAATATATAGAACATATGTCTTTCAAAAAATTGATACCATAATCATTATCTGTCAAATGACTAATGCTCAATAGGTTATGTTTCAATTATGTGACTAAACAAACGTATTTTATTTCAGGGTAAGGAGACATACCAATATTACAAATTTCTATAATTTTATCTCGAAGATTATTGCTAAAGGAAACATACCGTTCTCTCTTCATCGATAGCGTAGCAAATAAGGATGCATCACCTGTCATGTATTGCGAATATCCGCTAAGGATCCACTTGCTTTTAGCATGAAAGGGTTGAGGGTCCATCTAGAAATTAAAACGAGTAGATGTAACCTTTGGTATCCATTTCTTAAAGGTTCCAGTATGTTTTAGTTTTGGGAATCCAAGCAAGTATATTTGTGTCAACTAGCTTTCTAGCTCTATAGTACCGTGATATATTCCCGTGTTCACCACAATATCTGCATGTAATTTTTGAATAGTGTTCTTCACTTCTTTATTGACAAGCTTATTGTCTTTCTTGGAAACCTATAAATGAAAACCTATTTGTGAGGAACGTGTTGCTTATGTGCTTTCTTCGGTTTAGTCCTTTGTGGTATATGCTTAGTGTTAGGACTAACCTTAGGCTGTGTAACAGGGGTAACATGTTTGTCTAATTTGATCTCTTATTTTTTAGAGATAGCACAAGACTCTTCGAATTTAGCAGTCATATCCGTGAGTCTTTGCTCAGTAATTATGTGTCTCTTCTTCTTTATGTTATATAACTCTTGCATTTTGACATAGTCTTTTTCTTTTTATTCTATAGTGAGAATAGCCTCATGATAGTCCAATTTAATTTTGGCTATCTCCTCATTGTTACCGGTAGTAGACGTCTTTTTGATATCTTCTAGAAGATTAGACAGGCTAGCTACTTCGGTTGTGTATGCCTTAATCTCCTTGCAAGACTGTTTATACTTGTCTAATACATTTTTGTTTATACTTTGGCATTTTCTAACTGATTGAATATAAAATTATCACACAGAGGATTTTTTTGTTACCTTATCGTATGCCATTAGACAGAAATTTGTACTGCTACTGCGTTTGTCCTCCTCTTCTGATTTACTCGCCTTACTTTCATGCTAGATGCTGGTGTTTGCATATTTTCGACTAGTTGTAGCTTTTCTGTTTGATCTTGATCGGTCATATGGCCTGCTTTTCTTCGTTAGTGGACAATCCTTTCACGTGCCTTAACTTTTTGTATCCAAACCAAATAGTTTCTTCTTCGCTGCTTTCATGGATATCTTTCTTCTTTCGGTTTGATCACTCAAACTTTAAGAATTTTCTGAAGTTCTTGACTAGTAGGGCCAGTTCCTAACCATCAGAATCTTCTTCGTCAGAATCATTACATGAGACTCTTCTGGCTTGAGCTTTGAAGGCGATAAATTTTTTTTGGAAGTCGCCTCTTCAAAGTCTTGTAGATCCAGCTCATGGGTCATGAGCTTGCCCATAAGTGTCTCCAATGTCACCGTGGTGAGGTCATTTTCTTCTATGATCGCGGTGGCCTTCGGGTTCCAATTTTTGGTTAGAGCCAGCAATACCTTCATGATCTTCTCGTGGTTGCTGTAATCATTTCCAAAATATTGTAGAGGATTAGTAATATTAAGGAAACGAGTAAACATCTATGTAATTGACTCACCGGTTTTCATCTTGAATGACTCGTATTCTTGTGGTCAATCTACTGATTTTGGATTCCTTCACTTGGGAAGTCCCTTCATGAGTTACCTGAAGAAGTCTCCAAATTTTATTAGATGTGGTACAAGTAGATACGCAATTGAACTCGATTTTGTCAATTGCATAAAATAGTACATTGATGGCTCATGCATCTAGACTAGCCAGTGGCTTCTCATGCTCAATGTATTTGTCATGGGGCTTGTCTACTAAAATACAATCAATCACTATTCAAGGTAGTTTCTTGTAACCATCTATAACTATCGACCAAAGATCGAAGTCCAGTGACTTAAGAAAGAAACTCTTCCGTATTTTCCAATAAGTGTAATTCATTCCATTAAATAGTGGGGGTCTATTTGTGGATTGCCCTTCACTGTTGAATATAGATTTAACGACTGCCATATATATATATATATATATATATATATATATATATATATACTCTCTAGCTGGTTACATATATGTATAACATGCTCTGATATCAATTGTAGGACCGTTTAGCACATCTAGAGGGGGTAAATAGAGTGTGTGCGTGTGTAGCAGAATAAATCTCACAATTAAAAATTATAAACTGTTGCAAGTAAGAGCAAATAAAATAACAGTAAATAAGTTGAAATAAAAGTAAGAGTCAAGAAGATCAAACTCAGAGACACAACGATATATACTGGTTTCTCTCATGAAGGATTAATCCAGTCTTGAGTACTCCTGCTCGATGTTAATCCACTATCGCACAAGCTTTAATTAAGTGCTTGTAACTCTTACAACACCGTGCTTGGAGACAAGTGCATGACCAACTGCTACAACACCGTGCTTGGCAACGAGTGCATGACCGACTCCAGAAGGCGATTTAAAAACTGGAATATTTTCTGACTTTAGCCTCTGATACAACTCTTCACAAACAAAATCTAGATTAAACAGAAAATGTAGTGGTTTGGCTAAGAGTAGTATAGACTAGATTTGAAAGTATAGCTCGTAGAAAAACACTTTAAGAGGAATAAAGAAGAGAATAAATGAGTGAATGAGTGATTTGTAAATGTAAAAATTTCTCTCTATTTATAGTATTTTTGTAGACCGAATTCGCAGAGTTTGGGTAGAGTTCGGATGTAGAAATCTCGCATTCGAACGTTGGATGCAAATATCAAGGAAATTCAAAATTTTGTTGAAACTATCATGACCAAACTCGGGCCAAGTTCTGGCCAAGTTCTGTCCGAGTTCATACAGATTTTTTTGGGCCACTTTTGATAGATTTTAGGCTATTTTGGATTGTGGACCATTGGATAGATATATGTGGATAGGTAGGCTTTGTTTTTGTGGACTGAGGATTGCTAAGCCAGTACCGATCCTCATCAATCTTACATATTTTTTCTAAACTCAATAAAAATAAAATTACAGAAGAAATATGTAAAATCTTGATCTTGATTTTGTTGCTTTTGGTTCTTGATGACGATGAGACTTTTGTAGCTTATAGTAATAGTAGGTACAGACTTGAAACCTGTAAACCTGTAGCTGTATATACATTTTGCATATCGATCAAAGTTGACGTTGATTATCAAAATATAGGATACCTAAGCCAATACTCTCACTTTACCAAGACAACTACCCTTTACCTATATCCATATGCCAATTACTCATGTACTTTGTATGTCCAATATCCATATACTATATATATTTTCATATATAATTATATCCTTATGTACCCATATACCTTAGTATGCCAAGATATCCAAATACCCATGTCCATACCATATCCCAAAACGTATAGGATATACATATGTAGCTATATGCTATATGCAAGAAATTACATATATATATACAGCCTATAATATATATAATATTGGTGTCCATATGATACAATATGATACCTTGCTATATTATGATGCTATACTACCCTATTCCATACCACTCTATACCATACCTATGCCATGATACCGTAATGCCATACCCTATCATACCATGGTATACCATATCATATCTATCTTATACCTTCCCACATGTATCCCCACTACCTTACTCTCTTTCTCTCTCTTTATACACACACACACACATACCATATCAATATATCTATATACCAATACCTATACATTCCTCCATACTAACACTCTTACACTCTAGGATACCATGTCCTACCTCATACACTATACCATGATATGTCATGATACACTTAACTTTTACTATGTTACCATATCCAATATTCTACTTTAGCATACTCTATAGATATATGTATTTTAGGTATCATACATTATATATACACATATATAGACTCATATATACTAGTATCTCACAATACCTACCTAGTTACACAATACCTTAACCCGCATCTTAGTATTTTAACTTATACCTTGACTACTACCCAATTTCACGTATCTTGGTATCTAGGTACCTTGATACACTCTAGGATACCTTCCTATCAATAACTTAACACTCACACTTATCTCACTTAACTACGACCCTTGATACTTGAGTACCATGGTACCACACTACTCATGGATACCATAAGTATCACAAGGTATTAATTCTCACTCAAACACTAACTATACTATAATACCACATTTGATACCTACACCAATATACCCAAAACACTCACAAAAGCTCACACATAGCAGATAAACTACGGCTTACTGCTTTCAGCAGCAGCTGCTGCCGGCTTATGTTGTTGCTGCCAGCTTATGCTGCTGTAGTAAGCTGCTTTACTGCAGCTTATCATCTGCAGTAAGCTACTGTCCTGCAGCTTATCAGCTGCAGTAAGCTGTTGTCCTACAGCTTATCAGCTACAGTAAGTTGCTGTTCACTTCCACCTACTCTAAACATCTAGATACATCCTCTAACACATCTCAATGCACGCACACACACACACACACACACTCTCTCTCTCTTTCTCTCTCTAATATGTATATACATAAACACACACACACTCAATACTTCCACACACCATCTACACACACTAATACCAATTGGTACTCTAATTATCAATTTATACCACACTTTCATATGCCTATATCACTCATAAATGAGACACTGTCACACACAAAACACACTCCCCTTATCAAGACTACACCAATGCACCAACACAATCACAAATATCAAACATCAAACACCCCATATGCGTACTCATGGTACTCTAGTATCACACTACACCATGGTACACCATACTCAATTCTTACACCAAGACCATCATGACACCATCCAAACCATATGGGACACCAATATATATATATATATATAACAACTAGATCTACAATAATATAGAGGAATTGACACAAAAGAGGCTCCAAAACACACAAATTACCAAATCTAGTCATGCATATCATGACGTGCCATGACATTATTACTACGTATCCAATTGTGGACACAAGGACAAAAGTACAAGCTAATTAGATACCAAAATTTTCTTTGGGAACAAATGTCAAACACTTAGTGGTCAAAATCCATAATTAACACAAAGTAAGCATATAGATCATCATTCCTCATGGAAAAAGCTAAGATCTACCAAATTGAAGGCTTCTAACACCTAGATCTTGTATTAGAGAGTTAATTTCAACTATGAAAGGGTTCCTATGGGTCCAATTGGTGTCCAAATAATAAAATTGGGGTAAAATAGAAAATTATCCAACTTGTGTGTGTCTCCTTTGAAGAACTCCGAATTTAGACACGAAAAAGACGAATCGGACACGTTCCTCCTTGCTTGGACTCCTCTTCAAACTTTTTTTGTGCTCAAAGCCTCTAGTTCTCCAATGGAAGAAGAATGAGTGTATTTGGTGGAGAAATGGTGTTGGAATTCTAGATCTAGATCTAGAAATGATGAAGAATGAAATAAATGAATAGAGAGAAGGTTGGAGAATAAATAAGAAGCTTATGGAAAGAATTTAGTTAGAATGTTCCACTAGTGGTCCATCATGACATCTAGCCTAATGGAATATTCTATTCATGATACTAATTCTAATTATTTTTTTAACTAATATTTTAACTAACACTATATAATTAGCAATATACAAAATTACCAAAATATCCCTAAGGTGAAAAGTGATAGTTACAGTAATTGTCTCAAGCATAGGAGGGTTCCAACCCTTTAGAGTTGATGATCCTGGGTCGTGGTGCCACCTATGGAGGTTCATTCTTTCCCTGACTCACAATAAAATAGGTGGATGCGGGACATCTTGGTTCCACATGAGCTCGTCAACAGATAATAGCCAACTAGATATGGATGTGGCTTCTCCATGAAGAGAATCTATCTCCAGGTTGGAAGAGAGCCATGAGGAAGAAAGTAGGGTCTGTTATGCTATTATGAGTCAGCAGTAGAGCTAAAGAAAGGAGCCTTTATAAAGGCTTTAGAGTTGGATCTGGAGATTAATTTGGGATATATTTAAGTGATCTAACCCTTCAATGGCGGAAACTAGGGTTCACGAATTATACCTGAAACGATGAGAAGTAAATAACAGTTTTCAGCAACCTCGATCAATCAGCGACCTCAAGATCTTCTGCGATATTCCTTCCTCTGATTGCACATCGTATGGAGAACGGTTTTCCAACCTTTTCTTCTCCTTGGTTGACCTCTCTTTCTCTCCTTACGTGAAGAACGAAGTTAGAGAAGGATGCTCTTTTTTGATGCATTTGACAGCCAGAGAATAAAGGATATATATAGGCTACAACAGGGACCATGAGGAGAATAAAGGATATATATAGGGCCGAGCTGGGCTGGGCTGAGCTGAGCTGGGCCGGGCTGAGCTGGGCTGGGCTGAGCTGGGCCGGGCCGGGCCTGGCTTTCGGGCCGAAAATATGGACCCAGCCTGTACCCGTTATGTGTATGGGCCGGCCCAGCCAGTCCATTGACCCCTCCGGGCTGACCCATACCGGCGTTGACCGGGCCGGGGTCGGGCCGGATTTCATGCCGTCAGACCCATTATACACCTTGACATCAATTGGCCCACTCTTCTTGCTCGAAACGTTCCATCTCTCCCCTTGAAACTACTTGCTCACTAGCTCACGATAGCCTAACAACTCAAACATTGTCCACTCGAGATATCCATGATGCTTTGATATTGCAGCCATGGATCAAACAATATCTTCCTTCTCGCCATTACAGATTATTCATGTAATGCAATTTATATAGAGCCTCTAATTCAGGATTTATTTTAAGATGACCAAGTGATTATTATTTAAACGATGTGTCCAGGAGTTGGAATTTTGAAGATACCGATTTTGCAATCATTTATCCCATAGAGAGTTATCTACAAGAAACCTCTATATTAGTTTTAATACGGCTATATCTCTTAATGTAGAAAGTTAATGCAACCCCACTCCCCTTTCATCCTTCTGTTTACACAGCTCTTCCCATGCAATAACATGTAATAAAGTTAGGTCATAATTTTTTTGACCAACTTGATAGTAGAAGTAGGCAGTAGTATAGTTTGTAACCAGTATATATATTGTGATAGCCATAATGACATCTCTTACTAATTCAATTCGACCACCAAAGGATATACTTGAGCTAGCCAGCCTACCAATCGTTGTTGAATATGTTTGATCAGTCCCTTGCAATCAATATTTCTAGCATAGGTAACAGTGATGTGGAGTCTAAGATACCTGACTAGAAGATTGCCCGGCCAAATCTGCAATAGTTGTTGCCACCACTCTTGGTCTAGACAGTTTCGATTGAAATATACTCGACTTTTATCCCTATTCAACTAGAGATGAGAACAGTCGACCAAACTTTTCCATTAGCGCAATTATATTTAGTATGTTCTATGATGATGGTTTTCTGAATACTAGGAGAACACCGACATATATATATATATATATATATATATATATATATATATATATATATATATATAAAATAAAAAATATATATATATATATATATATGATGTGAGTTGACCAGTTGTAATTGTTTGAGTAGAGGAAATGTCCTCCTAGTATACATTGCCATGTCTATTAAACTAGTAAAATACTCTGTTACTATTGTGAAGAGGTAGGGGGCAGAGGGTCCCCTTGCCGAAGACACCTATTTGTCTGAAAACAATTGTGTGGCCGCCCTTTAATAAAAAATTATGGCTGTCCATTAAATACACTCGTGTTTCTGCTCCACCCACCAATTTTTGAACCTGTCTCTCAATAGATGATAGAGGAATTTTCTGTTGACAGTATCATACGCCTTACAAAGGTCCAATTTTATGCACGACATTGTCACTTCTGGCATGTTGAATTCTTGGACCATCTCATACGCTAGGAGACATTTCTCTACTATCGATCTATTAATAAAAATAGATTGATTAGTGGAAATAAGAGTAGACATAATACCTTGTACGAGTCGACACACAGATGCATGATCAATTTATACATATAATTACAACATGCAATGGGACAAGAATCTGATATGGATTTAGCCACTTCATTCTTCGAGATATATAAAAGTAATGAACGTGTGGTTCAGGTTGCGAAGCAGCCGCCCATTTGAAAGACATCTTGGATAACCTCCAATACATGCTAATTGATGCACTCCTAATGAATTTTGTAGAACTTGGAGCTGAAGCCATAAGTCCCAGGGCCTTGGCAGGTTGCAACCATGACAATGTCCTTTATTTCCCTCATAGTTTTAGGCTTTTGAAGCAGTTCGTTTCCTTCTTCAGTTACCAATCCATTACACACCAATGCAGAGGTTCTGTTTTATAATCAAACAGATTATACAAAGCGATATAGGACCTAATTGCTTCATCTTGTATGTCCTGTGGTGAAGTGATCTCCTTCCATTCGCATCTATCAAGTAAGCTACATGATTTGTGTGTTGTCTTGCTTGAATAATGCTGTAGAAAACTTCGTAAACCTTCACCATCTTTAAGCCAATCACATTTAGCCCTCTACCGAACCTTCAATTCTTCATAAAACTATAGTTTTCTCACTTGTTCTTGTAGAGCTACTTTATGTGCTGCCCATTCAGCATTATTGGTCTTTGTTGTGGCCGAGTCTAGACATCCTGAAGCTCCTCCATCTGTTCTTCTAGATTTGGTTTAGGACGACTATTATTCCAATCCTTCAGACCTAACTTAACCGCTTTTAACTTGCTAGTAAACTTGTATTGCGAATTGCCATGTACCATAATGCTCAATGCCCCTTCCGTCACTTCTTGATAACCTTCCATCTCTAGCCAAGAATTATTGTATAATAGGCGCCTATGAAGTCGCATAGAGGGGATAAGTTGAACTAGAATAGGGATAAGGCAAACTAGAATTGGGGGGGGGGGGGGGGGGGGGGGGGGGGGGGGGGGGGGGGTGATAGTTGACCCCATATATAGGGTCAAGTTTCCATTTTTCTTTGCATTCCCTTACTTCCTTAGAAACCAACTATATTAGGTACTCCCTTCATACTCATGGACCTCCTCCAATATATACCAAGAAGGAGAAACTATTGCCCTGAGGACATTATTAATTTTTCCTTCAGGACTAAGTTATAAATCCAACCTTATCCTATTTACATTCAATAAAAGAAGAAATAACATGAAAAAATGAATAATATCTTGATCCTAAAAGATAAGAATGATTAGTATAATCCAAAAAAAATTGTATAGCAATCCAAATTACTATTGTATATGCTTGTGGATCATAATTAACCGATTAAACTATTTATTTAATAGTTTAACTATCTTGTTGAATTATTTGATATTATGTCCTTAAACTAGCATTAACTTTCCATTGACATCTCTTCCAGGTAATAGAGAAGGAGTTGTTCAAGCTTTTGAAAGAAGAACACGTTCATGAGTTTCACTCATTCATCTTAGAGAAGGTATCTCCTATTGCAGGCGATATTGTCCATGAAAATTTAGGGATACAAGATATTCATCTCAAAGAGCTATTATGGAATGAAATTGATTTTGTTGTGAATATCGCAGCCACTACAAATTTCTATGACAGGTGAGAACAATTATAATACTCACTCAATTTGATTTGCATTAAGTATAAAATTTCTAATATGTTATAAATATGTGCATTGAATCTCTCCTAAATGCAGATACGATAATGCTTTATCTATCAATACCTTTGGGGCCAAAAATGTCTTAGAATTTGCAAAGAAGTGTGCGAACCTTCAAAGATTTCTCCATGTCTCAACCGGTAGGTGTAATTCTTTCTACTACTCATTTCCTAGATATGGTCATTATCCTTAATTGTTGAAGTTTGGAGGTTGTGAAGGATCAGTTTCAGCTTACATAACCAACAATCTACTTTCCAAACAACAAAAATGAGGTATGCGAGAATTATAAGTTCTTTCTTCCATAAGAAATAAGAAACTCTAATTTGAAACTTAAGAGAGAGAACAATTAGTGTGTTCTTTGCATCCCTCTCTCTCTCTCTCTCTCTCTCTCTCTCTCTCTCTATATATATATATATATATATATATATATATATATATATATATATCATAGAAAATAAAAGAAAATAAAAATTTTATGTGCTGGGAGAAAGAAAAATATTCATCATCTATTGAAATATTAAAGATCATGCCTAGGATAAGGTCAACACAATATATAGTTCTAGGTTTGTTGGTGGAGAGCCTCGATTGTGAATCGGAACATGTTTGGATCGTACCATGACTAGTCTGGTTTAGGGATGCTAACAATTCTGATATCCATTGTGCGTAAGTTAATACCTTATTTGGCATCACTATATTTTGGCAATATTAGAAATTAAGTTTAAGTCTTTTTGTACACTAGTTGATTCTAAATTACTTGAAATGTCCTTTCTTCACTCTTTGGCTTAATGTGTCATATAGATTAATACAATTTCCTAACAAAAAATTATATCATCTTACCTCTTTGTTTGAACTCTTTATAGTCAATGGAACTTGGAGGTTGTTTCATCTTTACGTGAGCTTTGACTATAGACCAAAAGGCAGATCTACCCACCTGCCAATTGTCTACCTAGACTTTATTGCATGACCCTATAATAATCATAGCTACATTGAATAGAAATTTAGTAGAATACTTGGCTTGTTTATTATTGTGGCGGAGCTACACATATATATGAGAGGCTAAACCATCTCCCTATTATTCTACTCTATGTGAGACTAAAAGCCCATTAATGCTCTCAATACACTGGCTAGGAATTTGATACCAAGATAGATTATTGATGTTAGATTGACAGTCCGGTCGTAAACTTTGTCAAATATTGTAGTTTTTTTTTGCTCTATAGCGACCATATTTTGATAGAAGGCTTGGATGATAATGATAAGTTGATTATAAATTAGGTTAAAAAATTGGTATCTGGCAACCAAATATTGTGTATAACTACAATTTTCTATTATACCAGCATTCGTATCTAGCAACCAAAAATTAGGGTTGATAGCAGAAAATCCTTGTCTCCTTGATGAAACACTATGCAACAACTCAGTATTGGACATTGAAGTAGAGCGAAGATTGGTAGAAGAAAGAAAGAAGGAACTCCGTGCTGAGAATTCATCTGAGAAGGATATCGAAAAAGTTGCTATGAAGAAGCTCGGTTTGATGAGGTCTTTGAAAAATGTACTCTTTAATTAGTTTGAACATGTATACTTAGAGACTAATTTTTTTTCCTTTTCCTCTTATAGGGCTAAACATTTTGGCTGGCCAAACACTTACGCATTTACAAAGGCAATGGGTGAAATGTTACTTGGACAATCGAAAGGAACTACACCCGTCTCTATTCTACGTCCGACAATAGTAACTAGTATATATAGGGATCCATTGCCTGGTTGGATAGAAGGGACTAGGTATGTATAAAATATTTTATTCTCCTTCACCATTTTCGGATTACTATTTGTGGATGATAATTAATTCACTTGATAGCTTCAATGTTTAGAATCATAAAAATAAGCTATACGTATATATTTTTTAACTTTTTGAACATTGTTGTAGGACTATTGATAGCTTTATAATTGCTTATGACAAGGGACAACTTACTTGTATTCCTATGGACAGTAAGCTAGTGATAGATCTGGTGAGCTCCCTTTATTTGAACATGCAATATTATACAAATATGTACAAAAATAGAAAGCATAGATAAACATTGATAGCTTTATACAGATCCCAGGAGACATGGTAGTGAATGCAATGATTGTGACAATGATCACTCATTCTAACGAAAGCTCAGAATCCATCTACCACATAAGCTCTTCTAAAAGCAACCCAGAGACCTACTTCGACTTCCTAAAATCAGGGTATAGTTATTTCGAAAGAAGAAAGAAAATGAAAAAAATTCTAATCTTGAAAAACATAGCCTGGTTTCGCGGATACATGACTGTAAGATATGGGCTGCCATTGAAGGTCAGTAGTTTTAAAACCATCATAATACTTCTCGACAACAAATATATATATATATATATATATATATATATATATATATATATGTATATATATATATATGAGGAGGGATACACATCCTCCCATTTTTGCATCCCCCAATCATCCTCTCTTGTACATCCATTGGATCTTGTTTTAAGTCATCTAATCTTAACAGTTGATTTTTCAATGGTTAAGATTAGATGACTTAAACAAAATCCAACGGATGTTATCATAGGGATGCATAGGAGATGCAAAAGTGAAGGATGTGGATCCCTCCTCTCTCTCTCTCCATATATATATATATATATATATATATATATATATATATATATATATATATATATATATATATATATATATCAACTCACGCACACACACGTAAAAGAGACTAGATATATTAAGGTTTTGTATATTAACTTTTTTTGACTAGGCATTGTGGATGATGAATGTGGCATCCTGTCGTTCATTCTCGGATCGATATACTCAACTAAACCGCAAGTACAGGTCTGCCATGTTACTGATCGAACTTTACGAGCCCTACATGTTCTTCAAGGGAATGTATGATTTCTATTACGAACATTTGCCAATTCTTCTATCTTAATTCAATAATTAATGAATTTGGCATCTACATTAGTTAACATTTACCTCTCTTCTATACAGTTTCGATGACAGTAACATGAATAAGTTGAGGTTGGCAAAGTGAACAACAAATTTGAAGCTAACTTACTCGATTTTGATCCCAAGAATATTAATTGGGACGAGTATATCACAAACATTCACATCCCGGGTTTGTTGAAGGATGCTGGCAATTAAAGAAATAAATGACATCATTCGTGAAACAATGTTGCTCCTTTGTTTTAAGGTTGTGCTAATAAGTTGTAAACTATGACGGGATATCATAAGAATGAGTAATAAAAGAAGGATTGTACCAAAACATGCAAACTTATATTTTATATGTACTCAATTATCAAATTTAACTATTAAAATCGTAGATTGCTACAACAAGTTGTCTTGGGTGGTATATGTCGGTGCTATTTATTTAGTTTATACAGGTTCACTTAGATTGGTTTATACAGGTTCACTTAGATTTCCTCGTTGTTACATCACTCTATTTATGTCGGTGCTATTTATTTAGTTTTTGCCAAATAACACTAGGGTGGTATATGCTTATTGCTACAACAAGTTGTCTTGGGAGTAAACTAATGGGAATGCGATGAGACCCAAACCATAGTTGATTCATAAGGAATGATATTAGACTTGGCCTATATGACTTAAAAGAGTATTATCTTATTAAGTGCACGACCAAATCCATATATTTCTATACCTTATGCTCCACCTTGCCTCCAACAGCTAGACTCACCTTTGAAGATTGGTTGTTACATGGTACGAACCATACATCTATATCTACCTTGGGAGTGAACCTGTATAAACCCTCCAACCTTGATCCTGACCCTGACCACCTTATGAAGACTCTCCACCTATGTTACAACCCACTCTAAAATAATAGGTATGAGTATGTGAGTATGTCCAGCCTACGCTGCGATATTTGCGATAATAAGTACGAATCCCAAGGTCAAAATGTAAGAGAGTATATAAGCAAAATATAGTCTCAAGTCCCAAAATTCACGTCAGATAAACCCAACATCCTAGTGCACCATATCCAAAAATATATGTACAAACTCAGGTAATGTTTCGGAAACAAATTCGGTCATTCTAGGATAAAAATCTAAACAAAATTGATGTGAGATCAGTCCCCTGGATCTCCTGAGCTTTATAATGTGTTGGACACATGGCCTCATACTCATCGTCTGAAAAATGTTATCCACTCAGGATTGGAGCAAGGACACTGATAAATATTTCATAACATGATAGTGACTATATAACAAGGGTTAGAATATGTGAGGCATGATAAACAAGTAAGACTGCAAGGATAAACTTGCAGTTAATAGAAATAGGCAATAGCAATGAATATGAGAAGAAACAAGTAACTGTGATAAATAACTAGAATAAAACTGTACCCTATCCTCTATGTGTTTTGAAATACCAAATTTGGCATGTGAACGGCTCGGGTAATACGACAAATCGCACATGAGAATGTGCAATTGTTATCCACACGATACGACAAATCACATGTGAGTTTTGTGATTGCTATCCACATGATTAGACACGAAGCACGAAAATGGTAGTTCACACGTCTACTAAGGTATTTTTTTTGTCCGACTACTAGTATTCATGGATTCAAGTCAAGACAGTAAGATGTACGAATCACGAAATACACTAGACATGATAAACACGATGCACGAAGATCATGAATCACGAATATCATGAATAGAATCCATATAACACTAATCACGTGTAGCAAGAATGACATACACATAATATGCATATCTAAATCATGAAATAGTGACAATATCAAAAAATAAAAGTAAATCACTGCATGTACTTGCCTGGGGTACTATGCAATATGTGAGGATCAGGGTCTAAACTGGAGTCATACTAACCTAAATATGAAATATCAATGTCAAAGAGGGATTTGGAAACATAAACATGCTTAACTAGCCTTAAACTAGGTTTCTACGTCAATCGGGTAAAACTGGGTCAATACATTAGTTATACTAAGTCAATTCTAAATTTTCTAGGTCATAACATACAGGAATAGGGATACTAGATATCATACATTATATATGGACTCATATATCATAATACCTTAACCCATTTACCCATTACCTTACCTACCCATTACATATCCACATATCACATAGGTATACCATACCAATATGCATATACATATCCTTATCAATACCCTTCCATATATACCTTACTCTTCCTTACCATATCCTACCTCATATCCTCTTACCTATCCACATTACACCATTAAGTTAGCTATGACCTCACTTACCTTAACCAATAACCTTACCTGTATACCTATATAAATACTCTACTTATTCTCCATATACATATACATGCCAATATATACCCCTATCCATAATCATATAAATATTCTTCTATACATAACATTTACCTATGCAATTATCCTTCTAGGATACCTAAGCCTATACTCTCACTTTACCAAGACCACTACCCTTTACTATATCCATATGCCAATTACTCTTATACTTTATATATGTCAAATATCCATATACTATATATATTTTCATATATTATTATATCCTTATGTACCCACATAGCTTGGTATACCAAGATATCCACATACCCATATACCCATGTCCATACCATTTCCCTAAACATATAGGATATACATATGTAGCTATATGATATACGCAAGAAATTATATATACATATATCCTATAATATATATATAATATTGGTATCCATATGATATAATACGATACCATACTCTACTATGATATGCTATACTACCCTACTCCACACCACTCCATACCATGATACCATAATGCCATACCCTATCCTACCATGGTATACCACATCATATCTATCATATACCTTCCCACATGTATCCCTACTATCTTACTACCCTCTCTCTCTCTCTATATATATATATATATATATATATATATATATATATATATATATATATATATATATATATATATATATATACTAACACTCTTACACTCTAGGATACCATGTCCAACCTCATACTCTATACCATGATATTTCATGTTACACTTAACTTTTACTATGTTACCATGCCCAACATTCCACTTTAGCACACCATGTAGATATAGTTATTTCTAGGTATCATATATATATATATATATATATATATATATATATATATATATATATATATATATATATATATATATATATATTTAGGTATAGTTAACATACCATGATATTTCTAGGTATCATATATATATATATATATATATATATATATATAATATATATATATATATATATATATATATATATATATATTTTTTTTTTTCTCTAGGTATCTATATATATATATATATATATATATATATATATATATATATATATATATATATATATAATATATATATATATATATATATATATATATATATATATTTCTCTAGGTATCATATATATATTTTTTTTTTTTTTTTTTTTTTTTTTTTTCTCTAGGTATCATATATATATATATATATATATATATATATATATATATATATATATATATATATATATATATATATATATATATTATTTTTATTTATATATATATATATATATATATATATATATATATATATATATATATATATATATATATAACTCATAATACCTTAGCTAGTTACCCAATACCTTAACCCGCATCTTGGTATCTTAGCTTATACCTTGACTACTACCCAATTTCATATCTTGGTATCTAGGTTATACCTTGGTACACTCTAGGATATCTTTCCATCAATACCTTAACATTCACACTTATCTCACTTACCTACAACCCTTGATACATGAGTACTATGGTACCACACTACTTATGGATACCCTAAGTATCACAAGGTACTAACTCTTACTCAAACAACTATACTATAGTACCACACTTGATACCTACACTAATATACCCAAAACACTCACAAAAGCTTACACATAGCAGATAAGCTGCTGCTTACTGCTTTCAGCAGCTGTTGCTGCTGTCAGCTTATGCTACTGCTATCAGCTTATGTTGTTGCTGTCAGATTATGCTGCTGCAGTAAGCTGTTGTCCTGCAGCTTATCAGCTGCAGTAAGCTACTGGCTTGCAGCTTATCAGTTTTAGTAAGCTGTCGTAAGTTGCTGTTCATTTCCTTCATACTCTAAACATCTAGATACATCCCCTAACACATCTCAATGCACACACACACACTCTCTCTAATATGTAAATACATGCACACACACACACTCAACACTCCCACACACCTTCTACACACACTAATACCAATTGGTACTCTAATTACCAATTGATATCACACTTTCATAACACTTTCATATGCCTATAAACATCACTCATAAATGACACACTCTCACACACAACACACACTCCCCTTATCAAGCACAACACTAATTTACTTACAAAATCACAAATGCCAAACATGAAACACCTCATATGGGTACTTATGATACTATAATCACACTACACTATGGTACACCATGATCCTCTATTCCTATACCAACACCATAATGACCCCAATATCCAAACCATATAGGACACCAACATATACCAAATATAGAACAATATAGAGGAATTGATACAAAAGAGACTCCATAACACACAAATTACCAAATCTAGTCATACATATCATGACGTTCCATGACACGATCACTATGTATCCAATTGTGGACACAAGGACACAAGCACAAGCCAATTAGACGCCAATTTTTTTTTCGGAACAAATGTCAAACATTTGGTGGTCAAAATTCATAATTAACAGAAATTAAGCATAAAATAATCGTTCCTTATGGAGAAAACCAAGATATACCAATTTGAAGGCTTCTAACACCTAGATCTAGCATTAGAAAGTCAATTCCACCTATGGAAGGGTTCCTATGGGTCCAATTGGTGTTCCTAATCATGAAATTGGAGGAAAATAGAGAATTACCCAACTTGTGTGCACATCCTTTGAACAACTAAGAATTTAGATACGAGGAAGGCAAATCAGAAACGGTCCTTCTTGCTTGGACTCGTCTTCAAACTTCCTCTTGTGCTCCATGCCTCTAGTTCTCCAATGGAAGAGGAATGAGTGTATTCGGTGGAGAAATGGTATTGGAATTCTAGATCTAGATCTAGAAATGATGAAGAATGAAATAAATGAATAAAGAGAAGCTTGGAGAACAAATAAGAAGCTTATGGATAGAATTTAATTGGAATGTTCCACTAGTGGTCCATCATGACATCTGTCCTAATAGAATATTCTATTCATGACACTAATTCTAATTAATTTTATTTAACAAATATTTTACTAACACTATATAATTAGCAACATACAAAATTACCAAAATATCCCGAAGGTAAAAAGTGGTGGTTAAAGTGTAGTAATTGTCTCAAGCATTAAAGGGTTCCAACCCTCTAGAGTTGATGAGCCTGGGTCATGGCGCCAACCCTATGGAGGTCCATTATTTCCCTGACTTCATAATAGAATAGGGGGATGCGAGACATCTTGGATCCACATGAGCTCCCTTAGAGGGCGACAGTGAGTGGTGCTTGGCGGAGAGATCTCCTGAAGATTCAGAAGCAGAGGGGAATCTTTGGAGCAAGTTCCAAAAGTGGAAAGGATTTGTTGGGGCTCGTCAACTGTCACGGCCTGCTTTCGGATAATCTGGTTTTAATAGTGGAAAGGATTTGTTGGGGCTCGTCAACTGTCACGACCCGCTTTCGGATAATCGGGTTTGAACCGAGTCATGCCCGGCCTACGCTATCGTTGACAGCAATAGTCAGCCGTCTAGACTAATCATCATCCAGTATAATCATATATCTCACCACAACATCTATCCCAAATTATCTACTACTATCTATCACATATCACTATTCAGTTATTACAGCCTTTTATCTAAATATCCGGGTACAAACCGGTAAATATAAAGGCTATCTAAACCTGCAACATATCCTCGGTATCAGTACATCAAATCAATATCCTATACATGAATATACATCTCAGGAACATAGTCCTGGTCCCATTGAGCATCCGGTGTGAGCTCCGCTGCTAGGTCCCCTGCTGGCCATAACACTCTAAGGGATCAGTCTCATCTGTAATCAACGATCCAGTCAGGATGGAGCAAAGCATAATATAACTCAATAATACTTACCAACAGATACAAAGGAAATAAGTAAGTAAGAGAAAGTGAATGATAGGTAAATATGAGATAGTCAGAGTATGCACTAGCTACGTGAATTTGTGTAATTAGACATTATCAAACATGCTAAGACTAATATGTACCAGGCATATTAATGAATAATATGCTATCAGTCATGCATGAATCAGGCATGTCAAATGACAATGCTATCACTCACGCATGAAATGAACATCAGGCATATTAAATAATATGCTATCAGGTAGGAGTAATTGTCCACAATTAGTCTATCATATGTTTTATAATTATCCCCTACCCGACACAAGAAACATGCAAGCAAGTGAAGTGAATAAAGCAGGTAACATGTCAACAAGAGTGTGTGCATATACATGTAATGTGGTGGTAAAATCGAGATACATGTACTTGCGTCTTTCTGGATTTGACAATGTCTTCTAATCACCTAAAATAGGAAAATACATTTAGAACATTTGAAATTAATCCCTAGATTTACCTAAAGTAATTCCTAGCTAAGTTTCTAAAATCATAAACCATTTCTTTATTCCGAGACTAAGTGCTTGGCCTATAACTATTCCTACATATGTGTTGCTAACCCATGTTTGCAAAAACAAAAAGTTTTATTACAAACTTTAGAAAAGAGTACAAGAGTACAATTTAAATTCTGGGAAAGTGCAACTATAGAAATCTGATCAGAAGATGATCACTTTATCCCTTGGACTATGTGAACTTGAAGACTAGAGCCTCTGGAGAATGCAGCAGCAATTTTGCAAGAGTACTTGATCTCTCTGTGTGTCTTAACAATGATTGAAAACTCTATTTATAGAGTTCTGGAAATAACTGTTTTAACAGTTATTCTGATATGCGCGAGGCTGAATTGCGCCACATTGGATTGCGCCAACCTTATGTTGCGCCAACTTTAATTCAGTTAACAATCGTGTACTAATTGTATTTAGACGCGTGGTATCATGTGATTGAGATGCGCGTGGTCGTGTACAGAATAGTGGACATGTTTTGAGAGATTTGTGGCATGTGCGCCATGTCATCCTGCTTTAGAATGTAAGTTGTCTCAACTTCATCAGGTTGCGCGAGCTTCAGTCAACGAGTCAAACTGCGCCTGATTTGGACTGCGCCTAGACACGTGGCAGCTTTTGAATAATTTATCCAGATTGCACCTAGGCGCAACTAAAGAATTTGTTTAGATTGTGCCTAGGCACAACTCACAAGCTGTACAGGACAGCTGTCAATTAAAACTCCTCGAGCGACACATTTTGAGGGATTCGAAAAGATTTTCTTTGTTTACTGTGCTGTCAGTTGTCAGAGCTGTCAGGCAATGATGGTAATTAAATGTCAGACGCCACCTAGACTTTGGCGCAACATGACTGGGCGCAATCTGATATATGGCGCAACCTGATCAGTGGCGCAGTTTGATCTTTGACCTTCATAACAGTGGTACAACTTGATTTTTGGGGCATAATTTGATTGCTGAGTGGTAAATACATGGTGCCACATGATTTTTTTTAGGCCCTACAAGACCTCCTTCAAAGTTTTTGAAACTTAAGAACACTTCAAAGTTTTGAAATACTTTGAATTTATGAATCAGACTGAGTCAAGTTGCGCCTGTCAACTCCCAGCCGTCACAATTAAATTTCTCGAAAACATTCGATCTCTTCTTCGTCTTTCCGAGTTTTATTGATGATTTTCGGTTTCCCATGAGGAATATGAAGAGTTAGTTTGGTTATATATATAGGGGCTGGTCTTTATACTTATTTTTCACTTCTGTACTTCGATGGCACCTAAGAAGAAGAAGATAGAGACCGATGCTGACACTAAAGTCAAGTCCCCTGAAGCAAAACCTGATGTCACGCCTACAACTTATTTGTTGGAGGCTGACCCGTCACTGAGGGCGATGAACTTCTTGGACTGTTTTGGTTTAAATCCAACAGTCTTCAATCACTCGAGTGGTGGGCCATCACTTTCCTCTGAAGAGTGAGACAATTCGGAGGGATTCCTTAATCTGATGCATCGCTCGGGGATCCACAACATGCAATAATTGGATGCTGCCCTTCGTCAGACCAATGAAGACGAAAAAAAGAAGTAATGTTAAGCATGCCAGCTTTTTATTTTCTTTTCATGTGTCCTCTCCTACTTGTCTGTAGTGGTCTACCCCTCTTTATGAAATAAAATTTATAATTTCTGGCATCTTTATTATGTGGCTGTGATTCCAAGTGGCGCATGCAAATGTGCTCCTTTGACTAATTTAATGCTTACTGTTTCTTTGAGAGACACATAGCAGTCATCATGTGGTTTTAAGCGCCTATTGTTTTGTTCTTTCCCGAAATAAACTCCTAGAACAATGTATTGTTCACATCTTCGACGCTTTTTAAAGGATAGCCAAAACGAAAGAGACATTCATGCTTTCTAAAAAAATGACTTCTCACAAGGTCCCACTACCCAGCAAAAATCCATCATCCACAAGTTCACTTGCGCCATTTCAGCCTGATGCTATTCTTTTGCATGCCGTGCCTTCGGAAGTTGGTAAGTCCCAACAAAGAACCAATGGTTTTCACACGTGAGCGTTTTTCTTTGCGCCATTTTTACTAAGACAGTTTTGAAGATAGGCGCTGTCTTATAAAAATGAATCGCATGTTAAAGATGTGCGCTTGAAATTCTGAGAAGAGGCACGCACTGCGGTCTAGGCCTAACTTCGATCAGAGGCGCATACTGTTGATATGTGCCTGTTGATCGGCGTACACGGTTGATATGCGCCTGTTGATCGGCGCACACTGTTGATATGCGCCTGTTGATCGGCGCACACTGTTGATATGCGCCTGTTGATCGGCGCATAGTTTTGATAGATTTTACAAACTTTTCTTTCTTTGTTAATATTTGCAGAAGTTTGGTTGGCAAGCTTCTTCGAAACTGGCATTGGCAACTCGAATGCTATGAAGAGCATTCTTCTGACACCCACATCAAACAGCTCATGTGATTCTGACACTCAAATCAGACAGCTCAGGACTCTCCATGTTCAAGAAGGGTTTTCCTCAGATGGTAGGAAGAGCTTTTGTACATAAGAGTTGGATGGTGGAGAGACAAAATTAGGAATCGTATCACAAGGGTGATTTCATTCCTAGTTCTCCTGACGGGTCGTCTTTTCTCCACCAGTTGTATTGACAGCAGCTTATCTTTGAGTTACTGTACTCTGTGGTTCTCCTCTCGTCTTTCTGAGAGAGAAGACCAGAGTTGATTCCGTTGTCTTACTCACTGCTTCAGGTCGAGATGACAAGGAACTGGCATCAAATAAGAAGATCCAAAGATGTAATAGACCTTCATTTGTTATATAAAAATCTTGGATGTAGTAGATTTCCATTAAGATGTATCTATATTTTTAAAGAAGGAATAAAGAATGATTTTCTCTTCTTTATGATTTGATTTTGATGTGATGGAAAATAAAATCCAAGAGAAATGTGGATTGACAAGTTGCTTATGTAAATAATTAGAATTCATAGATATGGAGGACGTGAATTCATAAAAATAAAAGATAATCTATGCCAAATGAATGATAAGTCAAAGAAAGTGACCGAAAGAACAGTTGTCTTGATTTTCTATGAAAAGATACTGAATGAACGAACAGTTGTCTCGATTCTCGAGGAAGAGAATAAATGAATGTACCGTCGGGCTTCTTTCGGAAAGTTGCATCAATTCTCGAAACTAACTATCCAATCGCTCTGTCTATAAATAGAGCAAAACTTTTATAGATATCGTCAATTTCTTTTCTTTCTGTACAAAATGTCTTCCAAAGATTTGCTCACTCCGAAGATTAAAGGAAAGACCGAGACGCCTCCTGCTGAGCCTCCGAAGCCTTCTCAGAAAGAAAGGGGTGAAGGCTCAACTGCTCCGGCACCAGGACAGGACTTAATTGCTAAGCTAGTGGAGCCTGGAAAGACAGCCGAAGAAGAGGCATTGAGGATGGCCGCTTGTGAATTTCTGGTGCGTTTAGACAACGAGATGTTTGAACTATTGGCAAACTATGTATTTAATCATGAGGGATCGGGGCCTCCTCCCCATCCTTAATATTATGTAATTCTATCCTGGTTTTGAATAAAATGAACTTTATTTATATTATTCCTCTGAAATAAAGTATATTTTGCTTTTTTACATAATATTTCTTGAGAAATTTACCATTGATAGGCATGATAGCAACTCTGCCATCCATATCTGTTAATTGGTAGGCTTCATTTGAAAAAACCTTATTTACCACATATGGACCTTTCCATTTTGTTTTGAACTTGCCTTTGCTCATATGAGTCATAGTCATAGGACGTCTGACTGTAAGAACTAGCTTGCCTTCCTGAAATGTTCGCACTTGACTTTGCGATTGAAAGCTTTCAAAATCTGGGCTTGATAAAGTTCGATATGCTGTTGAGCCAGTAGCCTTTTTTCGTCAAGCGCCACCAATTCTTACAGTCGAAGACAATTATTATTTTCTATAGTAAGTTCATTAGCAATAGCGATTCTCAATGAAGGAATTTGAATTTCCAGTGGTAAGATCGCTTCGCATTCATATACTAGCAAAAAAGGTGTGCAACCTGTGGGATTACGGACTGTAGTTCGATAAGCCCATAGATATTCTCCAAGCTTTTCACTCCAATTACGTTTGTTAATAGAAATAAACTTTTTAAGGAGTTTGATAATAGTCTTGTTGAATGCTTCGGCTAACCCGTTAGCTGTAGGATTATAGGCCGTAGAAGCAACATTATTGATTTTGTTGTCATCACAGAACCTGGTAAACTTCTGACTGACAAAATGTGGTCCATTATCATGAATAATTCGATGAGGTACCCCAAATCTGTATATCACATGATGTTTGATGAAATTGATGACACTGCTAGTTTTCACTTCAGCCAGAGGTATAGCTTCAGCCCATTTAGAGAAATAATCGGTTATAGCTAGAATGAACCGATGTCCTTTAGATGAAGGAGGATTGATAGGACCGATTATATCCATACCCCAAGCTTCAAAGGGCCATGAGGCAGCAGTCGGATGAAGAAACTCCGACGATTGGTGAATAGAATCTGCATGAATCTGACATGCTCGGCATTTCCTTGTATAGTCAATGGCATTTGATACCATAGAGGGCCAGTAATAGCCCATACGTCGAATACGATCCTGTAATTTAGGACCAGACTGATGTGCTACACAAACGCCATCATGAGCTTCGCGTAATATCTGTTTTGCTTTATCACCAGCAAGACATCTTAAAAGTAATCCATCAAAGGCTCTTCGATATAGAGTCGTAGTCGTGTGATTATAATAGAATCGAAGTGATCAGCGATGAATACTTGTAACTTCCTTAGGATCTTCTTACAATATGTTATGTACTACAAAATCAATGAAAGGTGCTCTCCAGTCCTCGCTAATGACATTGACTTCAGTTGAATGGCTGAATTCAATATCATGGTTGTTTTCAACACAAAATAGTTCTCTATTTGAGATAACAACCATTTGTTGTCTTTTGACTGGAACTGCCAATACCGCAGCTACGTTAGCTAAGGCATCAGCTTCTGTATTGCATGTGCGATGTACACGTTCAATAAAGAACCCTTTGAACGAAGAAGCTATTCTGATAGCTGCTTCATGGTATGGTACCAGATCTTGATGTCGGACTTCATATATACCTCTAACCTGATTAACAATCAGTTTAGAATCACCATATACCTCAAGACATTCAATATCCAGTTGTTTGGCTAATTGAAGTCCAATAAGTAAAGTATTGTATTCTGCTACATTGTTGGAGCATGACTCGTCTAAAGAATAAGCTCTCTGAATAGCTAATCCATCCGGTGAAACAAGAACAATTCCTACTCCAGCAACTAAAGTGCCTTCAGGTCCAATTCTAGATGCTCCGTCAAAGAATAAATGCCAAGTAGGAAATTCTTCTGAGATCATATTTGATTCCAATGTTTCGTTTGGAATCTCATCATAGAGTTTAGATATTTCAGGAACATGATGAGCTGCTAAGAAGTCAACAAGTGCTTGGCCTTTTACAGACTTTTGGGGAACATACACCATATCATATTGTGCTAATAATATGGCCCATGTAGCAAGCCTAGAATTAAGTGTACTTGGCTTCTTCATTAAGACTCGAAGAGGATTGACTCGGGATATGACATGAATAGTTTGGCCTATGATGTAATGTCTTGTCTTCTGAACGGCAAACAATAAGGCTAAATATTCCTACTCCACCGGACTATAACGATGTTCAACTCCAATCATCGTTCGGCTAAGGTTGTAGATGGCTTGTTCATGACCTTCCTTGTTCTTCTGGGCTAGCAACGCTCCCAATGAATGGTCCATTGCCCTGACATACATTAAGAAAGGTATTCCTGAGATCGGTGGTACAAGAACCGGTGGACTCATTAAATACCATTTTATGTCATCAAATACTCGTTGACATTCTTCCGTCCAAACAAAAGATACACTTTCTTCACTAACTGAGTAAATGGTCTGCAACATCCAGATAAATTCAAAATGAACCGCCTGATATACGTAAGTCGACCTTGGAATCCTCGTAGCTCTTTCAGGTTGCGTGGAGGATGCATCTCTTGAATGACTTTGATCTTCTCGGGATCAACGTGTATACCCTTAGAGGTAATGACGAATCCGAGAAATTTGCCACTAGAGACACCCAAGAAAGACTTGGTGGGGTTCATTTTGAGTTGATGCTGGCGCATTGGATTGAAAATAGTTCTTAAATCTTGAATGTGATCTTCCTTTTTACGACTTTTGACAGTAATATCATCAACATAGCATTTGACAGTCTTTCACAAATGATCTCAAAAGATAGTACTTATAGCCCTGGTAGGTTGTACCTGCATTCTTAAGACCGAACGATATGACTGTATAACAGTATATTCCACGAGGAGTACGGAATGAAGTATGTTTTTCATCTTCAGGATTCATCCGGATTTGATTATATCCAGAAAACCCATCCATGAAAGAGATTCGTTCGAATCCACATGTATTGTCAATCATGACATCAATAATTGGGAGAGGGAATTCGTCTTTAGGACAAGCATCATTGAGATCCCGAAAGTCTATGCAAACCCGAACCTTTTCAGTCTTCTTCAAAACTGGTACAACGTTGGCTACCCAGTCAGGATACTGTTCTTCTCTGATAAAACCGAAAGCTATAAACTTTTTGACTTCATCATCAATTGCATCCATTATTTGAGGCTTGAATCGTCGTTGTTGTTGTTTGACTGGCTTGGCATTCGGCAAGATATTAAGTTTATGAGTTACGACTTGAGGATCTAATCCCGGCATATCTTCATAACTCTAAACGAAGATATCAATATATCACGAATAAGGTAAATTAGTTCTTGTTTATCATCCTCTGGAAGATTCTTGCTAATGAAGATTGGTCGTGATACGCCCTTCTCTCCAATATCGATTTGGACTAGTTGATCCTCAGTAGTTGGCTCTCGTTGTTCAAAATAAAGTTTCCACTGATTGTCCATCCTTTGTGCCCAAGGGTCCACCTCAGGAGCTTCTTTAATGTCATCTTCATCATCTTTCGAGAATTCGGCAGACATCATGTTAGAAGATACCATCACCCTATAAACATGAGCAATAATGGTATCAGAATCCCATGAGATAGAATCAGAAGAGTTAGATCGTTCTTCTTCATCAGATTCGGAAGGTTCTGGAGTTGGAAGTGGTGAAGCATAACCTAATCCCCGCTTCGTGTTGTGATTTTTTTTTTGGAACAGAAATACGAATAGGAGTTCGCCTTCCTTTACGATGATTGCTTTGGATTGTGGACTATAACGACGTAATTGTAGCCTTCGTATATCATCTCTATTATCATTATAGAGCATAATTTTTTATTCCTCTCTTTTATTGAAGAATATAGGCCTTTCATCTTCCTTTCGAGACGGTACTAAGAAGTACGACTCTTGTATATTGGATCCAATGATACCACATTTCGCAGAGATGATACGACTCCTATTGTAAGTGGTTTAAAGCTATCTAGCATATTCAAATAACATTGAGTATAGTAAGAAACATCAGTATACTGCAAAGAAGATGCTTTATTGATTTTTACACCATCATTTACAATAGGACCTTTAGCCTTAACAGGCTTAGTTAGATTGATAACTATAGGGGGAGAAGAACGAGAAGGAGGAGGGGGCTTCTTACGACGAAGGTCGATTACAAGCGGCTCAGAAGAGGTGAGCTCCTTTTGTTCCTGACTATCACTAGGAAGCTGCTTCACATGGAAAGAAAGATAGATATTCAGTGGTTTGGAAGATTGAGGACAGAAAAGATGCCCTTTGACAGGGATCACCAGAGTATTATTTGGTACGCCTTTCTGTTCTTCATCTGTGTCCATTGCCAGTATCACCTTCATGAATTCCTCTTTATACATGCGAGAGTCGTTGCAGTATGCTTCAACTCCTTTGAAAGGATTCAGGTCTACAACATCTTTTGGACTTCTCTATTACCATCCACATATTTGAAGCATTGGTGGAGAATAGAAGGTACAATATTGTGTTCATAGAGGAATAGCCTTCCCAACAAAGTATTATATGAGCCATGATTGTCAATTACATAGAAAGTCACCTTTGTACGAAGATTGCCAATTTGAAGTTTCAGCGTATCTTCCCCAAAGGTTCACTTCGTCCTTGATTGAACCCCAAGATGGTAGTGATAGTTGTAGAAAGGTTATGTACTGGGATCTTCTAAGCATCCAGCAAAGACTTCGGCATGATACTAAGAGCAGACCCTGGGTCAATCAGAATGCGATCGACTTTCATGGTGTCCACATATCCCGTAAAATAGAGAGGCCGATCATGACGATTGTCTTCTAACAACATGTCATATTGTGTAAAAGTAATATTGGGCATTAGTTCAAATACACTATGGCAATGTGCACAACTGACTGGCTTCTTTTTAGGTTTTTTTGGAAGAGTAAGACAAGCATCAGCCAGTATCAGAGCTTCACTTAATGTCTCTTGAGTTTCTTTTGAGACACGTAAGAGTTCAAAGATTGATAATCTTGCTGGAGTATTGGCTAATTGAGCTAATATATCAAAATTATATGGCTTTTCAAGTCCAAGAGATGAGGACTTCTTCAGTGCTTTGTCAAAAAGGACAGGCTATTTTTCCATGTCTACTGATGTTGGTTTAGGAGGGAGTCGGTTCCACTACCGGCAAGGATGTAGATGGTATATTCTCAGCAGGAGAAGATGATGTAGGAGGAGCATCAGAAGATGAGGCAGAATTCTCTTGAGTTTTGGGATATTTTCGAAGATAAGGTTTCCCAGATGTAGTGCCAATTAGAATTTCTTCTTCCGATACTGATTCAAAGGATACCATGTTGCAGCTCTTGGATTTAGTTTTGGAGTGCTTCTTTTACTTGGAAGAGGAAGGTGCTTCAAAATCTGCTACCAGATCTAGATAAATCCACATAACCTCTCCTCTGTCAGTTGATAGTGGAACAAAACCCTCATTTTGGGGAGGTAAAAGATTCACAATCTCGAGAGTAGCTCTTGGAATGGGGACAACACCATCTTGCACAAGTGGTGGTAGAAAATCACCAAACTGTACAGAGACGACATTAGCTCTCACTGTCTTCTCATCCTGCTGCAGAGTAATTGCTCCAGAGTTGATCATCTCCTGGATTTTGTCTTTAATCACGTAGCATGCTCTGGTTGGATGCCCTATAAATCTGTGATAAACACAATATTTAGGGTGATCAGTTTTACCCACTTCTTCTGGCCATTTTGCCTCTGGCAGTTGAAGTTTATTACTTTTAATTAAGCAATCGAAGATGCTCAAAGTATCGTCTTCATCAAAAGAATACTCTTCTTTTGGATGAGGTGTTTTCTGTGGGGGTGCTGATGGAGTGGGTGCTGTCTGAGCAACATTAACAGCCAATGACTCCTTGCCTTTGAGATTAATAGCCAAAGTTTCTTTACCCTTGCAGTTATTCTCGCAATTATTACCACCGGATGTAATGTTCATCTTGGTTAGGATGAGTCATTTGAACTCCTAACTGCTTAAATTTTTCAGCACTGATCTCTGCCGCCTTGGCATTGACAATGAAAGAAGGCTAATCTTAAAATTGTATAGATCTCGTCCATATGCTGATAATAGGCAACAAGTTTGATTTACAGGTGTCTAATGTTACAGCAGATAGAGTTCCTAAAGGCACTTTAAGTGCCTCTCAACGAAATCTATCAGTGAAGCTCTTTGTAGATTTATTGTGTTTTTGTTTGATCTTAATGAGGACAGACATCGTCATGTCGTTGACACCCTCATAAAATCGTTCCAAGAATATTTGTTTGAAACCAGCAAAAGAAGTTATAAAACCATCAGGCAAGCTATGATACCAGTCGTATGCTGTACCGGCTAAACAACTGACGAACACTCTGGTAAGGATAGCATCATTTGGCTGTAATTGGTCACTCATCACTTTAAAATGATTAATATACGGACTTGGAGAAGTACTGCCATCAAATAGCATAATGGTTGGAAACTTGTATTTAGGAGGGAACGGAACCTCCTTCCATTCTGTAGGATACGGTTGTTTTATGCCAAGTCTTTGTAGACCATCCTTTTGCTTAAAGGCCTCAAACTGATTGCGTAAGAGTTTTACAGCCTCATTGGCGTCTCCTGATGTTTGAGAATTGGTGGGTTGGTTTGAATTGTAAGGAGGAGGAACAGCAAGGTAATTACTACCCCCAGCACCAGACTGACTAGGATCAGCTTGAATTGGTACAGAAGCAACCTGAGGAGATGGTACCCCCAGACTGAAATTAACAGGTACAGAAGATGCTATAAGCTCTAGATTTGTATGAGGGTTTATAACTGGTGGCACTGTATGTTGAGCCACGATTATAGTGTGCATACTTGCGACCATTTCAGCCATGGTCTTCATCTTGTCTTCTAGTACAACAATTTATTATTCGTGATTGGCTAAACTAGAAGCATCTTGATCTTCTGTAATGGCATATGTCGTTACTTCTTTTGTTGCTATTGACGAGATAGTTTGTTCAGAACTTTTACTATCTTCATCAAACTCAGATAAAGAGTCCTCTTCTAGATGAGTGATGGAGAGATCTTCTTGATTAAAGACACCTTGGTTCAAATTTCGATTTCTTGATCGGGTGTATTGAAAGACCCCTTCACTGGATGCCTGAATCCGATCTAAGTATTGCTGACTGGGATTACGGGACGCATTACGTCTTGGACGTTTTCCACCCCCAGTACCTTGGGAAGTCATATTGACATAAGCATATAACGGCTCGTCTTCATCTTCCATTATAGGTTCAGGAGTTAAAACATAGTTCAGGCGATCGAAGACAGATTGTTTAGCTGATTGGCTACAACACTTGATGACCACTTCATGAAGGCAGTGGCGATCTGAAGAGTAATTTAGAGGTGAAGGAGATATCCCTGTGATCTTCCGCCTTTGTGTAAGACGTTCTCGGAGATCAGTTACCACTACAGGGCGAAAAGAAGTCGGAGGAACATATTCCTTAATGATATTAGGAACATGTCTCCTATTCTTCAGATGTTTAGTTTCCTGAGTATACAAAGAGGTACTTAACTCATTAGCATAAGTGATTGGATCCTTCTTTTCAAACTTTGGTTTCTGGTACAGATTGGCCTTTGGCATAGAATTCTTGCATTTTACCGAAGTTGAAATTGATGGATGCCTATTGAGATAAGCACGTAATCAGAGAATTCTGCTTCGGGTGTCTCTGTTTGAGATACCATCAACTTTCCTTGCTTAGATCTTGAAATTTGCAAAGTTGGAAGATCTTGACTAGTCCCCAAAGGGGTAGGCAAGATACCTCTTTGATCAGCATTCCTTCCCAATGCAGGGATCTAAAAACCTCTATTTACAGGAATAGAATCTGACATATCTTCCTCTGAGTCATAAACTAGAAAAGTTTGAAAAAAGACCAAAGGGTACTTTCCTTTATTTTGTAGAGGGTTAGCTAAGAAGCGTTTTCTTATGTTTTGTTGTGGAACCATCTTAGGTACAGGTTGCGCCAATTGAGGGAGTGTAACAGGGCCTTTTCCTTTGTTTTGTCTAGTTTTAGCACTAGAACATTGTTTCTCCAAGTTCAGAACTGGAGAATTGGAAGAAAGAATAGCCAAAAGACTAGTTCCTTTCGGTTGCGCCAGAGCAATAGACTGCGCCTGAACAACTGATTGTTTGGGTTGCGTCATAGCAATATGGGCTACTGGTTGCACCCTAGCAATATAGGCTACTGGTTTTCCCGTGGCAGCAACCTGAGTAGACTGCGCCTTAGCAATAGCCTGAACAGATTGTGCCTTGGCAGCAAAGAGAGTAGTAGACTGCACACGGGAAGCAGAAGGAGTGGACTGCGCATGGGCAGCAGTGAGAGTAAGTTGCGCACGGGCAACAGGAACAGAAAGAGTGGGCTCTGCACAAGCAGTAGAGCAGACTGCGCCTGAGCCACATAAGCAGATTGTGCCTTAGCAACAGAAGCAGATTGCGCCAGGGCAACAGCAACCGTAGAAGACTTAGGAGTCCACACGGTTTTGTTCTTGGTGATAGCCACAGTGCGCTTGTTGCTCTTCTTTTTGATCATATCTTTATAGGCTGTCTGGTTGACTTGAACAACCAGAGTCTTCTGCATCTTGCTGATCGACGCAGCGTCACATTGAGTTGTCACATTCTCATCGGAGGAGAAATTCGTCCCCAGCAGAGTCGCCATTTTGGTTGAACAAACAAAAAGTTTTATTACAAACTTTAGAAAAGAGTACAAGAGTACAATTTGAATTCTGGAGAAGTACAACTATAGAAATCTGATCAGAAGACGATCACTTTATCCCTTGGACTATGTGAACTTGAAGACTAGAGCCTCTGGAGAATACAGCAGCAATTTTACAAGAGTACTTGATCTATCTGTGTGTCTTAACAATGATTGAAAACTCTATTTATAGAGTTCTGGAAATAACTGTTTTAACAGTTATTCTGATGTGCGCGAGGCTGGATTGTGCCACATTGGGTTGCGCCAACCTTATGTTGTGCCAACTTTCATTCAGTTAACAATCGTGTACTAACTGTATTTAGACGCGTGGCATCATGTGATTGAGATGCGTGTGGTCGTGTACAGAATAGTGAACACATTTTGAGAGATTAGTGGCATGTGCGCCACATCATCCTGCTTTAGAATGTAAGTTGTCTCAACTTCATCAGGTTGCACGAGCTTCAGCCAACGAGTCAAACTGCGCCTGATTTGGACTGCGCCTAGACACGTGGCAGATTTTCAATAATTTATCCAGATTGCACCCAGGCGCAACTAAGGAATTTGTTTAGATTGTGCCTAGGCACAACTCACAAGCTGTGCAGGACAGCTGTCAATTAAAACTCCTCGAGTGGCATATTTTGAGGGATTCGAAAAGATTTTTTTTGTTTACTGTGCTGTCAGTTGTCAGTGCTGTCAGGCAATGATGGTAATTAAATGTCAGATGCCATATAGACTTTGGCGCAACATGACTGGGCGCAATCTGATATATGGCACAACCTGATCAGTGGCATAGTTTGATCTCTCTGACCTTCATAACAGTTGCGCAGCTTGATTTTTGGGACGCAACTTGATTGCTGAGTGGTAAATACATGGTGCCACATGATTTTTTAGGCCCTACAACCCAATCTGGCCCAAGTCAAGTCTTGGTCATACAACATGAGATAAATATGAACTTAACCGAGTTCAAGCCCATTAAATGATTTCTATTACATTCGATCAGTTAGAAAATGCCTATAGTGAATTATTTAAAGAACATAGAAATGTGTTTGACAAGTATAAACAGTCTCGCAAGAAGATTAAGGCATACACAACCAATGTATATTGTCTAATCCTCTTAAAGAAATTAAAAAGACATGTACTACCGGTAACACAAAGGAGATAGCCAACACTTCAACATCTGCGGAGCTAAGTCCGGGTCTCAATGAACCCCTTCCGACAACGCGGCATAAAGGCTAAGACCACTTATTTCGCATCAACAAAAAGAAGAAGAAGAATCATAGTCTTCCTCCAGGGATTGGGCATTCATGAACCTACCTTTCTTTACGAGATCAGGCCAAAAAGAGTAGCACTAGCTGAGCAAATGTTGCACATTAATAGGCTTCTCCAGTCGCTTTTTCTTCGTTCATTCCTACGAATCTATCGCGTTACTTCGATTCATTTCCCGCGTACGTGCCTTTTCACAAGCTAATTCAGAAACGAAAGAAGGCTACCAAAATGGGTACTTGTCTGATCAATCACACTGTTCAATAGTTCACTTTTTCTTTTCGGATTCCATAGGCTATCCTCACTATACAAAAAAAAGAAAGCGACTATATCAAAGTGTAAGAGCTATATGACATAGAGAAGAAGAGACACCTTGTCACCGAGCAAAGACTCTAGCATGGATATGACTGCAAAATTCGAAGAGTCTTGTGCCATCTCTAAAAAGTTGGAGATTAAATTTGGCAAACAGATCACCCCTGTTGCACAACCTAAGGCTAGTCCTAACACCAAGCATACACCAAAAAGGACTAAACATTTATTCAAAGTACAACAAATGAGAGATTATAGCGGTGGACATCGAGTCACCATGTGACTCCTTAACTCTGTTGACGACGCGATATAAAGATAGGTTCTAGACTTGATGATTCTAACACACTGGTGGAATGGATAACAACTATGTTCAAGTTTATTGCGTTGATTGTTGTGTGGGAAGCACATATCCCAACTATTTATAGTCATTTGTACTGAAATGGCCATATGTGTGCATAATAGTCACTTACCAAAATAAGTCACTTTAGCGATGCCTAAAAACGTCGCTAAAGTGAAAGAAAACGTCGCTATTCTATATTAGCGACAAAATTTCCTTGTCATGCATTTTTTGGTCGCTAACACATAATACATCGTTCTTGGTCACTATTGCAACGTTTATTTGCGACATAATGACATCGCTATATTTTTAGTGGATAGCGATGTTTACCGATGCGAAATTGCTAATCAGAGACGTATTATTTCGCTGCTAAACGTCATTGTCAGTTCAGTAGTTAGCGACGTAATTTGTAACGTTTAGTGACCACTTTGCTGACATGGAGAGTTTGACATGTAAGTAAATTAGTGACGTCTAGCGAATGTCTGCGACGTCTACGATACAGGCTAGCGACGTTTTGATACATGTGTTAGCGACGTTATTTGTGACATTTTTTGACTGCTTTGTTGACATGGCAATTTTTCCATGTTAGCAAATTAGCGACGTCTAGCGCTGTCTGTGACATCATCGTTACAGGCTAGCGACATCCAGATACACGTTTAGTGACGTTCACAGACGTCACTAGTCGTTGCTGAACGTCGCTACACATCGCTAAAATGCCAAAAAAACAAAAAAATGAATTATGTTTGCTTTTTCATCTAGAATCTACTTGCAGTTTAAATTAAAGTTTACAAATAATAGACCCGGAGCAACCCTCCGTAGAATTTTCTGGGTTCGCTGACCCCTTCGGTGGAACACTCAACATCAGTAAATCAATATAGAGACAAATGATGAAAAGACACTACCAAGAATCAAACAATAAGAAAGACATAAAATAGTCGGATAGAAATAAATCCACTACCAAATGGCTATGTTTGCAAAAAATAAAAGTCTTTTCTTTCACAAACTTTAAAAGAATAGTACAAGAGTACAATGAATTCTGGAAAAGTACAACTATAGGAATCCGATCTGAAGACGATCGCTTTATCCCTTGGATGATGTGAACTTTGAAGACGATAGCCTCTGAAGAATACAATAGCACTTGGACAAGAACTCCTGATCTCTGATGATCTTGAATAATGATCCTCCATAATGAAGAACTTGAAACTCTATTTGTAGAGTTCTAGAAACAACTATTTTGTAGTTATTCTGGATTGCGCACAATGGATTGCGCTGGAGACAGACTGCGCAGACTACAAACTGCGCTGGCCATTGGGCAGTTGCTCGATCGTGGGCTAACCGTATTCAGACGCGTGGCATTGTTTGATTGAAATACGCTTGGTCGTGTATAGGCGGTTGCCACATGACGAGCAATTGATGGCATGTAAGCCACGTAATAAATATCAGTTATCCTCAACAAGTTTGATGGATCGTGCCACTTGAATAGCGCTACCTCAGACTGCGCTCAGCTCTAGTCAATGGATAGCACTGGGATTCGGACTTGGTCAAACTGTGCTGAGGAGGATCTGGCAGACTGCGCTGGATTGTACAGCTGTTCTCGAGCGCTGTACTGCACAAGAAATGAACGAACTCCTCACTTTTCGGGCTGTCAGTCTGTCAGAAGATTTGATCTTCTTGTCAGGTAATGATGGCGTTGCCACGTCAGCATAGCGCGTTCGGGCGTTAGCGCAGTTCATCCTTGCACGTTTGATTTGTAGCGCAGTCTGTCTTCATCGCAGTTCATTTGAAGGGTGCACAATTTAGATTTCTCTGCCTATTTGATGGATGCAACTTGATTTTTAGGCTCTACAAGACCCCCTTTAAAGTTTTAAAATTTGAAAATATTCAAAGTTTTGAAATACTTTAAATTTCGAATTTAAAATCAAGTTGCACTTTGGTTGCGCGTTTGGAGGAATTAGCTCCGACTTTCGTGGCGCAATCGGAGGCGACTGTTACACTTCTGTGAGAAAACTATAAATAGTTTCAACTTCTATTCTTTTAACCTTTACTTGCTTTCGATTTTTCAAGAGAAAGAGACTCCTCTCCTACTCCGACTTCTTCTTCCTCCTTTTGTCGTCGACATTAATGGTGCCCAAGAGATCGGTATTCTCAACCACTTGCGCCACCTTGTTTAGGATTTCGGCTACATGTTCAACAGTTTTCATTTTTATGAAAACTGTATCTTTGTGCAATCGGTTGGAAAGCGCTGACCAAATGTTCAGCACAATCCATCGATTTGCGCATCGATGCGCAAACTGACATTTTGCGCAAGTCGGATGTACTAGCGCAAACTGATGTCTTGCGCAAGTAAGCTGGCGCAATCTGTTGTCTTGCCATGTTAGCTGTGCTGGCACAAACTGATGTCTTGCGAAAGTAGGCTAGCGCAATCTGTTGTCTTGCGTATGTTGGCTGTGCTGGCGCAATCTGATAGATTATTTCACACAGCGCAATTTGATGAACTGTGAAGAAGTTTTTTGATTTCTTTTGTACATACTGATCTTTGTCTCTTTATTGATGCAGTTAACCTCAGAGAAGATCCCAACTACGAGGTTCTTGCAGGATCTCTGTCTGAATCAGAATTCAAGGAGGATCTCTCACACGTCTCCTTTCCACAGTATGCTCTACCATCATCCCGGCAAGCTGTCTTGGTTGCGCAAGATAATGATACTTTATTTTGTCTGATGAACGGGCAACCTCTTTAGACTGCTGACACTGTTACCCACAATAAACCTCTATTTCTGTTTGGTGAGGCTTTTGATAAAAATTCCCAGCCAAGGCCTCGCATGGAACAAAGAATCTTCTAAAGGGGCGAGAAGACGATATATTTGACAGAGATCTCCATATGCCTCCCCTTGTCCAGATATGCTTTTGCAAGCTATCCCAGAAGAATGGAATGGGACATAACTCCACTGCAGCAGGCCCGAGTGGGTAATATCTGTGTTAAGAAGGGGCCAGACCATAAATATGTTTTCTACAGTTCTTCTGAGCGACATTGCTCCCTACTCAGAGGACTAAAACCCGGTTGTATTCCGCCGGAAGATTCTTCTTTGTTGCTACCAGTAAGAACTCCAATATTTGCAAATGAGTTTGCGAAGGTAGAAGGGAGATATCTGGACCAAGATCTACGATTGACAGGTCTTGTGAACCCGGACAATAAAAGGTGGATTTGTGTGGCCAATTGGATCACTACAACAGATATCGGATATGATAGCGTGCGCTGAACGCTGTAGAATACATATTATAGCATATTACGTCCGCTATATATGCCCCCGCTATAATAACCCCATGTACAAGAACGCTATGAAGTTATAGCGTTCACGAACGCTATTCATGGATTATAGCGTTCATTGACGCTATAGACAATGTATAGCGTTTTGAAACGCTATATGATAGTTATAGCAATTAGGAACGCTATAGAACTTTAATAGCATTCATGAACACTATTAATGTATTGTAGCGTTCATGAACGCTATAAACATGTTATAGCACTTACAAACGCTATATAGTTTACATAGCCTTTACGAACGCTATAGTTCATTAATAACATTTGTTAATGCTATAAATGTGTTATAGCGTTCCTGAACGCTGTTTATTTTTAATTACGTTCCTGTATGTTATTGTTTGTTAATAGCGTTTCGATATATATCTGCTTTTTTATAGCATTTCGAAAATTTGCAGAATGCAGCACATCAGAATACTATTGCAGATAATGCCACAGTTACACAAAATGCAGGTATTCAAAAATTTAAATGCGAATCAATCACAGAATGAATTCCGAACATAAGTAAATTCATTAATTTCACTGTCTAATATATGTAGAACAACGAAGTAGTACCAAACATTCAAAATCCTTAATTTCTCCATGTAGAACAATACCAAACATATGTCCAAAAATTAAACATTAACAGTATAGTCAGCTACATATATCCCAAAATGTTGACTATCTAACATTTAGCTCCCTTCAAGCCTATCCACAACCAAAACTCCTTAGAAAACATCTTCCTTCATCCAACCTACACAAAAATAGGGGGTAAATCATTAGTGTAAAGAAAAAACCATCTAGAGCCGATCCAGACAATTGACGAAAAGTAAATTATTGGGATAGGAAAAGTGATGCCTTACCAGTACACTAATTGATAAATATCTAACTAATGAAAAAGAGCTCTACATAGCGCAGCAAGTGTAGTCTTAAGGGCCAAGCCATGAACACGAGGCAAGATGGCTTGCTTAACCAGTTGCAGAATAGAAAATTTAGAACGTTAAATTACATATTCAGAATTTCAGACTCTCGTATGTATTTAGTGACGACCAAGAGAGTAATAAAAACAACCTACCGGTTCCCTAACACAGACAGCCAAAGTTAACGGGTTCAGCTCGGTTCACGAACTATTGGGTCATTACAAAAGTTCGGAATCCTTGAATTCTACAAGTGTTGTGGAAGCTCCCAGTTTTGCTCCACCCAGTTCTGATCCAAATAACACTTCTGATGATGAGGTATTATGCATCAGCAGATCATTCATTGGCAGTTAGATATTTATGCTCATTACTGTTTCTGTTTGGTTTCAGAAGGGTTCTAATAAGAATAACCAGTGTGCCGATCAGAAAGGAAACATTAACAAGGAAGCAAGACTGAACTTGAAGAATGGAGATGAGGTATTATGCATCAGAGGATCATTCATTCGGTAGTTAGATATTCATGCTCAATACTGTTTCTGTTTGGTTTCAGAAGGGTTCTCATAAGAATAACCAGTGTGCTGATCAGAAAGAAAACATTAACAAGGAAGCAAGACTGAACTTGAAGATTGAAGATGATTCAACAAACACAAAGTACAATCCAAGTGCTGAAAACAAGGCGCCTGTTCATGACGATGCTACAATTAAGCCCAATTTGAAATTATGCAAGTCGGAGATTCTCCCTTTTGAAGCCTATGACAAATCTTTCAAAGAAGATATTGTGCTGCCTCAAGACAGTCCTTTAGTAGAAGTTGCAGGAGTTGAACTTCCACCACACGATGTTGGTCCAGCTCTACAATTTTTGGAGTTTTGCAATTCATTTGCAAAGGTATAAATAAACCCAATTGCTCATTAAGACCATGATTGTCGGTATAAATAAAGGTTGTTTTATTTTCTTCTGAATTTCCATGCAAGGAAACATATTTCTGGAAAAAAATAGTTACTTATTAAGATAACCCTAAGAATGGTTGTTGACCCTAAGAATGGTTGTTGACCCTAAGAATGATTCTTTTTTGTTGTGGAATTAATTTCTGTTGATTTTTATTTATCCACTAGATTAGCAGCTTAGTATTAGTTCTATACTTTATGAACATGAATGTTATTTTCCAGTGCAGCTTGTTAGCATCTAAGGACCACCTCAACATGGTGTTCCACAATATACTTTTTGTTATCTTTACTTAACTTTCTTTATGGACCCTTTACATAGGTTCTTGATATAAAGAAAGGCCAGCCTGAATACATTCTCCGAGATTTAGTTAGAGGGCATGTCGGACGTCGTGGAGTGTCATCGTCACCTGTTGTTGGATTCAAAATCAAGTTCCTCTCTCTACTTGAGGACGATGTTAAAGAGTATGTACTTTGCAATTTGAACTCTGAAAGCCTGAGAGTTTTGTCATTGTCACTTCATTAAGGTGCTTTAGGTGAATACAACCGCTAAAAAGATGCAGAAGACTGTTTTGGGTAAAAAATAGATTCTCACAATCTAAACAGCCACCTATATTCACTAAGAAAGAGGTAGAAGACTGCTTTGGGTAAAAATAGATAATGTCACAATCTAAACATCCACCTATATTTCAATTGCTAGATTAGTATAAAGTACAGTGATGAAAGATCTCTCACTAAGAGCTTAACTAACCCTTCAGATTGCTGCCACTATGTATGTTAGCTTGTTACTTTAATATACTTCTGACTGTTCCTGTCATCATTAATATGCAGTAAGAACTGGGTAGAAGCACTTGGAAGAGATGTATCACTGAATCTGAATGTCCATTCGCCAATCTGCCAGAAAACACTTTTGATAGGGGCGTACCAGGGTATGATAGCCTTAAGCAATCAGAAAATTGAGGATTTTGAACTTTCTGTGTGATGAGATTATTGGGACCCTGTAAGTTACTTTTTTTTGGACATTATGTTTGTAACTTTTAACATATAAGACCCACCATCCTTTTTTTTGTAATAGTGAAATCAGGTAGGTTGTAACTCTGTTAGAGCATGTGTACTATGTCTATCACTTCTCAGTTGACAGTATACTTTAAAGAATTGCACGAGTACCTGGGGATGTAAAAAATAGAAAAGCGGCTGTTCTTTGCAGCAGCGTCTGCAGCAGCAGCAAGAATTCCAATATGCATTCGGTCACTTGATAATACTGAGCAGGATAGGGCGGGTGGCTGCCTATTGGCACGCGTTATGCCCAAGAGAAGTTGGGATTTCTTGTCTCTGATTTATGGAAAAAAAATGTATACACATTACAGATGATTAGATATTGATACAACAACATCAATATCAGATATAAATACTAAACTAGAAGAAACCTTCAAGTGTCGACAAATATTTAGCATACCTTATAAAGAGCACAGAATCGCCTGCAAGGAGTCTTTTTGTGCTAATAAACGCACTCCATCCTGTTGTCAGTAGATGCCTCTTTGGTTGACCTGCAAATTTTGTCAAATTCGTTCAATGATTGTGTTTTGAACAGAAGAAGATGATTTTTGTTCTCAAATATTTTCATGAATGGTCAATGTAGATGTATATCACCTTGAAATGTTGGTGTATAATTGTATTGGGTACTGACACTGCTGATATTGTATATTTGGCCGGAAAACATTTGATTGCTAAGGAGGTTCTTTAGCTTAGCTTTTAGGTCAATCAGACCGCGACGCAAGGATTTGTTTCTTTTCCATTTTGTCTCTCAAAAGAAATTGACTCTTCATACTCTCCCAATATGTCAAGGAGTTTTTTTTTCAATTTTTTCAGTTTGTTAAGTGGAACATTGTAGAGATCCAAAATTTTCTTAGATGATTACAAACTTCTTATGAAAATATGATATGAATGTAAAAAAGAGTAACAATATTTATTAGGCTGGTCATCCACTTGTTAGAATTAGGTTCATTGGACTTGGTAAGAAGAAATTGTACTAAGGGACAAATGATATTGTAGTAGAAATTTTCTTAGCCCCTTTCTCTGAACTACTAATTCGGAAGATTGAGGGGAACATTGTAGTGATCCATTAATTGCTAGATTATTTCAGTGGATGCGTGTCACAAATTCTTTCATTTATACACATTTGGAAATGCAACTTATTGTCTTTTTTTCTCCAATTTTACTTATTAATATACACTTTTAACGCCATGGTTGCGACCAACATTTTCTTCAACAAAAGCCTCCAATCTTCAGGTATTAGAAAATGTAAGCAATAGATAAAAACATAGCTCTTGTAAAGAATTTAAGCTGAGTTTGAGTAAATGGCATAGGATCATCTACCAAAACCATATACCTTATACCAACGCGATGATTATGCATATGATAATCAAGAGAGAAACGATACAGGAAGGTGCTATGTGTACTTGTTATCTGATCATGAGGATGACGTGAATCATATACCTCGATAGACATGCCGGAATGTCCATGAGACGTTGTGTAAATCCTTTGCTACCAATTCTTGAGCTGGAGGTTGCATCGTAAAATCCTATCAACCATATATTCTTGTAATTAGGAACCATATATCACTAATCTTACGAGAAGAAGATATAGGACGGATAAGTTGGACCTACTAATGGTGGGAATATCTTTTCAGCTGCACGACGAGGTACTGAAAATCCACCATGAGTACTTGTATCACTTGCTGTGAGCGTCTTGGAAAAGAACTCCGTTGGTTGCTTGTTTTGCTTGAGGCCCATTTCAGATGCCAGCAATGCCTCTTTATCACACTGTATAAGAAATTATCTACATATTTAACATAAATTGCAGAAGGAAAGTGAAATTTGAACAGAGGAACCAAATCTTGATTTCTGACCTACTTTGTTAACTGGTTGAAGTGCCATTTGAGCATAAACCTCATCGGTTTCAGGATCAGCCTGAAAGAGCATACATTAATGAATTAAGTGTACACAAAAAAGAAAATTCTATAGTTAATTGGATAAGGAATACTATAATATTTTTACTGTCTGGTTCCTAAAAAAAGAAGAAGCATATGTTATACTATAGATATGCTATGTATTAAGCAGAGAGTTGGGAGACACTTTTTTATGAGAAACTATTGACACTAGATTAATACCCATGAATTATGTTAGTAGGTTATTTGTGCAAATTGAGAAAGCAAATTGAGCATTGGCAAATAATATATGTAATGAAGTCTGCAAGAGTAATCCTGGAGTGAATCACCTTAACTGATGTGGCCAGCGTAGGCACAAGCTAAAACAGAGAAACAAAATGGCGGACTACACCTAGTGCATAGCTTGTATATAGTGTAAGTTTCGTTCATGACTGATGAACCCTAGCATATTCTTACCGGATCGAGAACCCCACCATTAAGATGATGATGTTTGCGAACTTGGGAAACTAATTCCTCTGGACCACTAACACAACCTAAGATAACCTGGAAAAAGATGCACACATGTTTTATTAATGAAGAAGACGAGCTATCCTATTTGACACCATTGCAAAATTCAATACTTTCAACTACTCACATCATTGTGGCCACCTATAAATTTTGTCGCAGAGTTAACAACTATATCAGCCCCTAAAGTTAAGGCCTTCTGGTTGACAGGAGTAGAAAAGGTACCATCTATGCAAACCAGTGCTCCTTTTTTGTGGCAAAGTTCTGAAACAAGCTCGATATCAACACATCGGAGGAAAGGATTAGCCGGAGTTTCGGTTAAGAAAAGAGAAACCTGCACAAGATAAATGTGGTAGGCAAAGGAAAACATGGGATACCAATTTCTTTTCAATAAGAAACAGCCCTACATTGCATAGATATGCAAACACCCTTGATAACCCTTCAAAACTACTAATCAGAACAATGTGTACAATGTTTTAAAGAAGTATACTGATAAAGAAAGGTTATCACTAACATTATTTTCATCCAAAGCATTTTTAAGGGAGTCCACAGCAGCAGGGTCAATGAAAGTCGCCTACAATTTGAGGACAGTACAATTAGAAATAAGCACATAATACAATAACACAAAGCTGGACGAAGACGTACTATAGAAAGAAATCCAAGGATATGCCAAACTGGTCCCTCTAGCATACACTCAAAACTAACATGGCATACTGCACAAGTTTGTCCAAGGAGCTGGTATGAACATTAGAGTTAAAAAACTATTTTTTTATCATTAATACAATAATGCCTAAGAAGTTTGGGGAAATTCTAAGTATGCTTCATTTTAATGATATGGAGCGGAAGGAGTTATCAACTCTGTCCAATCATCATTTGGGTTTGATGTGAATTATGTTACACATAGAAAAACTTTATGATAAAAGCAAATAGAAGGTCTTCTAATGAATGAGACAAGTGTTCGAAAAGGCTCTCTTATTGCACCTTCAATCATAAACAAGGCATTTGGTATATGAAGGACTCATGTACATTGAAAAGGCACAGCAGAATAGGAGGCATACACTATAAATTGATGCATCTCAAAAGCATATATGCAACCCTTCCCAGAGCATGACCTGTGTGAAGACAAACATATATCACTTATGGTCCAACATCAATCAGTATTGGCAAATTCTCAAACATTATTACTTTAATAATATTACGAAATATAAAAAATCTGGAAGCATCATGCTTACCTTCTTAACAACTCAGCATGCAACAGATGCCTGCTAATATGCACGACCAACTAAAATCAGGTCATTGTTGTCGAGATATACTATTGTATCTTCCCAAACATGCTCCATACAACCTTGTAAACCAAGTAAGATATGAATCTGTTGACCAGTTCGTTTAAACATAATTTTATGTGAAAAAGGATAAGAATAAACCGTACACACGATGGAAAATGGTGGAAGAAAAACCCATTCCATCCTCTCCCATTGGAACCTCGAAAACCCTCTCGGACAATTTGTCGAACACCTTGCCTCTATTCCCATTCTCAGCAAATCGAGCAGCTCTATCAGGCTCCTCGTTCCCTTCTCGATCATGCAAATCTCCCTCATCAGTCCGCTAGCGCTGTGGCTCTTCCTGTCCCTCTCCCTCTTCTTATATTCTCTTACAGCGAGGCCATCGCCGCAGCCCACGAGAAGTTCCTCGGGAATATCGGGATGGCGAAGCCCGCGGTGCCCCATACGTCGACAGGATTCGGAGGGCTCAGGCCGCTCCCCATGGCCTGTAGCTGCCTGGCGGCGGACAAGCTGCGTGTGACGGGCCAGGAGAGGTTTCGCAGGTGGTGGTTCTGGCCGTGGCGGTTCGGGTCGCAGCTGAAGGACCGGTTGTGGTGGTTGTTCGGGAGGACCGGGTCGGTCTCGCCGAGGAGGAGGGAGAGGTCACCGAGGGACTTCCTGGCGTGGCAGAGCTTGCGGTCGGCGATGGCGAGATGTCGAGGTTCCCGGACCAGAGGCGGACGCGGTCGAGGCTATCGCGGAAGGTGTTGAGGAGGTCCAGCGCTTTGACCGAGCGGTCGAAGAAGTCGGAGAGTAGCCGCTTCGGCAAGGGGCAGTTCGTTGAAGTCGTCGAGGAGGAGGAGGCCAGTGTAATCGACCTAGATGGAGTCCAGCTGGGAGAGGAGAAGAGCGACGCAAGGAGGATTTTAAGGTTTGTGAGAACAAAAATATTTGGAGAGAGGGTGACATTTAGGGGGAAAGAAAAATATTTGGAGGGATGAAATATTTGGAAATGCAAAAGGGTGTAGGGTTCCAGCGGGTTGGTGATTGGTATTTTTGGAGATGGAGAGAGAAGAAAAAAGTGCTCGGGTTAGGGATTGAAATTTTGAGAAAAGAGACAAGAGTAGAGAAGAATGAGATGTTTTGAAAATAGGTCCCAGCTCCGCAGCGATGGTGTGCGGGTTTTAAAAAAATTAGACAGTTAAAATTTTTAATGGACTAGCGAGCCAAAAATATCAACAAATTTTTGATGTTAAACAACTGTTTAAATCCGTCGAATCTAAATATATTGTTTTGGTAAAATAAATTTTAATATTAAACAACGGTTTTAATCCGTCGAAAATATAATAACAATTTTAATATGTCGCTGTTGGACAACTCTAAATGTCGCAAATCGTCTATTTTGGGGTAGTGTTTTCAAGGATGATAATCATATGCCATATAATAAGGGTTCCTGAAACAAAACAAAAAAAATCGAGAGAAGAAGATGAGTCGGTCAGTCAGTCGTCGGTCGGTCAGACGATGAGTGGGTCGGTCGGTCGATCGATCTTTAGAATTTTCGTGAGGGAAGAGAGAGACAGAGAGAAGAAGATGAAGGATTTTGTGAGGGGAGCGTTACCTTTAGGGGTAGTGTTTTCAATTGTGAGCATTCGATTAACTCGGTTAACCGAACCGAATTACCAAATACCAAATTCGACCGAAAATCGAATAACAAAAATTGAAACCAACCGAAATATCCCGTATCGAACCAAACCAAACGAAATAAATATATTCGATTTTCAATTTATTTGGTTTAACCAATATTTCAGTTTATTTATAATTTTTTTTGTCAATATATAGTTACTAAATATACAAAGATATATTTCGTATATATATTACTAAATTTTCTTATTCGGTTTACCAGGGGAGAGGAATTTTATATAAAATTTCTGAAAGGTTAGTTTGATTTGAAGGGTATTCTGTAGACTCCCTGGCATGAAATTTTTGTTTACGGTAACGATTTAATCCCATTACGAAGTTGTAACTTATATTGCATCCAAAAGGTGCTATAGTCTTTTTTTTAGTCATGTAAAATATATAGAATACGATGATGCTCTTAATCGAACTGGATACCTTACTTTGGCATACGGACATAGCAACATAAGCAGCGTCCAGAAAAAATTATACCTTTAACAGCGTTCATAACACGCTATATAAAGTTCTGTTAACATCAAAATAGCAGGGAGGCATAAACGCTATAGATAAACTGCTATTGTATGAACTTTTAATAGCACTTCACAATGAATGTTATGGATGATGATATTATAATAGCAGTGAGGCTCGAATGCTATAGATAAACTGCTATTGTACGCTCTTTTAATAGTACTGCGGAATGAACGCTATTGTTGATGACATTCTATAGCAGGGAGGCTTGAACGCTATAGACAAACTGCTATTGTATGCCCTATTTGTTGTAGTGGATATTGGTCGAGTTTGAAGATCAACTTAAAGAAATTGATCTGTATCAGCTAGTGTATGCTACTATCTATGGCTTCTTCCATAATCCACATCTGTTCCTTGCGTTGGCGGAGAGATATAATTATAGGACTAGAACTTTCATGACGCCGCACGGAGAAATAGGATTAGCCTTGCATGAGATAAAATACATCTCTGGCTTGCCAATGGGGGATATCCCTATGAAGAGTTTGTCCCGACAAATGATGAGTTGGACAGACTACGCCAGGAGAATGCCAGTATGGTAGATGTTTTTGAAGAACTGCTCTGCCATTACAAGATTTGTTCTCTATACTACAAGAGCGGCACGGCCAATACTTGCTATTCGACCAAATGGTTGCCATATCTTTTTCTTAACCATATTATTGAGAAGGAGACCAAAGAACATGAAAACTGTAATCCCAACTTCTTCAAACCACTAAGCAATAGCGAGGTGATAGAGTTGATGGAGACACACAACGATATGGATATCAAGATTGAGGATGATCTTCAGTATCCTCCTTTCCAGAAAGGAGATATCGTCGAAAGCTACATGAGGATGGGTTACAGGCCCATATCAAAGGAAGCCCAACTGGCAGGGTTCCTTACTTACTGGCTTCGGCGATATGTCGTACCTGGGGCCAGTGCAGTTGACCGCTTCCATTGTGGTGTACTGTTTGTTGCCGTCCGTCTAGTTTTCGGCTACCGGATGGATTTGTTTTCAGCAATGACATGCAGAGTGAACGTCGGCCTCCGTCTCTTCGTGGATTCGGTGATTTGAGGAAAAGGCGAAAAGGGGCATTTTCCTCGGCTGAAAATGCCGTATATATATTTGTTTGGGTGGCTGCTTCTACACCATCCTTCCTTAATGAATCCTGCTATGGGGGCAGTGAGCGGCAATTTTCTGAGAAGATATTCTGGATGTAAGTGGATCTATACCACTTTGAAAGACTGCAGGCGAGTCTTGAATCTGGGCAAAGGATGGAACTTCTACTGTGTTCCACCTCCAGTCGGTTATGAATATGTACCGACAAACATGATCGACTCGGTGAGAGTGCCACCATTGGGCCGTACCACCTTCGACTGGCTGAGGACGATTTGGCCATCACATCTAGTATACCGGTTCGAAGATGAATGTTATCTTGAACCCTATCTCCCAAGCCGTTTTGTACGCCAATTCGGCTACGACCAATTTCATGTAGGCAATGCCATAACATACCTTCAGGGAAAAGGTTATTTAATTGATGGAGCCCGGGATTGGGCCTATTATAATGCCCGTAACACAAAGACGACATTTTTGATGCCGACAAGGAACGACCGTGGCCCCCGCATGCTGTATACTTATTCGATCTTTTATACATCAGCAAATACTTTTGCTAAAAATTTCAATCTAACAGACAGCTTTGCGACGGTAACACGATTTAGAAAAGAAGCACCTGCCTTGTTGCCTCCTGGTAATGATGAAGAACATGAGCCGGCTGATGCGCCTCTAGAAGCTTCGAGGGAAGCCAACTTCCCTGAAGAAGTCTATGAACCGCTGCGTGTTTCTCTGAAAGTTGTAAGATCTCCAATCAAGGAGAAGAAGAGGAAGGCAGAAGAACCATCTTCTCCTATCTCTAAGAAGAAGACCGCTGTAAACTCCTCGGAGAGGGTCACTACTCGATCGCAGTCTCGGCAACAGACTGAGTCAGTCCACCAAGAAGAGGCGACGACCCTGACTTCCATCCAAAGACAAACACACGCTGCAGACGTAGAGAGCCCTGAGGAACCTCTACGCAGGAAGAAAATAGCTTTCAGAAAGAAAGTGACCACTCCCTTAAAACCTATCCATACATCTGCCCTGATAAGTGCTGCTGCCGGGGTTATGATGCCTTCACATACGCCTGCTCCTGAGCCTAGGCAGGTGACAGATGCAGAGATAAGGGATGAGGTCGCAAAAATAAGAGAAGAGATCGCGGAGGCAAAAGATAAGGCTGCAGAAAGAGAAGCAGCTGCAACTCCGACCCCAATCAATGAGTCAGAATCATCTATCGAAGTATTGCCATCTTCCACACTTGCAATGGAAGCTGCTCATCTTCCAGCTACATCGAGATCGCATCGTGCTGAAGAAGATCGACTGATGATCGAGGCTCTAGATGGATGTGATTTCGGCTTCCATAACATAGATCCAGTTGATGCAAGTGATGATGAAGAGGCACAAGAGGAGGAGGCAGATGACGAGGAAACATCAGCTGATAATGTTAATGACAATCTGAAAGGGGACGCTGCTGTCCATGCATCCCAAGAGAATAGTGCTGCTAATGAAGTAGCACCGGAGGAAGCTATTATCATTGATCAAAGAGGTATTGACTGATTTTGGTATTCTTCATTTATAGATCAGATGATTGATATTTTAACTTTTATTCATGCAGAAATTCAACCTTCTCCGATTCTTCCAGTATGCACTGACATAGTGCAGACAGAGGCGATAGCCAGCGGCAGCCGTCATTTATCAGGCGGCTCCGAAGTGGAAAGTAGTCAGGCAGTAATGTCTGAAACTACTTCCGCGAGGTTCCAGCCTAACCCATCAAATGACAATCTTGTCACTAAACCCAGTTTTGGTAAGCTTGCCTTCATTTTGATCTTTTTCTGATAGTCCTTAGTGACAACAAATTGATGATGTTTACCTGATTTCGCAGAAGAACATCTAGGAGGAGCAACTAGCTCTACAATGGCTCCTTTATCAAAAGAGGCTATAGCCGATGTTCAAGAAGCCAAACTTCCGTCTTCACAAGCGTCTGCTGCTGAAGCTTCTGTTGGAATAGCTGCTACACCTAGTGCAGTAGCTACCAATAAATTTGTAGTGGATTCTTTTACCAATTTCTTTTTTAGTTCCTTGGGACCTTTAATAGAAAGGGTAATAGAGAAAGAAAATGTTGGCTTCATCACTGTCAGAAGTCCAACTTCTTATCTGATCGGCGGAATCCGAGCTCAAGGTGATGAAGCTCAGGCTGCTTACCTTGAACATATGCTGGATGACCTGGAAGAAGCAATCAAGATTTACAAAGATCTTAACCGAGGGGAGGTAGAGCCACTGGTGAATGCTGAGTTCGAAAGGATGACTCGAGAAGCTGAGGTCACGAAAGCTGATTTTAAGAAATTCTTAGATACTTTCGCTATGAAGTCTTCAGAGTATGATTCTCGGATAGATATAGTAGCGTCTACTGCTGGGGAGAAAGAGAAGAAGGTTGCTGATCTGAAGGCAGAATTTGCTCGACTTCAAGAAGAGTTGAGGATCGTTCAACTTGCTCTTGAAGAAGAGACTATACAGCATCAAGCTGTAGTTCAGCAACTGGACACTCTGACCCATGAAAAGAATGAGTTTGTCAAATTTTATCAAGATGAAATCACTTGTCGACTAGTGACCTTGCCAACATTTGACGCTGGATCTGGAATGGCAGAGGCTAGGAGGCGGGTGCTAGATTCTCGTGAAGAACGACTCCAATCCTTGAAGCAGCAGATAGCTAATCTGATGACCCCTCCAACTGAGTGAAAGAAAACCTTTTGTATTTTTTTCTTTGTGATATGTATTTTTGTAATGTCTTTATCTTGATCAATAAAAAGACACTATTTTGTGGATCTATTATTTGTTGCATATCCCGTTACGGCTAACCGTGATAGAAAATATATTCAGAGGTTCAGGACATGATATATTTCTTGGTTTAGAAAATAATTATATTCATTATATCTGCTCAAAGGTAATGTGGACATGGCAGAATATAATTTTCTTTTTGAATATCATTATTTCGGTAGACAACTTAATCAAAGGTAATAAATACGTGACAAGTTGTTGATATGGATGAACGGATGAGTCGTCAGAATGTATGAACGAAGTAAATCGTTAGGATGAACGGGTGAACTGTCGGATGAATGGAATAAACGGATGAACCGTCGAGTGAATGGAATGAACGGATGAACCGTCGAGTGAATGGAATGAACAGATGAACCGTCTGATGAACGGAATGAACAGATGAACCGTCGTAATAAATGAAATGAACGGATGAACCGTCTGATGAATGGAATGAATATTGTGAAGAATCCGTCGTTTTGGTTCGTGTAATCAACTGTCTCAAGAATCTCTGCCTATAATTTGAACAAAAATTTAGATAGAGTGATCAGTTTCAATTGTAATATAAAATGTCGTCTGGAGATGCATCCAAGAAGGCTGAGATCATCCCGAAGGTCGAAGAAGTTGCTGAGGAACGTCCAGCCGAGCCAACCCAGGTGCCAAAGCAGACGGAGAAGGGCGAAGGTTTGTCGGCACCCAAGCCACTACGGGATATCTTGGACTTCCTAGTCGTGCCAGGGAGGACTGAAGAAGAAGAGGCTATGAGGATGGCCGCTTGCACGTTTCTAGTGAAATCAAGCAAGGATGTCCTCGGTTCTTTTGCCGACTATATTTTTGAAAAGGACGGCAGTGGTCCTCGTCCTGTCTTTAAGAAGGACGATAATGATTCATGTCCTTGATATTATGTAACATCGTTCATGATGAAATAAAATCAAAATTTATTTATGAACTGTCTTGTCATATTTACAAGAAATCCCTTTTACATTCATACATAATACTTTTTAAGGAATTTGCCATTGATAGGCATCATCGCTACTCGACCATTCAGCTCTGTGAGTTGATAGGCTCCATTTGAGAAGACTTTACTCACGATATAAGGCCCTTTCCATTTCGCATCGAACTTGCCTTTGCTCATGTGAGTCACAGTCATGGGACGTCTGACTGTTAGAACGAGTTTTCCTTTCTGAAAGGCTCTGATTTTAACTTTGCGGTTAAGAATCTTCGAGATACGGGCTTGATATAATTCAATATGCTGTTGAGCCAATAGCCGCTTCTCGTCGAGCGCCTCCAGTTCTTGAAGTCGAAGAAGATCATTGTTCTCCGTAGTAAGTTCATTAGCGATGGTAATTTTTAAGGAAGGAATTTGAAGTTCCAGAGGTAGAACTGCTTCACAATCGTACACTAGAGAGAAGGGTGTACAGCCTGTGGAGTTGCGGACCGTAGTACGGTAGGCCCATAGACATTCTCTAAGCTTTTCACTCCAATTTTGTTTGTTAGTAGACACAAACTTCTTAAGGAGTTTGATAATAGTCTTGTTGAAGGCTTCAGCCAAGCCATTAGCAGCCGGGTTGTAAGCTGTAGAAGCGACATTGTTAATCCGATAATCGTCACAGAACCTGGTGAACTTTTGACTGATGAACTGAGGTCCATTGTCGTGAATGATTCGTCGAGGCACACCAAACCTATAGATAACGTGGTGTTTGATAAAGTTGATGACACTGTTGGTTTTGACTTCAGCCAAGGATATAGCTTCGGCCCACTTGGAGAAATAATCAGTTATTGCTAATATAAACTAATGTTCCTTAGAAGAAGGAGGATTGATAGGACCTATAATATCCATACCCCACGCTTCAAAAGGCCAGGAAGCAGCAGTCGGATGAAGGAATTCCGACGGTTGATGGATGAAATCTGCGTGGATTTGACAAGCTCGACATTTCTTTGCATATTCGATGGCATCAGATACCATAGAGGGCCAATAGTAACCCATTCGTCGGATACGATCCTGTAGTTTAGGGTCGGGTTGATGTGCTCCGCAGACACCATCAGGAGCTTCACGCAATACTTGCTTTGCTTCATCACTAGCAAGACAGCGCAAGAGTAGGCCACCATAAGTCCGTCGATAGAGAGTCTTGGTGGTTTGATTGTAGTAGAATCGAATAGATCATCGACGAATACTCGTAGCCTCCTTAGGATCTTCAAGAAGTATGTTATGAACTACGAAGTCGATGAAGGGAGCTCTCCAATCTTCATTGATAACATTGACTTCGGCAAAATTACTGAACTCAATGTTGCGATTATTTTCAATGCAGAACAACTCTCTATTGAAACAACAACCACTTGTTGTCTTTTGACGGGAATCGCTAAAACTGCTGTGAGATTAGCTAAAGCATCTGCCTCAGTGTTACAAGCTCGTCGGACATATTCAATGAAGAAAGCTTTGAATGATGTAGCCATGTAAATTGCAGCTTCATGATAGGGCACTAGATCTTGATGGCGAACTTCGTATATTCCTCCAACCTGATTGACAACCAGTTTAGAATCGCCGTAGACTTCAAGATATTCGACTTCCAATTGTTAGAGCATGGCTGATCTAAGGAATAAGCTCTTTGGATACCTAGTCCTTCTGGAGAAACTACAACAATTCTAACTCCTGCAACAATGGTCCCATTTGGTCCGATCCGGGCCGCTCCGTCGAAGAACAGACGCCAGGTATGAAATTCTTTAGAGATCATGTTTGATTCCAAAGTTTTATCTGGAATTTCGTCATAAAGCTTAGATGTCTCTGGAACAGGATGATCTGCTAAAAAGTTAGCCAGTACTTGACCTTTAACAGACTTTTGTGGAACATAAACCATGTCGTATTGGGCTAACAGAATGGTCCACGTAGCCAGTCGAGAATTGAGTGTGCTGGGCTTCTTCATCAGTACCCGAAGAGGATTAACTCGGGAAATGATATGAATGGTTTGGCCAATAATATAATGTTGAGTCTTTTGAACAGCGAACATAAGAGCTAGGCATTCTTTTTCAACCGGACTATAACGGTGTTCAGCACTGATCATAGTACGACTAAGATAGTAAATGGCTTGTCCATGGCCTTCTTTGTTCTTCTGGGCAAGTAAAGCACCCAATGAATGATCCATAGCACGGACATACATTAAGAATGGTATGCCTGAGATTGGTGGCACCAAGACTGGTGGGTTCATCAGATACCATTTTATATCATCGAATGCTTGTTAACATTCTTCGGTCCAAATAAAAGATACACCCTTTTTTATTAACTGAGTAAACGGTCTACAGCGTCCAGACATATTTGAAATGAACCTCCTGATGTACGCAAGTCGACCTTGGAATTCTCGTAGCTCTTTTAAGTTGTGTGGAGGACGCATCTCTTGAATGGCTTTGATCTTCTCGGGATCCACGTGTATACCTTTAGAGGTAATGACGATGCCGAGGAATTTACCACTAGAGACACCCAAGAATGACTTAGTGGGATTCATTTTTAACTGATGTTGGCGTATTAGATTAAAGATAGTTCTTAAATCTTGGATGTGATCTTCTTTTAGACGACTCTTGACAGCAATATCGTCGACATAGCATTCGACAGTTTTGCGCAGATAATCTCGAAAGATGGTACTCATAGCTCGTTGGTAAGTTGCACCAGCATTCTTGAGACCAAATGGCATCACAGTGTAACAATAAACTCCGCGAGAAGTGCGGAAAGAAGTATGTTTTTCATCTTCAGGGTTCATCCGAATCTGATTATATCCAGAAAATTCATCCATGAAGGATATCCTTTCAAACCCACAAGTATTTTCGATCATGACATCTGTAATAGGAAGAGAAAATTTATCCTTTGGACAAGCTTCATTAAGATCCCGAAAGTCGATACAAACTCGAACTTTGCCAGTTTTCTTTAAGACTGGGACAACGTTGGCTACCCAATCAGGATGTTGTTCTTCTCGAATAAAGCCACAAGCTATGAGCTTTTTGACTTTATCATCAATTGCGTCCATCATTTCTGGCTTGAATCACCTTTGCTGCTGTTTGACTGGCTTTGCATTAGACAAAATATTCAGCTTATGAGTAGCAACATTGGGATCTAAACCTGGCATGTCTTCATAATTCTAAGCAAAGACATCAATATATTTTCAAATAAAAAGAATTAGTTCTTGCTTATCTGCCTCTGGAAGGTTCTTGCTGATGAATATTGGACGAGGTGATCCATTTTCTCCTACATCAATTTGAGCCAATTGATCTTCGGTAAGAGGTTCTCGTTGTTCGAATCAGAGTTCTCATTGGATATCCATTCGTTGAGCCCAAAGATCTGTTTCAGAATTTTCTTCTATGTCTTCATCATAGCCTTCTGGGAGTTCAGCGGAGACCATGTTAGAAGATACGATCAATCGATGAACTTGACCGATGCTGGTATCGGAATCCCATAACCTGGAATCAGAAGAGTTAGAGCGTTCCTCATTATCGGATTCGGAGACTTCTGGAGATAAGATCGGAGGTAAAGTATTTCCGATACCTCTTTTCGTCCTGCTGTAATACATCTCTGATTTTCCTTTCGGAACAACCGTACGGATAGGATTTCGTCTACCCTTGCCACAATTGAGACCATTCTTGAAGTCATAACCCATCTTTCGGATGATGTCTTTCAATTGTTGACTATAACGACGAAGTTAGAGACGTCCCATATCGTTATTTTTGCTATCATCCGTATAGCTGAATTTTGTTCTGGCCCTTTACTAAAAAGTATTGTACTCTCACCTCTCTTTTGAGAAGAAACAACAAAATATGAGTCATCTGGATGTTCAAATAATACTTCTGTCTGAAGAGATTGTACGACCCCTATTGTGAATGACTGAAAGTTGTCTAGCATATCCAAATAGCATTTAGTATGATAAATGACATCAGTATATTGGAAAGTAGATGCTTTTTCATTGATTTGTACATCCATATTTACAAAAGGGCCTTTAGCCTTAGCCGGCTTGGTCAGATCGATTACAAGAGGAGGAACATAAGAGCAAAGAGGTTTAGGCTTGTTGCGACGAAGGTCGATAACAAGCGGCTCAGAAGAGGTGAGCTCCCTTTTATCTTTGTTACGACGTAAGTCGATAACCAGCGACTCAGAAGAGGTGAGCTCCTTTTTATCCTTGTTACGACGTAAGTCGATAACCAGCGGCTCAGAAGAGGTGAGTTCTCTTTTATCTTGATTATCACCAGTTGATTGCTTCTGGGCTGGCAGATGAATAGCCAGTGGTTTGGAGGATTGAAGATGAGACACACGCCCTTTGACAGGTATGATGAGAGTGTCGTTGGGCACTGCTTCTTGTTCTTCCTCACCATCCATGGCTAATACCACCTTCATAAACTCTTCTTTGTACATACGAGCATCATTGCAATATGCTTCAACGCCTTTGAAAGGGTAGAGATCCGTAACTTCTTTTTGGACTTCTTCTTTATCATCAGCATATTTGAAACATTGATGGAGAGTAGAAGGAACAATGTTGTGTTCATGAAGGAATGGTCTCCCCAGAAGTGCATTGTAAGAACAACGATGGTTGTCTATAATGTAGAAGGTCACCTTCTTACGAAGATTACCAATTTGGAGCTTTAAGCGTATCTTGCCTAAAGGTTTACTTCTTCCCTGGTTAAATACCAGGATAGTGGTGATAGTGCCGGAGAGGCTATGCACTGGAATCTTCAGAGCATCCAACATCGTCTTAGGCATGATGCTGAGTGCTGACCCTGGATCTATCAGAATACGATCGACCTTCATGGTGTCGATATATCCTGTAAAGTAGAGAGGACGGTCATGTCGATTGTCTTCCATCAATATGTCATCTCGTGTGAAGGTGATATTTGGAATTAATTCTAGCACACTGTGACAGTGGAGACAAGAGACAGGTTCTGACACAGGTTTCTTAAGAAAAGTTAGGAAAGTGTCTGCCTACATCAAAGCCTCACTCAGTATTTCTCGAGTCTCTTTAGAAAGGCATAAGAGTTCGAAAATGGATAGCCTGGCTGGTGTATGGGCCAGTTGAGCCAATATGTCAAAGTTATATGGCTTCTTAAGTCCAGAAGGGGATGACTTCTTCAAAACTTTGTCGAAGCGGACTTGTTATTTGCCTTTGTCGGCTACTGTCGGTTTAGGAAGAGTTGGTTCCACAACCAGTAATAATGTAGAAGGGATGCCCTCTGTAGAGACAGGCTGTACTGGAACAACCTCAGAAGACGAAATAGGATTCTCCTGAGTTTCGGGATGCTCCCGTAAATAGGTTTTGCCTGACCTAGTGCCTAATATGATATCTTCTTCAACTATGGGGTCAAAAGACACCATATTGTAGCTCTTTGTCTTGCCCTTAGAGCGTTCTTTCTTCTTAGAGGAAGAAGGGACTTCGAAATCTGAAACAAGATCAGGATGAATCCACATGATCTCGCCATTATCAAGGGATAAGGGGACAAGACCTTCACTTCGTGGAGGAGAAAGATTTTCAATCTCTAGAGTGGCCCTGGGAATGGGGATGATGCCACTCTGCATCACTTGTGGCAGAAAGTCACCGAATTGTACAAAAATCATATTGGCTGTAACAGTCTTTTCATCCTGTTGGAGAGTGATGACACCGGCGTTGACCAACTCTTGAATCTTGCCTTTGAGTACATAGCATGCCCGAGTAGGATGCCCTAGGAACCTGTGATAAACACAATACTTAGGGTGGTCAGTCTTACCGACTTCATCAGGCTTCTTCGGGTCAAGAAGTTGCAATTTATTGCTTTTAAGCAAACAGTCGAAGATGCTTGCGGTATCATTTTCATCAAAGGAATACTCTACTTTTGGGCAAGGTTCCTTTGGTGGAGGTGCAGAAGGAGTAGAGGTAGACGTAGGTTGAGCCACGTTAACGGCTAAAGATTCCTTGCCTTTGAGGTTGATGTTCAAGGTTTCTTTGCCCTTGCAATTATTTTGGCGATTACCGCTACCAGATGGAGAAGACTCATCTCGATCAGGGTTAGAAATATGTACCCCCAACTATTTGAACTTCTCAGCACTAACTTCGGCTGCTTTAGTATTGACAATAAAAGACGGCTAGTCTTGGAACTGTGTTGACCCCGTCCACATGCTGATGATAGGCAATAAGTTTGACTTACAAGTGTCTATCGTTACAACAGATAGGGTTCCGGGAGGCATTTTAAGTGCTTCTCGGCGGAATCGTTCAATGAAACTCTCAGTAGTTTCATTATGCCTCAGCTTGATCTTGTTGAGGACGGATATAGTCATATCGTTGATACCCTCGTAGAATCATTCTAGGAACACCTGCTTGAGCCCGGCAAAGGAAGTGATAGAACCATCTGGCAGGCTGCGGTACCAATCATATGCTGTGCCGGCTAAACAACCGATAAAGACTCTGGTAAGAAGAGCATCACTTGGCTGGAGCTGGACAGTCATTACCTCGAAATTGTTAATGAACTGACTCGGAGAAGTGCTGCCGTCAAACAGCGTGATTGTAGGAATCTTGTACTTTAGAGGGAATGGGACTTCTTTCTACTCCATTGGATAAGGTTGTTTGATCCCCAACCTCTGTAGACCGTCTTTCTCTTTGAAGGCCTCGAACTAATTACGTAGTAGTTTTATAGCCTCATTGGCATCTCCTGAGGATGGAGAAGTAATAGGCTGGCTTACTGGGTTAGGAGGAGGAACAACATGGTAAGTACTACCCCCAGTCCCTGAATGACTGGGTGTAACTTGAATAGGTATTGAGGCTACAGGAGGAGACGGTACCCCCAGACCTGTATTGACAGGTACTGATGATGCTATAATCTCAGGATTGACAGCAGGTGCAGTCGGTGATACTGTATGTTGAGCTATGATAACAGTATGCATACTTGCGATCATTTCAGCCATGGTCTTCAACTTATCTTCCAATGCGGCGATTCGTTGCTCTTGACTTGTCGAACTAGAAGCGTCTGGATCTTCAGTAACAACATAGGCTGACACTTCTCTGGGTACAGTAGAAGACATTGTCTGCTCAGAGCTTTCGCTATATGCGTCATAATCAGAAAAAGAATCATCCCCTGAGTGAGAAATAGAGAGATGACCAGAGGGATCTTGTAGAAGATTCCTACGACCGACTATGTCTCGACTTCGAGATCGGGTGTGTCGGAATACTCCTTCAGAGGATTCATGGAGTAAATCCAGATATTGTTGACTGGGCTTACGGGGTTTGTCGTGCTTTGAATACTTCCTACCCCCAGTATCTCGAGAATCCATATTTATGGAAGCATAGAACACTTCGTCTTCGTCTTCTGACATTGGTTTAGAAGTTAAACGATTGAAGACAGATCGTTTTATCGTCTGGCAACAACACTTGATAACCACCTTGTGATTATAATGGCGTTCCAGTGGTTGGATTGGAGGTGTTGAAGTGTTGTCCCGCTTCTGCTTGAGGTATTTCCGAAGATCAGGGATATATTCTTTGACAACATTCGGAACATGATTCCGATTCTTCAGATGTTTTGTTCCGTGAGTATACAGAGAAGTACTCAACTCGTTGGCATAAGTGTCAGGATTTTTCCTCCTGGAAGTCTGCTTCTGATACAAGTTTGCCTTCGGCATTGGTTGCTTGCGTTTCATAAAACTGGTCTATTGAGATAAGTCCGCAGATCGGCAAATTCACCCCCAGGGCCTTCCGTCTGAGACACTAGCAATTTCCCTTGCTTTGATCGGAATATCCGAAGAGTTGGGAGATCTTGGAAGTGTGCTACTGGAGTTGGCAAGATGCCTCTCTGATTAATAGTCTTCCCTTTTGCAGGGAGAGAAGAACTCTTGTTTGAGAGAATTTTTGTATTGTTTGGTGCCGAAGCACGTTCAGATGGATCTTCCGAGGTAAAAGCTGGAAAAGACTGAGAAAAGACCAAAGGCCATTTTCTTTTATTTTGTGAAGAAGGGTTGGCTAAAGAGCGTTTTCCTCTGTTGTTTTCCAGATTTTGGACTTCGGAAGATTGAGAAAAGACCAAAGGGCCTTTCTGTTTGTACTGAGACGGAGGAAGAATAGTCAAAAGACTACCCCCTATGGATTGTACAGGAACAGAAGAAGCAGCAACTTTCTCTTTGATGGAGTTGACAGATGGCTTCTTGGCCATAGAATCAGCAGGTGGTGTAACCTGTGCTTTGGAAGAAGCAGCAAGTGAAGCCTTGACTACAGAGGGCTTAGATTGCACTTTAGTTGAAGGAGTGGTGGATTGCGCATGAGGGTAAGAGACTGCCAACTGCGCCAGAGGGAGAGGGGTCTTGGGCTTTTCCATAGCAGCATAAGATGTATATTGCGCTGTGGCAAGAGGAGTAGTGTGCTACGCAAGGGCTGTAGGAGCTCTGGATTACACATGGGTGCTGGATTGCGCAACAGCAGAAGTGGATACTGGCCTCCTGTTAGACGAAATAACAGGTTGCGCAGAGGACTTTGGGGTCCACACTTTATGGACCTTGCTCTTGGCCGAGGTCACAGTGCGCCGAGTAGTCCCAGAGTTGATCATCGCTTCATAGGCAGTCTGGTTGACCTTCACAACCAGCATCTTCTGCGACTTTCCGATAGACGCAGCGTCATATTGAGTTGTCACTTTCTCGTCGGAGGAGAAAGTCGTCCTCAGCAGAGTCGCCATTTTATTTGCAAAAACAAAAGTCTTTTCTTTCACAAACTTTAAAAGAATAGTACAAGAGTACAATGAATTCTGGAAAAGTATAACAATAGGAATCCGATCTGAAGACGATTGCTTTATTCCTTGGACGATGTGAACTTTGAAGACGATAGCCTCTGAAGAATGCAACAGCACTTAGACAAGAACTCCTGATCTCTGATGATCTTGAATAATGATCCTCCATAATGAAGAACTTGAAACTCTATTTATAGAGTTCTAGAAATAACTATTTTATAGTTATTCTGGATTGCGCACAATAGATTGTGCCGGAGACAGACTGCGCAGACTACAAACTGCGTTGGCCATTGGGCAGTTGCTCGATCGTGGCATTGTTTGATTGAAATATGCTTGGTCGTGTATAGGCGGTTGCCACATGGCGAGAAATTGATGGCATGTAAGCCACGTAATAAATGTCAGTTATCCTCAATAATTTTGATGGATCGTGCCACTTGAATAGCGCTAGCTCAGACTGCGCTCAGCTCTAGTCAATGGGTAGCGCTGGGATTCGGACTTGGTCAAACTGCGCTGAGGAGGATCTGGCAGACCGTGCTGGATTATACAGCTATTTTCGAGTGTTGTGCTGCACAAAAAACGAACAGACTCCTTGCTTTTCGGGCTGTCAGTCTGTCAGAAGATTTGATCTTCTTGTCAGGTAATGATGGCGTTGCCACGTCAGCATAGCGCGTTCGGGCGTTAGCGCAGTTCATCCTTGCGTGTTTGATTTGTAGCATAGTCTGTCTTCAGCGCAGTTCATTTGAAGGGTGCACAATTTAGATTTCTCTGCCTATTTGATGGATGCAACTTGATTTTTAGGCTCTACAGGCTATAAAAAGAGTTTGTCTAATAATATTTCAATAATGGGTCAACATAACACAAACTATCACTAAATGTATAAAATAAATACATAAAGACCCAACAATGGGTCATCAAACAACAACATAACACATGAAAATAATTCCAATAAAGGCTACACCTGGTCAGCAGGAGGAGTACGGTTCTGCATCTGGGACAAAATGAACCTATACTGCTCTGGTGTCAGCGTCATAGGTGACGACTCATCTATAGCAGGAGGAGGAGGCATTAGAATCGATATAGTCGATGTGGATGCTGATGCACGATCAGGAAGCGTCTGCTCCATGGCTAGCAGTCTAGAGTTACAGGAATCCATAACAGCCATCAACCTCAAAAGCTGATCGCCCATCGCTACCTGCGACCTCTGCGCCGCCTGAACGATACGATCCATCCTCTCACTCGTCTCCCTCATAGTGCGCTTGAGCATATCAAATTGTACGGTGAGCGCCTATCGTCCGTCTGCGACTGAGACTGGGCTACTCCGCAATCCTTCGCAATAGCTTGTTACGTAGCTCGGTAACCTGGCAACGCAGGTCCGCCACTCTGGCCGACTCCTGTGAGGGCTGTGGGGAATGCACACTACCAGAGGGGACCTAGGATGACTGTGTTGCCACAAAGACGTCGTAGGATCCCGTACAGTAGTACGTACCCCTCTGAAGACCACCAACGACGGTCTTCCAAAGCTCGTCCAATGACTGAGCCGAAGGTGGTCGCGAGGAAGTACCAACCCCTCCCTCCACAGGTGCACTATCACTCTCATGCTCTAGCCTAAGATATTCATCCACGAAAAGTACGTATCTCGATAAGCATAATATTTACTACCAATTACTACCAAAATTCAACGTTTTAGCGACGACCATATCCGTCGCCAAACCGTCGGTAAATCAGATTACCGACGGATTTGGGTCAAATAAATCCGTCAAAATATGACTCGTCGCTAAAAATAATTTGTCGCCAAGCAAAGACTGAGCGACAAATTTTCGGCAGCCATATTCGTAAAATTAGCGACGACTGGCCGATGGGTTTCCGTCAAATCAAGTATCAGAAAGTAAGTAATACATCATCTTCCCGACGGGTTTATCCGTCGACAATCCATCGGAAACGTGTCAGGAAAAGCGCATCAGAGAGTATCTGATACGCAAACTCCGTCGCCAATCTGTTAGTAACTTATCGGTAAACGCGTATCAGATAGTTTTTGATACGCAAACTCCGTTGCTAAATCGTCGCCCTTCGTCGCTACGTTTCGACGGACTGGTGACGGAATAGCGGCGGTTCATCCGTCGATCCAATTCTGGAAATCTTCCATGTTTCCAGAACCTTGGCGACGGATATATTGCCGCTACGCCGTCGGCAATCAGTCGCGAAAATGGTGACGAAAAGTCCATCGCTAAGCCTTTACCGACTATGAGCGACTAAATAGCGACGGAGAACCCATCGCTAAGGCTATGTAAATCTTTCATATTTCCAGTACCTTGCCGATGAATATCCCGTCGATCAATAGTCGCCAACCCTTCGCTTACTGGAAATATCTCCAGTTAGCGACGGATAGTCCGTCGACAGGTAGTCGCCATCTGTCGCTAACTGAAAATTCTTCAGTTAGCGACGGATATTTCGTCGACAAGTAGTCGCTAGTCCGTCACCAACTGGGTAATTTTTGAATTTTTTTGCATAAAATAGAGCATTCCCTGTTCACACAACATCTGAAATATCGAAAAATTACAATATGCATCACACATCACAGAAACCAATAAACCAATATACATCACACACCAATATACAATCCATCACAAATACATCACACAAACCAACATAAATCACACACCAATTATCCAAACATTCAGTATTATCCAATATTTAAAATTATCCACACATAAAACACACAAATATTCAATATTTAAAAAGATGTCAAACTATCCAAATACAATACATCAAGGAGGAGGAGTTCGATCGTCCACTGGTGGTACTTCCTGTTATGCCCGACGCATATACACGTCCACCATGTATGGCGGCAATCCATCGAAGATATGGTCTAGAAGTTGGCGTAGCTGCTCTGGCGATATAAGGTCAAGGAGGGCCGTCACAGCAGGAGGTGGTACTATAGGGGCAGCAGGATCAAAAGAAAGACGTCCGACGGAAGAAGGACCGGCAGCAGCAGTAGATGGACCGGCATCAGCAGTAGACTGACCGGCAGCAGGCGGACCGAAAGCAGTAAAAGGACACAAAAATTACATGGCCAATTACGCCCACAAGTCCGATACCACCTCGTTCAGATGCACAAGCTGTATCCTCACATCAACGTCTGCCGGGGCCGCGGGAGGAGGCGGGGGCGGTAGGAATCTCGAAATTGCTGCGTGCAATATCGTCAGGGAGACGACTCCGTATAGGCACCCTTTCCTAAAGCCGTCGACGGTATCTACGAACATGTCGTCGTAGCGAGCGGCCGTAGAAGAGGGCATCCGGGCGGGCGTCGTTTCACCGACATTCTCGACAGCAGATGGCTGAACCCGACTAAGGGCCTCACGATATACTGCCTATCAAATGAATGTATTTATACTATAAGTTTACCTAAGTTATAATCTAAATCCTGTGTTTCCCTAAGTTATAGTCTGAATCCTATGTTTACCTAAGTTATAGTCTGAATCCTAAGTTTACCTAAGTTATAGTTTGAATACTTATAATTCTAACATAAATCTCATAAACATAAGTACTTACATCAGTCTCCTTGGCCCTCTCGTCGACGAAGCTTTCGTCCTTCCGCCTCTTGTGGGTATGCTGGAATACATCGTGTATGGTGACCGATTCTGTCCCTTTTTTCTCCTTCAACGTCAGTTGGGTCTGCATACAAAATATTCGTAGAATTGAATTAATTAAGTATATTAATAGTACCGAATTAGATAATGGAAAGAATGTGCAGTATCTTACCAGATCTAAAAGCGTTGCTGCGTGGGACCTTGATCCCTCCGTATGTAGCCCACGGCCCGTCGGTTTGCCTTCGCTTTTTTCGATTTCTGCTTGTACGCAGGAGCATCCATCTTCTCCAAGATCTACTCATAATATTCTTGCCCGATCCACTCCTTCTTCGAATGTGTTGTTCGAAGGTCATACACTACGTCCCATATCTTCTTCCCGGCGCTTCTGTAGGTCTTGCGGATCGCCTCCTCGCGATGGGAGGCCACCAGAACGTCCTCTGACATACAAATTCAATTATTACGTAATTAAAAAAAGATTGATTAAAGATTAATTAATAATTATCCACAATATATATATATATATACCCTCATCTCGTCGAGCCAGACGTACTGCAAGTCTAGGGGCACCTCAAAAAAATTGAGGTAGGGGCCATGGTAGTTTGACCGGATAATCTGCCCTAGAAGCCTGGCAGCATCCCACAGAAAAAATTTACAAAGAAACAACGACTGGATTATTAACTTGAATAAATAAAACAAATTTAATAAATTAACTTAAATTTACTTATGATTCACCCGCGGGCCATAGCTTTCGTTAGAACTCGCCCATCGGCCTCTCTGGTGGCGTCGGAGGATCCGCGGCTCCACGCATATACTCACCAGTAACCGGATGTAACTGAGTTCGGGGGTACTTTGGGGCCCACTGAGCAGTAACTGGTGGATCCGCTGGCAAAACGGAACCGTCAACGGATGGAGACGGATGCCTCACCGAAAAGGACGATAGCCCCGGGGTAGATCGTCTGCGGGATGAGTTCGTGCCTGGGCTACTATCCGGGTCGAAATCGCTAGATGGGGTCATATCCCGGGACTGCGAAAGGCGACCCCGACCACTACCATTAGCAGCACCACTACGACCATGCCCACGACCAGGGCCACCAGCACCACCACTACCACGACCAACACCAATACGACGAGTGTTAGCCATCATGACCTGTAAATAGAACAAATAAACATAATTAATAATATATAAGAGTAAATAAATATAAAACTAAACTTATATATATATATATATATTTTTTTTTCGAACAACTCCTTTATTGAAGATAAGAGGCGGAAACAAAAAGTACAGTGGACTTAAAATAAGAAAAAGAGAAATCAACAACTATTGATTCTTCCGTCCATGGGAGCATGCCACCGTTGCCTTTCCGATTTGTCGTTGGATCTCCTTGCAAACTTGCCACCCGTTGTATTTGTATTGTTCGTACCGCCACTTGTTCCTGTTCTTCCACAGAACGCAGCAAATAGCCCCGACAGAAATTTGTTTGAAATGAAGATTATTTCTTCTCCACCAAAGTTGAAGACATTCCTCCAAGCTGGACACACGTCCTCTAATCTGAACGAGAGATTGGTTCGTCCTCCATGCTTGCTTGGCCAAATCACTCTCAAAGAAAATGTGCTGGATATCTTCAGGTTGAGGATGAAAACAACAGTGACAGGAGGAAGCAAGCTGATAGCCGAGTCTTTGAACATTGTCATCAGTAGGGAGGCGTCCAAGAAGAATTCTCCAAAGTAGTATAGACCATTTAGAAGGAATGCAGGAACTCCATATATGTTTGAACCTAGTATCAACGGAGAAAGGTTGACGAATCACTTTCCAAGCCGAAGACACTGTGAAGGTGGATCCATGAAGCCAATGAACGCCATGGTCATCATCTGCAATTAGAAGAAACCTTTCATCCATGTCACGCCCTGCAAGTATGCGACGCCAAATATGGGAAGCATTAGAGTTGATCCTTGCTTGTGATGGGTGAATATGGGGGAAGTACTTCTTTTTCATAAATGACGTCCAAAGAAGATCTTGAGATCGCAACTTCCACCATAGTTTAACAGTGAACGCGTCAAAGACGTCCTTCAATCTCCTGATTCCCAAGCCTCCCTCCTCATGGGGTCTAGCAATTTGATTCCAACCAATCCATGAGCGTTTCCTGTACCCATCCTTCGAACCCCATAAAAATTCACTGAATATGGCTTCGATTTGCTTAAGGACACTCATAGGGGGATTGCAAGCAGCAAGACAAAAGATCGGTATGGAAGAGAGAACTGATTTAAGAAGAATCAACTTACCCCCAGGCGATAACGTCTTGTTGTGCCAGCCTTCAATTTTGCTATGAATTTTATTTTTTAGTTCGTCGAACATCGCCGAGTTCCTCCTGCCATTCATAAGGGGGCAGCCGAGATAGGTAATAGGGGGATGTTGAAGTTGATAGCCAGTCAACAAACTCAACAAAATGCCTCTATCCTCAGGGAAGTCCTCTGAAACACAGATCGCTGATTTAGACGAATTTACCAGCTGGCCTGAGGCACATTCATACCGATGGAGGACCTATGTAAGCAGTTGTATCGATCTCCTATCACCACCCGAAAATATAAGTAAATCATCGGCATACGCAAGATGTGTCACTCTAGGGCAACCACTGGGAGAATAATAAGGAGTAAATCCGCGTTGCGTCGCTAGTCTTTGTAGATTTCTACTCAACGATTCAGCAGCAATAACAAATAGCATAGGAGAGAGTGGATCACCTTGGCGTAGTCCACGAAAAGCTTGGAAATAACCTGAAATGTTGCCATTGATCATGGTCGAGAACCAGACGTTGTTGACCAGATGAAGAATCATGTTGATCCAAGTTTCATTGAATCCAAGCTTGCGGAGAGTGGCGAAAAGAAATCTCCAATTAACTCGATCATAGGCCTTACTCATGTCGAGTTTAATTGCTGTATTCCGTCCCCAGTTATCATGACCTAGCATACTGAACATCTCCTATGCTAGGACGATATTATCGACTATTTCCCTGCCCTTGATAAATCCACTTTGTTCAGGTGATATGATCCTCGCCATCATAGGGGAGAGCCTATTAGCCAGGAGCTTTGAGAAAATTTTGTTTACAAAATTACAAAGGCTAATAGGTCGATAGTCACCAATGGAAGCCGGACTTCTGTTCTTCGGGATCAAAATGAGGAGAGTGCTAGTGATGTTTTTGGGCAAAGAAAAGCCATCAAAAAACATATAAACCGCAGCAAGAATATCATGTTTAATGATTGGCCAGCATTTGATAAAAAATACCCCATTGAACCCATCTGGGCCAGGGGCACTATGACGATCAATAGATTTCACCGTTCTAAACAGCTCCTCCATATCAGGCTTCTTAGTCAATGCAGCATTATCTTCTTCAGACAGAATGTTAGGGAGGACGGACATAAAATCGTCATCTATGCTAACAGGTTCAGGGAGGAATACCTTAGTAAAGTGTTCATTTGCAATCTTTTGAATATCCTCTAACTCCGTAGCAGTAGAGCCATCCTCACCCCGAATGTGATGAATGTGAAGTCGCCGGCGCTTGTTCGAGACGCAAGAATGAAAATACCCAGAGTTACGATCTCCTTGCAAATCCCATTTAAGTCGAGCCTTTTGCTTCCAATACGACTCTTCAATTTGAATTCTTTGTTTGAGATGAGCTTGAGCCTCCTGAAGATCTGAGCGTAATGAAGGATCATTCTCAAAAGCAACTTCGGCTACAACCACTCTATCCTCAGCCATTTTCACAGCCTGAAAGATATCACCGAAGGTGGCGTGACTCCATGCAGATAAGGCTTTTCGAGTAACTGTCAGCCGCATACCCAAGTTGAGGATGGGATGATGATGGTGAACCGAAGTCCAAGCTTGCTCCACCATTTGTTGAAAAGAGAAATGATTTGGCCAAAAAGATAGAAAGCGGAACGGCTTCTTAGGGACTGCGGCTCTAGCCCGAAGCTGAAGGAGGATGGGAGCATGGTCCGACTCCGTACGATTGAGGTGATCACATTTAGTGAGAGGCGCCCAATCCCACCACTTGTTGTCCATAAGCACCCTATCCAGGCGTGAACCCTATCGGTCGGGGCCATCCACTGATTTAACCCATGTGAAACGATTTCCGGAGAATGGGGCCTCCTCAACCCCAGCCGCCATGTGGAATGCCCTAAAATCCTGTATAGACGCCTCATTGGGGGGTAAACCCCCGAACTTTTTATCAGCTCTAGTAATTGCGTTAAAATCCCCACCAATCAGCCATGGATATGGGAAGACGGTCTGTAGCTGTAGCAGAGAATCCCAAAGCAGACGACGTCCCTCCTTGGTGTTACAACCATGAACAACAGTAATAATAGCAGTTGACGGGATCAGTGGATGAGAAAAAAGTACAGAAAGAGATTGATCTGTCGAATCAGCTAGAGTGAACTGCCCCTCCTTACTACAAAGTATCCAGATATTCCCTTTGTCATTAGAAACAGCCATGTGAAAGCCAAGTTTGACTTGATAAAAGTGAAGTTGATCTGGACTAACTTTAGGTTCAATAATAGCAAGGAATTGCACTTTGTGAATACGACAAAGAGTTTTCATTCTTTTAAGAGTCATGTTGTTTGCTATACCCCGAACATTCCAAAAAAGTATGTCAAACATCAGAGGAGGTTGAGGAGGAAGGGTTTGAGGGGTGCTTAGCTGCCGAGCGAAGGACTCGAGACGAAGGAGGCGGTGGCAACTTCTTAGCTCTGGGTTCAGTTGGATGGATGGCTTCTGCCATATTCTGAGCATTACGGGCTTCCTCGTCTTCAACCTGAAGAGCCCATGACCTTTCTTGAGTAGTGAGTTCGCCTTCCTCGCGCTGGTCATCGGAGGGGGAACCTTCTTGGCCGGAATTGTGAGGAGGTAGAATAAGTGGTACAGGAACGACAGGGTCCTCCACACCCTCAGATGTGTTGGCCATGGAAGTGGGCACCGTCGCTGTCACAGGAGCAGTGTCTGTCGAATCAGTAAGAATGACGCCGCCGTCAGGAGCTGATGGGATGGCAGGGTTTATTTGAGCCTGGAGAGAGGATGGACTACGTGGCAGTTCACTATTGGAGGGAACCGGAGAAGTAGTGGTGGGGTTCACGTGAAGGGTTTGAGTAATTAAAGTTTCCTTGGGATCCGTAGAGAGCTGTGGTTCATTTATAGGTTGCTGGGCCTGATCATTAATGCTTCCGGCGATTGTAGGTGCAACAGTAGGGGCTTGAGTTGAGCCTTCACCATTTGTTAATTCATGCACGGGATCACCAGTATGAGGAATATTCTCTTTCATTGGCTGTTTGTCTTTTTGGATGGCTTTACATGAGCTTCGAACGTGTCCTTGATGTTTGCAGAATGAGCAGTACCTGGGAGAGGACTCGTATTCTACCTTTTGAGAGATCTTTCTGCCATTAGATAGCTGGATGTTAAGAAGCGGAGGATGAGATTTGCTCGCGTCAAGTTCCACGAGGATGCGTGCGACACTCGGACGCGTCAACTCTTCGGTGGCTCGGTCCAGCCACAGAGGGTTTCCTATTCCCATGGCCAGAGAGAACAAGGCATTCTTGTTGAAAAATTGTACGGGAAGACCTGGCAGGGAGATCCATACAGGGGCTAGAGGGGACTCTTCAGAGGGAGAGAATTCTTTGTGCCACCTAAACAGACGCATCGGCGCCTTGGTGATGAACCACAGATCTTTGGAACGGAGGCGTAAAAAATCTGCCTCCTCCTGAGGCCGAATGAGGATGTGCTTGGGATCAATAGATCCGACTTGTACGAGACCAGCAAACTTGAAGTTGACGAAAGCTTTCCGGATCACGTCCATGGAAGGACGCGAATGAGAAAACTTACCAATGAGAGCGAATCGAAACGGATCCGCGAGGATGGTTTCCTCCTCCTCAGAGAAAGAGATCACAGGGATTCCTCTCGAGAAGGACGGAGCTCTGATCGCGATCGATGGGGGCGGCGGAGGAGTACCACCCCCCACCACCTCGGCAAACGTCCTAGCCATCAAACAGAGGAAGGCCGATGGAGCGAGTGTCTCCACTGGCCGTGGGACGCCGGCCCGGCCAGAGGCCAAGCCGGAGTCATGAACAAGGAAGGAGCGGCTAGGGTTTTGGGCGATCACCGAAGAGCGCGAGTTCTATATATATGAAACTTATATATATATATATATAAATATATATATATATACCACCAGCAGGGCGACGAGTGCCACCGCAACGAGAAGAACTAGGAGTTCCATCTGCAAAAAGAAAATTATACAATAAGTAGATGATTGAACGACAAAACCATGAATTGAAACAAGAATGCAGAAGTTTAAACTGAATTCACTAAGTTAGTTGTAAATGCTTTTATGAGGTCAAACTAAATTCACGTATTTGGAAGTGCTTTTAATATATACCGATATTTAATCTAATCATCGTCATCGTCTTCGTCCTCGTCCTCGGTCTCATCTTCATCCTCATCCTCATCATCATCGTCTTCTTTATCCTTATCGTCGACTTCGTCTGTATCCTCATCCTCATCAAGTTCTTCTTCTTCTTCTTCTTCAGCCTCAAGACGCCTCTTTCTCCCCTGGTTGACAACTAAGTCTTGTGTATCAATCTCTTTCTCTCCTCTATTTTCCTCAACAATATCTTCAACATTCATGGTATCTGACTGTTGTCCCACGTATTAGGGCTTTTCGATCTGGTCCTCTTGGTATGTTGGGTCTCCAACGTTGAATATATTTCTAGATTTAATCTTGCATACTGCCCACCAGTCAAATCGATCTCTACGACGCCTTGGATAGCTTGTTTAGTAGACTTGAACAGCCTGACTTGCTATCGCAAATGTGTCGGACCCTCTATACCTCCTACGATGATTTATATCGACGAATCCAAATTATTTATCGATTCTCCAACCGATATTTGGTGTCGTATCGAACCACTAACATTTGAACATCACAATATGTATATCATATGGGGCAGTATATTGTAAATCTATAATATCCCGAAGCACTCCATAATAGTCAAATTTTGGCTCGTCGACATAGATGGTGCCTCTTATGCAAACACCAGAATCCTTGGTACTGAAGCCCTTATTAAGAAATTCGACATTTATAGCATTCTGAGTTGCCTTAAACTTGAAGCCATTAACGACATAGCCTGGCCAAATCTTTGCATGCTTCTTCGATCCCAATGCCAAATAATGAATACTCTCATTTGTGAGTGTTGTTTCAGGCAATAAAACCTGTAAACAAATATTGATAATTTAAATATTTTAGATGCATATATTTTAATGGTAGCTGCATAACATATTATCTCAGTTACTTATGTATTTGTGAAACCAGGACGAAAAGGTACAATCAACCTCTTTTTAATGTCCCTCATCGGTAATATTGGGTGTCCTCATTTTGACTTCATCTCTAAATACACTGTTAGAGAGAATAAAAATAAGTGTAGTCACTTACTTCACCAAATTAGAGATTATAACGAGTGTAAGTGTAGTCACTTCTCCAAATTTTTTACTTCTTGTATGTCACAATTTAACAAGACATATCGGTGAGCGGCAACATACTCATCTTCAGTCAACCACCATTTCTTACTAGCCCTAAATAGGCTTGCCCCTTACATTGAATATACCTCCATCCTCAATGTCCTCGTCATTCCTTTGAGGTCTATTTCGATTTGTCTGAACATGAGTATCGAAATAAATGGAGCAAAAGTTTGATACCTTCTCGATAAGATATGCTTCGCATATCGAAGTCTCTATATGAGCCTTGTTGCCAAATGGGTACATCCATCAATAATGAATAGATGCACCGATACGGACTTCGTATGCTAGATGAATCGGTAGATGCTCCATGCTGTCGAAGAAGCCCGGAGAAAATATTTTCTCTGACTTACAAATTGTTAAGACAATCTTCTCCTCAAGTTCAACCATGTATTGCACCGTCAACTTAGTTGAACAAATATTCCTAAAGAATGTAGATAGCTCGGCCAACGGAACCCATACAACAGAAGGCAACAACTCTCTCAAAGCAATGGGCAGTAATCTTTCCATAAACACGAGGCAGTCATGACTCTTCATTCCCGTTAGCTTGCATTCATTGAGATCAACGCATCTAGCCAAATTCGACACATAGCCGTCGTGAAATCTTAAAGTAGATATCCACTTGCAGATTATTAATCTATCTTCCTTGCTCAATGTGCATTGTGCTATCGGCTTAATTAATTGTCCACCAGCTCCCCTTTGTATCAAGTTTAGATAAGGACGCTTGCATATCTCAGCAATATCTTGTCTTGCTTTTTGATTGTCCTTCGTCTTTTCTTTAATATCTATGACGGTATTGAAGACATTATCGAACACATTTTTTTCGATATGCATGACATCAAGATTATGCCATATAAGATTTATCTTTCCAATAAGACAAGTCCCAGAAGATACTCCATTTGGTCCAGTTATGGCTTTGTCCGAACCCCTCGACACGATGTTCGATGGATCTTCAATTACGATGGACAAATCCTTTACATCTTTCCAAATATCGTATCCCGATAATCTGGCAGGCGGATGAGAAAATTTTTGTTTTCCAGCTCTGAACGTGTCCTTATTTTTTCTCCAAGGATGACTCGGAGATAGAAATTGACGGTGACAGTCAAAGAAAGAAGTTTTTCCTCCATGCTTAAGGCGGAATGCCTTACTATTTTCTATGCATATCAGACAAGACATGTTGTCGTGAGTACTCCATCCCGACAGCATACCGTATGCTGGAAAATTATTGATTGTTCACATCAGTGAAGCTCTCATCTAAAAGTTTTGTTTCCTGGAAATATCATAGGTCACGACGCCGATCTCCTACAACTATTTCACCTCATCCGCCAACGGCTGTAAATATATATCGATGTTCTTCGTCGAGTTTTTAGGACCTGGTATGATAGCTGTCAAGAACATATAAGGAGTCTTCATACACATACATGGTGGCAGATTGTAAGGGGTAAGAATGACCGGCCAACAAGAGTATTGAGATCCCGACTGCCCGAAAGGGGCGAAGCCATCAGAACATAGCGCCAGACGTATATTTCTAGGCTCTGCAGCAAAATTTGGATGACACAAATCAAAATGTTTCTATGCCTCTCCATCCGAAGGATGTGACAATTCTCCATCGTCCTTTGTGCGTTCTTCGTTGTGCCACGTCATATGTTCTGCTGTATTCAGAGACATATACATCCTCTGCAAGCGCTTCGTGATCGAAAAGTAATGCATATGCTTGTCAGGACGTCGTTTTCTAGTTGACTTTCCTTTTTTCTGTACTAGCTTGTAACAATCCGTATTACAGAAGCTGCAACTTTCTATGTCCTCGTTCTTCCTGTAGTACAACATGCATCCGTTGCGACAATAATCTATCTTCTCGTACCCTAATCCCATTTGTCGAACCATCATATTTGACTTGTAAAAGTTTTTTGGGATCTCTTTTGATTCCTTCGGTAACAAATCCTTGATTAGTTGTGTAATCCGATCGTATCAAGCTTGTGGCAAGTTAAAATTAGACTTTATGTTCAACAACCGCATCGTCACTGACAGTACGAAATCAGTCTCACAACCAGGATATAGAGGAGTATCTGCATCCTGAAACATATCATAGAGCACCTTCGCCTCATGATTAGGATCCTCCAGATCAAAATTAGGACCTGCCGCATCGTACACCATATCTCGTGCAAGGTTCTACAGGTCTCCATAATCAACAGAGCATCCGTCATCTTCGATGACAAAATTCGTTGCAGCATTATCATCAAAAGCATAAGTTGCAGCATTCGTAACCTGTCTTTCCGCATATAGTTTACCTTGCGATGACCACAGGCCGTAATCACGTACGAAACCCTTACGGGTCAAATGATCTCTCACAGTCACCATATTTTCGTAACGTCTATTGCGACAATTACCACATGGACACTTGATTTTGTTACCGTCCATGTACTGAGCTTTGCTTATGGCATACTTAAGAAACACTTCTATGCCTGCCTAAAAATTGTTACTCACACCTATTTTGCTCTCGTGTTGTCATTTGTACATCCATGTACGATCAACGAAGTAACGATCCATCACAGATTGGATATGAAAATCTGTATCGTAAGACAAACTAAATAGAATTAGTATATAATTATGTACTCACCAGTAATCGGATGTAACTGAGTCCGGGGGTACTCCGGGGCCCACCGTGCAGTAACTGGTGGATCCGTTGGTATAGACCGGATGTATTTAGTATCGACCGTATCTGATTAGTATCGGTTTATAGGTTTGGTATAGGCCCTATCAAATTGGTATTGGCCTTAGCGAATTGGTATCGTCATGTCCGACATGTATCGGTCATATAGCTAGGATTCGTATTTGATGTATCAATTCGGTATCGGCCATATCTGATTGGTATCGGCCGTATCGAATATGTATTGACAATATCGGATTAGTATGGTGGATGGTTTAGCAATAACTGTACTCGAATTTCTCTCTTCTCGAGCTAGAATACCATTGCAAGAGAGTCATGAGAGAGTAAAAAATCTCCTAAATATTGATGTTTACGAGAGTGATTCTAGCTCGAGATTTTGGTTCGGGAACATCAAGATCTATAGAACATTAAGATACTTAATGTTCTATGTCAGACCATATAGTTCACCTTGCAATGGTATTCTACTTCACAAGAGAAGTATCTTATATATATACTAAGGGATTTTGGTCCAAAGTTTATATATATATACAAAGAGATTCGGTTCAGTTTTAAAAAAAATTCATTTCGGTGTGTGTGTGTGTATGTGTGTGTGTGTGTGTGTGTGTGATACTACCACCGACCCCCAACTCCCAACTCCTACCACCGTCGATCCCCACCCCCGGCTGGCCATCGCCCCCAACCTAGGCCCTCCCACCCCCAGCTGGCCTCCGCCCCTCCCCTCCGGCCCCCACTGCTGCCCTACATCCCCTCGGACCCCCACCCCCACCACCGTCGACCACCACAACCCCGACACTCGGCCCCCCTCTGCTGCCCTACCCCCTACCGTCGATCCCCGGCCAACATCTCCACCCCAAATTCGAAACCCCCCTCCGCTGCCCTACCCCCCCGTGACCCCCACCTCCACCACCCCCACCCCGAAATGGCCCTTCCGCTTCCCTACCCCCCCAGCGACCCCCACCCCCACCACCACGGCCCCCACCCCCACCACCGTTGGCCCCCGTCGCCCCGACCACCGAGAGAGAGAGAAAGAAAGAGGGGATTACCAGGAGAGAGAGAGAGCTCTGCGTGCGCCGGAGAGAGAGAGAGAGGGAGAGAGAGAATTTGGGGGAGAATGAAAAGTTCCCCCCTTCGGTTAAATTTAAGTTGGGGCTGACATATAGCGACGAACTAGCGACGGATATATCCGTTGCTAGTTCGTCGCTATATCCCCTTAGATGGTCGACGGAATATCCTGCGGTCGATAAATTTTGCGAAAACTTTTTTCAACATTTCTTGCCAACTTTTGACAACTAAGTGACGGCATAGCGACGGCTTCATGATCCGTCGCTATATCTCTGACGACTTAACGACGCACTAGCGACCTTTGCTCGCCCTTAAAATAAAAAAATGTCAGCTTTTCGACGGCAATCAGTCTGTACTTAGTCAGTAGTCCATCGCTTTTAGTGACGGCCTTTATCCGTCGCTAATGGTCCGTCACCAAATGGCTGTATTTTGGTAGTAAATGTCTAAGTCGTACTTGCTAATGTCTAAGTTACTTACTAATAACTATGTGGACATATATTGTATATTTTCTAAGTTATATTAAAGTTAGTGAAACGTAAAGTAATACTTACATAGCTCTGCATGGCCCTATCATCGATGAGCTTTTCGTCCTTTCGATGGGTACCAGGAAGACGGTCACTATGTTGGCATTCTCACCACTTATTATCTGTTATAATAATTTGTTTGTTATTGAAATTAAACATTTTATTCCTACCTTTATTAAAATAATATATTTCAGTAAAATAATACCAGGTGACAAAAATGTTCCGTCATAGGAATGGAGCTACCACACCACTTTTATGCCCTCGTCCTATCCGTCTTCACCTTCTCTGATCGTGCCTTGTACCTAGGATCGTCAAATCTAGCCCTCATCGTATTCCACTGCTCGAGCGTGATCCAACATTGGATCCGTCTTTTGGAGCGCTTTCGAGCCTTCTGGTCGTCGATCGCATCATGGATCAACTTGGCGACAACCGCAGAAAATTGCTTCTCGATCATCTCAGCCAGGTGTGGTGAATAAAAATATGTTTTCTACAAGAATTAAAATAGTTAGATATATAATATGCATAAAAGAAAATTGATACTAAAAACAATATACTTTATTTACCTTGAAGTGGGCAAACTAGAATGCCTTCCTCTCATCCGAGGCAACCGAGTAGTTGATCTAAGGGCCACCATAGTTGGACCTCAGAAATAGCCCCAGTGCCCTCTGAACCAACGGAAGATGATATCTATACAACGATAATTATATTCATGAATATATAGACATATGTTTAAATTAATGTTAACTTTGTAGGCCCATCGGACCAAATCTCCATCTTCGTCTCGTCCGGAGGGGTGCATGGGGGACCGCTCTGATACAGAGACGGAGTAGGTTCGACCTCCGCCATCTACTCCTCCATGTCTATAGGGCCGTCCACAGAATGAACATTGGACGGGGTAATCTCAAGCCTGGAACTGTCCATCCCAGGAGTACTGCCACGTACCGTCGACGCAGTCGGAGATGTGACTGGTCGGTACATTGGAGTACTAGGAGACGAGGGTCCGGAACCATCTCAGTTGAATTTCTAGATAATAACCAAGTCTAGATAACAACATCCAAAAAAATAAAAATCTTGATAATAACCAAGTCTAGATAATAACAATAAAGTAATAAAAAAATCAAGTACTCTAGATAATAACCAAGTCTAAAAAATAATAAGAAACATCTAGAGTTGTACAAAAACACCCAAGTCTAACCAGAAATAAGTCTACCGGAGACAAATCCGGTCAAAAGGCATATCATATATATAAGTCTACGTTTTACGCTAGCACATATACCATTCCCTCAGCAATAGCACAAAAGAACGGTCCAAGTGGTCAAGATCAGCTATAGGAGTTGGGTGACTAGAACTCCCGGTTCCACTGCCTTCTGGTGCCACTTCCTCCTTCATAGCGATCTCGGCTTTAGGAATCACTTTCTTCTGAATAGTAAGAGGTAGCACTTCTTCCTTAACCTTGATCTCTGCTTTAGGTATCACCTCCTCAGCAGTAGGAGGTACCAATTCCTTTTTAGCAGCAGGAGGTTGTAGTTCCTCGTCAACAGCAGGAGGTACCACTTCTTCCTCAACAGCAATATGTGCCTCTCTCAAGCGACGTGCTCGGGTCATGGGTGCCATATGGTATGATTCATGGAAATATATAGATTAATTAGGAGATAAACAAAATGACAGTATATTTCACATGTCTAAATAGTTGTTACATGGAGATTAATTAGTGGTTAAAGATATTTTACATTTTATTTTCTTTTCAATCATCTTTTGAAAATTTATCTTCTTTGTTTTCCTCGTCCTCATCTTCCTCTTCCTCTTCGTCTTCGCTTTCATCTATTTTGTTTTCCTCTTCGGATACTTTTACCTCTTCTACATGATTAGACGTGTAATGAGAAACTTTCGTTGTGTACACATCAACTGTATTTGTTACGAGAGGTAGCTCTTCCTCCAGATAAGCTATTTTGTCAACATCGTAGGTATTTCTGGCTTCAGTCTTGCATACTGTCCACCAGTCCAACCTCGTTGATCCTCGTCTAGAATAAGTAGTGAAATAAACTAGCTAAGCCTGACTTGCTAGGACAAATGGTTCGTATTCTTGATATCGACGCTGATAGTTAATATCCACAAGGCCATGCTTGTCAATTTTTCAACCTTAATTTTGGATCGGATCGAACCAATCACACTTGAATAACATGATCATAGCCGGCTCTATGCCATAGTTATATGTCAACTCCACAATCTCCTCTAAGATACCATAAAAATCATTATCTGGATCTACATCTTTGTAGTTTGTAGATCTATTATACAAACAACTATTTTTGTCGAATCAAGATCCGAAAAGGTCTCTCTGATCGAAGCATTTGTTGACTTGAACCTAAACCTATTCACACAATAGCTTGGCCAGATTTTGAGAAAATAAATTGGCCCCTTGGCTAGAGTTCTAATAGATTTTATTCTCTAGTGTTGTGTCTGGACGATCGACCTAAATACCACAAGATAAAAAATTAAATTCAATGTTTCGTTAATTACTACGTAAAGTACATATACAAAAAGTAATTACCGAGCTCCTTACATATGCACTCAACCATGAAGGGAAATGACGTCTCATTTTCTGTTCTAGTTCTTCATCTGTTATGTACTGTCTACTCGACCTCACCTCCTCATTAAATGTGCTGAAAACAACAACACATCGACCGATTAGTGCAATAATAATATTGGATACTATTACATAGATGACATAAACGTGGACATATTAGTTACTTACCTCTCGAGCTTCTCCACTTCATCCTCGTCGTCGTTAAGTAATATATACAACTGAGTAGCCCTTAGTTCCTCGTCATTCAGATATCTCTTCTTTATTTTTTTCGAAGGCTTTCCGAAAGCATTGAAGACTTTCGGTATTGCATCATTAGATTCAAGATATCCATTATCGTTTTTCGGAGCTCATGTTCTATTAGTAGCAACATATGGCTTGAAATACATTGAGCAGAAGTTTGTAATCTCCTCGAGAACATAGGCTTCATAAATAGAACCCTCGACCCGAGCCTTGTTTTTTTACCTTTCTCTTTAGGTGGTTCAAATGTTGCTCAAACGGGTACATCCATCGATAACCGACGAGTCCACCTACATGTGCCTCATAGGAAAGATGAATTGGAAAATGCTCCATAGAGTCGAAGAACCCAGGAGGGAACACCCTTTCAAGCTTGCACAGTGTTATCGTAATATCCTTCTCTTGCTTTTCTAGACGATCAATAAGCAACTTAGTAGAACAAAGATCTTTGAATAATATGCTCAGCTCTGTCAACGGATCCCAAACTACTGGCAATAATAGTTTCCGAAATGTAATCAGAATTAACCTATCCATAAATACGTCACAGTCGCAGCTTTTCATACCCGTCAGTTTGTTCTCCTACAGGTCGATGCATCTTCTCAAATTTGACACGTAACCGTCAGGAAATTTTAGGTCCTGAATCCACCTACAAAGTCTTCCTTTATCCTTCCTGTCCTGTGAGAAAATTGCCTTAGGCTACTTATATTTTTAATTGCCTTCCTTTATCAAATGCAACGCAGGATGTCTGTATATATCTTCCAAGTCCAACCTGGCCTTGGGATTGTCTTTCGTCTTTTCCTTTACGTCCATCACAGTATTAATTATGTCGTCAAATACATTTTTCTCGATTTGCATGACATCAAGGTTATGTCTGATCAGATTGGTGCTCCAATATGTCAGGTCCCAGAATATACTCCTTTTCGTCCAATTATGAGTACGACTAAATTTATCACACTTGTAACCTTTGTAGGCTCTTCATAGCACTTAGAAAATCTTTGACCTCCTCCTATATCGTGTCTCTGGTCCACCTTGGTGGTGGATTGGCCTCCTCTACAATGCTGGCACGAAAAGCATTTTCGTTCCTCCGGAACGTATGATCCTTCGATAGTAACTTTCGATGACAATCGAAGAAGCACGATTTTCCTTCGTATTTCAAATGAAAAGCTTTCGTATCGTCAGTACAATACGGACATGAGAGACGACCATGAGTGCTCCATCCCGATAACATTCCATAAGCTGAAAAGTCATGATGGTCCACATAAGTACGAACATCATCTGAAAGTTTTGCTTTCTGAAAATATCATACGTGTTGGTGCCGAGTTCCTACAGCTGATTCAACTCATCTATTAACGGATTTAAGTACACATCGATATTCCTCTTCGGATTGTTCGGACCCGGAATGATAACGGTTAGGAACATGTAAGGATTCTTCGTACACATCCATGGCGATAGGTAGTACGGGGTGATAATCACTGGCCAACACAAATATTAGGAACAGGAAAGTCCAAACAGGGTAAAACCGTCGGAGGAGAGTGCCAATATTATATTACGTAGATCAAAAGCAAAATTTGGATACTTTTGATCAAAGTACTTCTATGCTTCTCCATCGGATGGATGATCCAATACTCCATCGATCTATTCCCACCTGTGCCAACTCATATTCTTGGTACTCTCCTTCACCATAAATAACTACTCCAACCGCAGCGTCAGCGGCAAGTAGTGGATCGAATCGGTCGGCTTCCTTGCACTCGGAGTCCTGCTTGAACCTGTTGCCTTGTAGCGATCAGCACCACAAAATATGCATATGTCTTCATCCTTGTCGTCCTTGTAGTATAACATGCAACCGTTGCAACATGCATCAATTTTATCATATCCCATCTAGAGCGATCTCACCATTCTCTTAGATCGGTAGAAGTTTGTAGGTAACTTGGCACCCTCCGATAAGATCTCTATAATCAACTCGATGATTCGGTTGTAGCATTTTTGAGACATGTTAAAATCGGACTTGATGCTCAATAGCCTTGTAAGCACCTCCAATGGTGAATGATCCTCACAACCAGGATACAAAGGTGTCCGTACATTCTCCAGTAACTCCATAACTTTGTAGCATCGACATTTGGTGCATCCTCAGCCGCATCATGATTGTCCGGATCAAAACTAGGTACCACAGTTATAGAAGCTTGGAAAATATTGCTTTTAGTCCCACATCGGAAAGGAGAAGAAGAAAGGGCTCATTCCATTCTATAAATAGAGCTCCCTTTCCTCCTTTGAAAAGGGCACCAACTTCCCTTCCCTCCTTTCAACTTGGACTCTTCCTACTACGCACCTTCGGGTGCTAAGTCGAAGAAGTCCACGGCAGCGCGGGCTCGTCGAGCTCAGTCAGCTATCCCAACCTCCGACCATCAGAGAGCTCCGCTTACCGTTAGGCGGGCCTCTGATGGAAAGTTGTACAAAATCGCCCGTGTCCAGCCCCCGGCGGCAAACGGATAGGATGGTTCTTAAGAGTCTCCCAACAAAGATCGAGGGCAACTGCTTTTACTAGCCCCACATCAGGGAGCAAACATGGTGCCAACACACTCGTGTGCTCGGGATACCCGGTCCCACAAAACGAGTGCAAAGGTTGACCAAGATATCCTTGACTAGCGAGATGTGATCGTTCACAAGCGCAAGGAAAGAAGAGGATTCTCTGTGTGGCCCGAAAATCAATATGAAGCTTCATGCGGCTTAAAACCCAGAAATCTTCATACGGCTCACAAAACCCAGGAAGCTTCATGCGGTTCAGAAACTTCATGCGGCTCAGAAACGTCATGCGGCCCAGAAACTTCATGCGGCCCAGAAGCTTCATGCGGTTCAGAAACCGCATGCGGCTCAGGAATCTTATGCGGCTCGGGAAGAACCACGTGGCCTCATGCGGCTCAAAATAGGTCGATTATAGCTGGCCATAATTACTCCCTGCAGATGGTCATTAAATGCTCTGACATAAAGTGACAGTTCTGACGGCTCTGACATAATGAGGAGATGCATCAGGCTCCTCAAAAGACGAGAAAATCTCTAAGACATTCAGCACAGTCCACAAAATCCAAAGAAGCTTTCTATGCGGACCGCCCACCCTTATGCGGCCGCCACCCTCATGCGGCTGCCATCCACATGCGGCTCGGATTGTGGGGGCCACCCTTATGCGGTTCAGTTGGGGTTCACTCTTATGCGACTGCCACTCTCATGCGGCTCAAATTGTGGGGGCCACCCTTATACGGTTCAGTTGGAGGCCACCCCCCCATGCGTCTGCCACTCTCATGTGGCTCGGATTGTGGGGGGCAACCTCCATGCGGTTCAGATTAAAGGACGTCCATGCGGCTCAGTTGTAAGGACGTTCATACGGCTCAGTTGTAAGGACGTTTATGCGGCTCAGTTGTAAGGATGTCCATGCGGCTCAATTGTAAGGACCTTCATGCGGTTCAGATTAAAGGACTTCCATACGGTTCAGATAAGGCCACCTTTATGCGGCTCTGACACGAGGCTGCACTCATGCGGCTCAACTATGACAGTCTTCTATACGGCTCGCAGCAGTTGGGACACGTGGCAGGAGTTGATCAAATCTCAACAACTCAGATTTATGGCAATCGACATAACAGGCAGTTGGGACACGTGGCAAGAGATTAACCAAAATTTATTCACTTGGATTTGCTGATATCAACAAATCATCATAAAGCAGATTTGGTGCAATCAACATTAACTGCCCAGATCGATTTGTTCCAATCAACATTAATTGCCCAAATTTGTTGCAATCAACATTAACTGCCCAGATCGATTTGTTCCAATCAACATTAACAGCCCAAATTGTTTTTCAACAAAAAAGATCAAGGCTAATCTTCACCAAATTTTTAACTGCCCACTTTTTAAGGAGCAATTACTGCACACCCTACTTATCCCAAAGCCCTATAAATAGCAAGGTGCTATTCCCTTATAAAAGCCTGGAGAGAGAGGAGCACACAGAGAGCGGCGGAGACTCAGAGAGAAATATAGAGCAACTCTCGTCCATGCAGAGAGCATTTCTTCATCAGGGCCAAGGCTACGTCCGATCGTCCAAGGAGTAAGGCAGAGTTGCCGTCACTCTCCCGAGCCTCTACCGTCACCCCCCATAATCAAAAATAAACAATTGTACTTTAGATTGCTTTTCCTAGGTTTTATTCCTAGGCTCTCTTTTGTACAAGCGAGTTTGTATTGTGAAGTAAAAGTCCAGTCCTCCCATAAAACTGTTCTGTTCTTTTATAATCAATGGCAAACACAATGGAGACTCTGTTGGGGACTAACTTCTCCACGGATGAGAAGTTGGTGACGCAATCGAACGCAGCCAAACTTGGCTCCACACAACAGATGCTGGTCGTCCGCTTCGACCAAAAGGCGTTTGAAGAAATGCTCTCCGACGGGAGCGCTGGCCCGGTCCAGAAGCGAGCCCGCACAAAAATGGCCCACAGGGAGTGGAGGCCCAAATCATTTGCTCCTCCCCAAGCTCTGGACGAGGTGTTCTCTGCTATCCAGGATGGCGGAGATTCGCATGCGGCCCCACTTCAGATCATAGAGGACTCTGCTGTCCCCAAGTCCGGCAGAGGAAAAACTGCGATGCTGGACTTGCAGGGGCAAAGTGGAACTCTATGCGGTCCAAGAAGAAGCCGCATAAGGGCGCCAGCCACATGAAGACTCATGCGGCCACAGAAGCCAGCCGTATGCAGAAGGCTCATACGGCCAAAACTTCCAACTGCATGAAGGAGGCTCATACGGCCACGACTGCCAGTCGCATGCAGACTGCTTATGCGGCCACCGCTTCTAGCCGTATAAAGAAGGTTCAAGCGGCCACACATGCCAGCCGCATGCAGACAGCCTGTACGGCCACCAATCTCAGCCGCATACCATCTGCTCCATGCGGCTCACGGTCAGTCTTTGACCGCCTCTCATGCGGTCCTAACCTTAGAGGCTCTCCGGACGTTGTGCCAAACTCTGTGCGACGCCATTTCGACTCTTCCTACTATGCACCCTCGAGTGCTAGAACGAAAAAGTCTAGGACAGCGCGGGCTCGGCGAGCTCAGTCAGCTGTCCCAACCTCTGACCATCCGAGCGCTCCGCTTACTGTTATGCGGGCCTCCGATAAAAAGTTGTACAGAACCACTCGAGTCCAGCCCCCAGCGACAAACGGATAGAGTGGTTCTCAAGAGTCTTCCAACAATCAGGGAGCAAACATAGTGCCGACACACTCAGATGCTCGGGATTCCCGGGCTCACAAAATGGGTGTAAAGGTTGCTCGGGATGCACCTGACTTGCGTGACGTGATCCTTCATAAGCGCAAGGAAAGAGAAAAAGACTTGGTGTGCAGAGAGTCCTTCCATGGAGATCACTGCACCCAAGTCATTGTCAACTGCTGCTGCAACAATGTGGCAGTATAAGAAGACCGGCGGTACGTCTTCCAACGACTGCAACACCTAAGCTCACAAGATGAGGCGCTTCTCGTCGCCTTCTGCAATTCTGCTCTGAAGATCCCTGGTAGCGGGAGAGGGAAGAAAGCAAATGTCTCCAGTCCAAAAATCTTAGCCGACATGACCAAGAAACTCACGTCCAAGCGGTCATCCACAACCACCACTGGAGGAGTTTTTCAAGGTACCTGTTCAAAAATAAAATCTGCCACACTTGGAGATTTGTCGTCCACATCTCTGGGAGGCGCTGGAGCCAGGGGTAGCACTCCTCCGAACATCCACGACAATCCAGTGTTCCAAGAAGATAATCCAGGAGAAATAGTTCCCCCAACAGATGCAGCAAGTTCCGACGTCCCCGAGGACGTCCACAACTCTCAAAACGAGGCAAGCTCTGAAGCTGGGGGTACCATTCCTTCTGAGTCCGAACCAGAGGAGAACATTTCCACATACCCTGATGATTTCTCAGTACAAGAGTATGATTCAGAGGGCGCGTCCTCCACCGTTCCTTCTATCTCTCCTCATATGAGGACAGTGTTCATGAGGAACAATGACCAAGACAGTCCGAGTGATCGCCAACGCATCGACACCCTGGAGGCCATACTACATTCTTTGGTCAAATCTAAGGACGAAATCAAAGCGGCCTTACCACCTTTGCAAGAAAGGACGCCTGGCCAGACAAGCATGGGTCCCGCGGCCAATGCGGACTCAAACTCAACCCCGGGTGACAATCCTCCTACAATATCGGCTCATACCGCTGCAGACGAAGCCAGGAAGGCAAGACGAGAGGTCCAGGGGCTCCGGGCCATGTTCTACGCCCGAGAAACCTGTCAGGACCTCAGGATACGACAAACTGTATCCTGCTGCATGGAGAGATGTTCCCTTCCCACCAAGATATAAACCATTCAACATCAATCTATATAATGGAAAGACATCTGCAAGCAGGTACATCACCTACTTCGAAGTCACAACCGACCATCTGCCTTATGACGATGCCATTCTTACGCGATTGTTCATTGGAGCATTGGAAGGGGCCGCCTTCGACTGGTACCGCAACTTGCCGGACAACTGCTTCGTCGGCTTCAAAAAATGTTCCTTGAAAGGTTCTACGAGGTAGGACAAGATGGAACGATGTCCACCCTCAGGCAACCCCGATTCCTTCTTAATTAAGATTTGCCAAAAGGGTCTGCTTCCCCAATCAGCCTCTGGATGGGCGAAAGTCAGTTTAAGGACTGGAAGACTTTCATCATCAGCGCCACTGGCGCAGAAGACAAGCTGAAGAAAGCCCGCCAACTGGGGTTGCACATCTCGGAAGGAGAAGACAAGGGTAAATGCCCTAATGCCAACAACAACAACTGCGGTAATTTCTCCAACAACCGAGACAACAAGGGCAAGCAGGCTATGGTGGCCGACATAGCCTAAAATCCTGAACCAAAGCCGATAGAAAAGCAGTGGCCTCAGATGACCTTTTCCTTCGAGGACAACCACGTCAAACCCATCTTGGACATGCTCATACAAGGGGGTAGAATTCAGCTCCCTCCAGCAAGATGGGAACCTCGGCCGGCAGAGATAGAGAGCCCTAGTACTGTCACTACCATCGCTATGTCCACCATGCTACACAAGACTGCTTCCAACTGAAGCGATACATCCAGCATCTCATCGATTCTAAGGCCCTGGCCATTGATTTCGAAGAGGTGATCGTGGCAGCCAACATGGTGTCAGTACAATTCGGCAGCTTCTCTCCGACAAAGACTCAAGATGGAGTAGTACCCGTCCCCAGAGCAAAGATGGAGGTCGCTAACCTTCTACCTCCTCGAGACCAGGCTGCTGGTCTAGTGCCTCTCACCACATCATGAGGGGAGGTCATGAGGGTCCATCCGGACCTGGTACCTGAAACGACTCAGTCCGTACCGCCCTTCACCAGCAAGAAGAAGGGTAGAAAAGTCAAATCCTGTCGCACAATCTCGACAGAAGTCGAAGAAGCTACAGCCGTCGTCACCCGGTCGGGTGCACAATCCCAACCTACATCGGGTAACTCGGCTGAAGATCATCAACCGGCTACTGCTGATGTCCCAGGACCTTTTCAGCCTTCGACGACCGACAAGCCTAGGCCGAAGGAGACTCGCTTTGACAAACCACTCCGAAAAGAGGTACCTCATGGGCTGGAGAGGCCCTACAACTTTAACATCTTGGCACAATTGGCCAACACATCGGCCAAATTATCGCTATACGAGCTCCTGAAACTCTCCAAAAATGTTCGTAACGCATTGAGCGAGGTACTCCAGAATGCTGACGCATATATGGCTCAGTCCAATCTCACTGGGGAGAACTCACCTACAGATCTTCAAGACAGTGCTTACACAGGTACAATGCCCAATATTGTCTTCACTCCACTGGATATGCTTATCAAGACCAACCTGCACGATCGCCCTCTGTATTATACTGGATACGTTGGCGATATCAAGGTGGATCGGATGCATATTAATCCCGGTTCTTCCATAAGCATCATCCCGAAGAGCCTACTGCACCACCTGCACATCCCAATGCATCGCCTGACGCCGACAAGCACTGCCATTAGCGGTTTTAATTCAGGCAGATGCTATCCGTTCGGAAAGATCCGTCTGAAATACCAAATCAGCGATCTATAATCAGACGTGACCTGTTACGTCATAGATGCGGACACTTCTTACAATATTCTCATGGGATGTCCTTGGATACACGATTACATGATCGTGCCTTCCACACTGCACCAGTGCTTCAAGTACGTCGACAAGCATGGCTTCATGAGGACAGAATTTGCCGACATCTCCGCTCGTAGAACACCTCGAATGGTGATATCACAATACTGGCCTGAAAGTTGTTGTTGTAGGTAAACTCAACCAATTATAAATGATCCTCCCAGGAGTCTTCAAAATCTATAACGCAAGTGCGTAGCATATCCTCGAGAGTCTGGATAGTCCTCTCCGACTGCCCGTCTGTCTAAGGATGGTAAGCGGTACCGAACTTGAGCTGAGTGCCCAAGCTAGTCTGCAGACTCTGCCAGAAGTAGAAAGTGAAGCGACTATCCCGATCCGAGACTATGCTCACGGGAACTCCATGCAGCCTGAATATCTGCCTCATATATATATATATATATATATATATATATATATATATATATATATGCTAGCCTCTCTGTAGATAAACCCACTTTAAATGACACGAAGTGGGCTGATTTGGTCAACCTGTCTACGATGACCCAAATCGTGTCTTTTCCTCCTGGTGTATGCGACAATCCTGATACGAAATCTATAGTGATGTGCTCCCATTTCCATTCAGAAATGGGCAATGGCTACAATAATCCTCCTGGCCTGTGCCTCTTTGTCTTTACCTGCTGGCAAACCAAGCATCGGTCTACGAAGCATGCTACCTCTCGCTTCATACCATACCACGAAGCATGCCCCTTCAGGTCTCCATACATCTTGTTGGCACCTGGATGCATAGAATACTGAGAGCGATGTGCCTCCTGCATAACCTACTCTCGAAGCTCTCCACTAGACACACACAGTCTAGAACTGTACCTTAACGTTCCATCCTCTGTAATAAAAAACTCGTCAAGAAGTCCTGTCATAACCTGCTCTTTGATACTCCGCAGAGCTACATCATCGAACTGAGTCGACTTGATTCTGTCCATCAAGTCTGACTGAATATGTAGTCCCCACATCTGCATCTCTACTCCAGGTACTATCACCTCGGTCTCTAAACTTTCAATATCTGCTAGCAAATAATGGTCTGCCATCAAACACATAGCTACCGGATACCTGCTTAAGGCATCGGCAACCACGTTGTGCTTTCCTGGATGGTACTGCATTGAGATATCGAAGTCCTTCATCAACTCCAACCATCTCCTCTGCCTCATGTTCAGCTCTTTTTAGGTAAACACATCAAGCTTTTGTGGTCTGTGAAGATCTTCACACGATCTCCATATAGATAGTATTTCTATAACTTAAGAGCGAAGATAACTGCTGCCACCTCTAAGTCGTGGGTAGAGTAGTTCTTCTCATGTGGATGCAATTACCTGGAAGCATAGGCAATCACCTTTCCATTGTGCTGCAAGACACAACCCAGACCCTTTCCTGAGTCGTCACTATAGATAGTGAAACCACCTGCCCCTGTTGGCAATATCAAAATTGGAGCTGTCGTTAACCTCTTTTTTGAATCATCAAAGATGACCTGACACTCCTCTGACCAGACAAACTCTATGTCCTTCCGGGTCAGCCTAGTCAATGGTTCTGTAATCCAGGAAAAATCCTCAAAAAACCTTATGTAGTAGCCTGCCAATCCCAGGAAGCTCCTGATCTCTGCAACTGAACTCGGAGCCGTCCATGCCTCAACTGCCATAATCTTCTTCGGGTCGATTCAGATCCCCTCTCCGGTCATAACATGACCCAGGAACTCAACCCTATCAAGAAAGAACTCATACTTCGAAAGCTTGCCATAAAGCTTCTCCTTCCCGAGAGTCTCCAAAACTACTCTCAGATGCTCCGCATGCTCCTTTGGGGTCTTTAAATACACCAAGATATCATCAATGAATACCACTACGAACCTGTCCAGATACTGGTGGAATACCTTGTTCATCTGGTTCATAAATACCGCTGGGGCGTTGGTCAACCCAAACGACATTACCATAAACTCAAACTGGCCATATTGAGTCCGAAATGCTATCTTCGGAATATCTTCCTTCTTCACCTTCACCTGGTGATAGCCTGACCTTAGATCAATCTTGTAAGATACCCTCGCTCTGCTCAATTGATCGAACAGATCATCGACCCTTAGCAGCAGGTATTTATTCTTGATGTGAGGCTGTTGAGAGCCCGATAGTCGATATACATACGTACCGACCCATCCTTCTTCGGCACAAAAAGCACCGGAGCACCTCACGGTGAAGAACTCGATCTGATGAAGCCCTTATCCTGCAAATCATCTACCTACTTCTTTAATTCTACCAGTTCATTGTTGTTAACTCTATAGACGTGCTGAGATATCGGCTCTGCGCTGGACACCAAATCTATAGAGAACTTAATATCTCTATCCGGAGGCAACCCTGGCAACTCCAGAAAAACATCAATGAACTCAGCTATTAATGGATGTGGTAAAATATGCACCTCTTCTAAAGCTCCATAAAAAACTCGATTCCACTGCTCCGTCTCTCCTCTGGCGAACTCGAACTTTGGCTCTCCGGGCAATCTAAAAATCAATCTGCCTCCTCGACAATCTATAATGGCATAGTGCCTACTCTAATCCATTTCGAGTACAATATCATAACTCGATAATGACATTACGAGCAAACACACATCCAGCTCTCAGCCTTCCAAAGTAACTCTCTGATCCTTACAAATATCATTGACTAAGATGATACCACCCCCAGTCGTGATCTTGCAAGTCCTAGGTAAAGGTTCAAATACAAAATAGTTTCTAATGGCAAAAAATAAAGACACAAAACGATGGAAAGCCCCCAAATCAAATAAAGCAAATGAGGGAATAGAATTGAGAAGGACGAAATCTGCTATCAGATCACCCATTGGCTCGGACTCCTCTGCTACCATGGCGAAAGCTTGTCCTTGCTGTCTCCTCTGGCCTACTGCTAATACTGTATAAATCTCTACTACTAAGTCTGTAGTGGCGATCCTTTCTGTTGGCTCGTCGGTGCTCTAACTCCTCTTCCCTGAGCCATACAAACTGCAGCTATGGGACAATCCCTCAGCTGATGCTCTACTGATCCACACAGTAGGCACTTACCCAACCTCTTCTTGTGGTCGTTCCATCTGTGCTCTGGCTTCTTGTAGAAGGGACAAGTAATGGCCTGCTACTGCCTGGTTGCCTTCTGGTGGCCCTGCCTTCGCTGCTGGTGTGCCTGCTGGAAAGGCGCACGACCCTGACCCAGATATTGCTGGTGCTGAAATGGCCTCTGCTACTACTGATGCTGGATATGGAGCCTCTTGGCCTGGCCTACACTACTACTAGCACCAAAGGTATCTCAATCCCTCTTGGTCTTCAGATCCAAGTCATCCTCTGCTGCCATAGTGCCCACCAAAATCTGCTCAAAGTGAGCATTGCGGTCACTCTTGGTCAATGACTTGACCTCCTTGATCAAGCCCTTGTAAAACTTTCTAGCCTTCGCTATATCACTCAGCCCTTCCACAAATTTACCCAAACGGCATAACTCCCCAGCATACTTCTCAACTGTCTGGTTCTCCTGGACTAAGCCCTCAAACTCGATCTCTAAGGCATTGATAGTCACATCAGGAAAGAACTTCTCTTTGAAAAGCTTCTTGAAAGCCTCCCAAGTCTGTCCCTCGACCCCGACCCTGGGATCGGTGCAGTACCAAGTCAAGGCAAGGTCAAACATCTGACTACCAGCTGCCTCAATCTGTAAGATGGCTGAAATCTGTGCCAGATGAAAAATTCCCTCTATATGCTCGATCCAATCATCTGCGTACAGAATACCCTCTGTGCCACAGAAGTCTTCGACTGCATCTTCTGGAAGTCAATGATGTTCCCTATCATCTGGTGTTGAACAAGTCCTCCATGTCCTCCCTGTGGCTGGGTAGCCACTCTCTCAACTGCTGCCATAGCTACCTGGTGGGCATTATCAATGCCCTGCCTCATATCAGCTGACTGACGGTGCTGTGCATCCATCATCTCTCAAAAAGTATGAATAGCTGTACTGCATTGGAGGTGGTGGCGGCTGAAGAACGACTGGGATAACTGGAATAGTCCTCCGAACAGGTGAAGAAGCACCTCCAAAAGCAGCAAATAATCCTACGTAAGTAGAAGAAAGAGGTGTTGCGGTCCCAACGTCCTACTGAATCGGAAGAGAGGTGGCAGACCACTTGGTGGTATCCGCTGGACGGAAATAATGTGACCTAGTCTTCGCCATCCTGAAGACAGATCAAACAAGAAAAATTAATACTGAGGAGGAAACAATATTATCAATGTCACGACCCGCACCCGCTTTTCGGACGCGAGCTCGTGAGCAAGCCAGCTACGTATCGAGCGGACTCCAGCCCGACTCGAGTACGTATAAGCTGTCAAGGTCATGGGTATCTGTCTAATCTAAACTATATCTCAATCCACAGAAAGCATATAAAACAAGAATGAACAAGTATGGGTCATGGTCTGCAGCCCATTAGCATATTGTTCGATTAGAATCCAAGAATAATATGAGTCTATACAACTAAGCTGATAAGCAGGATATATCATAAAAGCACGAGAAAGATAGTAAATCAATATTACTAACAAAATACCTGAATCATGCAGATGAAGTCAACTACCACATGCTCAACTAACTAACTCCGTGCAATCAGCTACCTGAAGAGATCATCAGGTCCTCAGAGGACTAGCAAGATACATAAAATATGCCTACTAATACGACAGTAAATAACAGGTGTGAAGGATAAGAACACTGCAAGAAGAACATCTAAGGACGACGAGTCATGAGGAAATGTAATACTAGACTTGGCTACCAATCAATCGATTAACCTCTATAGCTTGTAGTACAATGCAATATACTCCCAATCTATAGTAGATTTTGACTGTAATACAATGCAAGATAATCCCAGTCAAGATTAGCCAATTCTAGTATCGATCTCCTCTCCTAAAGGATACAAAGTCAAGTAGACTCCTATAAATCGTAGTACAATGCAAGATACTCCCAATTTATAGTGTTGCAAGTCAAGTCAATCAATCAATCAATATATGCTATAGGTCATAGTACAATGTAAGATACTCCCAATCTATGGCATGTCTCAAGTCAAGTCAATCAAGTGATATCGAGGTAGAAGAATCAACTATAGGTCGTAGTACAATGTAAGATACTCCCAATCTATAGTATATCCCAACTGTAGTACAATGCAAGATACTTCCAGTTAAGATTAGTTAAGTCAAGAACAGATACAGAAACTGACAACTCAATCGTAAAGCAAGGTGATCATGATAAGACCAATAATCTAGCAATGTCAAATATCCTATACGTGCACGTAATCTAGAACAAGTAAGACAATCAAGGACGAATCAATCACAATATGGAATCATGTGACAATATGAAAAGGAATACAATAAAGGGAGAGAAACCATGTAAATACTGTATATGTTCGGCAAGGTATACTTGCCTGGAGGTTGCACGGAGAACCAACAATGTATCGCCAATCAATCACGTCAGAAAGTCCAAGTCGTCACAACTGCCTCCGAAAGCTGAAATAAACGTTACCAACATTCTCAGAATAGTCAAATTAGCTAGGATTGCCTGTCCTTAAGTCCAATTCTAGACACGGAGGCAAAACGGTAATTTTGGGCAAAAACGATGTCCGCCATTGGACCCGCTTTGCACCAAAAAATGTGCCAGAGTCAATGTTCTCTAAAGTCGTCAAACTACATGTCTACGGATCCGATTTTTCGATATAAACCCAACCGTATGTCCAAAGTTGGATTCCGACGGGCCGTGCACAAAATTACCCGTCGAGTCGGACCGTGGGACCCGCAAAACGGCAATTTTACCAACTGTCTCAGAATCGGACCAAACTTGGCGTACAGGATCAGAAAAATGATACGGTCCTGCTGGCACAAGTTTCGTCTCGATCTGAAAAGCATGCACAAAGTAATTGAAAAGTTTGCATAGAGGCCGATACGGAGAAATTCGACGGATACGCATCAAATTCGTCGCGCACACGCGACCAATTTGAATTCCGTCAAAGCCCACACGACCACGAAGTCGTTACGCAGCTTTTGATGCCTTCGGTTCGCGACCACGTTGCCCGGTTTGGCGGGACGCACGTCGTGCGGATGAGTTTTCGAGTTTTCTAAACTGTTTTCAAAGTAATTTTTGCTCAATTTCGAAAACTGATTTCTATGTGTATAATGTATAAAATCTGAAACTAAAAAAAGGGTTATGATCTCCTATATGTTGTCTAAAATGCTCTTTAAAAATATTTCTAAAATTCTTAGCAGGATGATCAGGATTCGCCTTCCAATTTCAGGTTTCCATCTGAAAACTGCTCTGTTTCGAAACTCAGAAACTGAAATTTTTTAGAGATTTTAACAGAGATTTCCTAGTAAATGATCTTATCTACATTAAAATTGGTTGAAAGAATTTGCTCCTGGTTATATAGGCTAGACCCTAAACTCATTAGATTGAAAAATAATCAAAGGTGGAGGGAGAAATTTGACCTCAAACCTTGGCGCGCAGGCTGCTGTAGTTGTTACTGCAGCTGCCATTTTGTGCGGCTTGGCCGTGCGTCTGCCGACCGACGGTGGCCCAGGGCGGTGCTACTGTGCGCACGGTATGCGCCCAGGTGGCGGCGAGGCTTGGGGCGCGGTCGTGGGGTTAGGGTTCCTGAGAATCCCCTCCTCCTCTCTCTCGATATATCTCTCGGTTTGTTCTCGTTATACACATATATAAGGCTCTATTTGTAAACAGAGTTGGGGAACAGTCGGCCTGCTGAGTAGCTCGGGTTTGGGGTTTAGCTTTCGGCTGAGCTTGGGCTCGGCCCATTGGAAAAGCTGGGCTGGGATTGGGTTTTATTATTTTTCTTTTCTTTTTTTTCATTATTTCTATAACTAAGTGTATATATGTACATATATACACACATCTACATGTATACAATATGTATACATGCATATACTTCAATAACTATAATTGTATATTTACAAACCTATATTTATATATATACATGCACATATACCTCTACATATATATTTATTTATATATACGTACGTATACACAATATATAATATTTATTTATATATTCATACAAATATATAATATATCTATATTTATATATTTACATACACATACGTATATAATATATTATATATACCAATACACACATCACTTTTTATATATTCCTATATTTATACATATATATATATATATATATATATATATATATATATATATATATATATATATATATATATATATATATATATATATATATATATATATATATATATATTTATACCACATATTCCACACCAACAATAAATTATTTTAAATATAATCACATTCATAATATAGAATTATTCATAGCAAGCAAATAGTACCCTAATAATATATATATTCATAATATGGTGCCTTATTTATAGAAATATATATACACATATATATACTTATCATTTATATAATAACTGATTTAATAAATATAAATTGCCAATTCCTAAAATATATATAAAAATACTTGCATTTACCAAATATGTCTACAAGGTCGTATTTGGTCCCACTACATATCTACATGGGCTCAGATTTGACTTGGGTCCAATCTGGACTGGTTCGGTACAACCGGTTTTTCGAAAACTCAATAATATAATTAAATAATAAATAAGATCTTCGGTACGGGTTAAGTCGCAACTTGGCCTGGTTTTCCTAGTTAGGACATCCCTATGACTCGGCCTTCCCTACCAGGGTACCCTAATCAAAATACGCCACTGCACTATCCTTGCCACGATTTCTAGTCACCTTGTACTCTAATTTCTAACCATGACTAAAATTATCTACCGTAATAATTAACTAAATAATTACTTATAAAATCTAGAAGTCACCATTTAAATCAAAATAAATAATAACAAAAAAAATAATTCCAAAACTTTCCGGGAAGGGGAGCTACAAATCTACCCACCTTAAAAATAATTTCGTCCTCGAAATTCTATTCATAACTATGCCTTAAAAATCAAAATCGACTATTACCTTAATCTCCTCAATTTTAATTTCTCCAAAATATTTCTATGACCTTCTCTAGCCATTTTATAACTTTGAATACTTGGGGACTTCTACCCACCTTTGGTCATACTACTTCTTAAAACATGGTCACTAAAATCTTATGGTCTTCTAACTTGTTGCTATCAATTCTACCGGCAGATATCTAGGCATATGGCAACTATAATCCTCATATCTATAAACAACCAAGCATTCAATAGTCAAGCAATATTATACTATAATTTAAGAATTTCTGATGAATTCTAGACAGCACGATTATTCGTCACCCCGGAATAGGAAGGGACGAGAATCAACGGTACAGAAAGCAAGGAAGTATAATCGAGGGCAAATATGGAGTTTCAAGGACGTAGAGAAATTTCTAGGAGAATTTTCAAAGCAGAGTGGATTGAGATTTCTAAGGGTCTAGTCAGTTGCGCAGGCTCGTACCAGTACAGTAACGTAACCGGTACGATATGCTTCGACCTGCATGGGCCACCACAAAAACTTGTCACGACCTGCACCCGCTTTTCGGACGCGAGCTCATGAGCAAGCCAGCTACGTATCGAGCGGACTCCAGCCCGACTCGAGTACGTATAAGCTGTTAAGGTCATGGGTATCATGTCTAATCTAAACTATATCTCAATCCACAGAAATCATATAAAACAAGAATGAACAAGTATGGGTCATGGTCTGCAGCCCATTAGCATATTGTTCGATTAGACTCCAAGAATAATATGAGTCTATACAACTAAGCTGATAAGCAGGATATATCATAAAAGTACGAGAAAGATAGTAAATCAATATTACTAACAAAATACCTGAATCATGCAGATGAAGTCAACTACCACATGCTCAGCTAACTAACTCCGTGCAATCAGCTACCTGAAGAGATCATCAGGTCCTCAGAGGACTAGCAAGATACATAAAACATGCCTACTAATACGACAGTAAATAACAGGTGTGGAGGATAAGAACACTGCAAGAAGAACATCTAAGGACGACGAGCCGTGAGGAAATGTAATACTAGACTTGGCTACCAATCAATCGATTAACCTCTATAGCTTGTAGTACAATGCAAGATACTCCCAATCTATAGTAGATTTTGACTGTAATATAATGCAAGATAATCCCAGTCAAGATTAGCCAATTCTTGTATCGATCTCCTCTCCTAAAGGATACAAAGTCAAGTAGACTCCTATAAATCGTAGTACAATGCAAGATACTCCCAATTTATAGTGTCGCAAGTCAAGTCAATCAATCAATCAATATATGCTATAGGTTGTAGTACAATGTAAGATACTCCCAATCTATGGCATGTCTCAAGTCAAGTCAATCAAGTGATATCGAGGTAGAAGAATCGACTATAGGTCGTAGTACAATGTAAGATACTCCCAATCTATAGTATATCCCTACTGTAGTAAAATGCAAGATACTCCCAGTCAAGATTAGTCAAGTCAAGAACAGATACAGAAACTGACAACTCAATCGCAAAGCAAGGTGATCATGATAAGACCAATAATCTAGCAATGTCAAATACCCTATACGTGCACGTAATCTAGAACAAGTAAGACAATCAAGGACGAATCAATCACAATATGGAATCATGTGATAATATAAAAAGGAATACAATAAAGGGAGAGAAACCATATAAATACTATATATGTTCGGCAAGGTATACTTGCCTGGAGGTTGCACGGAGAACCAACAATGTATCGCCAATCAATCAAGTCAGAAAGCCCAAGTCGTCACAACTGTCTCTGAAAGCTGAAATAAACGTTACCAACATTCTCAGAATAGTCAAATTAGCTAGGATTGTCTGTCCTTAAGTCCAATTCTGGACACGGGGGCAAAACGGTAATTTCGGACAAAAATGATGTCCGCCGTTGGACCCGCTTTGCACCGAAAAGCGTGCCAGAGTTAATGGTCTCTAAAGTCGTCAAACTATATATCTACGGATCCGATTTTCCGATACGAATCCAACCATATGTCCAAAGTTGGATTCCGGTAGGCCGTGCACAAAATTACCCGTCGAGTCGGACCGTGGGGCCCGCAAAACGGCAATTTTACCAACTGTCTCAGAATCGGACCAAACTTGGCGTACAGGACCAGAAAAACGATACAGTCCTGCTGGCATAAGTTTCGTCTCGATCTGACAAGCATGCACAAAGTAATTGAGAAGTTTGCACAGAGGCCGATACGGGGAAATTCGACGGATACGCATCAAATTCGTCGCGCACACGCGACCAATTTGAATTCCGTCAAAGCCCACACGACCACGAAGCCGTTACGCAGCTTTCGATGCCTTCGGTTCGCGACCATATCGCCCGGTTTGGCGGGACGCACGTCGTGCGGATGAGTTTTTGAGTTTTCTAAACTGTTTTCAAAGTAATTTTTGCTCAATTTCGAAAACTGATTTCTATGTGTATAACGTATAAAATCCGAAACTAAAAAAAGGGTTATGTCTCCTATATGTTGTCTAAAATGCTCTTTAAAAAGATTTCTAAAATTCTTAGCAGGATGATCAGGATTCGCCTTCCAATTTCAGGTTTCCATCTGAAAACTGCTCTGTTTCGAAACTCAGAAACTAAAATTTTTCAAAGATTTTAACAGAGATTTCCTAGTAAATGATCTTATCTACATTAAAACTGGTTGAAAGAATTTGCTCCTGGTTATATAGGCTAGACCCTAAACTCATTAGATTGAAAAATAATCGAAGGTGGAGGGAGAAATTTGACCTCAAACCTTGGCGCGCAGGCTGCTGTGGTTGTTACTGCTGCTGTCGTTTTGTGCGGCTTGGCCGCGCGTCTGTCGGCCGGCGGCGGCCCAGGGCGGCGCTACTATGCGCGCGGTATGCGCCCAGGTGGCGGCGAGGCTTGGGGCGCGGTCGTGGGGTTAGGGTTCCTGAGAATCCCCTCCTCCTCTCTCTCGATATATCTCTCGGTTTGTTCTCGTTATACACATATATAAGGCTCTGTTTGTAAACAGAGTTGGGGAACAGTCGGCCTGCTGAGTAGTTCAGGTTTGGGGTTTAGCTTTCGACTGAGCTTGGGCTCGGCCCATTGGAAAAGCTGGGCTGGGATTGGGTTTTATTGTTTTTCTTTTCTTTTTTTTCATTATTTCTATAACTAAGTGTATATATGTACATATATACCCACATCTACATGTATACAATATGTATACATGCATATACTTCAATAACTATAATTGTATATTTACAAACCTATATTTATATATATACATGCACATATACCTCTACATATATATTTATTTATATATACGTACGTATACACAATATATAATATTTATTTATATATTCATACACATATATAATATATATCTATATTTATATATTTATGTTACCATATTTACATACACATACGTATATAATATATTTATATATACCAATACACACATCACTTTTTATATATTCCTATATTTATACATATATATATATATTTATACCACATATTCCACACCAACAATAAATTATTTTTAATATAATCACATTCATAATATAGAATTATTCATAGCAACCAAATAGTACCCTAATAATATATATATTCATAATATGGTGCCTTATTTATAGAAATATATATACACATATGTATACTTATCATTTATATAATAACTGATTTAATAAATATAAATTGCCAATTCCTAAAATATATATAAAAATACTTGCATTTACCAAACATGTCTACAAGGTCGTATTTGGTCCCACTACATGTCTACATGGGCTCGGATTTGACTTGGGTCCAATCTGGACTGGTTCGGTACAACCGGTTTTCCGAAAACTCAATAATATAATTAAATAATAAATAAGATCTTCGGTACGGGTTAAGTTGCAACTTGGCCTGATTTTCCTAGTTAGGACATCCCTATGACTCGGCCTTCCCTACCAGGGCTAATACCCTAATCAAAATACGCCACTGCACTATCCTTGCCACGATTTCTAGTCACCTTGTACTCTAATTTCTAACCATGACTAAAATTATCTACCGTAATAATTAACTAAATAATTACTTATAAAATCTAGAAGTCACCATTTAAATCAAAATAAATAATAACAAAAAAAATAATTCCAAAATTTTTCGGGAAGGGGAGCTACAATCAAAGAAGGACATTATTATCTCAAAGAAGACAGTTATCAGTAGAATTAAAGATGGAAAATTTAGATTGGAGTTTTTCCTAGTTGTGATTGAGTACCTTATAACCTATATCTTATATCCCACTGCAGCTTGTAGTAATACTCTAGTTCGTGTGCTACTACAGAACTGAGACAAAACTCAGAACCAGACCTACATTGGCCACCACTAAAAATGTGCCACAACCCGTACCCAGTAAAAGGGTACGAGACCTTGGGTACGTCCAGCCTACGCCGCAGTGTCGGCAGTAGAATGCTATCCTAGATCTCAACAATAGCTAAAAATAATATAATGTACATGTCCAATATATACTCTCCAAACAGGGGACAATCTCAGAAAGATACAACTCAATCACAAAGTAACTAAAGAGGGATAACAGGACGATTTAGGATAGAAAGATATCAAAGTGCGATACAAACCAGAATAGAAATAAATTTAAGTGTTATCAACACAACAGACAAAGTATATGAAATACTAACATAGCATAAGATAACTGGAGACAAATCCAGATAATGTCCTAGCAGTCTAATCGAGACACTACTAGTGTCTCCTTTTGGCTAGCTGGATCCTCCTAGTGATCCAGGTCGCAAGTATCGTCTAAGTCTGCGCCATAATAAGTGGTACAAAAATCCTCTAAGTTTTTTGTAAAATTTTGTCAACATATACAATGAGGATTGGAGTGAAATATATAACTCTGAAAGCAGTTTCATTGCATGGTAGAAAATATAAAACTAGCAATAGAATAAGATACATGATATGCTGTAATGGAAGTACAAGAATACATGAATATGAATAAGGAAACGGAGTACATGAATAAGATAAAGAATCTATGAACTATAATTAATATAAGTGATTTAGAGCACAAGATAGTTATGTGATTGGTTTAGGTTACACATGAGTAATCTACGGTAACTCGATTATACGTGAAGACATAATCGACATATACATGAGTACACCAGGAGATTTAATCACATAACCACCCCGCCCCAATTAATACATAAGGATCCGATCAAATTATGTTATGTACACGATTATTATTTCATATGGAGCACATGATAGTACATGAGAGCACATGAAAGACACAAATACAAGGAGTATATGATGCACATGATAAAGTACATGAACATAGAATACCTGATGTATCCGGTAAGGGGATAACATCTCGTGACAAGATCCATATAGTACCAATCCGTTTTAACAATATGTCAGCATCAAGTAAAGTAGTCTAGAGCAGGCAGTATAGATACTATCACGATGAAAACAATCAGAGAATATACTCGCCTGATATTCTGAGCAACGGTTGTGTATCGGTATCCGAACTGGAGTCACAAAGACCTATTATAAAATTTACAGGGTTACAGAGTGTTCTAGAGTAAACAATAGATTTAAATGTGTTCTCTATATGCTGCTAGGCCACTTCTAGGTCAAAAATTTAAACTGAGTTAATTGGTCAACTCTGGGTCAAACTTGATCTAATTAGTCAATATCTAAGTGTATTGGCTAAGTTATACTATAGTGCTAGTGCTAGTGCTAAAAGTGGCATCAAGACCATATTCCATTCCTATATTAAACTTATCTATAACCTATACCCTTTAGTATACTATAGGATACTACCCCAAAGCCCCTTAACTACCAATATATATAACTTATATATATACACAAGATGTAAACTACTGCTAAATGGAACTGAAATAAATAGATACATTGGGACTGAACCCATATTATATAGACTGAACAGTATCCCCAGGACTGAACATGGATAATTTATCACTGGTACTAAGTGAGGCTCAAACAAGTAGAGTATGACTGAACTAAATGGGAGTATCCTAGGACTAATGTCAAAAAGGATGACTAAAATAAGATGGCTGTAGGGACTGAATTAATTAGTGTAGCTGCACCAAGGGTTCAAAACATGCTACTTAGCAATGGGGACTTAACCTATATGAGGTAATATGGACTGATATCTAGTATAAAAAAAGTCTGGACTAAATAAGTGGGGAAAGTTCATTTGGATGATGCGACATCGAAGAAAAAAGCCTTTGGAGAGTGCTGCAGCAAATACTTAGGAGATTATGATCATTAGTGATGCTTTGAAAGTGATTTGGAATTTTATTTATAGAGTTTAGAGATAACTGTTAAGTATTTATCCTGATTGGCGTATACTACAATTGGCGCGCCATTCATACAGTCGTGCGAACGGTTGGTTTATCTACTTTGACTACGTGTTGCATTTTGTGAGAGAGAAGTGCTTGGTCATGGGCAGTCTTACGTACACGTTCTTCAAGATTAGTGGCATGTGCTCCACATCATCTAACTGCTTCTGCATGATTTGATCGAATAGTGCCAAATGTTAAATGGTGCCGAGCACTACTTGCTGTGTAGTACCCTCTGCTTAATGTAATAATATTTGATTATCCCGCACCAACTGCAAATGGCACGAGGCAGCTGTCTGTCATTATGATAAATCTGACACAATTTTCTTGATTGTCGTGCGTTCAAAATTTAAACAAATTTTTCTCGACTGACGTGCTGTCAGTAATGATGACATCTGTTTTAGCTTCTCGAATAAGCTTGCCATGTGTCAGCTAGCGCTACCTATGTCCAGTGCCAACTGATGTCATGTGCTATCTGATGGCCAACGCCATTTGATGATTTGTGCCCTGGCATCATTTATGAGTAGTGCATGATTATGATTATACTTTTTAGGTTATACACTATCTAAAGTATAAAATAAATCACTAATAGCACGTGCGTCAAGACGGACTTCTTTTTTTCAGAATCAGTATACTTGTCATGTGCTTTGTCAACCAAATTTCCATCAATAAGAATACATAGAGGCTTTTTATAGCCGTCAACTGCAATTGACCATAAGTCGAAATCTAGATATTTCAAAAAATAAACTCATACATGTTTTCCAGTAAGTGTAGTTGGTACCATCAAAAAGTAGGAGTTTTGTGGCTTGGCCTTCAATTGTGAATTCACACTTACCATGTATGATACAATGATCTATGTAACAGCAGTTATATATAAAGAAAGTAATAATAATGTTACCTCGCTTTACTTATATAACCTACTTTGATACCAATTGTATGAACAAAATATAAAGCGATATACTATAGAGGTGGGGGTGAATAGAAAATGTAGCAGAATATTAGCTATTAAAAATTGTTAGCAGCAGGATTATAGAAATATATCACAATTATGAGTAAGAAAAAGTAAAGTACAAAAAGAAAACTCAAAGACAGTGATGTATACTGGTATCCCTCTTGTGAGTACTAATCTAGTCGAGAGAACTATGGCTCAAAGTTGAAATCTACTATGAAAAATCACAAGTTTTAATCTGAAGTCCTTGCCAACTTCTACGAATATGAGCTTTGATCTGAAGTGCTCGATCGACTTCAATTATGAAGTGTCTCACTTCTGTCAAGCCTCTTAATTACAATCACTCTGAACTTCTAGACCGTACCGTACTGGCAAATCGACTAGAGGATTGTAACTGGCTTGGGATTTGAAATTAAAAGCTTAATGTAGCTTTGGAAGATCGTAGTAAGCTTAGAGAGAAGAGATATGAAAGTGAATGAGTGAGTTGAAATGGTAGAATTTCTTTTCTATTTATAGGATTTCCAAAGGGAGAATTCGGGCACAATTTGGACAGATTTCGGGCAAAATTCTATGAGAAAATCTCGGCATATAGTCGTTGCATCCGCAACTACGAGAAGACTGAGTTTAAAATCCAATGTTCAGGGTAGCCAAATTCGTCCAGAATTCTGCTAGTCTAGAATGGGTTGATATTTGGGTTTGCAACTCAGATTTTTGTGCTTTTGAATTTTCAAGCAGTTAGGAAGTAGTTTGGGCTTTGTGAGTAGGCTTGTTTTCAAAATAAACGGTATTTTAAAAATATTTCTTCGGTAGCCTATTTGCTAGTACGACGCGGTTTACATTTTATTCTTAGACTCAATAAAATGCAAAAGTATATTGAGAACTGAAGTACAGACGTGACGACCAACACAGCTCCAAGTCTTGAATAGTAGCAGGCATAGGCTGTCGCAGTTCATCCAAGTAGCCCTTATATCGAGATAGGGTTAGATCAATTATTAAAATCTGTTTGTTCGCTTCACTCTTTTAATTGTCGTTTGTATTCTTTATTTATGGAGGAGCTTACATTTTGCTACAATGATAGAGGAAGAAAGTTATCAATATCAAGGAAGGTTAAATTATTCTAACTTTTTATATTATTTGGTGTATCAACTTGAGTTTGTCAATTATTAAAATGGAGGAGATTGCTGACCTATTGTCTGATCACACCTAATTTTGATAACCGACTTAAACTCTAGTTCGATATAGACAAATAATATACAGATACGATACTATTGTTGAACGACTATCATCATGCTGCTACACTCAATTAGAGTCTTTGCCAAAGATAATCGTTTCGCTGATCAAGATATTTTACTATGTTCTTGTGTAATTTTTAATTTATTGAGTTTAGGAAAAATATACAATTGAACGAGATTGGCACATGGCTCAACTATAATGTCCACTTACAAAAACCTAATCTATTCCTTGATCAGTCCACATATTCAAATCTAGTCCTCAACTCAAATAGCCCAAAAACCAAAAAATCTAAAGCCAATACTTCATGACCCAATCTGGATATAGGCCAACCGAACTCGGACCGAGTTCTGCCCGAACTTGCACCAAACTCCGTCTCCCTGACCCAGTTTTCGAGGAAAATAGTCGTCCTGAAGAACAGGCTCCTAACGTTCAATTTTTTGACGTTGGACTACCGAACTCTGCCCAAGTTAGAATATTATAAAATAGAAAGGATTTCTTCTTTCAACTCACTCAATCATCTCTTCTCTTCTCTATTCATTCAAGTGTTCTCAACTAGCTTTTTTATTTTCAAATCGAAGCTTTACAACTCCTAGCCAAGTCGGTGCCATTTTTGGTTCAATCTAGAAGTTTGGTCGAGTTGTGCAAAAGGCTTGAAAACATCTCAGTTTTTGTCATGTTCCTAAAGTCAGCAAGTCCTTCGAATTAAAGGCTTGCAAGTTGAAGTAGTACTCTTCGGATAAAAAGCACGTGTTGTAAGGAGCTACAAATGCTTCAAATTCAAAGCTTGTGTTTCATGAGATAGTGAATTCAATATCGAGCTGAGTACTCGAGACTGAACTAGTTCTCTCAGAGGAAAACCAGTAGAAACCTTGGTGTTTGAGTTTGCTCTCTCTGATCTCCTTACATTACGTATTTATTTAAATACTACCTACTTTATATTAGATTGTTACTTTCTTATAATTTTTAGTAGTAATTTTTTATTCAACTGCACACACGCACTCTATTCACCCTCTCCTCCTCTAGAGGTGCTCAACGGTCCTACAAACTTGACTTATTTCTATACAAGGGACATAAATATGGCTAGCTCATCTCTACCATGGCTAATATGCTAGTCTTGGCACACGACTACACTAGTCATGCCTTAATTCCTGGTCAACATGTATCTCAAAACTTAACCATGACTAAGGCTATATATGTAAGCAATAAATATTGTTTTAAAATATATAAAAATTCAAAAAAATACTATTTAAGCCAAATAAATAATTAAAAATTAAAAAATTAGGATTTTACAGGTTTAGTGCTCCTTCTTACTGATAGGGAGCTCCATGTAGCATGACACGAGGCAAAGAGTGGTTCTTCCTCGTTTTTCATTTATACCCATTTTTGAGACGTTGTCAGATGGGTGCAGCTGATCGTAATCGTTGGAACACAGATTGCTTGGTAGGAGCTACCGTTGTTTTGGCAGAGCAGTAATTGATGACAATACTAGCACAGGTATGCCTCGAAGAGGATACCTCGTGCGTAGTAGTTGTCCCTCGCTTTGTGTTTGTGACTAATCACATCTCGTAAGTCATGCAAAGGGAGGTTCACATGTATGCCAACTTTAAGCGCATGGTTAGATAGTACGCTTAGGCATATATGTGAAGTTGGTGCTTTCTGACCCAGTTCTAGCGCATGACATGCACCGAGGTCATTAGTGGAAGACTTATTGTGAGTCAAACCCACTTCATGTGCACAGCCCACGTGGGTGCATAGTTTGATATCACAATTTTTGCTCCCATACTTGGTTCTTGTGCTGTAGATGAACCCAAGTATTTGGAAGTCTTTGAGAACTGACCCGAAACTGGCACAGAAGTGCATGGGTTAGTTTTGTATAGGTTGCCATCAGCTGTGCGCATAACAGTCAGCGGTATGAGCCTCTGGTTGATTGTTGGCACGATATTTTAAGCACGTGCAACATGTACTACATTAGATTTCTTAGTACTAGCACTTACAAGTGCGTAGTACACAAATTCCAAGTTTTGGTCCCCTTCCTGCACCTGGAGATTGGGGTCCACCTGGCAAGAAAGTATGTCAAAAACACTAGCTTTGCCACGTGTAGATAAGTTCATGCACCCCTGAATAGAGGCATTTTTTTTTGCTGTACCTTGTTTTTTGGGCACGTAGTTTAGGATTGGCGGTCAAAAATGCACTTCCTAGCACTACACGCTGACTTGGAGACAGCCTTAACTCTTTTGCCAGAGCTAGATAGTTGAGCTTGTTATGCCACAAAGGCATCATATGCAAGCACATGATGCGCACCTTCATAGGCAGGCAATGCCTCATCAACAAACAGTAGGTGAACCATACGGGCCTTAGGAACCCATGCCTTGCACGTCGTCTTAGACTTTAATAGCCTTGGACAGGGACCTGCATTGTCCCCAGAGAGTAGGTATTCGTAAGCTTCCTAGTCGAAATGCATGACAAGCTTTCAACCTACCAAAGAAGTGTTAGATTGCGTCACTACCTTCTCGTTAGAGGAGAAGGAAGTTCTCAGCAAAGTCGTCATTTTATTTGCCATTAACAAAAAGTTTATGAAAACTTTGAATTACAAACTAAAATGTACTAAAGAAATCCTAAACAGGAAATCTAAGTACAGTTGTTTTTTAATCTGGAAAAGTATGACGATGAAGATCGAGTCTCGTTCTTTGGCTCCTTTACTCCGGTGATGATCTGACGGCGAAAGAGGGTAGCTAGCCTTGGCTCACTCGCAATAACAATAGAAAGGGTGCTCTCTCAAGTTGCGTATACACTCCATTGTCTTTGTCTGTGTGTCTCGGATGAAGAAAAACTCCTATTTATAGCTCTTTCCAGCTCATGCGCACATGGACGATGTGCGCAAGAATCTCGCTGCCATGTCAGTTTCAGAATTTGGTTGCCACTGTTCGCACGCATGGCGTTGCTAACCATCACGTGATAGTTTGTTAGGATTGGGTTATTGCTGAGATCTTGGGCTGTTGACATCCGTCATAGGCATGACTGGGTCTTTCACACGTGGCGCGTACAGAGGACTCGAAGATCTCTTTCTGTTGTAACCAAAAAATTCCCTACGCTGCGAAAAACACTATCCCCGTCGTAGGCTTCTGCTGTCAAAATGGATTTTTGGCACATGGGAGACCCTACGCTTGGGAAATATCGACGTAAGGAATGCCTTGTCGTGGGAAAGTTCTATCACTACTTAGCCACATGGTATTAGACAGTTGTTACTAGCAAAAATTTAATCATTATGCTGATGTAGGCAGTCAGCCTGTACTTTGAAGCATCTTGTCTTTTAGTAGGGGTTGGCTGTGTTACGCTAATTTTAACCCTACCCTCAATACCGCGGTTGAACTGGCGTACGGTAGGGGATCGCCATAAATGATGACTCCTCGTTGGTAGTGTAGTCGTCGACTGTACAGTACTTGAGGCGCGTAGTGCACCATTTTTTAACGTGATGGCTGACATCTGACACGTTTTGTCAGTGGGCATTTAATGCTCAAATTTGAAAAGGCACTTAGGCATAGGTACTTTCGAGCGTAGGGATGCTCTTTAGCCATTTCCCCTAAGCGTAGGAGTCTTTCGTTTTTCTCTGGGCGTACGCTTTTGTGGACGTAGCAGTTGCAATGGGTAATGTTTGTAGGGCTTATGGTTTCTATATTTTTCCATGCTTTTACACCCACACATCGTCAAAAGTGATAGTAGGAATCAAAACGGATTCCTCCTCAAAGAAAATGTCCCTGACTTTATTTCTCCTCCCAAACTCAACCTCCTCAAAAATACTATAGTTCTCATCTTAAAAAATTTCATTTGTGTGGGATCGTATAATTATTAGCCCTTTTATCTGTCAGCATAGCCAATAAAGTAGTTTCTTTCCTTTACAAATTCAACACAAACAATGAAATTTATGAAGTCAAATAAATCCAAAATTCCAGCAGACACAAGCCGTTCAATTCTATTTCTAGTGATGTGACCTAATCGCTTGTGCCATAATGAGGCTATTTCTTTTTCTTTTTCTTTTGCATTTAGTACCACGTGACTCAACATACAAGATTTTATTGTAAGATGCAGTAGTTACAAGTGAATATAGGTTATCATAAGCATCAAGGGAACCGCTGCCAACAATATTTGAATTTAAAGATAGACTAAACTTATTATTTCCAAATGAACAATGATAACCAGATTTATCCAATAAGAAAACTAAAACTAAATTCTATCTAAAAGACAGTACAATAAAAGTGTCTACCAAATCCAAATAATAACTGGTTCCTAATAATAACCTAAAATGTCATATTGCTTCTATTTCTACCAATTTGCCATCACCCATATAAATGTGTCTTTCACCATCAATTGGCTTTCATTAGCTTAGGCAACCTTGCATAGAAATACTGATGTGGATAGTTATACAAAAATCTAATCATCATATATTTCTTGGTACTGAAGCAAAATTAACTTTAAAATAGACCAAATTTAAAAATATACTTTTCTTTTACACGTAATGCGTGATACTTTGTACTTTTTTCTTTTATGTGTCCCGACTTCTCACAAAAGAAACAATCCTTAGTTTTATATTGTTGTTTCTTTTGAACTTGACCCTTAGCCGCTTCTATATTCTTTCTCTTTTGTTCTTAAAGTTTGTCCCATTAAACATGGAAATTAAATTCATATTGGCAGATATTGTAGCAATTTAACTGTAAAGAGAACAAAAATAGTAAAACAAACATGCTCTTATTAATAACCAAAAAAAAGTCAAACAAATTCAAATAATGGTGTACCGCATCTCAAGATACCTAGTACATCGTTAATATCAAGTCTTTAGACAGTAATATTAACTGTAAGTGTTACTCTTGGTGTAACAATCAAACGTTGACAATAACTCATGTCAAATAATAAGCCTATATTTGGATCGGGTTATTATTCACATGTAAACTTTACAATTATCACACATTTATCACCACAGGTATGTGTGCAATTCGGCCAAGTATTAACCATCTTTTAGGCCGGCTAATACTCGCATGAATGTACACACACAAACAACCGACATCCCTCAGAGACTACTACGCAAGAGAGGTCACTTTGGCGACATCTTGTTTCGGGTCTAGTTAGAATGTTAGACAACTTTTGCAAGTCACAAAAAGGCACCAAAAATTTGAATGTTGACCAAATCTGTATGTACATGCATATTCAAATAAAATTATATCTGAAGGGAAATAATCACAAGTATGTGAGCATCTTTGCTTGAATTTTTAATTTGACTAAACTAAACATTATCAACATAATAAAATTTATGAAATAATTTTATGAAAATATGCATCCAGAGAAGAACATATAGCCGAATAAACAAATAGTATTAGAGTTTGGCCTTTTTTATTGGAAAGTTTAGTCCCACATCGGCTAGACGAAAGGAGTTGTATCTCTATATAATAGCTATTCTTGTTTAGAGATGCACATGTGGTGTGGAGGTGCATATGGGTGTGCCATGTGGGGGTATTTTTCTAATAGAAGAAAGTCTAATCAACAATGAAAGCATTCATGCATTTTGCTCTTGGAAAATTAATTTCTATTGGAGCTAAGCCCCGTAGGGGCTTAGCGACTTGGACTCGGACTCGGGATCATGGGCTCATGAGGTATAATGTGGCATTTTGTTGGCACATTTTGCACTTAGCACGTCAGCATCGTCGCTATGTACATAGTGCGCTTAAGTTGCGCTCGTTGTGCGAGCCTCTTGCATAGCCAATTGTGCACGTTGCGTGGTTTATACAGGATGAATACGGTGCGCAAGTGGTACAAGTTACGCGAGTGGTGCAGTGTGCGCATTGCATGAATTGTACAGGTTGCGTGTGGTACGTGTGGCACAGTGTGGCGCAGGTGGCGCAAGTGGTGTTGTGCGTGTTGTGCACGCAGTATGCAAGTTGCACGGCTGGCACAAGTTGCGCACGCTGTGCGCAAGTTGACTCAGACCGTGTCTGTTTACGATTTGAGCGGTTACAGCACGTTCGGGGCAGTTTTTCCCATGTTTCGAACATTCTGCTAACTAAGCAGTTACAGCGCGGGCTTATATAAGGCTCTCTTCTCTCTCACAGTGAAAAATAGAATACAAGTTCAGAATTCACATAAGGTAGAAGTGTTTTTTAGCACAATTTTTTACATATTTCCATAGAGTTTGAGAGAGAAGAGAAGAAGTGCACCAGCGCCACACAGTGCAGGAGTCCGTACGCCTTTCGAGGATTCAGAAGAGCAAAGTGTTCCAAAGTTCTTCGTCGAACTTGCTGGTTCCTGGAAGCTGTTCGTGTGGGACGAATTAAGCTTTGAGCAATGGTGATCATTCACCCCAGCAGCCCATTATCTTCCATCTATCGCTTGTCATTCTTTGCTGCTACCTTTAGCAATTCGTTTAGTACCTTCTTTTTAGAAGTGCTACTATCGTTTGCTACTATTACAAAAAAAATTTAGATTATCGTAACCTCGAATCCTCCTAGGATCTCTGTTGTGCACCTTCTTTGAAGTGTTGCTAGAAATATTGTAATTGTTTTATTTTCTCAGTTTTCCATCGAAAATTGTGCCCCGGGAATAACAATCTCAAAGCTTAATTAACGAGATGGAAAACTTTCGTACTTCGCTAGTCAATCCTAACTTCTCAAAGTTAGAGCAATTTGATGGTGAGAACTATCAAATCTGGAAAGAAAGGTTTTCCTTAATATTCAGTTCTATGATGTTGATCACGTGTTGTATGAGGAGGAACCTACTGTTCCAGAGACTGGATCTGCAGCCGTAATCTCTGCGGCTACTAAGAACCAGGCCAAGTGGAGAAGGGACAATAGCATTTATAGGCTTATGATCCTAAATGATATGGAAGACTCCCTTGCTGAATCATATTCAAAGAAGACTATTGCCAGAGAGATTTGGGAGTCTCTGGAAAAATTGTACGAGGTTGATAAGAACCGTAGCAAGATATTTCTTGTTGAAAAATATCACAAGTTATTCTTCGAGGATGAGAAGCCAATGCTGCCGCAGGTGAATGAGTTCCTGAAACTGCGACAGAAGTTGGAAGACGAGGCGATGCCCCTCCCCGACAAGTTTGTTGTTGGAGGGATTGTTTCGAAGCTCCCTGCCAGGTGGAGCAAGTTCTATGCAAACATGCATAGGAAGAAGTTGGAGATCACTCTCGATGATCTCCTGCAGGAAATCTACGTTGAGGACCAGATGAGGGCTCAACTGAAAGTGGACGCACTATCCAAGCAATTGGCTAACGCCAATCTGGTTTATACTAGGGAACCAAGGGAAAAGCATACGGCTTCCTACAGCAAGAAGAAGGACCCTAACAATCTGAACATGAAGGGGACTTACTTCAAGCAAAAGAAGGCAAAGTCTCAGATGCCTTGTTTCAAGTATGGCAAGAAGAGCCACTTTAAGAGTGAATACAAAAAAAGACTAAGCAATCAGAGCAATAAGAGCCTAGCAAGGTATCTATGGTCACTGACGTTGTTGCTATGATTGCGTAGGTTGATGCGGTAGGGACTGACTCTGACTGGTGGGTAGACACTGGAGCCATATGCCATGTCTGCTCCAGCAAGGAGTGGTTCACCACCTATACACCAACTTCTGAAGTGGTTATGGTGGCGAACCAGGCACAAGCTGAAGTGCTCGGGATCGGGACGGTAGTTTTAAAGCTGACATCGAGGAAGTCTCTAACGCTTCAAGGTGTGAAACATGTACCTGCTATCGCAAAGAACATGATCTCGAGAGGCCTACTCTGCAATACAGGCCTCAGGATGGACATCAATGCTGGCCAGATGGTGATGTCTATTAAGAAAATATATTTTGGAAAAGCTTTTATACCGAATGGATGTTCAAATTTTAGCTAGTAAATCAGTCCAATGTAATTAATGCAATTACTCCTTCTGCTTATACTTTTGAGTTATGACATAATAAGCTAGGACATGTTCATTGTAAATGAATAAATAGAATTTATAGTCTAGGGCTTATCTCCAAGTGTGGGGGTAAGGTAGAGAAATGTGAAGTTTGTGCTCAAACGAAGATCACAAGAAAACCCTTTTATCGGATTAATCGAAGTACAGATCTTCTGGAGTTGGTACACTCCGATATCTGTGACTTCAAACAGTTCTCTACAAAGGCCAGGATGAAGTATTCATAACCTTCATCGATGACTTCTCAAAGTATGCGTTCGTCTACTTGCTAAAGGCTAAAGATGAAGCATTCGAAAAGTTCAAAGAGTTCAGGGCTGAAGCTGAGCGGCAGACTGGACAATAACTCAAGAGAATAAGAAGTGATCGAGGTGGAGAGTACATGTCTCATAAATTTGTATCATTCTACAAAGAATATAGAATTTTCAATGAGACTACGGCTCCGTACTTTCCTCAATCAAACGGAGTATCAGAGAGGAAGAACAGAACATTAACAGAAATAATTAACTCAATGTTGTTGACTGCAGGTCTTCCAAAGTGCTACTGGGGAGAAGTTGCATTGACGGCCACTTTTATTCTAAATAGTGTGTCTCATGCAACTTCAGACATTACTCCTCTTAAACTATGGTTCAAGATCAGACCTAACTTAAATGTTATTCGAGTGTGACGGTGTCTGGCATATGTCAAGCTTTTAGATCTGAAGATTCAGAAGCTTGAGACAAGGACTACAAAGACGATCTTCTTGGGGTATGCCGAGAAGAGTGATGCTCAAAAATTTCTTGATATTGAGTCAAATCATATCATTGAATCTCGTAAAATAGAATATTTTAAAGATATATTTACAAGGCACAAGAATATTGTTCTTGCAGATATTCGAGAGAACAATGAGGGTGCACAAAAAACTAAAGTTTTCAATAAAGATGTAGTCCAAGAAGATGTTGTTGTTGAAACAACGGTTGAACCATAACTAGCTGAGCCGTCAGCTAAGCATATGAGGAGGCCGAAGGACTTCGGAAGTAACTTTGTCACCTATCATATGGAAGCAGATCCGCTTACCTATGATGAGGCGATGAAGAGCAGAGACGCAATTTTATGTAAGGAGGTGATTGACAATGAAATTGATTCCATCACCTCAAATAACACTTGGGTATTGGTTGATCTTCCTGAAGGAGTAAAATCCATCGGATGCAAATGGATCTTCAAGAAGAAGATGAAAGCAGACGGTACGATTGACAAGTTCAAGGCTAGGTTGGTAGCCAAGGGGTTTTCTCAGAAGCAGAGGATGGACTACTTTGACACATATGCTCCAGTAGCCCTAATGACCACCATTAGAATATTGATTGCTCTTGCAGCAATAAATAAGATGGTGATACATCAGATGGATGTGAAAACGGCTTCCCTAAATGGTAAGCTGATCGAAAAGATTTATATGCAACAGCCAGAGGAATTTGTCGTCAAGTTTCTTGAAGACAAAGTCTGCAAGTTGGTAAAATTCTTGTACGGTCTTAAACAGGCTCCCAAGATGTTGCATGAGAAATTTGACAAGGTTATAAGATCAAATGGCTACATGGTCAGCGAGATGGACAAGTATGTTTACACAAAGTTCGATGATGGAAGAGGTGTGATCGTTTGTTTGTACATGGACGACATGCTAATCCTAGGTACGAATATGGGTTGTGTCACGGAGACAAAGAAGTTCATCTCGAGCAAGTTCAGTATGAAGGACTTGGGGAAAGCTGATGTGATCTTAGGGATCATGATCATTCAGACAGACACTGGACTAGCACTGTCACAATCTCAATATATTGCGAAGATGATTACACGTTACGGGTATCAGGATCTTCCAGGGATCGATACGCCTTACAGGTATGATCTAAAGTTGAAACGTAATTCAGGAAAAAGCGTCAGGCAGCTGGAGTATGCAAGCGTAATCGGAAGTTTGATGTATGCTACTACTGCCACAAGGCTTGACATAGCTTTTGCCATAGGAATGCTGAGTCGTTTCACGAGCAACCCAGGTATTGAGTACTGAAAAGTTATGAAATGGGTTATGAGATATCTCAAGAAGACTCAGACATATGTACTATACTATAACGGAGATCCGTCGGTAGTGGAAGGCTTCAGTGATGCCAGCTAGTGCTCAGAGGTGGAGAGAGAAAGGTCCACAGGTGAATTTATTTTCACAATGGATGGAGCTGTTATATCGTGGAAGTCGAAGAAGCAGACTATACTCTCGCGGTCATCCATGGAATCTGAGTTCTTTGCACTTGATACCGCAGCGGAGGAAGCAGAATGGCTTCGGGAGCTCATGTATGATATTCCTGTGGTTGGGGCGTAAATACCGACAATACCGATATACTGCGACAATCAGGCGACTACAGCGGTGGCATCAATTGACCTCTTCAACAGGAAAAAAAGGACAATGCGGTTGAAGCACAAGACAGTACACGATCTTATCAAGAGAGGTGTAATTGCAGTCATTGATGTTCAGAGTCAAGAAAACCTGGCGGATCCGTTCACCAAGGGCCTCAAGCGCCAGCTGGTCGATGACACAACAAGTAAAATAGGCTTGAAGGCATTCTAATATTGTATTATTGTAATCCTACCATAAAATTTTATGCTACTAGTTCAAAGAGAAATTTACTAGGCATTTAGCTTTTGGTTCAATGGATGATCATTAATCGAAAGAATATCAGGAACGGTGGGTACATGTCCTATTGGACATGGAGAGGTTATGGACCTACAACTACTATTGTCTACTATTATTTTCTGCAAAAAATGGATCATGTAGGAAGGTTGACTTAAATACTTTAATAAGTTCTCAGGCAGAGTGAATACCTAGTGTGCTTTACAGAAAGTACGGTAGTGCAGCACTACAAGGAGTGAAACTCCATGCTACTATGGAGTAAAAATCCATGCTACTATGGAGTGACTCCACCATGAGGTTCCCGAAAGGGGTAATATCTCAGCTTTACGAGCCAAGTCACAGCGATATAGCACCGCAAATAGGCAGATAGCCTAATATTGTATGTTGAAATAAATAGGAGTGTAGCCAGCACTACAAAGGGGAGGAGTTCCTCATGTTACAGTGGCTGTAGAAGTATAGAAAAGAATAAAGAAATGCCTATACAGCTCCGACAGAAAGACCCCCATGCGGCTCAGGATCCCCATGCGGCTCAGGAGTCCATGTGGCTCAAGGGTCCATGCGGCTCGGATAGTTCCATGTGGTCCAGAAAGAAGCCACGTGGCCTTCAACAGTTCTTCTCTACATTTTGCCGCATTTAACGCCCTGACGGCTGCTCTGACAAATGACAGCTATGACAGCTCTGACACAAAGACGTAATAATGACTCTGACATGATAGCGTGTTCCTAGGAAAGAGAAGAAAATCTTCTTACAGCTGGCAAGATCCACCAAGTCCCGAGGTCACTTCATGCGGCTACTGTATTTATGCGGTCGCCCATTTCATGCGGCTACATCCTTCATGCGGCTGCCCATCTGAATACGGCTGCATATCCCCATGCGGCTGCCCATTTGCATGCGACTGCCTATCCCCATGCGGCTGCCCGTCCCCATGTGGCTGCCCATCCTCATACGGCCGTCCATCCTCATGCGGCTGCATGCTTCATGCGGCTGAGAGGACCACCTATATGCGGCTCTGCCAGGACGGTCCAGTTGAGACATATGGCGCTCTTTGCGATAATTGAGACACGTGGTAGTCTTATCTTCCCTAGAATTATGGGTGCTAACAAATTCTAATAAAATCAGATTTCTGGCAGATCAAATCAAATCAAGCAAATTGGATATGTAGCAGGCTATCACAAATCACGAATATTCATGGCAATCAATATTTATTGCCCACAGAGATTTGATGCAATCACATTAATTGCTCAAATTTATTATATTCAAGATGAACGGTCCAGATTGATAAATCTTAAGCCGTCGACTTTTCAAAATGGGTAATCATTGCAAACCCTAATGATCACCCCACACTCCTATAAATAGCAAGGTGCTATTCCCTTGTAAATAGAGGGACACTGACAGAGAAGGAAGGAAAAAGGACGGAGACAGACGCATACAAAGAGAGATACGCAGAGGAGCACATACAGAGAGAAAAAGGAGAGCATTTCTTCATCAGAGCCAAGACTGCATCCGATCGTCCAAGGAGTAAGGCAGAGCTGCCGTCACTTTCCCGAGCCTCTATCGTCACCCCCCATAATCAAAAATAAATAATTGTACTTAGATTGCTGTACCTAGGTTTTCGTCCCTAGGATTTCTTTGTACGAGCAAGTTTGTATTGTGAGTCTAAGTTCAGTCCTCCTATATTAATTGTTCTGTACTTTTACAATCAATGGCAAACACGATGGCGACTCTGCTGGGGACAAACTTCTCCACGGTTGAGAAGTTGGTGACGCAATCGGATGCAGCCAAACTTGGCTCCACACAACAGAAGATGGTCGTCCGCTTTGACCAACAGGCATTTGAAGAAATGTTCTCCGAAGGGAGCGCTGGCCCGGTCCAGAAGCGAACCCGCACAAAGAAAGCTCGCAGGGAGTGGAGGCCAAAATCATTTGCTCCTTCCCAAGCTCTGGACGGAGTACTCTCTGCTGCCCAAGACGGCGAAGGCGACTCTCATGCGGCTCCACTCCAAGCCATAGAGGACTCTGCTGTCCCCAAGTCCTGCAGAGGAAAGTACTACGATGCTAGACTTGCAGGGGCAAAGAGTGATTCTATGTGCTCTAGGAAGAAGCCGAACAAAGGCACTAGCCGCAGGCTGAGCATTCATGCGGCCAAGACTGCCAGTCGTATATATGATGTCTATGCGGCCGAAACTGCCTGTCGGATACAGAATACCCATGCGGCCAAGACTTCCAGCCGCATGGAGAAGACTTATGCGGCCGAGACTTCCAGCCGCATGAAAAAAGCCCATGCGGCTACGATTGCCAGCCGCATGAAGACTGTTGATTCCAGCCGCATGCTGTCTGCCCCACGCGGCTCAGGCTCAATCTTCGATCGCCTCTCCTATGGTCCTGATCTCTGATGCCCCCGAGAATATATGTCTGACTCTCTGCAGCACCACTTAGACTCTTCCTAGTATGTGCCCTCACGTACTAGAGTGAAGAAGTCTAGGGCAGCGAGAGCTTGGCAAGCTCAGTCCGCTGTACCAATCTCTGACCATCCGAGCGCTCCACATACTGTTATGCGGGCCTCTGATGGAAAGTTGTACAGAACCACTCGAGTCCAGCCCCCGGCGGCAAACGGACAGAGTGGTTCCTAAAAGTCTCCTAAAACCCAGGGAGCAAACATGGTCGTTCCAGACCCATCTGACTTGCGTGAGGTTATCCTCCACAAGTACAAGGAAAGAGAATAGGCCTCGGTGTACAAAGAATCCTCCCACGGATGTCATTGTACCCAAGTCATTGTCAACTGCTGTTGCAACAACACGACGGTACGAGAAGACCGGCAGTCCATCTTCCAAAGATTACAACAGCCGAGCTCAGAGGATGAGGTGCCTCCCGTTGTCTCCTGCAACTCTACTCAGAAAATCCCTGCCGATGGGAAAGGGAAGAAGATAAACGTTTCCAACCCGAAGATTTCAACCACTATGACTAAGAAACTGTCGTCTAAACGGTTGTCCACCACCGGAGTTTTTCAAGGTACCCGTTCAAAGACGAAATCTGCTACAGTGGGAGATTCATCATCCACATCACTGGAGGTCGTTGGAACTGGGGGTAGCACTACTCTGAACATCCACGACAATCCGATGTTCCAAGAAGACGAGCCTGGGGAAACAACTCTCCCATCAGATGCAGCAGATCCCGACGTCCCCGAGGACGTCCATAATTCCCAAGACGAGGCAAGCTCTGAAGCTGGGGGTACAACTCTTTCTAAGTCAGAACCAGAGGAGAGCATTCCCACATACCCGGATGACTTCTCTGTACAAGGGTATGACTCAGAAGGCACGTCCTCTACCGTTCCTTCCATCTCTCCTCATGTGAGGACGGTGTTCATGACAGACAGCAATCAAGAAGGTTCCAGTAATCGCCAACGCATCGACACTCTGGAGGCCATACTACATGCTTTGGTCAAGTCTGTGGACGAGATCAAAATAGCTCTTCCAACTATGCAAGGAAGAACGCCTGGCCAAATAAGCTTGGGTCCTGCGGTCAATGCGGACTCGAACTCAGCTGCACCAAACCCGGGCGATAGTCCTCCTGAAATATTGGCTCCTACCATTGCAGACGAGGCCAGGGAGGCAAGAAGAGAGGTCCAAGAGCTCCGGGCCATATTCTATGCCCGAGAAAATTGCCAAGACCTCAGGATACGACAACCGTATCCCGCTGCGTGGAGAGATGTTCCCTTTCTACCAAAATATAAACCATTCCACATCAATCCATATGATGGAAAGACATCTGTAAGTCGATACATCACTTACTTCGAGGTCACCACCGACCACATGCCCCATGACGATGCCATACTTATACGATTATTCATCGGAGCATTGGAAGGGGTCGCCTTCGACTGGTACCGTAACCTGCCAGACAACAGCATCCACTCCTTCGCCAGCTTCAAGCGCATGTTCTTGGAGAGATTCTACGAGGTAGGACAGGACGTCACAATGTCCACCCTCATGGACGTCGTTCAAGAGGAGAAAGAGCTAACAAGAAATTATATCGAACGGTTTTGCCAAACCGCAATGAAGCTGCCTTTTGGCAACCCTAATTCCTCCTTGATTGAAATTTGCCAAAAGAGACTGCTTCCAACAATCAGCTGTTTGCCATGAAATATAAAAGGATAGAACAATTATCGGAGGACTGGACTTTTACTTCATAATACAAACTCGCTTGTACAAAGAAAGCCTAGGAACGAAAACCTAGGTACAGCAATCTAAGTACAATTATTTATTTTAGATTCTGGGGGTGACGATAGAGGCTCGGGAAAGCGACGGCCGCTCTGCCTTACTCCTTGGACGATCGGGTGCAGCTTCTTGGCTCTGTGGAAGAACTGCTTGACGTTGATGGAGAAATGCTCTCTCTCTTCAGGCTCTCTGGCTCTCTATGCACGTCGATCTCTGTCTATCTCTGTCTCTCTATATCTCTATGTGTGTCTCTCTATATGTCCCTCTATATCTCTGTCTGTCTCCTCGCAAGGGAATGGCACCCTGCTATTTATAAGAGTGGGGGGCATCATTAGGATTTATAATGATTGCCCCTTAAAGTGGCGGCGGCCTGTTGATTGATCAATCTGGGCCATTAGTTTTGAGTGTGATGAATCTGGGCCATTAATGTAGATTGTGCCAAATCCTCTCAGTAATTAATGCTGATCGGAATAAATCTTCCTTATGATGATCTGCTGATGTCTGCGAATCTGAATGAATAAGTTTAATTCATTCTTCTGCCACGTGTCCCAGATTATTGAGATTTGACCCAATCTTTGATTGCAGTAAATCTGGGAAATTGATTGGCTTTATGACACGTGTCCTGGGAGCCACTGAGGGGATCTAAGCTGCATGAAGATTGATCCGCATATGCCCGGCCACGTGTCCTCGAATCACATGATGATAATCTGGACCGCATGGACGTAGGTGGCCGCATAACGGGTAACCCCTTCGTGAGCCGCATGGGGGAGCGTCTACTTGAGCCGCATATGACAGTTCACGTGCCTAGGCTGCGTGGCATTTTCTGGATCTCGGGGGATTATGTCAGGGATCTCCTTCATTTCCCTAGGAGTCTGTCATTATGACAGAGTCATAATTACATTTTTGTGTCAGGTCTATCGTCTTGTCAGAGCTGTCAGCTGTCAAGGCAATTAATGCAGTAAGGGAAGAGTTGTTTGTATGCTACGTGGCACCCCTCTAAGCTGCATGGAGATCACAGAGCCGCATGGACGCGGTGAGCCGCATGGGTTCTCTGAGCAGTATGGGATTTCTGAACCGCATGGGGTTTTCTGGCCGCATGGCTCTTTCTTTATTATTTTCCATACTTCTACAAGACCCCCTTCAAAGTTTTTAATTTGCAAAATTGAAATACTTTGAATAAGAAGCATGGCTATGTGCAAGTTCCTTCTAGCCGCATATGAGATCTTAGCCGCATAGATGTCTTGGCCGTATGGGAGTTCGGCCGCATGACCATCTGAGTCGCATAGTTGTTTCAGCCGCATGGCCGTCTGAACCATATGGGCTCTTTGCCACGTCATTATGCCATGCGTGCAAATCTTTTTGGGGCAGGATCACAAGAGCTTAGTCTTTAATTGGCTAGTTTGGCTCGATAGCCGAAGAGTCGATCACGTTGTACGAGGCGTCGGTCCGTGGTCCTCCTTGTCTATAAATAGAAGGGTATTTGGACGGTCTTCTCTCTTAAACTCTTCTTGACTCGGATTCCTGTCTTGTTTTCTTCCTCTGATCATCAGACAACGATGGCACCCAGGGCTTCTAAGGCTGTGAAGAAGGCTGTGGCAAAGAGCAAGAAATCGGCTCCGTCCTCGACTGTCGTGCCTCCCGTTCGTCTTGACGTCCACATTGCCGTTGAAGGTAAGGATTATGTAGATGATTGAGTACTTTGAAACCCTAACAGAGCCTGCTTTGCTGCATGCTTCGTGCACAAGCCTTTGATGCGAACTTTTCAAACTACATGGTCCGCACACATGTCCCATGACTGAGCCGCATGGGAGTATACCCCATGTCCAAGCCGCATGGGAGTTGTCTTAAACGAGCCGCATGAACCTTTCTGAATGTCTTCTGACTGTTTTCATTTTTTTGTCTTTGGTTCTTGCAGTATCTCCACCGAATGCTGAGATTGCAGTGTCAGAGGAGCCGCAGCCTCTTGTCGTCATCCAGGGGTCTTCCTCTGTTAAGGAGGAGGTGATGAAAGAAGAATCGGTGCCTGAGGGGGATGGCAGTCCTCCAAGTATCGAAATTGCTGAAGGTGGTAGCGCTGGAAATTCTGATCTCCCATTCTGGACGAGGATCTTCCTCAATTGCATCCTTCATATGTGAGGTGGTTGAGGGAATGGTATACGCGCTTCTGCAAGTAGGATTAAGGGGCTTCTCGTAGATGTCTATCTTTTGTCTTTTGTTTTGTTTCGCTTTTCTTCTTGTCTGCATGAAGAACCTCTTTGACTTACTTGTAGTCATGTGGATGTAACCAATTTCTGAATGAATGGAATATATTTGCTTCTCTCTTTTGCTTTGTACTAGTCATCTTATTGAGACATTTTGTGTGCACCCATTGCCCCTAACGTATCCTGGTTTTGGATACGGACAACAAGTTAAAAAGGAACCAACATACTTACTCAGAGGTACTAAGGACATGGTGAGCATGAGGGTTTCTTTGACGGAGCTTTCCCACTCAGAGGTAATGAGGACATGACAGGAGTGGGCTCAATAAAGGAGGGTACATAGAACGACTCGGAGGTAATGAGGACATGGAAGTTCTATGCAAGGGGTGGTTTGTTTTTGGCAAAAGTGAAACGACTCAGAGGTTATGAGGACATGGCCGTTTTAGAAATTTGTGGATCTGTTACCCTTTTTGTGCACTGGGAGTGCGGGTAGTGGATCATGAGGGAGGATCTCTTCCAGAAAGAAAGTTCAGAGGTAGGATTATACATGACTTACTATCTAAAAGAGTAACCGGAATGTGAGTTCAGAGGCACCAGCGGGTACATAACTCGATAATCTGGGATGAGTGGTCGTGAGTTCAGCGGCACCAGCAGGTACATGACTCGATGATCTGGAAATTTGGAGGTGTGAGTTCAGTGGCACCAGCGGGTACATGACTCGATAACTTGCGGATGCAATTTTAGTGGCACCAGCGGGTGCATGACTCAATAATCTGTAAAAGTGAGTTCAGTGGCACCGGCGGGTACATGACTCGATGATCTGGAAAACATCATTTAGACATAATATTTCTTCAGGAACTTGTCGTTGACGGGCAACATGAGCAAGTCTCCGTTTTGTTTTACGAGGCGGTAAGCACCGTTGGAGAATACAGCCTCAATGATGAATGGACCTTCCCATTTCGGCTGGAACTTGCCGGTGGTCTTGTGAGTCATGACCATCGGCCTTCGGACTGCCAGGACGAGATCGCCCACTTGGAATGTTCTGATTTTAACCTTCTTGTTGAAGGCTCCAGAGATGCGTGCTTGGTATAGTTCGATCCTTTGCTGAGCCAGGAGGCGCTTTTCGTCCAAGGCCTCTAACTCTTTTAGTCGGCGTCGGTAGTTATCATCCGTCGTCAATTGATAAGTGAGGGCGACGCGGAGTGAGGGTATTTGAGTCTCCAATAGAAGAACTGCCTCACTCCCGTACACCAGGGAGAATGGTGTGTTCCCCGTGGCAGTTCGGACTGTGGTACAGTACGCCCATAGGCATTCACCAAGCTTCTCGTTCCAGTCGCGTTTATTGGAAGAGACAAACTTCTTGAGAAGTTTGATGATGATTTTGTTGAATGCTTCTGCTAACCCATTCGCTGCTGGATTATATGGCATAGAAGCAATATTCTGGATGCGGTGCTTGTCGCAGAATCGATAGAAGACGTGGCTTGCAAACTGCGGACCATTATCGTGGATGATCCTTCGGGGCAGTCTAAAGTGATAGATGACGTGATGCTTAAGAAAGCTGATCACGTTCGAGGTTTTGACTTCTGTAAGCGGGACAGCTTTCGCCCATTTGGAGAAGTAATCCGTGATTGTGAGTATGAAGCGATGTCCTCGGGAGAAAGGTGGAGTAATTGGACCAATGATATCCATCTCCCATGCTTCGAATGGCCAGGACGCCACAGTCGGATGTAGAAATTCGGATGGTTGGTGGATGAAGTCCGCGTGGACTTGGCAGGCTTTGCACTTTCTCGTATAGTCTATCGCATCCGCTACCATCGTGGGCCAACAGTAGCCCATTCGGCGAAGACGGTCTTACAATTGAGGGCCAGGCTGATGGGCCCCGCAGACACCGTCATGAGCTTCTCGTACGGCTTCTTTGGCTTCTGCGTTTGACAGACACCGAAGCAATAATCTGTCGTAGGAGCGGCGATACAGCATCTTTGTCTCCGTATCGTAAAAGAATCTGAGAGAATGCCATTTGATGGAGGTGGCTTACTTTGGGTTCTCGGGCAGGATATCGTAGACGACGAAGTCAATGAATGGTTGTCTCCAATCCGGGGCATCGTCGATCGTCTGGGCGGAATAACTTGCCACGAATTGAACGTTGTTCTTGGGGCAGACCAGTTCGTGGCCTATCACATCCACTGATTGGTGAGCATAGCTTGGAACCGCTAGGGAAGCGGCAAGGCCAGCTAGGGCATCGGCTTCGATATTTTGGAGTCTGGGAACATGTTCGATGAAGAACCCCTCGAACGACAAGATGATGTTGATCGCTATTTGGTGATAGGAGATCATGTATTCATGGTGGACTTCGTACGAGCCCCGGATCTGATTGACGATTAACTGAGAATCGCCGTATGCTTCAAGATATTCTACCCCCAGTTCCCTTATAAGTTGGAGGCCAATGACCAAAGTGTTGTACTCGGCCACATTGTTAGAGCAGGGTTCTGTAAGAGAGTAAGCACGGTTGATCACCAATCCGATAGGAGAAACCAGCACCAACCCGACTCCGACGACGATGTTGCCCTTGGGTCCAGTTCTTGAAGCGCCGTCGAAGAATATTTGCCATATATCATTGTGAGAAGTTGCATGCGAGTCGGCGACCTCATCTGGGATCTCTTCATATATTCTGGAGGACTCCGAGCCTGGGTGGGCGGCCAAAAAGTCCGCCAGGGCTTGACCTTTGACAGACTTTTGTGGGACGAAGATCATATGATAAGGGGACAGCAATATCGCCCATGTAGCGAGGCAGAAGCTGAGTGCCCCTAGTTTAGTCATGAGGACCCTGAGAGGGTTGACTCGTGAGATCACATGTATTGTTTGTCCAGTGACATAGTGCCGCATCTTCTGAATGGCGAACACCAGGGCAAGGCATTCCTTCTCCACAGCGGTGTATCGGTGCTCTGGCCCAATCATCATTCGACTGAGGTAATATATGGCCTATTCATGGCCTGCATCGTTGTTTTGTGCCAGTATAGCTCCGAGGGAATGCTCCATTGCTCGTACGTAGAGCAGGAATGGTTTTCCAGCAACCGGGGCCACCAGGACTGAAGGGTTCGATAAATATTCTTTGATGCTGTCGAAAGCCCGTTGACATTCTTCTTCCCATACGAATGAGACGCCTTTCTTCATGAGATGGGTGAATGGTCGACATCGCCCGGAGAGGTTAGAAATGAACCTTCTGATGTAAGTTAGCCTCCCTTGGAGGCCTCTGAGTTCGCAGAGATTTCTCGGGGGACCTATCTCCATAATTGCTTTCGTATTCTCAGGGTCTACATGGATACCCCGGGCGGTGATGATGAAGCCCAAGAACTTTCCGCTGGACACGCCCAGGAAAGATTTTGTGGGATTCATTTTCAAATTGTGCGCTCGCATCAGGTCGAATACCGTCCTCAGATCCTGTAGGTGGTCTTCCTTACAGCGACTCTTGACGGCGATGTCATTAACGTAGCACTCCACCATCTTACGTAAGTGGTCTCTGAAGATGATACTCATGGCTCTTTGATATATGGCGCCGGCATTCTTCAGACCGAAAGGCATTACTGTGTAACAGTATGTGCCAATCGGTGTTCGGAATGATGTATGCTTTTCGTCGTCAGGAGACATCTTGATTTGGTTGTACCCAGAGAAGCCATCCATGAAGGACATACGTTCGAAGCCGCAAGTATTATCGATCATGATGTCTGTGATAAGAAGGGGGAATTCATCTTTTGGGGCACGCCTCGTTCAGATTAGGAAGTCGATGCAGATTCGAATCATCCCATTCTTCTTGAGGACGGGTACTATGTTGGCGACCCAGTTAGGATGTTGCTCCTCACGAATGAAGCCGCTAGCTATCAGTTTGTTGACTTCGGCTTCGATCGCATCCATGATGCCTGGGCGGAAGCGTCGCTGTTGTTGCTTGACTGGCTTTGCGTCCGGCCGAATGTTGAGTTTGTGAAGAGCAATGTCGGGGTTTAACCCTGGCATGTCTTCATAGCTCCAGGCGAACACATCAACGTATTCTTTGACAAGTTCTAGTAGCGATTCTCGGTCTTCATCTGTTAGGCTTTTACTGACGAAGATTGGTTTTGGAGAAGATTCGTTGCCGAGGTCGACCTGTATAACCTCATCTTCAGTAGGGGGTTCCCTCTGTTCGAACCGCTTTTCCCATTGCACATCCAACTGTTGGGCCTACGGCTCTAGCTCGAGGATTTCGGGAATGTCTTCGTCTTCTACATAAGCGTCGACGAATGCCATGTTGACTGACAAGACTTGTCTGAATACATCTCCGATGCTGGTATCTGAGTCAGAAGTTGGTGACCCGGTTGAATGTGAATGCCAGTCGTATTCTTCATCTGAGCTTTCAGGGGTCGTTGTGGGTGTAACATGCCCTAATCCACATCGAGTCTTGCTATAGTAGTCCCGTGGTTTGCCGGCCGGGACCGGTGGCTTCAAAGGTAACCGTCGTCCGGTGCCGTAGTTCAAGCCTAGCGTCGTCTCCAGATCGTACCCCTGTTTTTGCATGAGGTATTTGGATTGGGGCTATAAAGATACAGAGGCAGTCTCCCGGCATCTGATTCAAGGTCGACTTCTTCTATGGTGAAGGGATGCAGATCGTCTTTCCGACCGAAGATGATTGGATGGTCCCCACCCTCGATTATGCGGTAAGCGTCTTCTATTGGAGTAAGCTGGATCGCGGTGTACACATTTGTCACCTGTGTGTGTAGGTGAGTGCCTATACCGTGTTCTATAGCATACATCGTATAAAGCTTATTAAGCTCGAGGTAGTTCAAAGATAGCCCTTTATTGATGAAGTAAGGTATCTTTTCTAGGGGGATTACATCATCTGTGGAGGGAACATCAGTGTGGGCAGCCACATACTTGGCTAGCTCCGATTCCTTTTCGGCTACCCCCTGTGTAAATGAAGACTGAGAGGACGACCTGGGCAGCTTAATCGTCAGAGGTTCAGCTGATGGAGCAGAGCGTGGAGTTATTGGCAGACTAGCGACCCCCAATCTGATGCAAGATACCGGGCGGGGAGTGGTTGGTTCGCTAGAAGTTCCTGGCCTTGCATCGGGGTGTCGACCCTTCTTGGGAAGGCATATCGTCATTGGCTTGTCATAGGGATTAAGCTTCTCCGTTTGCGGCTGACCGACTTTCGGCAGCCTGATTGTTAGTGGCTCTGTTGTGGGTCTTGGCACTTGGCCAGACCTTGGCAGCCGGATTATCATCTGCTCTTCTTGTGCCGAGAGGCTGATTACGTCCTTACGCAGAGTGGCTGTAAGGGGTGCGGACTTGCCAGGTTTGCGAGCTTGGAGGTGGATCGTCAGAGGTTCTTCTGATCCTGTGGCTGTCTCGGTACGAGCTTGTACGTCTCCTTCATCAAGGTGTCTCTTCGACTTTTCGTATAGGCAGGAGTCTGAGTAGTAGGATTTGACCCCTTTGAAGGGATCGATATCAACAAATTCTGTCCTCATGAAGCCGTGTTTGTCGACATATTTGAAGCACTGGTGCAGCGTGGAAGGCACGATCATATAATCGTGTATCCACGGGCGCCCCAAGAGGATGTTGTAAGAGGTGTCTGCATCTATGACGTAGCAAGTGACTTCTGATTGGAGATCGCCAATCTGACACTTCAGACGAATCTTCCCAATTAGGTAGCTCCTGCCAGAATTGAAATCGCTAATGGCGGTGCTTGTAGGCGTCAGACGATGCATTGTGATACGGAGATGATATAGCAGACCCTTCGGGATAATGCTTATGGAAGAGCCAGGATCGATGTGCATCCGATCTACCTTTACGTCGCCGATATATCCAGTGTAGTATAATGGGTGATCGTGCAGGTTGGTTTTAATGAGCATGTCCTGCGGAGTGAAGACAATATTGGGTATTGCTTCCGTGCAAGCGCTGTCTTAGAGATCTGCAGGCGGGTTCTCTTCCGTGAGGTTGACCTGGGCCAGGTACGCGTTGGCATTTTGGAGTGCATCGCTCAAAGCCGCACGAACATCCTTTGAGAGTCTCAGAAGCTCGTATAATGACAACTTGGCCGGTGTGTTGGCCAATTGCGCCAAGATGTCGAAGTTGTAGGGCCTCTCCAGCCCCTATGGTGTCTCTTTTTGGAGGGATTTGTCAAAGCGAGTCTCCTTCGACCTAGGCTTGTCGGTCGTCGGAGGCTGAGTCGATCCCAGAGCGTCGATTGTAGCGGGCTGATGATCTTCAGCCGAGTTGTCAGCAGCAGGTTTGGATTGTGCCCCAGACCGTGTGACGACGGCTGTAGCTTCTTCGATATCAGCCGAGATTGTGCGGCAGGACCTGACTTTTCCACTCTTCTTCTTGCCGATGAAAGATGGTGTAGGCTGAGTTACTTCTGATACCAAGTCTGGATGGACCCACATGACCTCTCCTCGTGATGTGGTGAGGGGCACTAGACCAGCAGTCTGATCTCGGGGAGGTGGAAGATTCGCAACCTCCATTGTTGCCAGAGGGACGGGGACCATACCGTCTTGAGTTTCCATTGGAGGAAAGCTGCCGAATTGTACTGACACCATGTTGGCTGCCACGGTTACCTCTTCGAAATCGATGGCCAGAGCATTCAAATCGATGAGGTTTTGGATGTACCATTTCAGCTGGTAGCAGTCGTGTGTATCATGGTGGACGTAGCGGTGGTAATGGCAGTACTTTGGGTTCTCCATCTCTGCCGGTCGCGGTTCCCGTCTTGGTGGAGGAAGCTGAATCCTGTCTCCTTGTATGAGCATGTCCAAGATGGGCTTGACCTGACCGTCTTGGAAGGAGTAAGTGATTTGCGGCCATTGTTTGTCTGTCGGCTTTGGCTCAGGTTTCGGTGCCGTATCGGCCACCATAGCCTGCTTGCTCCTGCTATCCCGATTGTTGGAGGGACTACCTCCATTGTCGTTGTTGGTGTTAGGACGCTTGCCCTTGTTCTTTCCGTCTGAGATATGCAATCCCAATTGGCGAGCCTTCTTCAATCGTTCTTCGGCGCTTGTAGCACTGATGATGAACGTCTTCCAGTCCTTGAACTGACTTTCGCCCATCCAGAGACTGATTGTTGGGAGCAGTCTCTTTTGGCAAATTTTGATCAGGAAGGAATCCGGATTTCCAGATAGCAGTTTCATTGCGGTTTGGCAAAACCGCTCGATATAGTTTCTTGTCAGCTCTTTCTCCCCTTGGATGACGTCCATGAGGGTAGACATTGTGATGTCCTGCCCTACTTCGTAGAATCTCTCCAAGAACATGCGCTTGAAGCCGACGAAGGAGTGGATGTAGTTGTCTGGCAGGTTATGGTACCAGTCGAAGGCGACCCCCTCCAATGCCCCGATGAATAATCGTATGAGAATGGCATCGTCATGGGGCAGATGGTCGGTGGTGACCTCAAAGTAAGTGATGTACCGACTTGCTGAGGTCTTGCCATCATAAGGATTGATATTGAACGGCTTATATCTTGGTGGGAATGGAACATCCCTCCATACAGCAGGGTATGGTTGCCGTATTCTGAGGTCTTGAGAGTTTTCTCGAGCGTGAAACATGGCTCGGAGCTCCTGGACCTCTTTTCTCGCTTCGTGGGCCTCATCCACAGCGGTGGGGGCCGTTAATTCAGGAGGATTGTTGCCCGGGTTCGGTGCTGCTGAATTTGAGTCCGCATTGACCGCAGGACCCGTATTTGTTTGGCCAGGCGTCCCTCCTTGCAGAGTTGGAAGGGCCGCTTTGATCTCGTCTACCGACTTGACCAAGGCAAGCAATATGGCTTCGAGCGTGTCGATGCGTTGGCGATCACTGGACCTACCTTGGCTGTTGTCTGTCATGAACACCGTTTTTACGTGAGGAGAGATGGACGGAGCGGTGGAGGAAGCGTCCTCCGAGTCGTACCCATGTAGTGAGAAGTCATCGGGGTATGTGGAAATGTTCTCCTCTGGTTCGGACTCAGAGGGAGCAGTACCCCCAGTTTCCGAGTTCGCCTCGTCTTGGGAATTGTGGACGTCCTCGGGGACATCGGGGTTCGCTGCATCTGAGGGGAGGGTTGTTTCCCTGGCTCGTCTTCTCGGAACATCGGATTGTCGTAGAGGCTTGGAGGAGTGCTACCTCCAGTCCTAGCAACCCCCAGTGGTGTGGACGACGAATCTTCCACTGTAGCAGATTTCGTCTTAGAACGGGTACCTTAGAAAACTCCGGTGGCGGGCACCCGCTTAGACGACAGTCTCTTAGTCATAGTAGTTGATATCTTCGGGCTAGGAGCACTGGTCTTCTTCCTTCTCCCATCGGCGGGGACTTTCTGAGCAGAGTTGCAGGAGAGACGGGAAGTGCCTCGTCTTCTGAAGATGGCTGTTGCAGTCTTTGAAAGACGGACTGCCGGTCTTTTTGCGTCGTCGCGTTGTTGCAGCAGCAGTTGACGATGACTTGGGTGCAGTGACGTCCGTGGGAGGACTCTTTGCACCCCGATGCATCTTCTCTTTCCTTGCGTTTGTGGAGGATGGCCTCACGCAAGTCAGATGGATCTGGATCGACCATGTTTGCTCCCGGTATTTTAGGAGACTTTTGCGAACCTCTCTGTCCGTCTGCCGTCGGGGGCTGGACTCGAGTGATTCTGTACAACTTCCCATCGGAGGCCCGCGTAACAGTATACGGGATGCTCGGATGGTCAGAGATCAGATCAGCGGACCGAACTCGCCAGGCTCGCGCTGCCTTAGACTTCTTCGCTCTAGTACGTAAGGGCACATAGTAGGAAGAGTCTAAGTGATACTGGAGAGAGAGTCAGACATGTCTTCTTGGGAGCACAAGAGATCAGGACCATAAGATAGGCGGTCGAAGACAGAGCCACGCGGGGTAGGCGTTATGCAGCTGTCATCAGTAGTCTTCATGCGGCTGGCAGACATAGCCGTATCGGTTTTCTTCATACGGCTGGGAGTATCAGCCGCATGAGTTTTCTTCATGCGGCTGGATGACTTGGCCGCATAGACTTTCTTCATGCGGCTGGCAGATTCACCCGCATGAGTCTCCTGCATGTGGTTGGCAGATTTGGCCACAGGAGTGTTCGGCTTCTTCTTGGGGCGCATAGGGTCGCTCTTTGTCCCTGCAAGTCCAGCATCGTAGTGCTTTCCTCTGCCGGACTTGGGGACAACAGAGTCCTCTACGGCTTGAAGTGGAGCCGTATGAGAGTCGCCTTCGCCGTTTTAGGTAGCAGAGAGTACCTCGTCCAGAGCTTGTGGAGGAGCAAATGATTTCGGCCTCCACTCGCAGCGAGCTTTCTTTATGCGGGTTCGCTTCTGGATCGGGACAGCACTTCCTTCAGAGAGCATTTCTTCAAACGTATGTTGGTCGTAGCGGACGACCATCTTCTGTTGCGTGGAGCCAAGTTTGGCTGCATCCGATTACGTCACCAACTCCTCAGTCGTGGAGAAGTTTGTCCCCAGCAGAGTCGCCATCGTGTTTGCCATGAAATATAAAAGGACAGAACAATTATCGGAGGACTGGACTTTTACTTCACAATACAAACTCGCTTGTACAAAGAAAGCCTAGGGACGAAAACCTAGGTACAGCAATCTAAGTATAATTGTTTATTTTAGATTCTGGGGGGTGACGATAGAGGCTCGGGAAAGCGACGGCCGCTCTGCCTTACTCCTTGGACGATCGGGTGCAGCTTCTTGGCTCTGTGGAAGAACTGCTTGGCGTTGATGGAGAAATGCTCTCTCTCTTCAGGCTCTCTGGCTCTCTATGCGCGTCGATCTCTGTCTATCTCTGTCTCTCTCTATCTCTGTATGTGTCTCTCTATATGTCCCTCTATATCTCTGTCTGTCTCCTCCCAAGGGAATGGCACCCTGCTATTTATAAGAGTGGGGGGGCATCATTAGGGTTTATAATGATTGCCCCTTAAAGTGGCGGCGGCCTGTTGATTGATCAATCTGGGCCATTAGTTTTGAGTGTAATAAATCTGGGCCATTAATGTAGATTGTGCCAAATCCTTTCAGTAATTAATGCTGATCGGAATAAATCTCCCTTATGATGATCCGCTGGTGTCTGCGAATCTGAATGAATAAGTTTAATTCATTCTCCTGCCACGTGTCCCAGATTATTGGGATTTGACCCAATCTTTGATTGCAGTAAATCTGGGAAATTGATTGGCTTTATGACACGTGTCCTGGGAGCCACTGAGGGGATCTAAGCCGCATGAAGATTGATCCGCATATGCCCGGCCACGTGTCCTCGAATCACATGATGATAATCTGGACCGCATGGACGTAGGTGGCCGCATAACGGGTAACCCCTTCGTGAGCCGCATGGGGGAGCGTCTACTTGAGCCGCATATGACAGTTCACGTGCCTAGGCTGCGTGGCATTTTCTGGATCTCGGGGGATTATGTCAGGGATCTCCTTCGTTTTCCTAGGAGTATGTCATTATGACAGAGTCATAGTTACATTTTTGTGTCAGGGCTATCGTCTTGTCAGAGCTGTCAGCCGTCAAGACAATTAATGCAGTAAGGAAAGAGTTGTTTGTATGCTACGTGGCACCCCTCTGAGCCGCATGGAGATCACAGAGCCGCATGGACGCGGTGAGCCGCATGGGTCCTCTGAGCCGCATGGGCTTTCTGAACCGCATGGGGTTTCCTGGCCGCATGGCTCTTTCTTTATTATTTTACATGCTTCTACATCAGCCTCTGGATGGATGAAAGTCAATTCAAGGACTGGAAGACGTTCATCATCAGTGCCACTAGCGCCGAAGACAGGTTGAAGAAAGCTCGCCAACTGGGACTGCACATCTAGGAGGGAGAGGACAAGGGCAAGCGCCCTAATACCAACAACAACAATGGTGGTAACTCCTCCAACAATCGGGACAACAAGGACAAGCAGGCTATGGTGGCCGACACAGCCCAGAAACTTGAGTCAAAACTGGCAGACAAGCAATGGCCGCAAATGACCTACTTCTTCGAAGACGGCCATGTCAAGCCCATCTTGGACATGCTCATAAAAGGAGATAGAATTTAGCTCCCTCCACCAAGACGGGAACCTCGACCGGCAGAAATGGAGAGCCCAAAGTACTGCCATTACCATCGCTACGTCCACCATGCTATACACGACTGCTACCAACTGAAGCGATACATCCAACATCTCATCGATTCGAAGGCTCTGGACATTGATTTTGAGGAGGTAACCGTGGCAGCCAACATGGTGTCCGTACAGTTTGGCAGCTTCCTTCCGACAGAGACTCAAGACGGCGTGGTACCTATCCCTCGGGCGACAATGGAGATTGCTAATCTTTCACCTCCTCGAGATCAGGCTACCGGTCTGGTACCCCTCACCACGTCACGGAGGGAGGTCATGTGGGTTCATCCAGACTTGGTACCTGAAGTGACTCAGCCTGCACCACTCCCTATTGGCAAAAAGAAGAGTAGAAAGGTCAGATCCTGCCGCAAAATTTCGGCGGATGTCGAAGAAGCCACAGCTGTCGTCACTCGGTCTGGTGCTCAATCCCAACCTACGCCAGATAACTCGACTAAAGAACATCAGCCGGCTACTGCTGACGCTCCAGGACCTTCTCAACCTCCGACGACCGACAAGCCTAGGCCGAAGGAGACTCGCTTTAACAAATCCCTCCGAAAAGAGGCATCTCATGGGCTAGAGAGGCCCTACAACTTTGACATCTTGGCACAATTGGCCAACACACCAGCCAAATTGTCATTATACGAGCTCCTGAGACTCTCCAAGGATGTACGTGCGGCTTTGAGCGATGCACTCCAGAATGCCGACGCATATCTGGCTCAGGTCAACCTCACAGGAGAGAGCCCGCCTGCAAATCTCCAAGACAGTACTTGCACAAGAGCGATGCCTAATATTATCTTCACGCCGCAGGATATGCTCATCAAAACCAATCTGCACGATCGCCCGTTATACTACACTGGATACATCGGTGACGTAAAGGTGGATCGGATGCACATTGATCCTGGTTCTTCCATAAGCATCATCCCAAAGGGTCTGTTACATCATCTCCATATTTCTATGCATCGTTTGACGCCAACAAGCACCACCATCAGCGGTTTCAATTCGTGCAGGAGCTACCTGATTGGGAAGATTCGCTTGAAGTACCAAATTGGCGATCTTCAGTCAGAAGTGACCAGTTATGTCATAGATGCGGACACTTCCTACAATATCCTCCTGGGACGCCCTTGGATACACGATTACATGATCGTGCCTTCCACGCTGCACCAGTGCTTCAATTATGTCGACAAACACGGCTTCGTGAGGACAGAATTTGCTGACATCGATCCCTTCAAAGGGATCGAATCCTACTACTCAGACTCCTGCTTATACAAAAATTCGAAGAGACACCATGGTGAAGGAGATGTGCAAGCTTGAACTGAGACGGTCACAGGATCAGAAGAACCTATGACGATCCACCTCCAAGCTCGTAAACCAGGCAAGTCCGTACCCCTTACGGCCGCTCTGCGTAAGGACACAATCAGCCTCTCGGCACAATAGGGGTAAATGATAATCCGGCTGCCAAGGTTCGGCCAAGCGCCAAGACCCACAACGGAGCTACTGACAATCAGACTGCCTAGAGTCGGCCAGCCACAAACATAGAAGCTCAATCCCTCCGACAAGCCAATGACAATACGTCTTTCCAAAAAGAATCGTCAGCCCGATGCAAAGTCTGGGGCTTCTAGCGAGCCAACCACTCTCCGCCCACCATCGAGTACCAAACTGGGGGTTGTTAGTTTGCCAATGACTCCACGTTCTGCTCCACCAGCAGAACCCCTGATTATAAAGTTGCCTAAGTCATCCTCTCAGTCTTCATTTATACAGGAGGTGGCCGAAGAGGAACCAGAATTGGCCAAGTATGTGGCTGCTCACACTGATGTTCCATCCGCAGATGATGTAATCCCGTTAGAAAAGATACCTTACTTCATCAATAAAGGGCTATCTTTGAACTACATCGAGCGTAATAAGCTTTGTATAATGTATGCTATGGAACACGGTATAGGCACTCACCTACACACACAGGTGACAAATGTTTACACCGCAAATCAACTCACTCCCGTGGAAGACGCTTACCGCATAATCGAGGGAGGGGATCATCCAATCATCTTCGGTCGAAAGAATCCACAGCCCTTCATCATAGAAGAAGTCGATCTCGAATCGGACGTCGGGAGACTGCCTCTCTATCTATATAGCCCCCAATCCAAATACCTCATGCAGAAACAGAGGTATGATCTGGAGACTACGGCAGGTTTGAACTACGGCACTGGTCGACGATTACCTTTAAAGTCGCCGGTCCCGGCTGGCAAACTACAGGACTACTACGACAAGACCCGATGCGGACTGGGATATGTTACGCCTACAACGACCCCTGAAAGCTCAGATGAGGAATGCGACTGGCATTCACACTCAACCGAATCACGAACTTCTGATTCGGATATCAGCATCAAAGATGTTTTCAGGCAAGTCCTGTCTGTCAATATGGAATTCGCCGATGCTTACGAAGAAGGTGAAGACTTTTCTGAACTTCTCGAGTTAGAGCCGTGGGCCCAACAGCTGGATGCGCAATAGAAGAAGCGATTTGAACAAAGAGAGCCTTCTACTGAAGATGAGGTCATACAAGTGGATCTCGGCAGCGACTCTTCTCCAAAACCAATCTTCGTTAGTAAAAGCCTGACAGACGAAGAGCGAGAATCGCTACTGGAACTCGTCAAAGAATATATTGATGTGTTCACCTGGAACTATGAAGACATGCCAGGGCTAAACCCCGATGTTGCTCTTCATAAGCTCAACATTCGGCCAGGTGCAAAGCCAGTCAAACAACAGCAATGATGCTTCCGCTCAGGCATCATGGATGCGATCGAAGCTGAAGTCAACAAACTGATAGCCAGCGGCTTCATTCATGAGGAACAACATCCGGACTGGGTCGCCAACATAGTACCGGTTCTCAAGAAGAATAGAAAGATTCGAATATGCATCGATTTCCGCAATCTGAACGAGGCGTGTCCCAAAGATGAGTTCCCCCTCCCTATCACAGACATCATGATTGACAACACCTGCGGCTTCGAACGTATGTCGTTCATGGATGGCTTCTCGGGGTACAACCAAATTAAGATGTCTCCCGACGACAAAAAGCATACATCATTCCGAACACCAATAGGCACGTTCTGCTACACAGTCATGCCTTTCGGTTTAAAGAACGCCGGCGCCACCTATCAGAGAGCTATGAGCACCATCTTTAGAGACCACTTGCACAAAATAGTGGAATACTATGTTGACGACATCGCCGTCAAAAGCCGCTCTGAGGAAGATCATCTGCATGATCTAAGGACAGTGTTCGACCTGATGCGAGCGCACGATTTGAAAATGAACCCCACAAAATCATTCTTGGGCGTATCCAGCGGGAAGTTCTTAGGTTTCATCATCACCTCCCAGGGTATCCACGTAGACCCTGAAAAGACGAAGGCAATCATGGAGATGAGTCCCCCGAGAAATCTCTGAGAACTCCGAGGCCTTCAAGGGAGGTTAGCTTACATCAGAAGGTTTATCTCCAACCTCTCCGGACGATGTCAGCCATTCACTCACCTCGTGAAGAAGGATGTCTCATTCGTATGGGATGAAGAATGCCAGCGTGCCTTCGACAGCATCAAAGAATATTTGTCGAACCCTCCGTCCTGGTAGCCCCGGTTGCTGGAAAACCATTCCTGCTCTATGTACGAGCAATGGAGCATTCCCTCGGTGCCTTCCTAGCACAAAACAATGATGCAGGCCATGAGCAAGCTATATATTACCTCAGCCGAATGATGATCGGGCCAGAGCACCGATATACCACCGTGGAGAAGGAATACCTCGCCTGGGTGTTCGCCATTCAAAAGACGCGACACTATGTCACGGGATAAACCATACATGTGATATCACGAGTCAACCCCCTCAGGGTCCTCATGACTAAACCAGGGGCACTCAGCTCTCGCCTCGCTACATAGACAATATTACTGTCCCCCTACCACATGATCTTCGTACCGCAAAAGGCTGTTAAAGGTCAAGCTCTGGCAGACTTTTTAGCAGCCCACCTAGGCTCGGAGTCGGCCAGAATATACGAAGAAATCCCAGATGAGATCGCCGACTCGCATGCGACCTCTCACGATGATATATGGCAAATGTTCTTCGACGGTGCTTCAAGGACCGGACCCAAGGGCAACATCGTCGTCGGAGTTGGGGTGGTGCTGATTTCTCCTTCCGGACTGGTGATCAATCGCGCTTACTCCCTCACGAAATCTTGCTCTAACAATGTGGCCGAGTACAACGCTTTAGTCATTGGCCTCCAACTTACAAGAGAGCTGGGGGTAGAATATCTTAAAGCATACGGCGATTCACAGTTAATCGTCAATCAGATCCGAGGTTTATACGAAGTCCGCCATGAAGACATGATCCCCTATCACCAAATAGCGATCAACATCATCTCGTCATTTGAAGGGTTCTTCATCGAATACGTCCCCAGACTCCAAAATATCGAAGCTGATGCCCTAGCAGGCCTTGCCGCTTCCCTAGCAGTACCGAACTATATTCATCATTTGGTGGACGTGATAGGCCATGAACTGGTCTGTCCCAAGAACAACGTTCAATTCGTGGCGAGTTATTCCACTCAGACGATCGACGAAGTACCAGACTGGAGACAACCATTCATAGACTTCGTAGTCTACGACATCCTGCCTGAGAACCCAAAGGAAGCCACCTCTATCAGAAGGCGTTCTCTCAGATTCTTCTACGATACAGAGACGAAAATGCTGTATCGCCGATCCTACGATGGATTATTGCTTCGATGTCTGGCAAACGCTGAAGCCAAAAAAGCCATACGCGAAGCTCATGACGGTGTCTGCGGGGCCCATCAGCCTGGCCCAAAATTGTAAGACCGTCTCCGCCGAATGGGCTACTACTGGCCCACGATGGTAGCAGATGCGATAGACTATACAAGAAAGTACAAAGCCTACCAAGTCCACGCGGACTTCATCCACCAGCCGTCCGAATTTCTACATCCGACAGTGGCGTCCTGGCCATTCGAAGCATGGGGAATGGATATCATCGGTCCGATCACTCCACCTTCTTCCCGAGGACATCGCTTCATACTCGCAATCACGGATTACTTCTCCAAATGGGATCATCCACGATAATGGTCCGCAGTTCGCAAGCCACGCCTTCTATCGATTCTGCGACAAACACCGAATTCAGAATGTTGCTTCGACGTCATACAATCCGGCAGCGAATGGGTTGGCAGAAGCATTCAACAAAACCATCATCAAGTTGCTCAAAAAGTTTGTATCATCCAACAAACGCGACTGGAACGAGAAGCTTGGTGAATGCTTATGGACGTACCGTACTACAGTCCGAACGGCCACTGGGAACACACCATTCTTCCTGGTGTACGGAAGTGAGGCAGTTCTCCCATTGGAGACTCAAATACCCTCGCTCCGCGTCGCTCTCACTTACCAATTGACGACAGACGATAACTACCATCGCCGGCTACAAGAGTTGGAGGCCTTAGATAAAAAGCGCCTATTGGCTCAGCAACGAATCGAGCTATACCAACCACGCATCTCCGGAGCCTTCAACAAGAAGGTTAAAATCAGAACATTTCAAGTGGGCGATCTCGTTCTGGCAGTTCGGAGGCCGATGGTTATGACTCACAAAACCGCCGACAAATTCCAGCCAAAGTAGGAAGGTCCATTTATCATTGAGGCTGTATTCTCCAACGGTGCTTACCATCTCGCAAAATAAAATGGAGACTTGCTCATGTTGCCCATCAACGGCAAGTTTCTGAAGAAATATTATGTCTAAACGACATTCATAAAATCCCAGAGTATTGAGTTATGTACCCGCCAGTACCGCTGAACTCACATTCTCCAAATCCCAGATTATTGAGTTATGTACCCGCCAGTACCGCTGAACTCACGTTCTCCAAATTCCAGATTATTGAGTTTGTACCCGCCGGCACCGCTGAACTCACATTCACAAAATCCCAGATTATTGAGTTATGTACTCGCCGGTACCGCTGAACTCACATTCATAAAATTCTAGATTATTGAGTCATGTACCCTCTAGTACCGCTGAACTCACATTTTTCCTCCAAATATCCCAGATTGCTGAGTTATGTACCCGCAGGTGCCTCTGAACTTACATTTCGGTCACTCTTTTAGGTAGTAAGTCATGTATGACCATACCTCTGAACTTATTCTTCTGAAAGAGCTCCTCCTTCATGATCCACTACCCGCACTCTCAATGCACAAAAAGGGTAACAGATCCACAAAATTCCCAAAACGACCACGTCGATGTTACCTCTAAGTCGTCTCACTTCCGCCAAAAATAAATCACCCCTCTACATAGAACTTCCATGTCCTCATTACGTCTGAGTCGTTCTAGGTACCCCTTCATGGAGCCCACTCCTACCACGTCCTCATTACCTCTGAGTAGGAAGGCTCCATCGAAGAAACCCTCATGCTTGCCATGTCCTTATTACCTCTGAGTGAGTATGTTGGTTCCCTTTCGACTTATTATTCGTACCCAAAACCAGAGTACGCCAAGGATAATAGGTCCACAAATGTCCTCTATTGACCACAAATATCCTCCTCTGAGTCCATTCCTGCCACGTCCTCATTACCTCTGAATAGGAAGACTCCACGGTAAAAATCTCATACTTGCCATGTCCTCATTACCTCTGAGTAAGTATGTTGGTTTTCTCTCGTCTTATTATCCGTATCCTGAATCAGGGTACGCCAAGGATAATAGGTCCACAAGAAGTCTCTCATTGGGGCAACTACTACAAAACAAAGAATAGAGCGAATGTATTTCGGTCATTCAAAAGCGGTGACATTCACATAACTACATCTCACGAGCAAGCCAAAAAAGTTCTCTATCATTTCATTCAGACAAAAGGGAAGAAGATTACATCGATGTCCAAAAGAAGCAAGACATAAACCGCAGCTAAAGACAGACAGAAATATCCAGACAAAGACGGATATTTATGAGAGCCCACGAATCCTAGTTGCAGGGACGGATATACCAATACCTCAACCATTTTGCATATGAAGGATGCACTTGAGCAAGATCCTCGTCCGAAATAGGAAGGTCAGAACTCCCAGTACTACCGCCGTCAGACTGGTGCTCCTCCTTTATAGCAATGGGCGCCAGCTCTCCTTTCTGTTCCTCCGCTTTTGGTATTACAAGCGATGACTCTTGTTTGAAAGGGGGCAGCAGCTCTTCCTTCACAATGAGCTCAGCCTTCGGCAGGGTTGCTGCAAGAATCAAAGATAAAAAAAGAAACAAAGTTAAAAGATGGTCAGGGCCTTATGCGGCACAGTCCTAAAAGGAGCTCATGCGATTCTGTTCAGAGGGGCTTCATGCGGCTCATTTCAGGGGAGCTCATACGGCTCGATGCAGCACAGCCTCAGGCGGCCCAATTTAGACGAACTTATGCGGGCTCGATTCAGAGGGACCCATGCGAATCTGATCGAAAGGTCATTATGCGGTTCAGTTTACGAAATGTTTATGCGGCCCACTAAGACAACTCCCATGCGGCTCGGGCATGGGGTATACCCCTATGCGGCTCGGTTATGGGACATATATACGGTCCATACAATTTGAACAATTCGCATTAAAGGCTTGTGCATAAAACATGCAACAGAGCCGACTTTGTTAAGGTTTCGAAGCATATGACTTTCCCAAATCCTTACCCTTAACGGCAGGATGAACGTCGGAATGAGCTTTGGGTGCCACAGCCGACATCGAGGCCACGCCCTTACCCTTCGTCGCAGCCTTCGTCGCAACCTTGGAGGACTTGGAAGCCATTGCTGATGATCAGAGAAGGAAGACAAAGACAAAAAAGCTAGAGCAGAGAGTAAAGAAGTCTTTTTTCCAAAACACGCTGCTATTTATAGGCGGAGCCCATAGACCGACGCATCGATCCGTGTGCAGTGTAATCGACTCTTCGGTTATCAAGGCGATCCGACTATTCAAGGCTAAACTCTTGGGATCCTGCCCCAAAAAGTGGCCTTAAATCTGACAGCAAATCAAAGGCAATCAATACAAAGATTTGTACACGTGGCATAAAAATGTGGCAAGGAGCTTATGCGGCCAGACAGCCTATGTGGCCAGACAGCCCATGCGGCTGGAAAGCCCATGCGGCTCAGATGGCCATGCGGCTGAGACATCCATGCGGCCAGAACATCCTATGCGGTTCGAAGAGTTTTTACATGGCCATGCTTTTTATTCAAAGTATTTCAATTTTGCAAATTAAAAACTTTGAAGGGGGTCTTGTAGAAGCATGGAAAAGAATAAAGAAAGGCCTATGCGGCTCCAACAAAAAGACCCCCATGCGGCTCAGGATCCCCATGCGGCTCAGGAGTCCATGCGGCTCAAGGGTCCATACGGCTCGGATAGTTTCATGTGGTCCAGAAAGAAGCCACGTGGCCTTCAACAGTTCTTCTCTACATTTTACCACATTTAATGCCCTGACGGCTGCTCTGACAAATGACAGCTATGACAGCTCTGACACAAAGACGTAATAATGACTCTGACATGATGGCGTGTTCCTAGGAAAGAGGAGAAAATCTTCTTACAGCTGGCAAGATCCACCAAGTCCCGAGGTCACTTCATGCGGCTACTGCATTTATGCGGCCGCCCACTTCATGCGGCCGCCCACTTCATGCGGCTGCATCCTTCATGCGGCTGTCCATCTGAATGCGGCTTCCTATCCCCATGCGGCTGTCCATTTGCATGCGACTGCCTATCCCCATGCGGCTGCCCGTCCCCATGTGGCTGCCCATCCTCATGCGGCCGCCCATCCTCATGCGGCTGCATGCTTCATGCGGCTGAGAGGACCACCTATATGCGGCTCTGCCAGGACGGTCCAGTTGAGACACGTGGCGCTCTTCGCGACAATTGAGACACGTGGCAGTCTTATCTTCCATAGAATTATGGGTGCTAACAAATTCTAACAAAATCAGATTTGTGGCAGATCAAATCAAATCAAGCAAATTGGACACGTGGCAGGCTATCACAAATCATGAATATTCATTGCAATCAACATTTATTGTCCATAGAGATTTGATGCAATCACATTAATTGCTCAAATTTATTATATTCAAGATGAACGGTCCAGATTGATAACTCTTAAGCCGCCGACTTTTCAAAATGGGTAATCATTATAAACCCTAATGATCACCCCACACTCCTATAAATAGCAAGGTGCTATTCCCTTGCAAATAGAGGGACAAAGACAGAGAAGGGAGAAAAAAGGACGGAGACAAACGCATACAGAGAGAGATACGCAGAGGAGCACATATAGAGAGAAAAAGGAGAGCATTTCTTCGTCAGAGCCAAGACTGCATCCGATCGTCCAAGGAGTAAGGCAGAGCTGCCGTCGCTTTCCCGAGCCTCTATCGTCACCCCCCAGAATCAAAAATAAACAATTGTACTTAGATTGCTGTACCTAGGTTTTCGTCCCTAGGCTTTCTTTGTACGAGCGAGTTTATATTGTGAGTCTAAGTTCAGTCATCCTATATTAATTGTTCTGTACTTTTACAATCAATGGCAAACAGTGGCACGACACCACGAAGAGGTACCCGGTTAGGGATAAAGCCTCGGCCTTGCAAGACTTGTCGTTGCGGCGTAACACCGCAAGGGAGCCTAAGGCTTCTTGTTGGGTAGTATAGCACTACAAAGAGGTGGTGACCTCATGCTACAGTAGTATGACACTACGATAAGGTTCCCTGTACGGGGTAAGGCCTCGGCTTTAGGCCATGTCATAGCGGCGTAGCACCGTAAGGGAAGCGCAAAGCGCTTCATGCCATGTCTCTTTAATAAAGAACTCACCTATAGCGTATGGACAAAGAGATATCAGGCCATCTCTTGATGGTAAACTTGTAGACGCCAAAAATTATACACTAAAATTAGGCTGGCACAGGGCCTTTAATGTGTAGCCAGAAGCACTTGTAACTACATTATGTGAGTGGAAAGAATTTCAGCTGTGATGCAGAATTCAAGGCTTAGTCCATTCTTGTATTATAGTCTGTTGTTTGACCCATACGGGAAGATTCAAGTCGTCAGCGACATCTCTCCTAATGCATGATGGACAGTTACTGTGGGGAACACTCAAACCCATATATATAGAGATATATGGAGGATTGTTGGAGTATGGCCTTTTTATTGGAAAGTTTAGTCCTACATTAGCTAGGCCAAAGGAGTTGTTTCTCTATATAATAGATGTGCTTGTTTAGAGATGTGCGCTTGTTTAGAGATGCACATGTGGTATGGAGGTGCACATAGGTGTGCCATGTGAGGGTATTTTTCTAATGAAAAAAGGCTAAATCAACAATGAAAGCATTCATGCTTTTTGCTCTTGGAAAATTAATTTTCATTGGAGCTAAGCCCCGTAGGGGCTTAGCGACTCTGACTCGGACTCGGGCTCGGTCTCGGACTCAGTCTCATGGTCTCATGAGGCGTAATGTGGCATTTTGTTAGCGTATTTTGCACTTAGCACGTCAGCATCGTCGCTAAGCGCATAGTGCGCTTAAGTTGCGCTCATTGCGCGAGCCTCTTGCTCTGCCGATTACGCACGTTGCGCGATTTGTGCAGGGTGCGCGCGGTGCGCAAGTGGCACAAGTTGTGCGAGTGGCACAGTGTGCGCATTGGGCGGATTGTACAGGTTACGTGCGGTGCGTGTGGCGCAGTGTGGCGCAAGTGGTGCTGTGCGCGCAGTGTGCAAGTTGTGCGGGTGGCGCAAGTTGCACGCGTTGTGCGCAAGTTGACTTAGATTGTGTCTGTGCATGATTTGAGCGGTTACAGCATGTTCGGGACGATTTTTTTCACGTTCCGAACGTTCTGCTAACTGAGCAGTTACAGCGCGGGCTTATATAATGCTCTCTTCTCTCATACAGTGAAAAATAGAATACAAGTTCAGAATTTACATAAGGCAGAAGTATTTTTTAGCACAATTCCTTACGTGTTTCCACAGAGTTTGAAAGAGAAGAGAAGCAGTGCACCAGCGCCACTTAGCGCAGGAGTCCGTACGCCTTCCGAGGAGTCAGAAGAGCAGAGTGTTCCAAAGTTCTCCATCAAACTTGCTGGTTCCTGGAAGCTGTTCATGTGGGATGAATTAAGCTTTGAGCAACGGTAATCATTCACCCCAGCAGCCCACCATCTTCCATCTATCGTCTGTCATCTTTGCTGCTACCTTTAGCAATTCGTTTAGTACTTTCTTTTTAGAAGTGCTACTGTCGTTGGCTACTGCTACGAAATCTTTTTAGATTATCGTAATCCAGAATTCTCCTAGGATCTCTGTTGTGCACCTTCTTTGAAGTGTTGCTAGAAATATTGTTTTTACAATCGTTTCATTTTCTCAGTTTTTCATCGAAATTTGTGTCCCGGGAATAACAAATAGACCATATAAATCCAAATAAGGGAGTATATTATGGATAATGGAAGCATTATGCAGCTATATAGAAACAATAACAAATATATTAAATGAACTTTATTCCTAATATAAGCTTCAGGTACATATATCATGTGATGTATTTAAATATTAGGAAGTTTATATATTACTCTTATATAAGACAAAAGGAGATACCAATGGTGAGAGGGATCTGACCATTCAAGTCAAGTACAAAGATTGCTATAGTTATGTACTGATTTCTTTCAGCACAGTAGCTTCTTGCCTTGTTATACGGACAATTCTAGTTTTTCTTTTCTTTTAATATATCGATCGGATTTTTTTTTTTTCAAATATGGCTTGTGGAGGAATCACCACAGTACCAAAGCAATTACCAATTGCAAAAGAATCAAGAAACCGAAACCAATGGGATCACTTGGACAGGAAACGGGAAGCTGTTTTTACTAAATCAAACACATGTCACCAACAAGATAACATAATATAATTGATTCAAGCATGGGTTGTTGGATGTGCCATATTATTTTATGTGTGGATCATGAAAATCTGTGTTTGAACAATTGAAATCCTAAATTAAATTAAATTGAACGTTCTAGGGTTTCCAAAAAAATGATTTTAAAACTTCAATCTCATAAATCAAATGGAAATGTGATGGAAATAATTGTCCGTTGATTCATGAGATGAAGAATGTAAATTAAATTGTGGAAGCGTAGCTGAATTCATTGCTTGGCTTGATGGATATTGAAGCAGATGTCTCTTTATTGGGTTCGATTTTTCAACTTGCTACGACCCTTAATGACAAAGATGAATCTGAATACTTTGTCTCTTTCTTTTTGTTGATGGTGATGCAGAAGGAAAAAAAATCCTTCTCATTGGTGGTCGTAAAAGTCGGGGATTATAACCATAATGAATACATATATATTTATATGTTGACATTTCTGATTTGTCCCATCATCAAATTAGATTTATCTCTGATACCTACACATCATATTCAAGACAATTATACCCTTAAGCCTATTTACAAATAGACCATTTTAATTTGGTTTAATTTTATAGATAGCCTAACACAATTGATTTTACATGGGTGGCCCCTAATTATTGGTAATTCCAACAATGCACCATGTCCGAGATTAGATATTAACACATCTAACATTGTTGAAAGCATTAATAACGGGATTAAGAATTTGCGTGATAAACCAACAACAACATTGTTTGATGGTGTTAGAGAAAAAAATTATAACGATTCAAGACAGCATCGACAAAATGCTGAAAATGTGCAAACAGTCACACCATTTTCAAATGTTGTATTTTGATAGTATTTTATTTAAAATATTTGATCATAAAACTGGTAGATGTTATGTGGTACGTTTAGACGGTAAATGTTGTGCATGTGATCGATGGCAATACACTCTTTTACCATGTGTACATGGTTACTTTATATGTCAGTCTTTTAACTTACAAATTGAAAGTTTTTATCCTGCTAATTTTTTTATTGAAACACTTAAAAGTATGTATATGTGCCACGTATGGAACCAACTTTACTCTTCAAATTGGATTGATAGGAAGTCAATTGGAGTACGTACCAATTGTTGAACGTAGAGCTAGCAGAAAAAAAAAAAGAACCGTATCATGACGAGGGAGTTGCCGACAAGAGCTCTTCATTGCAGTAGCGCCGCTGGAACACAATAAGAGAAAATATACAAACCAACCGACGTAATAAATATTATACTTGTAAACTTTAGTGTGATAATTATAGTTCTTATTTTAATTTTTATTTAACTTTTTATTGAAATCTTTATAAAACAATTTATTAAAATTATAGAAATTTATATTGTAAAAATAAGGTTGTAATTAAAAATGTTGAAATTTATAGACAAATAAATATCATGTTACTTAATAGTCAACATGTCCAAAAAAAACCTAATACATGTCCAAATAAACTAATAGTCTAATACAAGTTTTATTGTCCACCTCGGGCAAATCTCCAATAATTCCTACGAGAACGATCCCTAAGACCTAGTCTCCTTATCCTTTCGATTGTATCCTCCGTTCTTTGTTGATCAACGTCAGGCTCCTCCTCCTCTGGCTACCCTATGATCTTGATCATCTTCAGGCTCCTCCTCCTATATAGTTAAGGTGTTTATAAAGGCACTTCAATTTTTACTCAGGACTAGTCCGGATTGGAGCTAGCCCAAATTTTTTTAGGTTTTACTCAGAACAGTCCATTTTTTTGATCTAGGGCTGTCCCAAAGTAATTTTCCCCCAATGGACTGCCCATTTTTCTGGCAGTCCAACATACAGTTAGGACTGCCAGAAAAGTGGACAGTCCTTTCTTACACATGATGTGAGTTATGACTGTCCACTTTTCTGACAGTCCTAACTGTATGTTAGACTGCCAGAAATTTGGGCAGTCTTTAGTTACACATGTCCTGAGTAAAAATTGAAGTGTCCTGAGTAAATTTTTTCAATGACAAATTTGTAAATAATATAAAATTTAAAATGGACTAGTCCTGAGTAAAAAATTGAAGTGCCCTTATAAACACTCTATCTATAGTCATTGGTATTGATGGAGTCAAATACAACTGAGTAGTTAGATCAATCTTGGTTGGGCCAAATAATAAAGAATTGTTCATCTGGATATAATAATCCCGATCAATGTCCTGAACAGCAATTGGATCTACGTTGGGGTTTTGGGATATCTCAATGACATATATATAGATATTAATTAACCTAGAAAAAAAAACACATACCAGTAGATCTACACGTACACTCCTTTCACGCAAGCTAGAATCGTCTAGAGCTCCTTATGGGAATCGGAAATCTTCGTACTAATACCGTCGATTTTGCATGCACGAGATTCCGTACCATCGTAGAAATGTGTCAGTACCGATTACTGCAAAATTCAAACAAAAAATGAGTATAACATACCAAACATTGTAACGTATTAAAAAATACAATTAACTTTAGGAATAACTTACCATCTGTCACCGATGTCATCGATTCAAACATGTGTTCCATGCTATGCGTGGTCAATCTGTCATCCCAACCTACAAGAAGTGAACGGAACTGTGTAGCGATATTAGATCTACCCGACTAGAAGTCAAAGGCTACTGGAATATCATCTATTTCAGTCTCAACTGTCGCTTAACATGATCATCTTAATGAAACATGATATGCCCATGGTAGATGATATAATACATATGCATATTATAGGCATTTGCACCATCTATTACCGATTGTAGTACACTCTAGGGTTGTCATTGAACCTTTGACATTAAAATAAAAAATGATAAGAGTAACAAATTAAGAAGAAAAAAATTATTGGAGTCCAGTCTGGATTTGGTAACAACATATTTGTGAAATCCAAATCTAGTTGAATATTTAATTTGATTAGATTTGGATGTCCATAATTGGTATTGTGCTATTTTAGATATAATAGGATTCTTATTTTAGGAAATCCTATTATGATCTAAAATAGAATGTTGATGGAATATTTTAGGCATAATAGGATTCCTATTTTATTCCTATTTAGAAAATCCTATTATGACTAGAGTATGATTTTCTCATCCTATACATATATTTCAAGAAGTTATAATTCATGCTAGTGGTGTTGCGGCTAAACTCTAGGTTGATCTCCAAAATATTCTCCACTGATTTATTTTTAGGCTTAATTGCACTTTGCTACCCTCAACTATTACCATTTTTCAATTTTGTACCCTAAACTATTTTTTGTAACAATTTGGTACCCAGATGTTATTTTGGACTAAAATGCCCCTACCCCTACCCCTAACCCTCCCCCCCTGCACGCTCCGGCCGCCCCCCCCCCCCCCCCCCCCCCCCCCCCCCCCCCGCTCGCTCCGGCCGTCCGCCCGCCCCCGCCTCTCCCCTAGGCCGCGGCAGCACGGGAGGAGGGGGGCTGGGGAGGGAGGGCGGGGCGGGAGGCGGGGCAGGGGGTGGCCGAAGCTAGCAGGGAGGGGGGGGGGGTGGGGGGCGGGGGGGGCGGAGCTAGCAGGGGGGGTGGGGCGGCCAGGGCTAGCAGGGGGGGTGGCCGGAGTGGGGAAGGGGGTGGAGGGAAGGAAGAGGGAAGGGCATATTCGGAATTTTTGAAAAATTAGGTATCAAGTTGAAAAAAAATAATAGTTGAGGTACCAATTTATTACGAAAAAAAGTTTATGGTATCAAGTTGAAAAGGCGGAATAGTTGAGGGTAGCAAAGTGCAATTAAGCCTTATTTTTATTGATTTCTTTGTAAGGCTAATCATGAAGTATCCATAAATTTGAAATGAAGTTTCATTTGCCATCTCATTCATGTAATACCTATGAATTGCAGAGTAGATAAATTTATAGTGTAAACTCTTGATAATTTTGTTTAGGATGCACATTGTTGCTCATTTAATGCAGATATTATTTTGTAAAAACTGGATGATCCTCACGAACACCTCATTTGGCATTAGTTTTAACTGGACTTGGCTACTGCCAAGTTGCGAAGTCGATGGTCGAGGGGATCCAAACCCAGTTCTTAGAGAAATTATAGCAGCAACAACTGAGTCATAAACTCCGAAAAAAGGGGAAAAGAAATATGCCTTGGAAAAATTCGAGCTTAGTAGGATTCAATTTCTTTGACAAAATTTCTTACTTATAGACTCATCAGGATAATAGAAACCATAGAAATTTGGGGGAGACGAACCTCTTCTAGATGGAGACAGAGTCGACGGCGCTGCTACTGACGAATGAGTCGATCGCGTCCCGTGGAGGCATCCGCCACTTCCCCCTTCTAGGCACCAGTGGCAGATCGTCGAGCTTCCACTCCCTCACGGTTGCCACCACCATCGACGACCTGGGGGAATCCTGGTCAGAGGAAGAAGTTTTGGCTAGGGTTTCCAAGAGGTGAGAAGTGAAAGTAAAAAAAATTAGGTAGTGGCGGGAGACGAAGGAGGGGTGGCGGAGGAGGATGCGGTGGTGGTCGGGCGGAGAAAGTTTGGGAAGGAGGGAGAGGAGGTGGTCGGAGATGAGAAGGGTGAGCGTGGGGAGGGGAAGATTTTGAGCCTGTAGTATGCTGGTGGAGAGAAAATGGAGATTTCGAGCATGGACAAGGCTTTCAGAGGAGGAGAAATAGAGAAAAGAGGGAGGAGCTGGTGGAGAGGAAGGAGGATGAGGGAGATGAAAGAATCCCTTCGAGATTTTTTTAAAGGGATCGGGAGTTTCACTCCATAAGAGCAGCTTTTGAGGTTTTACACAACCGTTAACTTAGATGATACACTCAAAAAATTTTAAAAAAATTACTAAAGTGGTAGCTGAAATATGCTCGGCAATTTTTTCGCACATGCATTACTTGACGGTTATCAACAAACCGTCAATATAGAAAATGTTCTTTCTTGACGGATCCTTCGAAACCGTCAACATACATGCTATAAAATTGCTATAGTAACAAAAAAATGGCATATCTTGACGTAAGCCTAAATCCATCAAGATAACCACTATTGTTGACTGTTTTCGACGACTGTCAACTTATAAACCGTCAAGAATCGTCATTTTTCTTGTAGTGATTGTTATGGGTTGGTGAGTGATCTCAATTGTAATCTTCTATTTTTCTTCTTGAGAGTTGTGAGGAGGTTGAACCTATTAGGGAAAAGGGTTCAACGTGAATTTTGTTAATCTTGTAATTTCATCTAAGTTATAAAGGTTGGAATTTGTCCAGGTGACGTACGTCACCGCCATATACTTGTCTTCATCTTGTGCTAGGTGTCCCTTAGACGGGATTTGGTTTTAATCAGGTGGGTTGGCAAACGCTTCCACACGCGCCCAACAATTGGTATCAGAGCGAAGGTTCGATTCGTTCTGGTCTAGTACCCAACAATTGGTATCAGAGCGAGATTCATTCTGGTCTGATACCTAACAATTGGTATCAGAGCTTTGGAGGTTTTGACAACCATGTCTACGAAGCAGATAAACACACATCTGATCACCCTCACAGGGGACAACTAGGCAATTTGGAAGCCAAGGACGGAGATCTACTCTGGTGCATGGACTTGCATGATACGTTGGAGGGCGACAGCGCAAAGCTAACGAAAAAAGCTGCTGAAGACTGGAAACTACTGGATCGAAAGGCCGTTGGATTCATCCACCAATAGTTGGATGATTCGGTGTTTAACCACGTGTCTATGGAGAGTTCGACAAAAGTATTGTAGGAAAGCTGCATTCGTTGTGTGAAAGAAAGATGGCTGGCAACAAGGCTTTTCTTATTCGCCAACTCGTCAACTCGAAGTATACGGAGGGTGCTCGGTGGCACGACATCTGAACGAGGTTCAGGGTATCATCAATCAGCTGTCTGCCATGAAGATGGTGATTGATGATGAGCTTCAGGCCCTACTGCTCTTGAGTTATCTGTCGGAAAGCTGGAAGACGTTGGTGGTGTCGGTGAGCAACTCCGCGCCTGATGGAGTTGCCACTGGAGCTGTCAAGTAGACCGGGCCGGGCCCGAGCCTCTTGGGCCCATGAACTGTAGCGGGCCGGGCCAAGGGTAAAAAATCTCGGCCCAGTCCGGAACGTGACCCACGGTGCGGTGGGCTTCCGGTCGGACCGGGACGGGTCAGACCGGGCTGGGCCATGAAGACTGGCTGGCATGTACCAACAAAACAAAGCCGAACACAGTACAAGCCGAGCACACGTACCCACAAAGCAAAGCCAAGCTAAGCACAACACAGCAAAAAGCAAAGCCAAGCAAACCCAAGCCAAGCAAAGCACAAATTGATTGGCCAAAGCCAAGCACAACACAAATTGTTTGTGTTAAAGCTAAGCGTAGCACACAGTGACAAACAAATGATAAGTAATATTTCGTCTTTGGGTGGGCCGGGTCGGACTTCAGGCCGGGCCGGTCTTGGGCTTCGGGCCGGGCCTACCTTATGTGCCGATATACATGACCCGGCACGACCCAATATACGAGGCCGGGCTGGCCCGGGCCCACGATTAATCGGGCCGGACCGGCACATGGGCCAATTTTTCGTGTCGGGCCGGGTCGACCCAATTGACAGGTCTAGTTGTTACGATGGAGGCAGTCAAAAGTAGCTTGTTGAATGATGAGGTCCGGCGCAAGCAAATAGAATCGTCACAGGAGTCCTCTCTTGTGGCTTTCTACGGGAAGGGAAGACCAAAGTCACAGGCACGGACAGGGGGAGTTCTCAGGATCTTGCGATTGTGGACCGCAAGAAGGGCTACTATCACTATAGTAAAAGGGGTCATATCAAGAGGAACTGTATGAAACTAAAAGATGAGAAGGCCAAAGGCAAGGACGATCAGGAGGATCTCACGACGTTTGGAGATATCATCTTCATAGGGATCGACGCAGAAGAACCTTGTGGCATGTGGCATGATGGCGATTGGGTCATGGATACGGAGGTGTCGTATCACGCCACTCCACATAGGAGGATCTTCACGTCATACCACGACGGCAGATTTGGACGTGTGAAGATGGGCGATAAGGGGATGGCTGCAGTTGTAGGCATCGGTGATGTGTACTTGACGACGGAGTTTGGTGAGAAGCTCGTCCTCAGGGGTGTGCGACATGTACCGAGTTTGTGCTACAACTTGGTTTCGGTAGGGAGGATAGCAGATGATGATTGTCGCAGTCTGTTTGGGGACAAAGATTAGATGCTTACGAAGGGTTCCGAACTGCTGGCTCGAAGAGATTTGTGTTGTGGCATATACAGGCTCAAACCGCTGAACTGTACAGGCAGACCACAAAACACCGGATGGAGGCTCGAGGGGTGTTCGACAGAAGGTAGATCATCGAGAACTTGCTGAGAAGGGGCTTCTAGATGCTTCGAGGGGTACGCAGGATTCGGTTCATCGAGACAAAGCGAACGGATGGTGATGAGTCAAAGATTGAGGGTCAGTCTGTCGGTCCCATGACAGCTGGTCGGTCTCATGGTGGGGGTTGCTCTACGGATCCAGTTTTGGCGACTGGTGGTTTGCCAAAGCTTCATGAAGCGACGTCGGTTTCAACAGTTCGAGGCCAGAAAGGAGATCAAGGTTTGCAGCAAACTCAATCTGAGGCAGAAGCATCATCATTCACACAGTTCAAAAGGAGCTGTGGGTCATCGACGTCATGCACAGTGCATGATGTTCTGCTCGAGGACGCATGTGTATAGGGAAGCTTCAAGTTCGGACACAAAGGTGGGCAGGTTCAGGAGTTCGAATCTCGTGAGAACCGCACCGTCCGCTTGGTTGGGCCAGCCAAACGTGAAGAAGCTCATCGAAAAGTTAACACTTTTCGGTGGAAGACAGAAGTCAGGAACCGGCAGCCAAGACTTACGGTGAGACTGACCGTCAGGGACTTCAATTTTGGTCGTGTCATTGATATCAGCACGATCCCAGTGGTGCAGGAGGTGCTATGTATGGCAGCTAGCATCGATGTGACGATCGAGAAACTGAAGACAAAGGAAGATGCAAAGCAGCTCGGGGGATTTGAGATCAGTGGCATGGGGGAGCAGAAACTCTATCGTGGGACGACAGGCATGGAGTCCAGTTGAGGACCCATGGGGTCCTCTCATCGAACTGGAGGGAAAGATTGTTGGAGTCTAGTCTGGATTTGGTAACAACATATTTGTGGAATCTAAATCTAATTAAATATTTGATTTGATTAGATTTGGATGTACATAATTGGTGTTATGCTATTTTAGATATAATATGATTCTTATTTTAGAAAATCATATTATGATCTAAAATAGGATATTGATTGACTATTTTAGGTGTAATAGGATTCTTATTTGGGGGCTTCCTATTTAAGAAACCATATTATGACCTAAAATAGGATTTTCTCATCCTATATGGGGTCAGCGTGGAGGCGTAAAACATAGTACAAAGTGGAGATTCGGGATGCTCGTCCACAAAAAAATCTAAAGAAAGTCCATACTTTGCTCTTAGGACTTTGCCATCCAAGACAGAAGGAAGAAGAAGATCTAATCGAGGAGTCGTCAACTTTGGTTAGGAAGATTGCTACGAGTTGATGAGTGATCTCAATTGTATTCTTCTATTTTTTTCTTCTTGAGAGTGGTGAGGGGGTTGAACCTATTAGGACAAAGGGTTCAACGTAAGTCAATCTTGTAATTTTATTTTGAGTTATAAAGGATGGGATTTTTCCAGGTGACGTACGTCACCGCCATATACTTGTCTTCATCTGGTGCTTCGTGATACGAGGGTTGGTTTTGATCAGATGGGTTGGCAAACGCTTCCGCACATGCCCAACAACCATTCACACAGTTCAGGGAGAGTTGTGGGTCATCGATGGTATGCACAATGCATGATGTTGTGCTCGAGGACGCATGTCTACGGGGGGGCTTCAGGGTCGGACACGAAGGTAGGCAGGTTCGTGAGTTCAAATCTCGAGAGAACCACACCGTCTGTTTGGTTGGGCCAGCCAAGGGTAAAGAAGCTCGTCGAAACATTAACACTTTCTAGTGGAAGGAAGTCGGGGACAAGCAGCCGAGACTTACGGTGAGGCTAATCGTCATGGACTTCGGTTCTGGTCATGTCATTGATATCGGCAGGATCCCAGTGGTGCAAGAGGTGATACGCATGGCAGCTAGTGTCGACGTGACGGTCGAGAAGCTGGAGACGAAGGAAGATGCAAAGTAATTGGAGGGATCCGAGATCAGTGGCATAGGGGGCAGGTATTCTGTCGTGGGACGACAGGCATGGACTCCAGTTGAGGAGCCATGGGATCAATACCCTCTCATCAGACTAGAGGGGGAGATTGTTGGAGTCCAGTCTGGATTTGGTAACAACATATTTGTGGAATCCAAATCTAGTTGAATATTTGATTTAGATGTCCATAATTGGTGTTGTGCTATTTTAGATATAATAGGATTCTTTTTTAGGAAACCCTATTATGATCTAAAATAGGATGTTGATGGAATATTTTAGGCATATAGGATTTCTATTTTATTCATATTTAGGAAATCCTATTATGACTAGAGTATGATTTTCTCATATATATGGGGTGAGGGTGGAGGCACAAAGTGGAGATTCGGGGTGCTCATCCATAAAAAAATCTAAGAGAAAGTTCGTACTTTGCTCTTAGGACATCGTTATCCAAGACAGAAGAAAGAAGGAGATCTAATCGAGGAGTCGTCAACTTCGGTTAGGAAGATTGCTACGGGTTGGTAAGTGATCTCAATTATAATCTTATGTTTTTCTTCTTGAGAGTGGTGAGGGGATTGAACCTATTAAGGGAAAGGTTCAACATTAGTTTGTATCAATCTTGTAATTTGTCCAGGTGGCTTACGTCACCGCCATATACTTGTCTTCATATTGTGCTTGGCGTCCATTAGATGGGAGTTGTTTTGATCAGGTGGGTTGGCAAACGCTTCCGCATGCGTCCAACAAAAGTTAACTTAAATATTCACATAACTTATCTCAAATGCATTTAACGTGTTAAATAAGCCCCAGTAGATCGAGACAACTTTGTAGACACGGTGTTGTGGATCTATATTATCCGAATTCCACCAAACTCCTGCTAGAAAGACCCGTCCATCATCACTTTATCGGCTAACTGGCCTACCAACACTGAAATGCTCAAAGGACCAAAATTACAAAGAAAAACATACAAAATGGTAGAAATTATCTAACGTATATAACATTATATAAATAAATTTAATTTTATTCATGCCCATATAAGTGTGATATACCCACATATATTTTGATGTATTCTACCTTATGATCGAAGACTAAAAACTCATCATGTATACATGGGCTAACATTGCTCCACCCCATGTGTGTTGTGTATAGGTTCCCAAATATGCTAAAAAATGGTAGGAGTGACCTTATTTTCCACTGCGTCAAAAAATAGTAATACAATGCATAAGCTGAGTAAATAAGCTCTAGTGCAACAAGATGACCTGAAAACATAATTAAAGGTTGATATTGGCTATAGTAAATATACATAACAATAATAATAATATATATCATATTCGTGAATTATTCACAAAATTGTTGTATCGCTGATGCAATCAATATGTATGACAGTACGTCGAAGCCAAGTGAGTCTGACACCACAAGTATATCCTAAATCTAATGGTGGCTCCACACTAAGGTATGTCCTAATGAGATCGTTTGCATCTAATTGCTGATCCAAATATATAGGATTACTAATAATAGGTAACCCTAGAATTTGTGCAGCATCAACTAACGTAATCGCTCTCTCCAACAGGTAGCTGAAATGTGTTGCATAGGGACCATCATCACTCAATTGACTCAATAACAGATCTTTGTCATGATGCCTCATACGAACAGTGTCAACATAATGAAAGCTGTAAGCCTCCACACGGGTCTTTTGGCCTATGGTTAGCTCCCATAATGGTCACCACTCATCATGCTCTCGTAATTTAACTTTCTCGTAATCATATAGCAATATGCAATTAATGCATATTTTAGTTATACTATCATGGAAACGCCCATCTAAAAGACTTCTTTTGTTATGGATATATCCTTCTGATTAGGGGTGAGCAAATACCGACCGCTACCGAAAAACCGACCGAATACCAATTAAAAATATTCCGAAAAATCGAACCGAAATTATGTACCGATACCGAATTACCGAACCGATTAAAATATGGTATAATGGTAGTGGTAGCGGTTTGAATGTAATACCATACCGAAAATACCGAATTGATTATATATATATATATATATATATATATATATATATATATATATATATAAAATATATATATATATATATATATATATATATATATATATATATATATATATATATATATATATATATATACATTTTTTCGTTAGAATGTTGTTCGTGATTAATTTTATATTACTCTTTTTCATTTTTATCTTTTTTTTAGTTGAAAATTAGTTTGTTAGAACTTAGAATGGATTTTGGTGAACTTGAAGTTATGTTAAGAATGCTGAGAATTGAGTTTTGGTCTTTTGAGCTTATATTTTTGTGTTTTCATATAATTTTAAAATAAATTTTAGTGTACTTAAACTTATACTAAGAATTAAACTTAGTGATCGTGTTTGATCTTTTAAGTTCTTTTTTAGGTGTTTGCGACTTATTACATATTATTCTAATAAATTTGATTAATTGCTTGCTTGGTAGAGGCTTGTCTTTGAAATTTAATGCTTCCAAAAAAAATAAAAAAATATTTTTGTAGGTTAAGAGGTTCATATTAAGTGTGTTGATTGATCAAATGTTAAATGGTAAAATACCGATACCGAACAAAAACCGACCGAATACCGATTTAACCGAAACCGAAAAAACCGATTCTAAATGGTACGATATTGGTATTGATTTTTTAAATACCGATTTAAAAAAATACCGAAAAATCCAACCAAATGCCGACCGATTATACTCACCCCTACTTCTGATGAACGTATTCCTTGTTCCAATTTTTTTTTAATGTTGTCCCTATCAGAACGGCATTTTTGTTCTCAGACAGCAATATTTCCAAAATTTTGTGTTCACAGTAATTTCATTAAAGTTTGCATGAAAGTTTTTCTGGTATATTATTGGAAAAGGAATTTCAGAGCAAACAGAACATTTAGGAAATGTTGTAATGACAATGGTAGGGGAACACCAATACCTGACCACATGACAGAGACAGCTATGTGTTGATCATGTGACCACCACATTAATATTATCAACACATGCTATCACACCATATATTCAGCAAAATATGATCAGATTTTGATGTCCTCTAACATACATATTGAAATTCAGCAAAGTAATAATAGGAGAATATTTTCCCGTCAAAACAATAATTTCAAAACAGAGAGACCTAATTGCATATCAAAGCCTAAAAACATTCATTCAGAACAAATTGGAGAGTACAAATTTAATTCCTCAAATGGAGAACCTGCAAATGTGCATCGAATAATAGTACATAAGAGTTCAGCCCCCAAATACAGTACGCAAAACAAGTCTAGGTGCTCGGTGGTCATCCTTCTGAAATCCTGAACTGGTCTTTAAGATTTCCATGATTGAGATCTGTGAGGCTCAAAACGATTAAAAACTCTGAAAAAAGAACAATTAAGAAAATTATCTTACAACAACAGGATTTCAAGGGACTATAATCCAAACAGTTACAATGGTACAAGTTTAGCTTCTTCGATATGTAAATGAAGGCCCGGCAAATGAGTACCGCGACAAGACTGACGAAGTTGCAGAATCTCCTGTGCCACCAGGGTGCCGATAACTCTTATTATAATCTGACAGCGCATTAGCTGCATGAGTTGAATGCAATCTATCAGCCCCAGCCACCCTTGCTTGATTTTCAATTTCACTCAACCTTGATGCACCGGATGAATAACCATAAGAAGCTGGCTGGACTGCCAATTGTCCAGCAGCTGACCGTAACATATCAGTGCGGCTGTCCATTTCCTTCAAATAAGCTGCTCTTTTAGTTGGATGAGCATAAGGATAATAAGAATTCCTAATTCCATGTGATGGGTCTAAAGCCACAGCAGCAGGAGGAAGAGGTGTTGGAGCTGGAATCTGGGGTTCTCTCCTCAGGCCATAAGTTCTATATTCTTTTTCGCTAAGATATAGAACATCACGTGGAACATCATCCCTTTTTACTTGAGTGGTTTCGATTTTACTTAGAGACTGGGAATACTGACCCCCAGCTAATGCTTCTGGATGTGCTAGACGCAGTGGCTCCATTCCTGGTATCATAGGCATTAATGGAACAAGTGGGATTTGAACTGGTTGAGAACTATGAACAATGGCGTTAACATTGGACTTCAGCTGTGTAGAAGGCTGGAATAAGTCGGTAAGTTTCTTTGCCTGTAAATGTGAATAGGTCATGTCAATCAAAATAGCATAGGCTATCGCAAAGAGAGTACCTAGTGTTCAAAGGAAACAAGTAACATAAACAAAATTCATCAGTTCTTCAGAAGAAAATGAGGAAACACTATTTATTTCAATCCATATAAGTAGTTTCTAGAAAGAGTTTCTCACTTGTTCCGTGGTAAGTTCAGTATCGAACTTGAGCTTATCACCACCAGAGTTCCCCATAATCGCTTTCCTGAATTTCCCCTCTGAAAGAGGCAAGCAATCCATGTGAACCTTGAAGCGAACCTGGCAAAAGTTCAAAGGTTCTGCACTGTTTCAAAATTTTATATTTAAAATGATAATCATAAATAAATAAATAAATAATCTTTCCAAAGTCACAGTGGAATATCCTTTGCAATGCCCTACTTCATTTAATTTCATCATGGTGCACTTGAAGGAAAGCTGCATATAGGAATGGTACCTGTGCAGGATATGATCCACCAAAGGCAGCCGGCTCAAGTTTCATCCCACCAGCTGATGTTGCTTTATATATACCATAAATAAGTTTTGCATCGAAATCATACAGGAAGAGGTTTAGACCAGGCTTGATGGCAGCCACAATATCTTTCCTGTTTTGCGGAAGCCCCATAACCATGTAGCGGAAGCAATCTTGTTTCGTCTTAGCATTGCACATGAATATCATGCCACCAAGTTTATCTTTGCTGCTCTCATCTTTTCGGTTTTTTTTGTGGGGTCTTCTCGCTCTTGCTTTTATTGTCAACATGTTTTCCACTTTTCCTGCCTACATTGGCCTCCTCAGGTTTTTCCTGATTACTGTTGGAACTTTTTGCAGTTACAGTGTTTTGACTTGGTGATTTCTTTCTGATTTTAGGTTCAGGCTTAAGTGATTTGGGGGTTTTTGTTTCTGATGTTGATTGTTTTGATGCTTCACAAGCATTAGCATCTTTAACCTCCTCATTTCCTTTGGCCATAAAAATAACACTACTCCCAACAATCTCCCAGGATGTGCACCTTACCTACAGATGAACAACACAAACTATCATTGTGAGAAGATAAGTTTCAAGAATTGTCTTAGATCAGATCGATTAATCTTAAGAATATGGTACTATGGTAGTGGGGGAAAAAAGAACTAGTTTGCATGAGTAGACACATCCTTAATGGAATGTCTTAGCTTATTGATCTTGATCATTTAACTGCCTCAGATCAATATCTTAATTTGCAGTATCATTCGATACCGATCCGATACGGCCGATACAGATATGGTTTGGCAAGTCCTGATCCGATATCAACCGATACTGACCGATACCAACATCGGAGATCTTTTTTTCAGTCAATTCGGCAAAGAAAATTGAACGAAAAGATCAACATTAGCAAGGGTGTAAAGGCATAGTAAAGTTGTAAAAGTATATAAAAGAAAAAAAACGTATCTATCGCATGTAAACCAATCGGGAAGGGTGCTACTGTTTATTTTAATTCCAAAATTACTAAGAAACAACACAGGAAATACTTAAAATTATTCTAATATATAAAAAAAAAATTGAATTTTTTTAATAATTACTTGTTTTCCGATACCAAAAAATTCGACTGCCGATCATTATAAGGGAAGGGTCTAAAGACTCTAAACCGATTCTGATACTGCGAACCTTGATCAATATAGAGAAGCCATTGTTCCAGCTGACTGCCTCTTTTATAGGAGCAAGTGCAGGGAGGAAAATAATTGTGTTCAAGCTAATTGAACAAAGGTTACTGCTGGATCTAATGAGAGCCGATTGTGTGACAGTTGACTGAAGGTTAATGGGCTAGTAAACTGTAAATATAAAAGATGGTGGGTTTAAAACATTAACTAGTGGATATGTGGCTTTGGATGCGAGTCTGGGTGAAAACAGGTTTGAATTCAGGTCTAGAATCTAGAGCCTCTGAATCCTGTTCTTGAAGAAACTGGGGAGCATTACTCAAGCAGCCATGTCTCCAGGGATGAATCTACAGAGAATCAGGAACTTCCTAATGCAAATGGAAGGATACTTGCTCTAGGAGGTACAATTCATCATCATCTAAACCATAAATTTGATAGATTGTTCGAGGAATTGGCTAGGTCAAGAAAAGGGTTCGAGTTTCCTCCAGGTGCCCAAATAATGTCAGGCCCTCAATTTCCTCTAGGTACGCCAAACCTACCACAATTTGGTACTAATCCATCTGGAGTGACTTCCTCTTCCCCTCATGCTAACCCAACAACTCCAGTACAACCATTCTGTCATCAGAACCCTAGTCCTGCTGCAGCCTATTATCCCCAACATCCTCAGAATCAAAGAACAACTCCATGATTTCAAGCAACTTACGTGCTTAATCCAAATGTTACTACACCAAACCATGGGTTTCCTACATTGCCTGTGATGTCTATTCCAATGTATATGGGTTATTAGGTTGGAAACACATAACTCAAATAGACAACCTTGGGGACAACCTACACTCAGGCTAAAATTGCCAGATTATGATAGTGTGGTGGATGTGGAGGAATGGTTATTAAGGGTTAATCATTACTTTAATTACTATAATGTCCCAGATTGAGATAGAGTTAGGGTGTGTTCAGTTCAGATGAAGGGAACAACAGCCTATTGGTTTGACTAGATAATGAAAATCAGAGCGGGGGTTTATAAGCTGGGAGGAATTTTGTCAAGCCATTATGATTGAATTTGGACCCTCACAGTTTACTAACCAATGTAATAGAACTCAAGCTATTGAAACAGGAAGGCATTGTGCATGAGTATGACCAACACTTTCAAAGACTCTCAAGAGAGTGCAAGACATATATGAGTCCTATTTGGTTAGCCAATATATTGGTGGATTAAGGGAAGATGTTAGGTATGAAGTACAAGTAGCTAACCCAGTTAACTTGCCAACAGCAATGCAGATAGCTAGGCTACAAGAAGCTAAGTTGCTAGCTATTAAGAGACCATATAAGATAAATCATTATCCTATCAAACATTCCAGTACAACGGGAATCATGGTAACCCAAAATAATGATGATAGTAAGAGGCCATTTCGAGTGACAACGACATGAAGACAACCAAACACCACAAGCCAACAAACTCCTACTATATCACCCAATGAAATTATGAGAAGAAGAAATTTGGGACTTTGTTTTCTTTGTGATGAAAAATTGTTCAAAGGACATAGGTGCAAAGAGAAGAGACTTTATATGCTAGTTCTGACGAGGAAGAGCAAGAAACCTTAGAGGTAGAAGAAGACAAGGAAGATTTGGTTATGGAATCTACTCCTGGTTTATTTTTCATTTCTTTACAAGCTCTGTCAGGTGCCCTACATCACTCAACTATGAAATTACGGGGAACAGTTCAAAATAGACCTGTAATGATATTCGTAAACTCATGATCTATTCCTAGCTTCATAGATTTACAGTTCAGTGAAAGACTAAGGCTACCTTTATCTGATAATAGATCTTTTGAAGTCATGGTGGCAAATGGAGAAAAGTTGAGAAGCAAAGGGTTATGTGAAGGAGTTGTAATAGATTGCCAAGGAAAGAAAATTATAGCAGATCTGTTGCAACTACCCATCACAGGATGTCACATTGTTCTGGGAGCAAATTGGCTCAGTACACTTGGAGATATTGTCTGGAATTTTCACGAACTGCCTATGAAATACGAAGAACAAGGAGTGGTTCAACTTCTTAAAGGAGTTAAATCAACTACTGCACAACTCCTTGAACCCCTTAACAAAGATATGAGACAGAAGTCTCAGTTTTTTATCATCCAGTTATGTACTACTTAAACGTATAGAAAATCTACAGAGGAGGGTACTAACTGACCAGGTTATTGTAGAGGTTTGGACATTTATTTGAAGAACCAACAGGACTACCACCAAAAAAAGACTGATCACAGAATTTTCTTGCTTCCAGGGACTTCACCAGTTTGTAGCAGACCTTACAAGCCCCTATACGTCCATAAGAATAAAATTGAGAGACATGCGAATGTTCACATAGTACATGGAGGATGTGTATTGATTATATGGCACTTAACAAAACACTATTAAGGACAAGTTTCCAATTCCTTTTATTGAGGAACATTTTGATGAATTGCATGGAGCTAATTTTTTTCTAAGTTGGACTTGAAAGCTGGTTACCATCTAGTCAGGATGCCAGAAGAAGATGTGCACAAAACTGCATTTAGAACCCAGGAAGGTCACTATGAAATATTGAATTCCTTGTCATGCCCTTTAGACTTACAAATGCACCTTCTACATTCCAGACTATGATGAATGCAGTGTTCAAGGAATGCTTAAGTTCGCATTGGTGTTTTTTTATGACATCCTGCTTTATAGTACCCAACCAGGCTGATCACCACATTCGTTTAGGTTTTTAAAAAAATTGGTAGACAACAACTGAAGGTTATGAGAACTGTTCCTTTGCTCAACAGTAGGTTGGATATTTGGAACATGTCGTCTCAAATAGAAGGGTAGAGGTTGATGCAGAAAAGATTGCAGCAGTCACTGTTACGGATCGGTTCGGGCGAACCTATACCCGTTACTCACATGGACTGGCCAAGAGAAAAGACACAAGACCCGGCTAGGATTGCCCAGACCTAGCCGGCGGCACTACTTGGCAATATTATTAAGCAAAGATATTATTAGTAATTAATTAGTTTTCTTTCCAACAAATTATGGTTAGCAATTGTAGCCATCCTTTATCTATATATAGAGGTGGGAACTCTCTTGAGAAGATTATCAAAGAAAAGTTTAATCAAAGAAATAGGCGGTACTTCTTTCGATCTGAGAAACGTCCGCACCTGCGATAAGGCGCAACACTAAGACCGACAGGTCACAAGACCAGACAGCTTTTTCTTCATCGTCTTCGTTCCACCGTCCAATTACGCGTGCCTGCTCGAGCATGAACTTCAGACTGTAATGATCTGTGCGGACGCAGAAATTCCTGCCCCATAAGTAAGGACGCCAATGTCAGATGGCCTTGGAGAGACCGATGAGCTCCCTCTCGTAAGCTGGCCTTGGAGAGACCGATGAGCTCCCTCTCGTAAGCTGCCAACTTTGTATGATGTGCCGCAAGCTTCCGACTAAAAAATGCGACCGGATGGCCTTCCTGATGTAAGACTACGCCGATGCCTTGTCCTGATGCATCGCACTCGACGACAAAGTCGATGGAGAAGTCGGGAGGACGCAAGACAGGGGCCGAGAAAGCCCCGAAGGGCGCGCACATTAGTCGGACACGGCCAGTCGGCCACGGCGGCTAATTTGGCCGGGTCGGCCGCCACCCAGCTGCTGGAAATGATGTGCCCCAAGTAGGACACCTGCCGCTCTGCGAAGGTACACTTGGTCATCTTCAGGTGCAACTGATGGTGGTGTAGTGTCTCGAACACTGTGTCGAGGTGGTGAAGGTTCTCTTCCATGTAGGGGTTGTACACAAGAATATCGTCGAAGAAAACAAGTACAAACTTCCGTAGAAAATGTTGGAATACCTCATTCATTAGGACCTGGAAGGTCGAAGGGGCGTTGGTGAGGCCAAACGGCATTACGAGGAACTCGAAGTGCCCATGGTGCGTGCGGAAGGCCGTCTTGTCGATATCCTCGTCCTCTATTCGAACCTGATGGTAGTCCGAGTGGAGGTCGAGCTTGGAGAAGAAAGTTGCGCCATGGAGCTCATCGAATAACTCCTCCACCACTGGGAATGGAAACTTGTCTTTGACGGTCTTGTCATTGAGTTGGCGGTAGTCTACGCAGAAGCGCCAAGTGCCGTCGGCCTTCCTGACGAGCAACACCGGGGAGAAGGACAATCGGCTGGCGCGAATGAGACCCTGCGCTAGCATCTCGTCGCATTACTTTTCTATCTCGTCCTTCTAGTGGAACGGGTAACGATATGGCTGAACTACAACCGGCAAGGTGCCGTCCCTGAGGCGGATTCGGTGATCACAGAAACAATGAGGCAGTAGTATGGATGGCAGCTCAAAGAGGAAGGCAAAGTTGTGGATGAGAGTCTGGAGAGGTGGTTCGTCGCTGGTATGGATGGCCGTGACTGTGAGGGTCTGGTCAACGTGACGGGAGAGGCCCGAGAGCAGGATGTCGCGGTCCTGGAAGGTGAAGCGCACGGTGAGGTGCCGAAAGTTCCACCTAATCTCACCTAGTGTCTCAAGCCATTCGACGCCTAAAACGACGTCAAAACGATCGAGAGGGATGACCATGAAGGGGACTACGAAGGTCTGGTCCGCCACTGTAAATGTTAATATGTCGAGCTCCCCGAAGCAAGGCAGCTCCTTTCCGTTTGCAAATCTGGCCGTCCTTGTTGCACTTGGTGTCGTGCGCAAGCCAAGTCGTTGCGTCGCATAGCAACTAACAAAGTTGTGAGTGCTTCCCGAATCAACTAAGCAAAGAAGTAGCACCTCGTGGATCCGAATGAGAAGCTGCATCGTCCCTCTTTTTTTTGCCATGGATGGCTAAGGCAGAGATTAACGGTCGACCGTCCTCGTCAAACTCTTCCCCTAAGAAATCGGCCTCTCCGTCTTCCGGTACCTCTAGATAAAAGAGATACAACAGTGCCCAGGGGAGTATTTCTCGTCGCAGTTGAAACAGTCCATTCACCTTGCTCTCGTCCATCTCAGCTGCGATGAGTCGACGGAGAACAGGTCTGGACGCCGACGAGCCGGCGGAATTGGCCTGGACGGGTGTCCCCAAGCTGCCGGTCGGCCCTGCCGCAAAGAGCCCTAGTGAGTGGAGCCCGCCGCTAGAGGCCGGTTTGCTGAAAGAGGGGGAGGGAAGGGCCGGTCTCTGCTGGGGCGCCACGTAGCGCGCGGACGGAAATCACCCACCGCGATTGAGGCTTCCGGAAATGGTTGTGGTGCTGCCGTCCGTCCACCTATGCTCCGCCTCATGCGCGCACCGCATGGCCTGTGCGAGGGTCAATGGCTGATCGCGGTGCATATCCTGGCCCATGGTTGTCGTTAAGCTGGAGATATAGATGTCGATCTCCTCGTCGCTAGACAAGCGCGAAACTCGAGATAGCAGTAATTGAAATTCTCGGTTAAAGTCCACCACCGTGTCCGTCAATTTGAGGGATATGAGCTCCCAATGCCCCACGATACGTGCGAATGCTGAATCGGATGAGAAGCTCGTCATAGAACTGCCCCCAGTCGATCCAGCCTACCCGTCGAGCCAAGACTGAGCCTCACCTTCAAGTTTGAGTCTCACCATCTGAACTCGCTCATCCTCTGGAATGCGGTGGAGTTCGCAGAACCGCTCGCAATGACGCACCCAAAGTGAAGGATCGTCAGTACTGTTGAAAGGTTGCAAGTCAAGACGTGGAAGACGCGGTAGCCAGCGTTCCTCGCCGATGTCGCCTCGGTCTCCACGATGCTCGACCCCCCCGTAGAAGTGGCAAGGGTCGGACGGGCAGTGGTATCCTCCGTTGTCGTGGAAGGGGTCGCTGTAGTAGTCGTGGCAGAAAGAAGCTCAGCGCAGGGGTTCGCCGTAATGAACTCCTCGCAGAGGAAATAGGGGGGGCTCGTGGTGGGGTGGAGGGAGGACCCGCGAGGGGCTGTCGGAGCGATGAAGGGCCTGCGGGGGGGCTGTCAGGCCCAAAGGGGGGCCTATCATCGGCGTGTGGGTGTCCCCGTTGTAGGCTGCCGCTGTTGTGCATGCCCTGCAAGGTGGGTGGGGTACCGCGACCAGTTATGGTGGTTGTCGAGTCGCGAGCAACGCGTTAATTTTTGCGATGAGGTCGGCGATGGAGGTGTTGATGGAGGCGTGGGTTACCGCGGGACTCTCAGCCTGGGCATCGAGACGACTGTGGATGCCGTCGACAGTGGCCTCGAGTCGAAGGAGGCGTTCATCGTTGGATGGTGTAGGTGCCATAAGGTCGGGGAGATCGACCGGCTCTGATACCAATTTATTACGCGCTTCTTCTTGCTTGGCAAAGTCACGCGTAATTGGACAATGGAACGAAGACGATGAAGAAGAAACCGTCTGGTCTTGTGACCTGTCGGCCTTGGTGTTGTGTCTTATTGCAGGCTCGAACGCTTCTCAGATCAGGAGAAGTACCGCCTATTTCATTGATTAAACTTTTCTTTGATAAACTTCTCAAGAGAGTTCCCACCTCTATATATAAATAGAGGATGGCTACAATTGCTAACCATAATTTGTTGGAAAGAAAACTAATTAAGGAAATTAATTATTGTTTAATAATATTGCCAAGTAGTGCCGTCGGCTAGGTCTGGAGAAAAAGTTATGGGGAAAAAGTTTTATCATAAGAACAGATCATAAGTCTTTGAAATATTTGTTAGAACAAAAGGTATACACTGAAGCTCAAGTACAAATGGATGTTGAAACTGCAATGGATATAATTACAGGTTGGAGTACAAGAAAGGTGGAGAGAATAAGACTGCAGATAGTCTATCAAGAAGAGGGGATGCAACTATAATTGTTATTACTATAGTCAATGCAGATTGGATACAACAGTTCAAGAAGCAAATGGAAAGAATAAATGGGAGTAAGGACAATTGGATAGTAGCAAGTGTGTGAGGAATGGACTCTTGTATTAAAAAACAAGCTATTAATAGACCTCAAATCTGATTTTGTTGCTAGTATGCTAAGTGCGCATCATGATATGTTCCAGGCAGGCTTTGAAAACCTATGTAGATCAAAAAGCGGTGTTATTGAAAGGGTATGAAAAAGTCTTGTCCAAAACTATGTTAAAGCTTGTGAAGTCTGTCAGAGAAACAGTAGCGAAAACACTACACCAGCAGGTCTACTACAACCCCTTACCTATTCCTGACAGAATTTGGGACGATATCTCAATGGACTTCATAGAAGGATCATCAAACAGTTATCACAAGACGAACTATTCTGGTAGTGGTTGACAGGTTAAGTACATCAACTATTTTTATTAAGCCATCCTTACACAGCAGTTGTTGTAGCTCAGACCTTCATGGATGGAGTGTTCAAATTACAGGGTATGTCTAAATCCATTGTTTCAGACAGAAACATTGTCTTTACCAGTGTTCTAAAAATCGCTAGGCGGACTCGGTGCGGCGGAGGTCCGCCTAGCGCCTAGCCCGCCTAGGCGGCCGCCTAGAAATTTTTTTTTTTTTGAAATTTTAGAAATTTTGAAATTTGAAATTTCAATGTTCTAAAATCCAAATACTATCTTAAAACCCAAACAAATATACAAAATACAATTAAGAATAAACAAAATAAAAAAAATTCAAAAAAATCAAAAAACACGGCCGCCTAGGGGCGCCTTGGCCTGCCTAGCCCACCGCCTAGGGGATTTTCGGTGCGGTGGGCTGGCGCCTAAACCGATTTTTAGAACACTGGTCTTTACTAGCCAGATTTAGAAGGAATTCTTTAAGCTTCAAGGCACTCAACTCAAGTATAGCACTGCCTATCATTCCAAACAGATGGGCAGACTGAAGTGACTAACAGGTGTATTAAGGGGTATTTGAGGTGTTTTTGTGGCAATAGACCTAAGCACTTGAGTAAATATCTATCATGGACTGAATATATAACACCAATTAACACTCATCTACCAAGGTTACTCCTTTTGAAGCAGTCTATGGTAGACCTTCCCCACACATACATATGTAGCTGACATCAAGGTAGTCAAAGACGCAAAGCGCACTCGAGGCGTAAAAGGTCCATATCATCCGAGGCGCAAAGCGCACTTAAAGTGCACGTCCGAGCAAAGTGAGGTGCAAAAATTATATATATATATATATATTAACAAAAGCATTTATTGTCTGATAACCAGGAAAGCTATTTAGAGGATTACAAGCTCAGCCTACACCAAACCAAAAGGACAACGCCAATAGTTGCTTGAGACAAAAAGAAACTAATCGTACAACACGATCACCCTATTGCAAATTTGGAGAGGCTTTAGCTCGGGTGGAAGATGAAGACCGAAGGTTCATGAGTTGTTGTGCAGTGACTCTGTGTTGATTTTTAGTCCTCATGGGCTTGACCACCTTTCAGGAACTTGGATCACCAGTCCCCGAGGCTACAACTGACTGTGGAGAATCAACTATGACCCCATCTCGTCGTGCCTCTCCCATCGCTACCCTAGTCAACTTGTCCTCGAGCTTTCAGGAGGACTCCCCATCTCCGGACATTGCAGCCCCAGAACCAGATCCTAGGTTCACCCCCAACGGGTTGGACTTGAGGCCCGAACCACAGCTCGCCACATCAACAAGAGATGAGAGGGTCGCCCTAGCGACACGGTTAGAGGTGCCCTGTCCACCAAAAATTCATCCTGCAACGACAAAGAAGCCTCATCAACCATCTCTAAATCCTTGGCCTCGGTGGTCTGCCCCTCCATCGCTAGGCCACTAGGTATGGGGACACCACACAATTCCAGAGACTGCTCATCGGTCCCGACTTTGGGAATCAGATCCACCTTTTCTGAACCGATGATACATGGCATCAACAACTGATCTGACTCGGCCTCTCAAACCAGTCTCCACACCCCCAAGTGCCTCATCAACAATTTCCACCTCATCCGTCCAGCTAAATCTAGCCAAAGAATCTACTAAGCATGCGAAGTCCCTACAGGGCCGCTATGATACCAAACGGGCGAACAGGGGGGCGCCCACAACGCCATCCAAGATGGTTGAATCAGAAACCAAGGTTTAAAGTATCGGCCAATACCGATACGTATCGGCCGTAACGGATCGGATTTGAAGGTGTCCGATCCGATACTCGTAATAAAAATCGGTATCGGCCGATTCACAGTATCGGTTCGTATCGGCCGATACAAGTCCGATACGGTCTGATACGAACCGATACGAACTTACAGCAGTCGAAAGAGGGGTGAAATCCAGAAGAAAAAAAAAAGTGGAAAAAAATTGAAATTGCAATAGTGAAATTTTTTCAATAATAGATATTAAAAAGCCTATAAATAAGTTCAACAATATGTAGAAAACTAGAAATTACCTATGTTAAATTTTCACAAAAAATTTCACAAAAAATTTCCAAACTAGAGGCGGCGGCGGCGGCCCTTCTCCCGCCGTCGCCCCTTCTCCCGCCGTGGCCCTCCTCCCGCCTGTAGCTCCGGTCCCCATTTTTTTCAGAAAAATCGAGAGAGAAAGAACTGGCAGCTGCCATTCTCTCTCCTCTCGTATGTATATATTAGGGGTTAGGGTTAGAGGGTTAGGCATGGGCCGGATCTAAAAAGAAACTTGAAGCCCGCAAAAAAGAAGAAGCCTGCTCCTGAACATTTTAAAGTGTCTTTTTGTATTTGCATTTAGCATATACATACTATATAACTAAGAAATTATATAACCATGTATACTTCTAGCCATATATATTTGTTATATATATATATATATATATATATATATATATATATCCACTTCTAGCCATATTTATTTATTATATATATATGTATCTTTTTATTATTTTTATAACATATTTTTATATGTATATTTTTTATAACATAATTAACCCTTTTTATTTGGGAGTAATTTTAAATAACTATGTTAGAGTAACACACATGAATCATATGGGAGGTCAGTGTACTTAACCATTTTTACATAACTATGTTAGAGTAATTTTAAAATGTTTAACTGTATTAATTATTTTATTACTACTAAATTTGCAGGATCACGCCAAAAAGTCGTACGCTAGAGGAAATGAATGTTGGTTGGAGTCATGCAAATGTATTCATGAAGTATCGTTTAATGTAAAAAAGAAGAAGAAATATTGTTAGTTGTTGAAGACAAGTTTTGCATTGGATGTAATATTTTTTTATTATTGTATGTAACATTTTTTTACAAGTGTAATATTAGTGTAAGCAATGTTTTTATATGTGTAAATATCATTGTATATAATTTATTATTATTGTATGTAACGTTTTTAATAACATTTGCAGCATAAAATAATGTCGCAAAAATGTCGTGCGCTTGCGGAAATGGATGATGATTATTAATGAAACTAAATTTCATTGAATCTTTATTCTTTTACAAAAGTAAAAAATTATATATACAAACAAATATAATTATGGGTCTTGTGACTCTTAACAATTAAAGGAAGAAAAATTATATAATACATGTAAATCAGTAAGCAAAGGTGACTATTGTTTCATTCAATTATAATAAAAAAAACACAAAATTACTTAAATAATACATAAATATGTAGACTATTGTTTTTTTCTATTTTTCTACTAATTTATTAATAATTATTTAATATTGCCGATACTGCCGATACCAAAAAATTAGATACTCCGATCCGATACCGCCGATACTGCCGATACCGATACTCATACAAATTGTCCGATACCGATACCGATACTTTGAACCTTGTCAGAAACATTAGCCCCACCTCGACGGGGAGAGGGGGCGGGCTCCCTAATCGCTGGAGGACGAGGGGAGGTGGGAGACGAAGCAACCTGGGGAGACAAGGAATAGGGGGGCATTCGCCTCTGCCCGCGGCAGCCAATCCGTCTGCAGCACCAGCAGCCTGGAAATCCTCCTCTGCTGAGGACTCTGCCTCCTCCCATGCCTTTACAACGGCAGCAACGATCAGCGCCTTAGGCACAAGGGATGACGAAGTAGACGTAGATCTCGCCACCCCAGGATGCGTGTCAATCCTGGTAGGAATCATGGAATCCACCTGAGCCTGCTCTGCATCAAGCAAGACCTTCCCATGACACACTACCTGGAAAGAAATACTAGCAACGTCCTCTACAGAGACGAACCCCAGATTCCTACCAGGAGAAGAGTTCCCCGAGTCCCCCGAAAGCCTAGACGTAGGGGACGAGGTTGGGAACAATCCCATGGGAGCGGCTTTACAAGCTGGTGAGGAACGCCCAAGGTGACGACAAAGAGCACAGAAATTCGAAGCATCTTCGAATTCACACGCTTGCCAGTAACTCCGGTTACCTGGGAGGAGCACGCGGATTCGACCGGGAAGAGGACGGTTGAGATCCCTTCCACGAAAACATGACCGACACTAGGCCGATTGAACTCAATAAGTGCCTTGTCGATTTTGAGAGGGTTGCCGAAGCGCTTAGCCAGCTGGAAGAGCACGGACTCGTCAAACAGCTGATGACGGAGAGATGGGAAATTCACCCAAACGGGTGCGACGGTCAATTCAACCGACGGGTCGAAATCCATCGTCCACCTGAAAACCCGCATAGGCGCATTCGCCACAAACCAAATGGACCTCGACCGCAGGCGAACAAAATCTGCCTCCGTTTGCGGTATAATGCTGATATATTGTTGATCAATGACACCAATACGAACGACGCCTACGAAGCCAAAAGCTGCGAACACTCTCCTCACCACGTCGATGGGAGGCCATCTGAGCGGGAATTTATCGATAAGCGCCATCGAAAGTGGGTGTAGTAGTAGACGTTCCTCTTCCTCCAAAAAAGCGACGGCTGGCTCACCTTGGAAGAATTATGAAAGCCTGTCAGGAAGGGTTGTGCGGGACTGGGCGGAGGAACCCCCCAGAGCTTGAGCAAAAGAAAGCGGTGGGACAGCTTGAGCGGCAGGGGCGGAGGAGCCGAGAAGGGTGGCCTCCAGCGTGCTGGCCGGAGAGCAGACCACCCCGGCCATATGCGCCGCTGAAGACAATAGTGAGGGCTGTAAGGTGGAACCTAGGAGAAGAGGGGGCGATTCACCAAAGAATAGTTGGATCCAGCCACGGACGCCGCAGACGGACTCTACGGGGACAGGGGAGGCACGGTAAGCAGGGGGTCCGACTCAACAACCACCCCATCAAGTCGGGAAGGGATACTCCTTGCCAGATGAAGCGGACGCGACACCAAAGACGATGGAGAACGGCAGAAGAGGGGGCGTGACTGTGAAGGGAAAGAGGAAGGGAGCAAACGACGTCCACTCGCAGACGGGGACGAGGACGGCGGGGGGTGGGAAATTGTAGGAGCTTCCCCTCCGGGGATAGAGGCGGCCGCCAGAGAAAAAAAAACTAGTATATATATATATATATATATATATATATATATATATATATAAATGAATCCTGAACAAAGCCCCGCCACGGGAGGCCCACCCCCCCGCGCACCATCGGAGCGGGGGGTGAGGGGGGGCGCTCGACCAACAGTCGAGGGACGGACGGGGCTTTCGGAGGGCATATATATATATATATATATATATATATATATATATATATATATATACTATTGAAAATTCAGTATTAAAAACAGATACACATAAAAAACAGATTTTCTTGGACTGTCATTGTCGATCCCACTCCAAATAGTATTCAGGCTAAAAAACAGTACTAAAAAAACATTACTCAAAGTTCCAAAAAAATCAGTAAAAAAACAGAGTATTGAAAAAACTGTACAAAAAAAATTTAGTTCAAAGTTCAAACTGGACTGTAAAAAACAATATTAAAAAATGAATCAAAAAAAGTATTAAAAACACTATTAAAAATAATATTAAAAAAGCAGTAAAAAAGTATTAAAAATAGTAGTTCCAAGATACAAATTCAGAAACCAGTGAAATAAATAAGGGAGATCTAGAAATAGAGAGAGAGAGAGAGAGAGAGAGAGAGAGAGAGAGAGCTATCGAGAGAGATCTAGAGAGAGAGAGAGGCACAGCCGAAGGTTCTGCCACCGCCAAAGCCATGTAGTCATTTTTTTTTCCTTCTTACTGCCCTTTTTTTTCATGTTGTCTTTTTTTTTCCTTTCTTTCCTGCTGCTCTTCCAGAGAGAATGCAGCTTTTTCTTTCTTTGTTGTGCTTGCTTTTCTTTTCTTATCTGCATTTTTTTTCTTTTAATTTGAACTATTGGGACTCTGCTCATTTTTTTTTTTTGCTATGAACCTCTTTGTTCTTCTCTTAGGCTTGTATATAAGTCCATCTGTTATTTTTTCCATAAAATTTACAAGGCGTGCCTTAGCTACTCCACGCGCCTTAAGAAACGCGCCTCGCCTGGAGTTTCATGAGGCGTTGTCCCTGCACCTAGGAGTGAGGCGCGCCTTTGATTACACTGCCTGACATAGCACATGACAAGGACGTTGCAACACTAGAGACAATGTTGTACAGTTGTTAAAAGAAATTCTCTTAGCTTGTGATAGAATGAAGAAGTTAGCTAATTTTCATAGAACAAACAGAATTTGCCATTGGTGATTGGGTTTACCTAATGCTATAACCATACTGGCAGAAATGCTCATAGAAGACCATAGAAACTATCAGAAATGCTCATAGAAGACCATAGAAACTATCAGAAATGCTCATAGAAGACCATATAAACTATCTCCTAAGTACTTTGGCCCTTATCAAGTGTTATCTAGGGTGGGTACACGGCTTATAAGTTGTCCTTGACTGAAGGGTCTCAAATTCACCATGTATTCCATGTTTCACAACTAAAGAAGAAGATAGGGTGCAGAATAGACATTCAGTCTGGAGTTCAAACTCATAGAGAAGAGTTAGTATTAGAACAAGATTGGATATTGGATCGTAGACTAGTGCAAAGAAGGAATAAGGCAGCAGTGGATCTACTTGTTTAATGGAAGGATGGAAGCAATGAAGATGCACTATGGGTGCCCTATGGAGAATTCATCAGGAGTTATCCTTACTTTGACCTTGAGACAAGGTCAAAATAAGGGAAGGGCATTGATGCATTCCTTTCCGACCTAAGCATGCTCAGCATTCTAGCTCAGCATTCGAGTCCAGCTCAACATGTTCAGCATTAGCCAGTTCAACACTTGAGTCCAGCTCAGCATCCAAATGCAGCATTCGAGTCCAGCTCAGCATCCAAATGCAGCATTCGAGTCCAGCTCAGCATTTAAATGCCAACTCAACAGCTCATCACTCAAGCCAAACTGAGTATCAGCTCATTATCAGAGTTTACTATAAATAGAGAGGAGAGGAAGGAGAATGTATGTGTAAAAAGATTTAGAATGTACTTTAGGATTTACTTATTCTTTCTTAGAATTTCCACTGTGACTACTTTCCTGCTCAATCAAGATTTGAATAAAAACCCTAGTTCTTTCCCAATTTGAAGAAGAACTTTGTGTTCTTTGCAAATTATTCTAATTCCATGGCAAATTTTGTTGGATCACGATCACCCCGACAAATTCCTGGCCAAATGGGAAGGGGTTCCATCATCGCTACAAGAGACTAACTACACTAGCAAAACAGTTTTCATTCTAGAAAACTACTGATCAACGACCATCACAAACTATGCCAACTATACAACTTTTACACAACAAATGAGAACACGCCCAAGATAAAAGTTTCGAATACAATTTAAAACACCACTGGTGGATCAAGATCCATCTTCTTCCTACCACCCAATAACATAAATTTTTGAAGCTCGGACACCGTGTCCGAGCCGCGTTGTGTCGGACACGAGACGAAAGCCCCGAAATACGCTAGGGCACGCGAAGAAATGGGTCCCGTGTCAGCGACCCCGTGTCGGTATGGTATCGTGTAGCGTCCTATTCGTGTTCATGCATGAATTCCGCAACCAAAACCCTAAAAATAGGGTACTCGAGCGAAGAAATAGGAAAGAAACAAATTGGGGGAAATCATGAAATTTTAGGGTTAGGGTTTGGATAACAGAAATTGGGGGAAATCGTGAAATTTTAGAGTTAGGGTTTGGATCGTACCTGTGAGAGATCAGGGGAGAGGGCGTCGAGAAATTGAAGGAGAGAGAAAAATCAAGGAAGGCGTCGGATGCGTAAAAAAAAAACCGATCCCTGATCTTCAATTCAATCCGGATCCAACCAATACGTTGGGTCCGGGTTTTGGGTTCGGATCCAAACTAAGAGCATCTCCAACCGTATTGTGAGTTTAGAAAAAAATGATTGCCATATAGGAATGAAAAGCTTTCATTTCAAAAATACTTCTCCAATACAAATGTAAATAAATCATGAAGTTGACATGGCAATAACATGGCAAGGACAATGTGAAGTTGATTGTCTAGATCTAGACAATGCACTTCACAATGACTTTGTCTCCAAATTATCAATTATGAATAGAAATATTTATAAAAAATGAAGAAATGGAGGAGTTGCCTTGGAAGTTGAAAAAAAATATTTTTATTGTCTTCTAAATACTTTTCCATTGGAGAACACTTTTTTATCTCATTGTCTTGTGTGAATATCATCTTGCCACATAGGAAATATATTGTTTTGTGTCTCATGCCACATAGGAATCACAACACAAAACAAGACAATAGGGTTGGAGATGCTCTAAGACAATTCTCCTTGTTGGGTCCACTAGATGTAATCCTAATCATCTTGTTGGGTCCGGGTTTTGGGTTCGGATCCAACCAATACTTTGGACCCATGTTTTGGGTTTTTGGTTAATAGGGTTTGACAAATAATTAGACATAAATAAGAATGCTAATAGGTAATTTAGAAACATATGCTAAAAATTAAGGTAGGAACTCATACTCGATGTATCTGGTACCCTCCTTAAGAAACTCTCGTCTCGTAATTCTCTCTGGCTTTATGAAAATAGTTACGCTTGCGAGCTTTGATCAGAAGTTCTTGTCGACTTCTTACACACGAACTTTGATTCGAATGGTTCACCGACTTCTACACAAGCTTTGATACGAATGATTGCCGACTTCAACCTCTTACAAGAAATGTTGATCTTCTAACAAATAAATATCTCAACGAACTGTCACGACCCGCACCCGGATATACGGATACGAATACGTGGGCCACGCCCAGCCTACGCCGCAGTATCGACGGTAGAACACTGTCTGGTACCCAATAAATATACACTACATCTAGAAGGTCCATGAACTACAACCGTACTCAATCACAACCCAACATCTAAATAAGATAGACAGAAAAGATAACTAAAGCACAAGAACAACTAGAAACTACTAGAAGGAAACATAAGACAGGAAAAATAAAGAAGAAAAAATAAGACAAACTAAGGATAACTACCAGGCAACTCACAGAGAAGACTAGTGAGATCCACCTCAACTAGCATCAACCTGAAGTCCAATAATGGCACAACAACTCCTAAAATATTGTCAACATATTCAGTCGGGATGGAACTAGCACAAATCTCAAATAACAGTTCTAGTTAGACGATATTGAAAATGTAGCAGTAAATAGAGAGAATATACGAGGAATCACGAAATGTACATGTGAGTATCATGGCAAGGTAAGTTGTAAATCTAGAGCTAGAACAAGGTAAGTAAACTGATCATGGCATGTACAAGAATCACGAATCACCTATCTAGGTGTGTGAGTACTAGCTACAATATGTGGCCGGCTTGGGAACTTGCACAATAGTAACAGGCCTGGCTAACCATACGTGGGATGTATGATCAACACTCACAATCAATAGATGCATAATGGGTGCACAATAGGCTTTGACCACATATCTACACTAATACTCCTCGCCCCTGACTAGTATAGTGGATCCAACCATGACACGTCATGACACAAGATTCTCCGAAAATGTAGCAAGTCTCCTCGAGAATCGCGTCTACACAATGCACAAGGAACAAGGCAAGACTTGCACAATATATACCAAGGAGAGCAAGGAATAACATCTCATGCCGGGATCCAGACAAATACCAATCCGTGTGAACTATGTGTCAAGAGAACAAGAATATCTACACTATATATAAGAAACATAGACGATATCATAAAACAGAAATATTATCAGAGAATGTACTTGCCTGAGATCTGGTGGAATATGTAACTGTGTAATCTGGCTCAGAGTGAAATCACAGACCTAAAGATGAGATATATATAAGCTAATTAGGGTTCAACAGTATTAGGCATGATTATATAGTATAAGCTATAAAAATCTAGGCCAATCTCAGTCTAACTAAGTCAAACTAGATCAATGGTGGACTTACAGTTGACTTTGGTCAACTGGTCAACTCTGGTCAAATCTTGTCAAACCTAGGTCAAATGTTGACTCTACTTCGACGTTCAGTCAAAGTAGTCAACCATGGTCAAACACGGTCAAGACTAGTATCTATAAACATCTACAGGGTCAACATATCAATTTCAGTAGTTGTGAAATCACTGGAATCGATGGATCTCAAAATACAACAAAAGGAGAAAGATTATAATAATAGGGTAAAAACCTACAGATGTTGTCGGATGGTAAAACAACCATCACTAATGTGTCCAGAATGGTCAAATTAGCTAGGATAGCCTATCCATAAGTCTAATTTGAAAACATGGGCAAAAAAGTAATTTTGGGTCAAAATGGTGTCCGTATCGGACCCACTTTGTACCGAAAAATGTGCCGGAATAAAAGTCCTCAAAACCTAGAAAAAATATATGTTCACGAATCCAGAATGACGATACGAACTCAATGGTATATCCGAAATTGGATTCCGATGAGCCGATCTCAAAATGGCCCGTTGACCCGGATATGTCACGACCCGCACCCTAGAGTAAGGGCACGAGACGTGGGTACGTCCAGCCTACGCCGCAGTATCGACGGTAGAACGCTGTCCTAGGTCAAACATCTAACAATATAAAGGTACCTATACAGTATATACACTCCGAATGGAGGTGACATAACAATACAGTCTCAATCACATCTAAGGTAGAGCATGATAAAAGATAGATAGATAGATAGAACAGAATGAAAATCACAGAGAATACAATCCATATAAAGTCTAAGATAACATCTCCATAACATCAGATAAAACAAACTCCCAGTATATATATACAATAATGTATCAATGAGAAGACAAAGTAAGAGTCTAAGCTAGCAATCTAAACTACTGGTGGTAGATCCTCTACTGCAAGTGGGTCCAAGTCACAAGTGATGTCTAAAGCTGCACCATAATGGGTGGACACCAGAGCCTCATCCTTCACTGTAAAATTTTCAACAGGTCCAGTCAGGACATGAGCGAGTACAGTACATCTCAACAAATCATAACAGGTTAGGAAATATAAACATGCTAGAGAGTAAGATACAGGAAACTGAAGAACAACATGATGTAAAAAGAGAGAGACTGTAAATAAATAGCTATAATATATAGAGAACTATCAGTGACTAGTGATTCAGAGCACAAGATGGTTATGTAAACGGCACGATGTTGCACACGAGTAATCTAAAGAGGTTGCACACGAGTAATCTACTGGATTGATTACATAACCACTTCTACTCCCCCGCCCCAATCAATACACAAGGATCTAGCCAAGTTATGTTATTGTACACGAAGTATAGTCCTACACGAAGATCATATGAGCACATGAGTATACACGATTTCACACGATTTATAAACGAAAGGCACGAACACAAGGAGTACACGATGCTCATGATAAAGTACACGAACACGAAATACCCGATGTATCCGCTAAGGGGATAACATCGTACGACAAGATCCATATAGTACTAATCCGTGTTTCTAATGTGTCAGCATCATGTAAAGTAATCTAAAGCAGGAAATATAATCCTAAACAGGATATGAAATGATCAAAGAATGTACTCGCCTGTATCCTGAGTATTTGAAGAGTATCTACTGTCCGAGGAGTGATGTCTGTCTCCTATAGAACAGTACAAGTCACTATAAGTCTAAAATAATATAATAGACTGCTACAATGCATCTACATGAAGTTTGGGGTCAAATTGGACTAAAGTCAACTCTCGGTCAACTCTAGTCAACTAGACTAGTCAAACTAGGTCAACTAGGTCAAGCCTAAGCCAAACAAGTCTCACTAGGCCTAACCAGCCTATTCTAGCAAGCACACACACTATCTAGGCTATACAAGCCAACTGCACACCTATACTGGCATTCAAACCATACACACAGGCTATGAGCCATAGGCTATAGGCCATATAGCTAATCTCACATAGTCCATTACACCCTTCACACATATACACATTTCAATATTAATCTAATTTAATATAGATAATCACATTATACACATAGGCCACATTATAATATCATATATATATATATATATATATATATATATATATATATATATATATATATATATATATATATATAATATATACATAAGAGTGATAGGGAGGAATACATGTGACCATGTGGGTATGTGTGTGATATTAGGCAAACAGTGTGTGTGAGAGTGAGGGTGTGAGTGTAGAATGGAAAATAGTGTGTATGATATGGTGACATGAGAGTGTGGAAGAGTATGTGTGTGTGTTGAGTAGAGTGTTCAGGAATTTGCAATGACATGTAGTGGTGAATACATGTGTGTTTGTGTATGGTACTAATCATCAATTCAGTTTTTAGTAAAGAATCAAATGATAGTTCATATTAAACTATCAATTAACTCAAGGACCCAATCAATACACAATTTCGAAAACCCCTTAACATGATAACAACCACTAACATGAACTAACCAAATGCATAAGAAATTAACATGGAAATTAACATTCAAAAATCAGTTTAAGGATGGGAATCAATCTCAGGTTTCCAGTTTTTCAGGAATGAGAACCCATGATAGTTTCTAATCAACCAATTGAATCAACAGTGAACTAACTTCCCATCTCATTTCTAACATAATGTATAAAAATCTAAACATGGCAATAAATCATTCAATCAGTTTAAGGAAAGAAGAAATGAAAGTTCAGGAATTGAGTTCTTAGGACTGTTTCAGTCCAACCCTTTACAATATCGAATCCCATTTTGAAATGCAACATAAACTAACCTGACAATCATAGCAGTAGACTCACACAAATATAAGTGAATTAACATGAAAGTTAAACATCAAGGATCAGTTAAACATGGAATTAAATCAAGGTTTTAATTCCAGAATATGTGTCAGTTTGACAGTAAATTAAAGCATCAGTTCAACATTCTAAACCACATTCGACAACCACAAACCTAATACCAGTTATTAATCAACATTGTAATAGTCTAATACACATATATAGGTGAGTTAACATGGATTTTAAACAGGAAAATCATTTTAAAACAGGGAATCAATTCCCAGAATTTCATTTAGGGACTGTGTATCAGTCCAGCAGTTCGAAACCCATTACTCAAGTATAAAACCTATTCTATCATGTAAAACCAATCTAAATGGTACTATTACACATGTACAATCAATATGACAATTAAAAACATCATTTAAAATCATATTAAACAGGGATTAATTCTCAGGATTCAAAAAAACTGAACTGAGTATCAGTCAATAATGGAAACTTGAATTTCGAATTCGAAAACATGTTAATATATCAATTAATTGGTTGGTAAAACATGAGACATGTGTACACGTGTCATACAGGTCATTCGTGTCCCACCAAGTGGACACGAACGTTTCCAAGACACTCAAAGACACACAAGTGCACTGTACAGTGCACAGTGTCGTGCACGCATGCACGCGTGTCCCGCGCGCGACACAGGCCACGTGGTGACACGTGGCCTTGCGTACACGTGCGCCAGGGGTAGGGCTACCCCTAGGACTGCCTGCACAGTGTCCACGACATGTGTCGTGTCTGATACAAACGCGTATCAGCAGCGCTTTGCGCGCGCAATCGACAGGTCGCGCGGCCAGTGCGGGAAGGATTTCTCCTCGCACACGCAACCATATCGACCCAAATTTTGGGAGGATGGTGGCAGACATTGCCCCATCATGCTCACCAATTTTGGCGTGTCCACGTGTCATGTGCTGGGAGTTCTCAGCCCCGTGATGCAGGACACAGTGCACGTGCACGCGATCAGCGTGTTCGTGTCCCCGTGTGGACACGACACAATACTAAAATTAGGAAAAAAATTTAGAAATGCATAAGCAAACCCTAGATCTAGGTTTCCATTCAAATGGATTTGCAAAAATAGCAAATCGAGTCGGTTCGGGCATTTCGTCGAACACTTAGGTATAGGTTTGATACGTGTCCGATACGGACACGTAACCTAATGTAAATGACACGAAATTCCTATAGTAGCTAGGGGACACCTATTTCTAAGCCATTATGCACTAAAAACAGGATTAAATCACAATTTGAGGGTGGTTACCTATGTGTGTCAATCCTCCAAGAAAGCTCCAATGGAAAGTTTCCAAATACCAACTCCAAAGCTCCAAATGAACCCAAAACTGAGATTAACCTCCAGAAATAATAAACATATAGAAATTAGGTCCTAATGCAAAAGACAAGGGTTAAAAAGGAATTAAAATGAATTTATGGGAATTTTTGGAAGGGAAAAAAATACCTTTTCTTCAAAAACTAGGTCAAGCTCTAAAAGAGGCAAGAACTCCTCAACATGACATTAAAATAGGGAGAGGCTCTCCTATGGCTGGTCATAAGTTGCAAAATTAGGGTTAGGGTTTCCTAAATTGGCCCATGGGCTTAAGTCCTAATCAATTAAGTCATTAAGTCATAAGCCATTTCGTAAAACCATAAATCATGACTTAAACTCACTAAACCAAATCTCCTCATTCTAAAACTAATCTCTAATGACTAAAATGAGTTAACTCAAGTTAGACTAGGATTACCATAGCTAGGGTTAGGTTCTAGGCTAGTCCACTAGTCTCAGCAAGTCAAAGTCAGACTAGAATTCACCAATTCAATAATTAATCAAATAATTCAAATAAGTCAAAATGACCAAATCACTCCTAGACTAAAAATGATAATTAATTATCCCTAATCACATGGTTAGGCTCTAGGTCAGACAGTCTCTCGGGTTTCACTAGCAGCACATCAAAATCACAAGTCATGACTTAAAACAGTTTTTAAATAGTTTAAAATGATTAAAAAAATTACCAAAAATTATAATATGAATTAAATAATAATAATTATAATTATAATTACAAAATTTTAAAATTACCCTCATCTGGAAAATTGGGTATTACAGGATATTGGAATCTGATTTGCACAGAAATACGTGTCGGAGCCAATGTCCACAAAATTCAGCAAATTATATGTCAACGAGTCCAGAATGACGATACGAACTCAACGGTATATCCAAAATTGGATTTCGATGAGCCGATCTCAAAATAGCCCGTTGACCCGGATATTGGAATCCGATTTGCACAGAAATGCGTGTCGGAGCCAATGTCCACAAAACTCAGCAAATTATATCTCAACGAGTCCAGAATGACGATACGAACTCAATGATATATCCGGAATTGGATTTCAATGAGCCGATCCCAAAATGGCCCGTTGATTCGGATTGTGGGGCTCGCTTTGCACCGAAATACGTGCCAGGACCCACGTCCTCCAAATCAAGCAAACTTTATATAAAAATGTGCCAGAACGATGCCACGAGTCTACTTGTGGTGTCAAAAATTGAATCAGGAGTCCCGGGTTCAAAAATAGAATTTTACAAGTGTAAAATTAAGAATTCGGACGTCCAACTTTGGCGTCGAATTTGACCAACCAAACGTGCTCACAATGAAACAAAATTTAAGGAACAGGAAGAGGGTTATAACAGCTGTGCACAGGAACTGGTAGCATGCCAAACGAAGCTGCGATGGCGGAGTTACGAGTCGACGAAGTTGGCTCCACAAAACTGTCCAAAAATAACATAATTTAAAGTGTCAACTTGGTGGCCGATTTTGATCTAACAAACGACAAAATTAACGGATGAAACTTGAGGGAGAGGGTAGATGGATATACCGAGATTGTGACAGAACAAAGAGTTCGTCAATCCAACGGTCGGATTGTCCAAAAAATCTGAGCGAAGTCGCTGCCCCAAGACGCGAATTCCGAAATTTGAAATGTGTGCGCGACGACGAATCCCGTGCAAAATGCACGAATCGACCAGCTTGTACGTCAGAAAGAAAGGTACGGCCCCGGGGGGTTCGTCGGGGTTGCCCGGAGCCAGGGGGCGGCCACGGCGATGCGCGGTGGTCGCCGGCGCAGCTGCGACGCTGCTACTACTGCTGGTGTAGCTACTGCGCTGCTACTGTTGCTGGTGTAGCTGCTGCGCTGCTGCTGCTGCTGCGCGCGTGCAGCCAGTGGCGGCGGCAACGCACGGCTGGAGAGGAAGGAGGAGGAAAGTGGAAGGGTGGGGGTGGTATTGAAGTGGTGGTGGGGATGGTGGTGAGCATGATGATGATGATGGTGGTGGTAGTGTAGTGATGTAATGAAGAAGAAGAAGAAATGAAGAAGGAGAAGAAGAAGAAGAAAATGATGATGATGATGATGATGAGGATGAGGTGATTGTGATTGGCTAGGGATGAGAAGGGGGTAGGCTGATAGTGATGGGGAGTTGGTATGTGGTGGTGACTAAGGAGAGAGAGTGGAGATTAATATATATGTGTGTGTATGTCATATAGAAAGAGAGAGAGAGAATGAAAAATATTACTTGAAAGAGAGAGAAAATGGAGAGAGAGGGAGAGGTAGGCCGGCACTTGGGGGGGTGATTTGTGTGTGTGGAGAGAGAGAGAGTGATTTAAATAAAGAGAGAGGGAGAGTGTATTATATATATATATATATATATATATATATATATATATATATATATATATATATAATATAATAGAGAGAGAAAATAAGATATTTGTACAAGAGGAGGATATTTTTGTGTAGGAAAAAAGACAAATACAATAGTGATGTGTATGGGCAGTCTTGATAGGGCATACAGCAAATTAGATTGGGCGTTGGGCCAAGCTTGGTTGAGTTGGGGCCAAGATTTAATTAAAATAACAATTTAAACCAATTAAAATCATGGATGAAATGGGAGCACAAGGAAGATCAATTTGGTGGCACGCAAGTGGCACGTGCATAGTAGACTCAAAACAGGCCAGGGCCACATATTGGGTCGACTGGATTGGACCGATGTCGGGCCCGAAAATTAAGTTGGAAGTTAAGTCACGAATTACGGCAGGCGATAAATTGGTCTAAATTAACCCGAAAGTTGTGCGAAGCAAATGGAGCACAAGGAAATCAGTTTGATTGAGATACGATATATCAAATTGAAGATAATCTCGTTGTAAAACCCCTAAATTTTTGGTATATTTTTTTATTTAAAAGACCTAAAAATGAATTTATGCAATTTATGATCTTTATTAGGAATGACCTTAGACATTGTTTAATTTTGGAGCACAAGACTACCATAAATTTTGGCACATAAGATGTAGCGGTGTGTCTTGACCAGTGTACTAGCCATGCCGGGGGGAGCCTAGCCATAAGTAGGTCCTAAATAGTAAAACCAGGCCAAGTTTCGACTTAATCTCCACCAATAAATTATTATTTATTAAATTGACTTTTGACTTTTAAGAGACCCCGTTAAACCAATTTAGCCCAGATTGGACTCGAACCAAGCCCAAGCCCATGCAGGCACGTGGGAGACCAAATATGGCCATTTTTGTATATGTAAAAATATTTTCTAAATTATTTTAGATTTTATGTACAATTTCTAATATTTTAAATTATTGGTACAAGTATTGTTTTTTTTTTGTTATTATTATTAAATACTGTTTAATATTTGTATAATTTTTCTAGGCCGAGCTAAGGGGTACAATATATGTCCGCCATAATCATCATGGAATTATTTTATTATTTTATTTTTATTATTAATGTATCCTTAGGAATTAATTCAATATCTACTTTTAGTTATTTATTAAAATTGATTGTAATATCAAGTAATTTATATACATGTACATGTGTTAATTATATTAGATATTTGGGTGGCTAATATTTTAAATTTGTAACTTGGATTTAAATAGATTTTTGAAGTATGTATAGATATATACATATAGATATATAAAATATATGTTTTATATAAGTTAGTTAGGAAAAAAAAGAAAAAAAAATAATAAGATATGCTGACATCAGCATGACGTCAGCACTGTTCCAAAGGAACGTCCAGCTCGAGCTGGGTTCCCATACAGGGACGGAATCCCTGGTCCTTGCTAAAGCCTTGAAGAATAGTAAAAAAAATAAAAAAATAAAAACACTTTGGCTAACTTGCGAGATATTCAAATGAATATCTCGCGAGCCAACAAACCCCTATATCCCCCGACTCCCTTGCGGACAGAGAGTTCTCTGATGGATTCAGAAATCCAAACCAAATCCGAAAAAATTCAAATCTCGATCAAATCAGCCCAAATCTTTTCCTATAGGACTCCTACCATATTCTCCCTAGGATTTCAACAAATCCAATTCAAAATTTAATTGGAATTGATCCAATTTTGGATTTAAACCGTCGATATAAACTGTGTTTTCTCGAAGAGAAATAAAAGAAGAAAACTTCTTCGATCTCGAACCTGGAGAGCTAATCTCCGACCCACAGCCTCCGAGCAGCACCCTAAACTCTAGGCGCACAGTCCCAAACGACTGCACCACCTGCTCGACGCGTACGTCGTCGTCGATCACCGGAAATCCGCGTCGAACAGAGGGAACTCTATTCTCATTCAGCTGCAAGGTACCCCTTTTCACCAACTCGATTCTTCACATACAATTCTAATTTTTCGATACCGCGAGTTGTCGTAGATAGCCCACATGACCCCGTAGACGACCCAACAGTTGGTTTTCTTTATTGTCGAACCATCGCGTCGAAAATCTGATGCAAATATTCTGAAAATACTGATTTCTACAGCAGTACACACAGAACCATTTACCCCTATTTAGAGACTTTTTCCCGTCAACCTAGCAGGATTATTCCAGAAATAATTAAACAGTAAAATAGGCCACATGTAGCATTACGAGACCTTTCTTTTAGTTCAAATTTTTGTTCATTGTATGCCATGAAAATTTGAACCCAAAGTTTAGGGAAAACAGTTTTTAAAACAGTAAATTTTAGGAAAAATTAACCGATACGACGTGCGCCCCGACAAACCAGGCGACGTGGTCGTGCATTATATACATCGAAAGGCGCGTATGGATGTTACCGACGTGTGGGAACTGACGGGACTCGATTTTGCTGTGTGTGCGCGACGAAATCAGTGCGTATCTGTCGAGATACCCCCGTATCGTCGTTTTGTAAACTTGACCATAACTTTGTGCACATTCGTCATATCAAGACGAAACTTGCGCCATTAGGACCGTATCATTTTTCTGGTCCTGTATGCCAAGTTTGGTCCGATTCTGAGAAGGTTGATTGGAACGCCAAATTGACGGGCCCGCGACCCTCTCTAACGGGCAATTTTTTTGCACGGCCCGCCGAAATCCAAGTTTGGACATACGGTTGGGTTCGTCTCCTCAAACTGGATCCATAGACATATATTTTGACAACTTTAGAGACCATAGGTTCTGGCACGCGTTTCGGTGCAGAACGGGTCCAACGACGGACATCGTTTTGACCCAAAATTATGATTTTGCCCCTGTTCCAGAATTTAACTTTTGGACAGGCGTTTCCTAGGCATATCTTATATTCCAAACTCGTTCGTGATGTTTTTTGCAGCATCCGGAGTCATCTGCAGGATTTGGCTTTTCTTGCCTTGTTTATTTTGCCGGTTCGAGCTACTGGATTATTCCCTTTTGCACATAACCTCAGGCAAGACACCTTGTCTTTGCTGTTTAAATTTTTTGCTCAATACCATGCATGTTGTGTTTATTTTCAAGTTGTTTCTTTCTAAATTATAAGTAGATACAAATTATAATATTTTATAAAAGTGGCTTAGAGTTAAGGGACTACCGTCAAATTTAGTGTGTCTCATTGACTTGTCACGATTATACACGAGTTGTGTGTAAGAGTTATGAGTATCATATAGAGGTCACTTGCGTGTAGGCTGATCTCCCGTGTGCATGCGTTAAGATATAACTGCTAATAGATTGTGTAGAAGACTTTGGCAGTTATTAAGGATTAAACAGTGTCGTGGAGTCGACACATGTAGAGTATCATGGGGAGGGGGGGAGACAGTTATTAGCGTAGGGGCTACCTGTTCAGTACACATGTAGATTTGGGCCGATAGTGTCTCGGATGAGCGCTACTTACTGCCCCGGGGCCGATAGTTCTCGTGTGAGAACTACTTTCTGCCCATAGTTGATAGTGCCTCTTCTGAGCGCTACCTACTACTACTCTCTCTCCATCTATGCTGAACACTATAAGCTCCTGCGTAGAACGTTATCTTCTCAAAATATATATCACATAGAATGGTTAGGAACCTTTACTCATGCATACTTTTCTGTTGAGCTTATTTATTCAGTTTATCGGCATGATATTATGTGTCTTGTTACGTCCCTCTGAGGACCTGGTTTTTCCCCAGGTATGTGTTTTCATAATTTCTTGCAGGTGCTATAGCTAAGGCCATTCCTTCTTCGTGATGACTGCTTTTGGACTTGTCATTGCTTCGTTCGACCAATCACTTTCTGCGTATATTTATTCTCTATTTAAATTAGTTGGTAGTGGACTTTGTCTCCGCCCAACGATTGTATCATAAATATTCAAGTTGATTTCTATATTATTAATCCTTTCATTGTGGATGAGATTTAGTTGTCTTGGATTACTACATTTACAGCTTATGTATACATACGAGGTCCATGTATTTCGTATGTATATAGCTGGCATGTCTACGTACTTGGTCCTACGTATTTTGGGACTGGGGCGTTACATGTTTTTGTGGTGGCCCATGCAGGTCGAGTTTGTCACTTCGGTTACGTAATTGTACCGATGTGAGCCTGCAACATGGGATTATAATCTAGGAATCTCATCCAAACAGCTTGACCTTTTCCCTTGACTTCAAATTTTGCACTCTTGTTCGACCTCCTTGAACTGCATCTTGCTTGATTTCTTTCTACCATCGATTCTTATTTTCGTGCTTAGTATCAACTAGGAAGATGACTACACTAGTATATGCTCATAGGTCAAACACATGGCTAGAATGGTTATATTGGCAATTGGAATACATTTAAGACTAATTGAGTTAAAAGTTTTTTTTTTAAGAGTGTGATTTAATGATTAGTAATTTGTAAAGTAGGATACTACCAAGGAAAGTTTTAATCTTGAGATTTCTAATTTAATAAACACCATAGGATTGATACTGCCAAAAAAAAAAGATAAAATCTTTATACCATTGATTTAAGAAATTGATTGGCTTTTTGAGATTTGATATTTATGATTTATTGGATTATAGTTATACACCTTTGAACAGTTATAAATTTGGTTGGAGATGATCTTGACAAAAAAAAATGGCCGTAGAAATTATTTAAATTTGAGTTGTACAACTTGCGATTTTCGTGTTTAGTAAATTTTGAATTTTAAGTGGAAGTAATGATTTCTGAATTTTGGTTTAAAATATTTGAAAGTTATGAAAATGATTTTTGAATTTTTTTTTCTTCTTATTTTAAATTGTGTCCTTTGATTGAGGATTTACAAATCTATTTAGATTTTGGTAAAAATAATAATTTTGACTGATAAGATTATATGAAAATTTAGTTTAATGAGGGATTGCTAATATTAAAAATTTTGAGAGAATTTCGAAGGATGTCATGGAAGTTATTTTGATTGATTAAAGGAAGTTACAATTTAAAGGTATGATCTTGTTGGAATAACTTAGCATGAATAGAAGTTAAAAATTGATGGGAGCATTGAGCTTAATTTTTGAGATTGCTTTTAATATGCTAAGAGTTTTATTATGAGTTATTTAAAAATTTTAGAGTGTTAAATTTTTATTGATTATAGAATTTTTATGGATTCGTAATTTATGAACTCTTGAGTAAATAGTTGAATTTAAAACGTTAACTTTGGAAAAGGTTAGTAGTAATGTGATAAAATTTTGCTTTGAGATTTATGAGAGTGATTTAAATTTTTTTTTATGATGAATTTGAACGGATTGGAGTAAATACAGATTTTGGTGGTTTATTTTTGAAGGTTTATTTTTGAAACTTTTTGGAGGAAACTCGAGTTAAAATTTTAATGGTAGGCCCCAAGATAACCCTACTGAGTATTCCACACTAATTGCCATGTCACTCATGACCATGATAGTAGTATATACACAAGTGTTGTTAGTCATCTACCCAGCTATGTGACTGTATTTCCACCTCGGCTTATTCAACCTTCCTTCAAATTCTAGATCTTTTAAATGCGACCTTCTAACCCATTTGCAATTTGAATAATGATTTAATTGTTCGTTGACTGTATTCATTTAAGAGGCTATCTTCTCTATAGAACTATGATCCTAAATTATTTTTACTGGATTTTCTAATTAATTTTATTTCATGCTTTAACTTGATCTTATTTATTTTTGTGCATTAATTATCACCCTCGTGAACTCCCACTTCCTATTTTAGATCTTTTGGCGTCCCTTACCGTGACTTGGATATTTGGAGCACAACACTAGACTTTTCCTTCCAACAAATTTCATGTGTAAGACCTAAACAAGTCCACCTTCATGTATATATATCGTGTCCCACTAAAACACATCTCCTTTTACACTATTTTTATGATATGACCTTCTAATCAAAATGACCAAACTATAATCTTTACCATGATACCGATATGTTTTTAACCACGGATAGGGATTCAACCTCGACTCAATTCTTTCGACCCGATATGTGATTGTGTTCTACTAAATCTCTTAAATGCTTAAATTTGTACCTTATCTTGATTGCTTGACCCATTGCCCCATAATACTATTAGTTTAACTTTTGTAAGTTGGGTAGAATACCTCACCACCTAACAAACCTTTTTCTTGTGAACCACATGGTAAGTTCACTTAGACTATAAATTCAGAGGACCCTACCTTATCTAGTCTACTAGGCATAAGTGAAGAAACGCTAGGACAACTATATAGGCCCACACTTTGGGCGAGCCTTGATTTTAAAAGATCTTGGACTATTTAAAATTTTCTTCATCAGTACCTCCCTTGCGCAGTTTGACTATCTCATGCTGCTAATGTAGCTTCAGTTTTGCAAGCTTATTTCATTATTAGCTTGATCATGACATATTTTTTGGGTGCACCCACTAACATATTGTTTAATCAGAACCGGTGTATGATGGACTGATCAACCCTATTGCACCTTGGTTCGCTTATCATATATTATTCTATGCGATGGAGACTTAGTTAACCTGCATTAGAGTCTCATCCCGACAGCATTGACAACTCTCTTTTGGATTATTTTCGTCGCCTATGAACTATTCATACTCAATAGCATCGTTTTGAACCCTTTATTGTTCTTGTCTTTACTTATTTTAGAGAGACAATGTACTGTACTTGAGAAATGGACCCAAGGTATCACTTTAGTCATGTGGCTATACCCTCGCATTAAACTACTCCTTTTACCCCTCAACCCCATCTACCCTATTATTCCTAAATTTCGAGGACGAAATTCTTGTAAGTTGGGTAGGATGTAAAACCCCTAAATTTTTGGTATATTTTTTTTATTTAAAAGACCTAAAAATGAATTTATGTAATTTATGATCTTTATTAGGAATGACCTTAGACATTGTTTAATTTTGGAGCACAAGACTACCATGAATTTTGGCACATAAGATGTAGCGGTGTGTCTTGACCAGTGTACTAGCCATGCCGGGGGGAGCCTAGCCATAAGTAGGTCCTAACTAGTAAAACCAGGCCAAGTTTCGACTTAATCTCCACCAATAAATTATTATTTATTAAATTGACTTTTGACTTTTAAGAGACCCCGTTAAACCAATTTAGCCCAGATTGGACTCGAACCAAGCCCAAGCCCATGCAGGCACGTGGGAGACCTAATATGGCCATTTTTGTATATGTAAAATATTTTCTAAATTATTTTAGATTTTATGTACAATTTCTAATATTTTAAATTATTGGTACAAGTATTATTTTTTTTTGTTATTATTATTAAATACTGTTTAATATTTGTATAATTTTTCTGGGCCGAGCTAAGGGGTGCAGTATATGTCCGCCATAATCATCATGGAATTATTTTATTATTTTATTATTTTATTATTTTATTTTTATTATTAATGTATCCTTAGGAATTAATTCAATATCTACTTTTAGTTATTTATTAAAATTGATTGTAATATCAAGTAATTTATATACATGTACATGTGTTAATTATATTAGATATTTGGGTGGCTAATATTTTAAATTTATAACTTAGATTTAAATAGATTTTTGAAGTATGTATAGATATATACATATAGATATATAAAAAATTCAAATCTCGATCAAATCAGCCCAAATCTTTTCCTATAGGACTCCTACCATATTCTCTATAGGATTTCAACAAATCCAATTCAAAATTTAATTGGAATTGATCCAATTTTGGATTTAAACCGTCGATATAAACTGCATTTTCTCGAAGAGAAAACTTCTTCGATCTCGAACCTGGAGAGCTAATCTCCGACCCAGAGCCTCCGAGCAGCACCCTAAACTCTAGGCGCACAGTCCCAAACGACTGTACCACCTGCTCGACGCGTACGTCGTCATCGATCACCGAAAATCCGCGTCGAACAGAGGGAACTCTGTTCTCATTCGGCTGCAAGGTACCCCTTTTCACCAACTCGATTCTTCACGTACAATTCTAATTTTTCGATACCGCGAGTTGTCGTAGATAGCCCACATGACCCCGTAGACGACCCAACAGTTGGTTTTCTTTATTGTCGAACCATCGCGTCGAAAATTCGATGCAAATATTCCGAAAATACTGATTTCTACAGCAGTACACACAGAACCATTTACCCCTATTTAGAGACTTTTTCCCGTCAACCTAGCAGGATTATTCCAGAAATAATTAAACAGTAAAATAGGCCACATATAGCATTACGAGACCTTTCTTTAATTCAAATTTTTGTTCAATGTATGCCATGAAAATTTGAACCCAAAGTTTAGGGAAAACAGTTTTTAAAACAGTAAATTTTAGGAAAAATTAACCGATACGGCGTACGCCCCGACAAACCAGGCGACGTGGTTGTGCACTATACACATCGAAAGACGCGTATGGATGTTACCGACGTGTGGGAACTGACGGAACTCAATTTTGTTGTGTGTGCGCGACGAAATCAGTACGTATCCGTCGAGATACCTCCGTATCGACATTTTGTAAACTTGACCATAACTTTGTGCACGTTCGTCATATCGAGACGAAACTTGCACCATCAGGACCGTATCGTTTTTCTGATCCTGTATGCCAAGTTTGGTCCGATTCTGAGAAGGTTGATTGGAACACCAAATTGGCGGGCCCGCGACCCTCTCTAACGGGCGATTTTTTTGTACGGCCCACCGAAATCCAACTTTGGACATACGGTTGGGTTCGTCTCCTCAAACCGGATCCATAGATATGTAGTTTGACAACTTTAGAGACCATAGGTTCTGGCATGTGTTTCGGTGCAGAACGGGTCCAACGACGGACATCGTTTTGACCCGAAATTATGATTTTGCCCCTGTTCCAGAATTTAACTTTTGGACAGGCGTTTTCTAGGCATATCTTATATTCCAAACTCATTTGTGATGTTTGTTGCAGCATCCGGAGTCATCTGCGGGATTTGGCTTTTCTTGCCTTGTTTATTTTACCGGTTCGAGCTACTGGATTATTCCCTTTTGCACATAACCTCAGGCAAGACACCTTGCCTTTATTGTTTAAATTTTCTGCTCAATACCATGCATGTTGTATTTATTTTCAAGTTGTTTCTTTCTAAATTATAAGTAGATGCAAATTATAATATTTTATAAAAGTGGCTTAGAGTTAAGGGACTACCGTCAAATTTAGTGTGTCTCATTGACTTGTCACGATTATACACGAGTTGTGTGTGAGAGTTGTGAGTATCATATAGAGGTCACTTGCGTGTAGGCTGATCCCCGTGCGCATGCGTTAAGATATAACTGCTAATAGATTGTGTAGAAGACTTTGGCAGTTATTAAGGATTAAACAGTGTCGTGGAGTCGACACATGTAGAGTATCATGGGGAGGGGGGAGACAGTTATTAGCGTAGGGGCTACCTGTTCAGTACACATATAAATTTGGGCCGATAGTGTCTCGGATGAGCGCTACTTACTGCCCCGGGGCCGATAGTTCTCGTATGAGAACTACTTTCTGTCCATAGTTGATAGTGCCTCTTATGAGCGCTACCTACTACTACTCTCTCCATCTATGCTGAACACTATAAGCTCCTGCGTAGAACGTTGACTTCTCAAAATATATATCACATAGTATGGTTAGGAACCTTTACTCATGCATACTTTTCTGTTGAGCTTATTTATTCAGTTATCGGCATGATATATGTGTCTTGTACGTCCCTCTGAGGACCTGGTTTTCCCCCAGGTATGTGTTTTCGTGATTTCTTGCAGGTGCTCTAGCTAAGGCCATTCCTTCTTCGTGATGACTGCTTTTGGACTTGTCATTGCTTCGCTCGACCAATCACTTTCTGCGTATATTTATTCTCTATTTAAATTAGTTGGTAGTGGACTTTGTCTCCGCCCAACGATTGTATCATAAATATTCAAGTTGATTTCTATATTTATTAATCCTTTCATTGTGGATGAGATTTAGTTGTCTTGGATTACTACATTTACAGCTTATGTATACATACGAGGTCCATGTATTTCGTATGTATACAGCTGGCATGTCTACGTACTTGGTCCTATGTATTTGGGACTGGGGCGTTACACTCGTCTACTACAAACTTCAAGAAGAAAGTTTCCAGAGACTTGCATTCCTGATGCTCTAGAAATCAAAGTCACGGTAAAGAGCATTTAATTATTCAAAATTAATTAAATAAAAAATGAATCAAAATAATTCATTTAGAAAATTGAAAATAAATTCCGAAAATTCAGGGGACTTACACGTACAACTTGATATAAACTCTATCTCAAATAGATATTGGCACTTGAAAGATCTTGTAATGTGGAGAGGTTTGGATTATAGCATTTTCAAGTATGTATGGTCGTAGAATATTTGACTACAAGCAGTTTGTAGATAAATAAAACTTTAAGGCCAAGGAATAGGAATGAATGAGGCAAAACTAGCTTTTTACGAGGTCCAAATAGCTCAAACTTATTGTATAGCACAGTAACGACTATAAATATAGTCGTTTTATAGTTGTTACAAGATTTAATCCTGAACAAACTACTCACAGACATATACCGTATGTATATTATTATATCAAATATTATGCAACTAAACAAGGCACTAGAATAGAAAATCAGGTCTAACAGTTATCGTCGGTATACGATATATATTGTCAATGCAGGACAATGTATTGTCTATAGCACAAAAATTTTTGGTTCAAAAAGGTCTAAGAGTATATTGGCGATATACATCAATATACTACCAGGTTGAAAATATGGCTCAAATGGTTATTATTTTGTAGCTTATGTTTGCCTTTACGGCTTTACCTATTATAAATATAAAGAAAGATTACAACGTGTCACAACTCGCACTCGCATATTAAGGCACGATTCGCGAAGCACATCCAGCCTACGCTGCAGCATCGACGGTAATGCACTATATATACCTCAAGATTAAATAATTTAATGATATAACTCATTCATGGTAGCTAAAGGCGGATAACATGGGGAGACAAACAAAATTTTATTAAAATCTAATGACATAGATTTCAAGTGTTATATCATAAATAATACAAAACTAGCAAGAGTTTTTCGGAGACAAATCCGGTAAGAAATGGAAAGTAAATTAGGAAATGACAAAAATGAACTAGAAGTGAATTGAGCAAAGTGTCACGAACCGCATCCGGTATAGGGATACGAATGCGTGGGTACATCCAGCCGACGCCGCAGCATCGGCAGTAGAACGTTGTCAAGGTCAACAATACTAACAAACACAATCTCACAATATTATATATATATATATATATATATATATATATATATATATATATATATATATATATATATATATATATTTTAAATCTATGTTGATCGTGGTAGCTATTGCCTTCATTGAAAACAAAAGCAAGAAATAGAGTAAAGAGATAGCCCTTGCTCCTACATGAGAGAGGGGGGCGGGGGGGGGGGGGGGGGGGGGGGGGGGGGGGGGGGGGGGGGGAGCCTGGCTCCCATAGTGTGGAAATTAGCCTGGTGCATGAGGGGAGGCAAAAGAAAACTATTCTTACTGTCCGATCGGAGAGTGCGTCGGTGGGATTCGTGCCGCGTGTTTCCTGGACAAAATTGACAAATACTTGATGAAGGTTAGGGAGGGCCAGGGCAACATTTGTTATCTTGACACTCTCGCGGAAAGCCTGATGGTACTTAGAATGAAAGCTAGAGCGGCTAGAAGACTAATCCCTTTCACATCCTCTCCTATAGGGGTAGAATCAACGATTCTGGCCAAAAAAAGCCAACAGATTGGTTTGGTTTCCCTATCTGAGGCCTGATGAAGCACTGCATTCGTTGTATCCAGGGAGGGTGCAGGAATACCAATGATCCAGTCGAGATTGAAGCCGTCAGGAGGCGCCGCATATTCTCTACAACGGGCAAGTTCACAATTAGGTCCAATTGTGGATCTAGAGTCCGAATGGAAGGTAATCGTCTATGGACTGGTCTGTCAGGATCGCTAGATTCTGGGGAGCCACTGCATCTACAACATCTACTTCTGCTTCTGAGGATATATATATATATATATATATATATATATATATATATATATATATATATATATATATTATTTATATCATAGCCAATGACCCTCTAGTCTAGTGGTAGTAGTGAGGCATGCGGCCCGAGTGGTCAGGAGATCGATTCCCGGTGGGAGCGTTCGCCACAATTACCTTCTTTCAATATATATATATATATATATATATATATATATATATATATATATATATAATATAATATATATATATATATATCATACCTGTCAATGATATCCCATCCCCAAGGGAAATAGTATAATGATAATACATACTCAATCACAATAAACTGCAATAAAGATGATGACACGATGATAATATACATATATGAAAAGATAATCATACTTTTGTGCTTGAAAATCATATTATCCACCAGAATCTTCACCTCGCTAGTCAGGATAACTGCGAAAACTCCCGGTCCCATATTTATGGTATATAGATATAAAATTATGTGTGTTTAGAATACCGTCTTGCCAACTAGCTTGGCTGTGACAAATCACAAATTCATATCTAAGATACTATATCCAAAATATGTGATCAAGAATTTTGCCTCGCCAACTAATATGGACGCGGTAAACTCTAGACTCCATAACTAAGACAGACGACTGTAATCCACACTGCCTCCCCTAGTATGTACTACCAGAATACCCTTGATATAGTCCATAAACTCATCTTGATATAATCAAAGTCAACAACGAATACCAAGAATCAATTTCAACAAAAAACAAGAAAGAGTAGACAGGAATATGTAGAACAGATTTTGAGATAGGGTTTATAGTGAGGTTCCCAGGGGTCGTTCCAAAATCCTCAGGAGTCCTAATTGTGATGAGTATTCTCTCATCCTAATATCCTATTTCCTACATCCTATCGCAGGCTCGCAGTAGTACAACTAAGAAATTGCACTACCATAACATCGCTCTAATTATGAAGCCTGACTTGCATAGGCTACTACAAAAACATGGCATGACCCACCACGATATAGGGACACGAGTATGTGGGTACGTCCAGCCTACGCTACAGCATCGGCAGTAGAACGCTGTTTAGGTCAAAAATACTAACTAACACATCTCACTATATATATATATATATATTATGTGTG
>JANAVB010000197.1:14768394-14875360 GCA_029216955.1 Iris pallida
TAACTCGAAAGCAGTCTAGAACATATATTCCATCCATATCAAAGCCTAAGAGTCTAAATGTCTCCACGTCTACATAAGTACATTATGGAACATACAATGTCTCAAAGTCTAGTACAATCAAACACAATAAATACTAATACTGACTAGGCTATATCTACTGGAGTCTCCGCTAGTGGCTAGCTCCTTCTGGCTCTCCTGCAGATACCCTCATTTACACCTGCTCCATAGTACGTAGGACAGAATCCTCTAGATCCTCTGAAAAATGTTTCCAAACAAGATTGGAGCGAAGCACATTTCTAATTGCAGTTCCAATACATGATAAAGAATATAAAATGTATGACGAAATGTAAAGCGTATACTCTAGAGGAGGTGAATAGGCAAGCGAAATATTAGCTATTAAAAAATATTAGCACAAGATCACAAATATACACAATATGAGTAAGTAAAAAGTAAAGTACAAAGAGCAAACTCAAACACAGCGATGTATACTGGTCCTCCCTCTTGTGAGGACTAATCCAGTCGAAAGAACTCTAGCTCCCGGTTGAAATCCACTAAGGAAAAATTATAAGTTTTCATACGAAGTCCTTGCAACTTCTACAAACACGAGCTTTGATCTGAAGCACTCGACCAACTTCAATTGTGAAGTGTCTTACTTCTATCAAGCCTTTTGATTACAATCATTCTGAACTTCTAGACAGTACCACATAGGCACATCGACTAGAAGAATGTAACTGGCAATTTGAAATTGAAAACTTAGTAGGGCGTTGGAAGATCGTAGTAAGCTTAGAGAGAAGAGATAAGAAATTGAATTGGTGTGTTGAAATGGTAGAATTTTTTTCTATTTATAGAATTTCTAATGGAAGAAGCCGGACAGAATTCTATGAGAGAATCTCGGCATATAGCCATTGCATCCGTAACTATAGGAAGACTGGGTTTAAAAAGCAACGTTCGACTAGCCGAACTCGGGCCAAATTTGGGGCAAATTCTGCTAGTCCAGAATAGGTTTGATTTGGGTTGACAACTCAGGTTTTGGACTTTTGAAAGGTCAAGCAGTTAGGAGTTAGTTTGGGCTTTATGAGTGTGCTTGTTTTCAAAATGAATGTTATTTTAAAAATGTTTCTTGGGTAGCCTATATGTTAGTACGATGTAATTTACAATGTATTCCTAGACTCAATAAAATATAAAAATATATTGATAATTAAAATACAGACACGATGACAAACACAACTCCAAGTTTTAAAGTCTTGAATGGTAGCTGACACAATATGTAGCAGTTCATCCAAGTAACCCTTATATCGAGACAATACTAGATCAATTGCTAAAATTTGATTCTAACATGACCAATGGGCAAACATAAAACAGTTATAGTAAGTACATCATGAGTAGAAAAGACTGATTCTAGAAATAAAATAGAGCAATAGTTAAATAAAGGGCAATAAAAAATAGGCATGGTGAATCAAGAAAGTATGGAAATAAGGACAATAATAAAGGAGAACTAAGCTAAGACAGATATTGTCACGCCCCATAACCAGAATACCGGAGAGCGGGAGAATGACTCAGCCAGCTACGTATTACGGGTAGATAAATACCGTATAATATGATCAATGTTGTCTAAAAGACGAGGGGGAGCATACTACATGAAAGTCTTACTAGGGTTACTCAACATCTATTGTCTCAATCATTCAAAAAAGAAGCAATATTAGAGAACATATAAGATAAAGCAGTAAGGCGTCCCAAACGCTCAGTCAAAATGTTCTTGAGATCTGGCTTTACAAAATATAGCCAGATGATATGACAAGGTATACAAAATCGTTATCAGCTGCAGTCTGACTTAGTTACAATTATATAAAAGTAAGTGCAAGACAGTCCGACCAGCATGTCGGTGCCAAGCGACAAAAAGTAAAGTAAATAGTAAAATGAGCAGGGAAGCAAGGAACCCACTCGTGTCCTCCTGCGATCATCCCTCTAGTATTGACCATCTTGGAGGTGGCAGTAAGCTGAGTCCTCGGGAGCTGGCTCTAAATCTGGCCATGCAAAACCAGAGAGGTTAGACCTCTAATAGCAAGTACCACAAAGGAAGCATGACATAAAGAATTTGAACCAGTGATAAGGGTTAAGAATATGGTAATTAGGTCTCTGCTTGCAACTGGGGTTCACACAACATCACGACACTTCAAGCCAACTTTCCAACCAAATAAGGACAGAAGTTGATCCGTCATGTCCTGACATTCTGATCATCTCAGAAGTTAACGAAGTAAAGTACACAAACAAATCAATTTAAACGGCAATACAACTGCTACGGCTTGCTAACAGTAAGTTCCAAGTTGTCCTGAAAATATGCAATAAAGAATTCCTCAGTTCTTACAATGTACATGCAAGGCTAGTCTACCCAATAATCAATTGCGCCAATCATGAATTAGACGTATCCCAGCGGGATGCCCGTCATCAATATATATAAAATATAAATAGATACCACTCCCTGCCCGTGTGGCAGGTTTGCAGTATCTGTGGGAACCAGCCGGCATATCGGAGCATTATTTGTCCCGAGATGGCTGCCATGTAAGAACTCGGAAATCCATTCTCTCCATGCAATCATTATTTTATTTAACTTAACAGTCCCTATGTTAATTAAAATCTTATGCCGTGGATCATGGTCATTCAGAATGAGTACTTTCGTACAGAGTACGATATGCATAACTCTACAACGATGCACATGCGGTTAGCTTGTAGGTCTTACATAGCGTAATGCAACAATCAAACCTAGCCACGAAATAATTATGTCTTGACTGTAAGGTACACGTGCTGCTTTTGAAGTCTGCACGTATCCATGTGCCAATGTTCAGGATCGGCTAGTCGATTGCAATGGTTTATGGTTAATATATGAACGTGTCTCATTCAATTCGACAAGACGACTAGCCAGTCTTTTAGTTCCAACTAGGAACGAATGATCAATCATTTAGTCAAGGTAACAATCAATGTCCATTCGTGATAAAGCATGAAAGTCAAACTAGTATTTATTATGGTCGAGTCTATAACTCTCATGGTTAAATTCCAGTCATACTGGGTATCCATAAACTAATTGAGACACATGACATACTCCACACAACAATATGTATTAAAATATTAATATATCATGATTATATCGAGTTCATGTTAAAATAGCGTAAAGATATAATAAGGAGTGCCATGTGCCCTATAATGGTGAATCTAGGGCAATGGATGCCAGTGCCATACTACGCCGGGTAAGTGTGTAAAATACGTTAAGGGAATGAAGTTTACGCGTGAGGGAAATACGCGTAAAGGAATGCCACAAGAATATAGTTCACGCGTGAGGGAAATACGCGTAAGGGAAATGCCACAAGAATATAGTTCACGCGTGTGGGAATTACGCGTAAGGGAAATGTGCGTAAAAAAATACGCCAAGCCAGAAGAGTACACGTAAAGGAATATGCGTAAAAGAATACGCGTGAAGAAATACGCGTGAAGGAACACGCGTGAGAGAATACGCGTAAAGGAATACGCGTAAAAGAATACGCGTAAAGGAAATGCCATAGGTACAAAGTTTTACGCGTAAAGGAATACGCTTAGTTTATGCCAAGGCAGATTAGACTTTGTTTTACGAGTAAAACAGTCTAGACTGCGTAATCCTTATTCACGCTGACACGAATAAACGTGGGCTTAGAGCTTGATACTACGCGAGCACGTATAACGTGGGCGTAAAGTTTAATGCTTACGCGAGCACGTATAACGTGGGCGTAAAGGATCTCCAGAACTCCAATTTCTATGAAACTTTCAATCTAAACCACAAATGGGATTTCCATAGGTCAGAATGGCGTATAACACAAATCTTAACAGCCTGAAACGATCAAACTTGAAAATAAGGAAGTTTGATAGATCAAAACCACCAAAATTCGAAAATGTCAAATTTCTAGATCTACGAAAAATAAAACTTCAAAATGCAAAATGTCAAGTTCTAAACTATCTTAGAATCATGAGGGGAAGATAAATGAACCATAAAAATATGGATTCTCATATGGAAGCAAGATGTATTTGCCTAAGCTCTTGGTAGGTGGAGAGAGTTATGAGGAAGAAGAAGGAGAGTAAATAAAAATAAGTGAAGAGAGAAAAAGTAGTTGGGCTTTAAATGGAAATGGTGGTTGGTAGGGGGTTGGGTTCATGATGAACCACCAAAATTCCGAAAATAAACCAATCCAAGCCAAACCCAAGAGCAAAACTAAAGCATAAAATAAAATACAGAAAAAATATTTAGCAAGAAATTAAAGGAATTAAATACAAAAAAATACACGATAAATATTAAATAAATACATTCTAGCATTACACGTATTAAAATACGCATTTTGGGAACGGGGAGTGACAAATCTACCCTCCTTAGAAAAATTCCGTCCTCGAAATTTTAAATCCAAGCAGGATAGAAACATCAGGGCTAAACTAATCTAAGTACAGCAATTCTAGCGAGCAAGTAGTCATTCTACAAATAGCAAGTAATATATATATATATATATATATATATATATATATATATATATATATATCAATCTACGATATCAAGCAATTTCTACTCATAGGGTGACAAGCATGAGGAATCAAGACAATCAAGGTACACGGAAAGAAATATACCTTGTGATTCAAATAGGTACGGATACCATGATCGGATATCATCCTCACGTTCCCATGTTGACTCTCCTAAGGAGTGATAACCCCAAGCAACACGGACAAGGCTAATTGTTCGGCTCTTGAGTATCTTCTCCCTTCGGTCCAAAATGGACACAGGCTGTTCCTCGTAAGACAGGTTGGTACCAAAAACCAGTTCAGAATAATCGAGGATATGGCTTGGGTCCGATATATACCTACGCAACTGAGATACATGAAACACATCATGCACCTCTCGTAACGAAGGTGGAAGGGACAAACGATAAGTAACATCGCCTACCATATCGAGGATAGCAAATGGGCCCACGTATCGTGGACTCAACTTCCCGCAAACGCTAAATCTAATGACCCCACGAGTAGGTGAAATCCACAAAAACACGTGGTCCCCAACAGAAAATTATAGTAGCCTACGATGCTGGTCTGCCCAATTTCGATGTCGATCTTGCACAACTCAAAGTCGCTATCTAATTCCCTTAACTACTTCAACCGTCTGAATAATCATTTTGGGCCTAACATCTTCCTCTCCCCGATATCATCCCATGCCAATGGCGACCTATACTTCTTACCATATAGTGCTTCGAACGACGCCATCTGGATACTGGCTTGATAACTATTGTTGTATGAGAATTCGACTAAGTGCAGGTGACTCTTCCAAGACCCTCCAAAATCTAGGGTGCAAGCTCGTAACATATCTTCTAAAGTCTGAATTGTTCTTTCTGATTGCCCGTCTGTCTATGGATGGTAGGCCGTACTAAATCTTAACTTGGTACCCAGACTATGATATAGACTCTTCCAAAAATATGATATAAAATATGTATCTTTATTTGATACAATACTGACAAGGACCCCATGTTGCCTGACTATCTGCTGCATATACAACTCTGCCAGCTTTTCTGTAGATTGCCCTACTCTAAAAGAAAAAAAAATGTGCCACCTTTGTAAGTCGATCCACTATCACCCAAATAGCATCTTTACCACTTGGTGATCTCGGTAAACCGGTCATAAAGTCTATTGTGATATGTTCTCACTTCCATTCCGGGATAGGAAGCGGTTGTAATAATCCAGCTGGCCTTTGTTGTTCTGCCTTCACTTGCTGACATATTAAGTAACGAAAAACGAATCTAGCTATTTCCCTCTTCATTTCGTTCCACCAGAAGTGCTGCTTGATGTCTTTGTACATTTTGGTCCCTCCAGGGTGTATAGAATACTGAGAACTGTGGGCTTCTGCCATAACCTTCTGTCTGATATCACCACTTGGCACATATAGACGTGATCCAAATCTAAGTGTACCATCTTCGTGAATTTTCATCTCCTTCCTGAGTCCTGACTCACATTCTGTCCTAAACTTCTGAATCCTTGGGTCCCGTGCCTGAGCTGCCTTGATCCTGTCTACCAAGTCGGATTGAACTCGTAGACTTGCCAGGATTCCTATATCACTAGGAAGTATAACCTCGATGCCCATCTCTTGAATATCTTCTAAGATATGTTTTTATGATGTCAACATAAATGCACCGCCTCTCCTGCTAAGAGCATCTGCTACCACATTAGCCTTGCCTGGATGATACTGAAGCTCTACATCGTAATCCTTGATCAACTTTAACAATTTTTTTTTGTCTCATGTTCAATTCCTTCTGAGTAAAGATGTACTTCAGACTCTTGTGGTCTATGTTCATGTCCACTCGATCACCGTACAAGTAATACCTCCATAGCTTTAAAGAAAATACTACTGCTGCCAACTCCAAGTCATGAGTCGGATAATTCTTCTCGTGGTCTCGAAGTTGCCTAGATGCATATGCTATCACCTTCCCATGCTGCATGAGGACACACCCAAGTCCCTTCCCTGACGCATCACAATATACAGTAAAACCTTCGGGTCCAACAGGTAATGTAAGAATATGTGCCATGATCAACTTCTGCTTCAAATTCTCAAATGATGTCTGGCACTCTACCAACCAGACAAATGGCACATCCTTCCATGTCAAGCGGGTCATAGGTGCTGAGAGTCTTGCAAAGTCTGATACGAACCTTCTATAATATCCTGCCAATCCCAAGAAACTTCGTACATCTGCTACGGTCTTAGGTATTGGCCAACTCTCTACTGTTTCCACTTTCTTAGGATCCACTGCTACTCCAGCCCCTGATATGATGTGCCCCAAGAATGAAATACGATCCGTCTAAAACTCACACTTGCTGAGCTTGGCGTACAACTGGTTCTCTTTTAGAACCTGTAACACCTTCCTGAGGTGACCTTTATGCTCCTCATCACTAGCTGAGTATACGAGAATGTCATCGAGAAACACAACGACAAATTAATCTAAGTACGACATAAAGATACGGTTCATCAAATCCATAAATATTGCTGGAGCATTGGTCAAACCAAACGACATTACTAAGAATTCGTAATGCCCGTACTTTGACCTGAATGCCGTCTTGGGATCCTCTTTCTGAACTCTAACTTGATGATACCCTGATCGAAGATCTATCTTGGAGAAAACTTTTGCTCTGCTCAACTGATCAAACAAGTCGTCGATCCTTGGTAGTGAATACTTATTCCTTACTGTTGCCGCGTTGAGTTTTCTATAGTCAATACACAATCTTGATGACCCTTCCTTCTTCCCTACAAGTACCACTGGTGCTGCCTATGGTGATTCGCTAACTCGAATGAACTTCTTCGCCTTCAGTTCCTCTATGTGCTGATACACCTTGGCCTGCTTTGAATCTGCCATTCTGTAAATTCGATCTGATATCGGTTTAGTTTCAGGTGCCAATTCTATACTGAACTTAATATTCCTAACCGGTGGTAGACCTGGAAGTTCTTCGGGAAACATGTCAATGAACTCTTCAACCACCTTTGGGACTTAAACTTCTTCCATTGCCGCTACTATTCCTTCTTCTTGTTGAGTTGCCCCTGATCTGACTAAGGTGAACCGCTCCATGCCTGGGATATTAAAAGATACACTCCCTCTATGACAATCTATTGTGGCACAACTGTCTTTCAGCCAGTCCATGCCTAAGATAACGTCAAAATTTCTTATAGAAAATTCTATCAACCTGGCGGATAAAGGATACCCGCACACTACAACTCTACACGCTAGAATAACTCTACTAACTCCTACGAGCCCATTACCAGTGAGTATATTCAACCTCCCTGGCAATGCCTCGAATTTCATTCCTAGTCGTGTCATAAACTGTGCAGATATAAATGAGTGTTATGCTCTCGAATCAAACAATGCTACTGCGGGATATGAGGTGACGAGAATGTTACCTGCCACAACATCTCCCGATGCCAATGCCTCTTCCAAGGACAAATTGAATGCCTGCCCTCGGCCTCCTTATTGGTTCCCCTGCTGCGTCCTAGCCTGGTGTTGCTGTTGGCCCCTGCCTTGGTGATGCTGGGGTGGTCTTTGTTGTTGTTGCTGCATCGACGATCCCTGTTGCCGAAATATCTGAGCCTGTGACATCAACGGACGTTGTGCCAGCGGTCTTACTGCTACCGCTGGTCCTTGATAATGGCCTGCCCCTGGTGCTGGCAGAGCAGAAAATTGTTGTACTGGTCCTCCTGACCTCGAATTCATAGGACAGGTGGAAACCCAATGATCTGGACTTCCACATATCAAATAATGTTCATTTAATGCCCGACACACACCTCTAGTATGCCCTGCCTTCCCACAATAGGTGCAGCCCGCTGAGGGTTGCTGGTTCTTCCTCTGCTGCTGCTGCTGCTGCTGCTGCCTTGTTGGCGGTATTGGCCCTTGCATCGCCATATCGTGAATGCGAACGCCAGAAGATGGTATTGTTATTCGGGGCGCTAATCCCCCTCCTCCTTCAATCTGGTTGTAAGATCTCTTCTGACCTCCAGTCCTTGATGTGATCCTCTGAATTATGATCTCATGCCTTCGGGTTGCCGTCAACACCTCATCAAAGGTCTAGTAGTTGTGCCCCTCTATTAATTGCAAGAGTTCAAGATGGAACCCTTGCTGAAATCTCATAGCCCTCTGGCTCTCCGTTGCTTACCATCTCTGGGAAAAACCTGCTCAGTCTGCAGAACTCTATTGTATAAGCATCTACTGTCTTGCCAGCCTGCATGAGGTTGATAAACTTCTGTTGTAACTCAAACTATGCCATGACTCCATAGTACTTCGTCTTCAATCTTGCAGTAAAATCATCCCAAGCTATAGGACGTCTGATGCCCACTTCTTCTGATTCCCACCAATCACGTACGAGGTTCTAAAGTAACAACTTCACTTGATCCACACGTTCTTCTGTCGGTACCTTAGCTGCTGCCAGAATAGCCTCGATGTCCTTAAGCCACGCATCTCCTAAAATGGCATCTTCCGTGCCCTCGAAATGACGAGAATTGTACTTACAAAATCTGGTTGATGCCTCTGAATCAGTCCTCACTCCTCTTTCCAAAGCCGTTTGCAATCCTTGGTTGAGCAATACATTCTGCTCTTGCAGCTGAGTGTGCATGTGTTGCTGGGCCAACATCTGATGTTGCTGAGTAGCCATCATCCCTCTTATGATCTCCAGAAGGGCTGGTATGTCTACTTCCACGGGGGTAGGTGGAACTGTTGGTGGTGTTGGAACCTCTGGATACTGCGGTCCAGCTGCTGGTTCCACTATCACCTCTTCTTGGATGTTCTCTTGAGGTAGTACTAGCCTTTGTTGCTGATCAACATGGTCAGGTTGTTCGTGTTGCCCTTGTTGTTGCTGTCCAGCTCTGACCGATGCGGACGAGGTACCCCTAAGAAAAGGGACAAGAGGACAATCAAACGATCGGACAGAAAAGATTAACGAAGTCAAAGGATACCAGAATGTCAAGCTAGAGTCGAGAGTAAAGAATCATGAGATCAAGAGGAAACATGTGTGATTGAGACATCCTATAAATTAAAACACCCCATAAGTCTGAAATCAGACCTGCATGGGCCACCACTAGAACCTTGTCACGCCCCAGAACCAGAATACCGGAGAGCGGGAGAATGACTCAGCCAGCTACGTATTACGGGTAGATGAATACCATATAATGCGATCAATCCTGTCTAAAAGACGAGGGGGTGCATACTATATGAAAGTCTCACTAGGGTTACTCAACATCTATTGTCTCAATCATTCAAACAAGAAGCAGTAATAGAGAACATGTAAGATAAAGCAGTAAGGCGTCCCAAACGCTCAGTAAAAATATTCTTGAGATCAGGCTTTACAAAACATAGCTAGATGATATGACAAGGTATACATAATCGTTATCAGCTGCAGTCTGACTTAGTTACAATTATGTAAAAGTAAGTGCAAGACAGTCCGACCAATATGTCGGTGCCAAGCGGCAAAAAGTAAATTAAATAGTAAAATGAGCAGGCAAGCAAGGAACCCACTCGTGTTATCCTGCGATCATCCCTCTAGTATTGACCATCTTAGAGGTGGAAGTAAGCTGAGTCCTCGGGAGCTGGCTCTAAATCTGGCCATAAAAAACCAGAGAGGTTAGACCTCTAATAGCAAGTACCACAAAGGAAGCACGACATGAAGAATTTGAACCAGTAATAAGGGTTAAGAATATGGTAATTAGGTCTCTGCTTGTTACTGGGGTTCACACCATCACGACACTTCAAGCCAACTTTCTAACCAACAAGAACAGAAGTTGACCCGTCATGTCCTGACATTCTGATCATCTCAGTAGTTAACGGAGTAAGTACAGTACACAAACAAATCAATTTAAACGGCAATAAAACTACTACGACTTGCTAACTGTAAGTTTCAAGTTGTCCTGAAAATATGCAATAAGGGATTCCTCAGTTCTTACAATGTATACGCAAGGCTAGTCTACCCAATAATCAATTACGTCAATCATGAATTAGACGTGTCCCAGCGGGATGCCCGTCATCAATATATATAAAATATAAATAGATACCACTCCCTGCCCGTGTGGTAGGTTTGCAGTATCTTTGGGAACCAGTCGATATGTCGGAGCACTATTTGTACCGAGATGGCTGCCATGTAAGAACTCGAGAATCTATTCTCTCCATGCAATCATTATTTTATTTAACTTAACAGTCCCTATGTTAATTAAAATCTCATGCCGTGGATCATGGTTATTCAGAATGAGTACTTTCGTAGAGAGTACGATATGTATAACTCTACAACGATGCCCGTGCGGTTAGGTTATAGGTCTTACATAGCGTAATGCAACAATCAAACCTAGCCACAGAATAATCATGCCTTAACTGTAAGGTACACGTGCTGCTTTTGAAGTCTGCACGTATCCATGTGCCAATGTTCGGGATCGGCTAGTTGATTGCAATGGTTCATGGTTAATATATGAACGTGTCTCATTCAATTCGACAAGACGACTAGCCAGTCTTTTAGTTCCAACTAGGAACGAATGATCAATCATTTAGTCAAGGTAACAATCAATGTCCATTCGTGATAAAGCATGAAAGTCAAACTAGTATTTATTATGGTCGAGCTATAACTCTCATGGTTAAATTCCAGTCATACTGGTATCCATAAACCAATCGAGACACATGACATACTCCACACAACAATATGTATTAAAATATTAACATATCATGATTATATCGAGTTCATGTCAAAAAGGCGTAAAGATATAATAAGGAGTGCCATGTGCCCTATAATGGTGAATCTAGGGCAATGGATGCCAGTGCCATACTACGTCGGGTAAGGGTGTAAGATACGTTAAGGGAATAAAGTTTACGCGTGAGGAAAATACGCGTAAAGGAATGCCACAAGAATATAGTTCACGCGTGAGGGAAATACGCGTAAGGGAAATGCCACAAGAATATAGTTCACGCGTGTGGGAATTACACGTAAGGGAAATGTGCGTAAAAAATACGCCAAGCCAGAAGAGTACACATAAAGGAATACGCGTAAAAGAATACGCGTGAAGAAATACGCGTGAAGGAACACGCGTGAGAGAATACGCATAAAGGAATACGCATAAAAGAATACGCGTAAAGGAAATGCCATAGGTACAAAGTTTTACGCGTAAAGGAATACGCTTAGTTTACGCCAAGACAGAGTAGACTTTGTTTTACGCGTAAAACAGTCTAGACTGCGTAATCCTTATTCACGCTGACACGAATAAACGTGGGCTTAGAGCTTGATACTACGCGAGCACGTATAACGTGGGCGTAAAGGATCTCTAGAACTCCAATTTCTATGAAACTTTCAATCTAAACCACAAATGGGATTTCCATAGGTCAGAATGGCGTATAACACAAATCTCAACAGCCTGAAACGATCAAACTTGAAAATAAGGAAGTTTGATAGATCAAAACCACCAAAATTCGAAAATGGCAAATTTCTAGATCTACGAAAAATAAAACTTCAAAATGCAAAATGTCAAGTTCTAAACTATCTTAGAATCATGAGGGTAAGATAAATGAACCATAAAAATATGGATTCTCATGTGGAAGAAAGATGCACTTGCCTAAGCTCTTGGTATGTGGAGAGAGTTATGAGGAAGAAGAAGGAGAGTAAATGAAAATAAGTGAAGAGAGAGAAAGTAGTTGGGCTTTAAATAGAAATGGTGGTTGGTAGGGGGTTGGGTTCATGATGAACCACCAAAATTCCGAAAATAAACCAATCCAAGCCGAACCCAAGAGCAAAACTAAAGCAGAAAATAAAATACAGAAAAATATTTAGCGATAAATTAAAGGAATTAAATACAGAACAATGCATGATAAATATTAAATAAATACATTCCAGCAGTACACGTATTAAAATACGTATTCTGGGAACGGGGAGTGACAGATATGATGTGTCCAGCAGATATATTGTAAATCAGCAAGAATGTAACTAAACTAGTATGTTTTAAAATACCACTTTCGAGATGTAAATGGCTAGGGATAATATGGCTCATCGCAAGTGAGGTGTGCGACTGCTATCTTTTCAGATTAGACCAGTAGGGGATAGTTTCAGATTTTGGAAATGTTTACATGTCTACTCAAGTATTTTTCTTCCCGATTAGTATAAATGAATCCAAATCCCAACACGCAAATCAAGTACAAAGCCAGCCAGATAAAAGTAAGTGATACCAATAGTTAGTCCTAATATAGAGGCCAGACAAGTATGACGCACGTGTCGCATAAGAGTGAATATATAAAATACCAATTCGTGTCTCTATCGTGTCAAGAATCAAGTAATACAATACTATAGACCAAAATCATAAAATTTATCAAATAATGGAAACTATCAGAGAATTTACTCATCTGTGGTCCTGAGCAACGGTATGAGGATCGATATCCAAAATGGAGTCACAAAAACCTAAATATAAAATATTAATGTCAATTGGTATTTTGGAATGATAAACATGTTGTAATAGCTTGATACTAGGTCTCTAAGTTATTTCCAAATCAAACTAGGTCAACTAGGCCAATACATTGTTAAACTAGGTCAAACTACGTCAATACCTTGCTAAACTAGGTGATTCCTAGGGTTTTAGGTCCATACCTTGCCATACCAAGGTATTCTAGTCAATGCTAGGCCATACCCTATGTAACTATCTACATTATATACATATGTGTGTGTTCAACAATGCAATACCTTATCTATAGCCCATGACCCTATGCATTACCTATACCTGTAATATCTAGATAATACCCAATTCTTTACTTGTCCCATATCCCTTACCAAGTACATAATTATCTATACTCTCACCTAGCCTTATTTATTAACCCTCCATATATTACATAGGTCTTTCCATTACCTATATATCAACTTTACCTATTACCTAGACTTTATCTACACATATGGCTTTTCATTAAACTCACACACTCAAACTTATTACACATAATATTGTTGAAACAATACACTACTGCCTAGTCCCCCAATGTCTGCTGTCACCTCTCACCTTGCTTGTACACTTAGCTTCTTACTGCTATGATACTTTCCTTCACATATGCTGCCATTTGACTCCTCCCCAAACCTGCATGCTAACCAGGGCCAATCCCCTCTTTCTTAATGCCTACAAAACCAAGCATACACATACTCATGTGCGTTGCCACTGCTGTGTCTTTTTAACCCTCTATCGCCAATACCTAATGTTTCTACTAACTGTACACCCCCCTATAAGTTGCCTGCACACAGCTAGTGTTACTGTTCTATGACAGAGCCCTGTACCCGAGCCTAAATTCTTGTTATTGCTCATTCTTTTATTGTAGAAGCTTGCACAAAATTTTCCCTCTTCATTCTATTCCATGCTGCTAAAAGCAGCAGCTATACTATTGTTCCTACTTGCCCCTGCTGCCTCCTTCTATTCATGTTATCCTTGTACATAATTTAACTTTACTGCTTCTAAAACAGCATACAACTGTTGCCACTGCTTGGTTCTTCACTTTTCTCCTCTTCATTCTACACACCTACATACACTCATGTGTGCTTGTACACATTTCTTCCATGCCCCCACTTCTTCTACATCACATGCCCCCACTTCTCATACATCCTATGCCTCCACGTCTCCTACACACACACACACACACACACACACACACACACACACACACACACTCTCCTATTCCTCTCTATTGGTCATTGCCTGCTGCACACTAGGCAAGCTGCCTATTACTTGTGCAAGGCTGTCCTACAACCTGTGCAATAGGGTACACAAGTGCACCACTGCCCTGGTTGCATGTGCATAGGTGCACACGGTTCTCCCTATTGCCAACCTATCTATCTATCCACTACCTATCTAACCATCAATATATCTACCTATCCATCTATGGCCCAACACACACACACACACACACACACACACACACACACACACACACACACACACACACACACACACATATGAATCTATGCACATATGGGTACACACACATATGCATCTATGCACATATGGGTACAGATGCGTATTCACATATACACATACACATGATATATATACATAGGACACATACACATTTCCATATGTGCTACACCTTATACCTAAATACATATCCACACTAGACACACATGACACTCATACAAATGTATAACATCAAACACTTGGGGTGCATCACCCTAGTATCGCACCAATCTTCGATACTCTTGTGATACGCCCTAGATATTATCACGACCTGTAACACCCCAGTCCCAAAATACTTGGGACTAGATACGTATCATGCCAGCTGTATACATACGAGTAAATATACGGCTCGTATGTATACATAAGCTGTAAAATGTAGAAAGCCAAGACACTAAATCTCATCCACAATGAAAAGAATAATAATAGAAAAAATTCAACTTGAATATTTATGATACAATCGTTGGGTGGAGACAAAGTCCACTACCAACTATCTCAATGATATAAAAGTACAAGAAAGCGATTGACAAAATGATAAAACGAACCAAACGCAATTGTCTTCGAAGGAATGAAGAAGACCACGGCCTTGGCTAGAACACCTGCAGAAAACATGAACACATACCTGGGGAAAAACCAGGTCCTCAGAGGGACGTAACAAGACACATAATATCATGCCATAAACTGAATAGTAAGAGCTCAATAGAAAATATACATGCGTAAAGGTTCCTAACCATTCTATGTGATATACACTTTGAGAAGACAACGTTCTACGCAGGAGCTTAGGTGTTCAGCATAGATGGAGAGAGAGTGTAGTAGGTAGCGCTTATAAGAGACACTATCGACCATGAGCAGAAAGTAGTTCTCATACGAGAACTCTCGGCCCCGGGGCAGTAAGTAACACTCATCTGAGACACTATCGGCCCAAATCTATGTGTGTACTGAACATGTAGCCCCTACGCTAATAACTGTCTCCCCCCTCCCCATGATACTATACATGTGTCGACTCCACGATACTGTTTAATCCTTAATAACTGCCAAGTCTTCTACATAATCTATTAGCAGGTATATCCTATCGCACGTCCTGTACGCACCGATGTACGGTCGGTACGCAAGTCCGAAACTATATGCGACTCACAACTCACACACAACCCGTGGCACATTGTGACAGTTTATGAGATGCACTAAACATACGGTGGTCCATTAACTCTAAGCCAATTGCATAAAATATAATAATTTGCATATATATATAATTTTTAAAGAACAACATAAAGAAAAAGCATGCATGATATTGAGAAGGAAATTAAACAGTAAAGAAAAGGTGTCTTGCCTGATGTGTCGTCTGGTGTGGTGCAATAATCCGGTAGGGTTCGAATGTCCAATAGCCATGGTTGATTTGTAGCAGTCCAAAGTCGCAAGGAAAAATAAGGATGTTGGATTAGTCATGATTAGTGATGATGACAAGGTGGAAATTTTGCGTAAGTGAATACATATTCTATTTTTGGAAAGTATTCTATATTACTTAAAAATACATTTTATTAGTTAAAATAATTTTGATAAATAAAATATTAGAAAATGTTTGTATAAATTTGAAACTACTATTTAGTTATAATATTTTGGAAAATATCATCTAGAGAACGACTTAGGACAAAAATATAATAGGGAAATAACCACAATTTAAAATATAGAGGTAGGCTTTAGTCATAATATTTATATTTTTAGAAGATAGTGGTATAAACACGAAAATAAAATATTAATAATATTGATACTATTGGCATTAATATTTATGCTAAGTTAAATATAAAATCATAAATATATAGATTTCTAATTTTTGTCAATCTGTAAAAATCTTGATTATAATAATATTACTAATAATAATAACAAATAATAATAATAATCATAATATTAATAATAAGCTAATAATAAATAATAATGTTAATAATAATAATAATAGAAATAATGATAATAATAATAATAATATTATTATTAATATAAATAATCATCATCATACCACTACTAATAAAATCCCTCAAAAGTAACTACAGTTCCCCTCCCCAGTTCGTTACTGTTGAAAGAGAGAGAGAGAGAGGTGGAGTGAAAAAAAGGGTTCACCGGTTGGGGATCGGCGGCGACTCCGGCGTCGGTGGTGGCCGGTGAAGGTGGCGGCGGGTTAGAGCGGAGAGCTGGTAGCGCACGAAGAGGATTTCCTGGGCTTGATGCGGCCGGATCTGGTACTGGAGGAAGGAGAGGGGGTCGACGGCGCTCGCGTCGGGGTCGCGGCGACGCGTCGGTCGGGGCTTCCCGTGCGACGGGAGAGCAGCGCTCGTCGACGACTGCTGCGACGGTCGGGCGGTGGAAGGGAGCCACGCGGTGGCTGGTGCTGGCGCATCAGTTCGGCGGCGATGGGGTTTTATCGGGGCTCCGGCGTGGTCGTCGCCGCCGGGACAGAGGCCGAGATCGGTCACCGAGTTTGGTGTGGATGGCGGTGCTGGTGATTCGAGTCGGGACATCGTGGCGGAGGCTTGGGCGGCGCTGCCGAAGGGGAGGCCAGTGTTCGGCGGACGCGGTTGGCGGTCGTAGTTCGAACGAGGTGAGGGTTTTGATTTTGTTTTCCCTTTTTGTTTCTGTGGTGATGAGTTGGTGGTTGTGGCGGCAATTCTGGGATGGTGGCGGAGAGCAGAGGTCGACCGGGCAGTCGAGGAGTTATGGAGGTGGATCACCGGAGGTGGGGAGCCAGTCGCGATGGCTGGAGGGGGTTACTGATGGTCGTGGCGATGAACTTTCGGTGATGGCGATGATGGTGGAACGGGTAGGGGGTCTTGGGTGGCCGAGAAAACGGCGGGGACGAAGTATGTGGCTGTGAGGGGATGTCGGAGATGGCCGGGCAGTTATGAGAAGATGGCCGTCGACGGAAGGGGGAAGATTGTTGATTCTATGGTTTTGTCGTCGTGTTCGGGGGTGTCGGACACGACGTGGATAACTGTATAGAATTGGAATAAGATTTTATGGTCACAGACACGATGCACAATCTGTGGATGTGGAATTTATGGATGAGTACCTCTCCTTATATAGGAGGTGAGAATTCCCAGTTAGATAAGGATTAGAAATATTTAAACTCCGCTTAGATAATTTCCACCGCTAATTTAAATTAATTTAATAAATTCAAAACCAATCCAAATCATTTTTAAATATAATTACATTCCATCTTCTAGTTTAAATTCACATAGAAAATTCGAATTTCGATTATAAATATTAATTACATTATTTAAATAAATCAATAAAATCAATCAAGGTTTTTAAATTACCACCAAAATTTCAAAAACATATTTTCTAAAAATACAAAAAATAATAATTTCAAAAATCGTGATAATTACCTAAATATTTACTGATAAATCTATTTTTATAGTAATTAAATCCATTTCATATAGTTTTCGAAAAACAAGTAAACATGAAATTGTTTCATGTTGCTCGCTCATAATAATATATCAAAAATTTCTAAACTACTACTTTTTTTTAATAGCGAAATAAATAAATCTTTTTATATAAAAATAAGGTTTTGGTAACAACTTCAAGCAATCAAATTTATTATAAAAATCGTACTTCTATAATAACAATATTTTTACAAAAATATTTATCTCGCACATATTCGCACTCGTCGAGCCATACGAAATTTGCGAACCCATTCGCGACGTCCGATATGACAATTTCGTATGCGACGTATAATACGACAATGCGACGTACAATTACCAAGTAAAAATTTAAATACTCGATTTAAAAAAATTAAAAGTAGAAATTTAGGGAGTTTACATCCTACCAAATTTAAAAGAATTTTGTCCTCGAAATTTAGGAATAGGTATGGTAGAAAATTTAGAAGTTAGAAAAAGTTCATTGATACCGAATATGATTTATATTTTTGAATGACGCGAAGAAGCGATGTTCTATATAAACATGCATTAGAAGTCAATAAGGAATATTAAGGGTTAAAGTTAACTATGATAGGACATGAAATATGGAGATAACAAATTGTCTAGATTAAGGGCAAGCAATTGAGAGGATATAATCGTCTAGGATTATATTTTAGTTAGGAATGATTTGAATCATTCTTAAGTCCTAAGAATGATTAGAAGGTCGTGATAATGAATCTGGGGTCGTGAGGAGGACGGGTAACTCAAAAGGGGTTACAGTCACATAGATTGGTAAATGGCTAACTATCTCCGTATACATACAATATCACGGTTATAGGAGAATAGTTTGGCCCAATCTTATCAAGTACAAGGCTTTGTCTATAATGGGCAAGGGACGAAGCCAACAAGAGTTCAAGAAAGATGTTTTTGAATACCAATATGCGGTTCAAAGGCGATTGAATACTTCAAAGAGATTTGTCAAGGCAGTCGTGGAAGATGAAGAACAGTTTGGCAACTCTAGAGGGGGGTGAATAGAGTTTATATAGAAAAATAGCCAATTAAAAATAACTCTTTCACCAACAATAAATAATCAGAGTAAAGTGCGGAAAATAAATGAAGAGCAGAAGAGCATACGCAAACACAGCGATTTTAACCTGGTTTCCCTCGTGGAGGACTAGTCCAGGCCTGAGAACTCTAGCTCAGGATTAAATCCACTATTTGTGAAATAGTAGCTTACAACCCGTGCCTTTTCTTCAGAAGAGCACGTCAACTTCTTACAGAGAATCGCAGTGGCGATTTGCTTGGAATTGTCCAAGCGACTTCTTCACTCTTGTACAAGAATCCTAACTGAGAGATGCTGAGCACTTGAGACTTAGGAGGCTTGTGGCTAGTAGATAGGAAGGGTATGGCTTATTGAGCTTGTAGGAGAGAAGAGAAGAGAAGATTGAGTGAATTGAAATGAGAGAATTCATGCCCTATTTATAGTGTTTTTAGAGGCAGAATTCGGCCAGAATTCGGGTAGAAAAATTCAAAAATTTGGCCGTTGGACAGCTAGCAACCAGCTAACCCTAAAATTAGGGTTCCTGATTTCTAGGGGACAGAGTTCGGCCCGAACTCTTTGTGGAGGCAGAGTTCGGCCCGAACTCTGTCTCCAGAGCACAGAGTGGTCCTAAGTGGGACTTGTGGGCAATTTTTGTTTTGGTGGAGCTTGGGATTTTGGGTAGGCTTATAGACTAAGTTCCAAGAGCTCAGCATAACTCAGAGTACATACTTCTAGACTCAATAAAATGTAAAAGTACAGACTCGAAAATACACTGAGAGTCGGAAACTGAGCTGTTGTCTGTCCTGAACTGAATGCAGACGTCGTGTGTCGTATTGAATTTATACAGATATTATTTAGTCAATGTAGTCAATATTTGGTTGACTGTGACTTTGTGTCAACAATCTCCCCCATATTGATAATTGACAAAATAATAAATGTATATTTCAATATTCATACCTGGACACAGTTGGTTAAAACACAGCTCCCCCATAAACAATACCGAGCTAGAATAAGATAGCTCCCCCGTAATCAGTGAACGGTGCCGAGCTAGAATCAATAGCTCTCCCCCGTAAATAATGCATAGAACCTGTGGCCTGATAAAAATATTTTCCCAAAAGCAAATACAAGCACAGACAAATATACATATTTCTCCCCCTTTTGGCAGTTAGCAATATAAAGGATCATATAGACTGCATAAGGAAAAGCATGGGAATAGCAGTATAGACAATGAAAAGTAATCCAACCACACCAAGCAGAGAAGAAACAGTATAATACTAATAAAACAAGTCACTGACATAAAGTAAAACTACGAAAAATAGCATAAAATGTTATCCACCAACCAGCACATCATCAGGGTTTGAAGACATAAATCCAGTACATAAATCCATAACAAACTGAAATAACTAAAAAAAAAAAAAGCAACTAAGACCATCAGCAGTGGCAGCAGCATATCAAGCCAATCTCCATCATGGAGCACGAGAAGGTCCTGGAACATCGAAAAGGTCCTGGAACATCTGAAGATCCACAAAAGCATCATCCGGATCCATATACCTCATGACCCACGGATCGTCTATACGATGACCCGCGCGATCTGGATCCCGCTCAATAGGCACATGCAGATCAGGATGACGAGCAAGTGAATACCGCATATCATGCAGAGAGTTTCCAAGGGCACTGATCTGCAAGGTGGTACGGTAATCCTGCTGCGTCCAGCGATCATCATCAACGGCAAAACGATCGCGAAGCAAAGTCTGAAGAGAATCCAGGTTGGCAGGAGGAGGAGGTGCATCCTGACCGAGTGGAGGGGCATCAGGCTCCTCATCAGCAGAATGCTCAGATGACTCAGAAGCAGCGACAGGCTGAAGGAGTCGTGCCTTGGATAGAAAGGTAGGTGCAGGCATGAACGGACAAGCATCAAGTGGTATATGAAAAGCACGAAAGATCAAAGGAAGATGCAGAGGATAAACCAAAGCTCGTGGTTTCCTCCTACAGTGAATCATCCAGTCCATCATGGTACGTGGAAGATTGAAAGGAATTCCAAAATGAAGATGATAAAGAGCAGATATTTCAAGATAAGTGATGTCATCATGGGAACCTGTTTTGGGTAGAATGGTGTTAGAAATAATCCAATGAAGGTCAGAAAAATATGGGTTGAGATATTTAGCCGTGAGCTTGCGAGGACGTGTGTATGGAGTACACAAATCGTCCTTGAAGCTCTCAAGGGAAATTCCGTCGGGAAAACGGAACGAGCGAGCGTCAACTAGCTTTTCCCAAGAATTGGGCTCTAGAAGATCAAGATATTCGGCTAAGTCAAAGTCATCAAAAGATATATTGATACCTGCAACTCGTGAATAAATATGAAGGTCATCAAAGGTTAAGTTGCAGTAGAACATTTGAACAGCATGACGATAGATAGCAGAAGTTGTGGTAACTAGTTCATCAAGATAGAGATCATGGAATAAAGAATCATATTGAAAGAATATGGAAAAATTAATAGGATGTCCTGTGAATACCTGACGATTCCGAAAGTCACTAAACCAGTTGTTTGATGCATCTTGTGAGACAAAAAGTCTATTGTCATAGGTGGAAGGATTTTGAGGACGAGGTGGATTGAACAAAGGATGGGATGGTTGAAGTTGTTCAATGATTTGTTCAATTGATGGAGGAGAATCCGAAGAGGAAATACTCTCAACTCGAATTCTCTTCCCACGATTGAACAAGCAAGGAGCCATTAAAAGATTTTAACTAGAAGATAGAAAATAGGAATGGTACCTCAAACAAGTAATAAACAATGGAAGAGAATGGAGAGAAACCCCTTTTTCTTGATTTTGAGAAGCACTGGAGCACTCTAGATCAAAAACTAGGGTTAGGGTTTCAAGGAAAGATTTTGTATAGGTGAGAAAGGTGGTAGTAGTGAAGGAGAGAGATGGAATCCCGACATAAAGTAGGGTTTTGTCTTTGGTCGGGTGAAATATTGACCATTGGATTAGAATTGATCCAACGGCAGAGCAAGATCCCGACTCTGGAACCTAAGAACCGAACTCGGCCTGAACTCTGATAGGGGCAGAGTTCGGCCCGAGTTCTGGATCAATGGTCCAGAACTGAAAACAGGCAAAGAACATGAAGAAAAAGTTTAAGAGTTAAACAAAAGATAGTTGAGGACAACAAAGAGTGAAAAAAAATAGATAGAGAGGTACTCAGAAAACAGAATAAACTTTAGAAAATCTCAATTAGGCAATATTAAATCGAAAACGAGCCATATAATAAATAAGGACATATACTGTGGTTCAATAGTCCAAATTTGCCATGGGTTAGCTGCAGGGGCCGGATCCCAGCTAGCGGTAGTCCTGAGGACTAGTGCACCGTGTCGCTTAGGCTTTTACGCCTTGTTGTCAGAAGGACCCTTTCGGCTTGTACCCATACCAAATTCTTCGAAAAAGAATCACAATATACTCGATATTTACGCAGGTGAGTTTCAATTTATAACTGCTTCATCTAAAATTCCAAGTTCACGACAAAGAAAATTGAAGCGCTCTTCGGATAGTGGCTTAGTAAAGAAATCTGCCAGCTGATGATCAGTGTCAATAAATTCTAAGTTAATCGTGCCATTTTGCTGATGATCACGCAAAAAGTGGTGTCTGATTTCAATGTATTTAGTGCGTGAGTGGCAGACATGGTTCTTAGTCAAATTGATTGCACTAGTATTGTCACAGAATATAGGAATATGCATGAAAGATAACTTATAGTCTTCAAGGGTTTGCTTCATCCACAGAATTTGTGCACAACAACGCCCAGCTGCTATGTATTCAGCTTCTGTTGTGGATAGTGCGACAGAGTTCTGCTTCTTGCTAAACCATGAGACTAAAGCCTTTCCTAATAAATGACACGTGCCGCTTGTACTTTTACGGTCGACCTTGTATCCAGCAAAGTCAGCATCAGAGTAACCGATGAGGTTAAATGATGTTGACTTGGGATACCATAGGCCCACTGTAACCGTACCCTTAAGGTATCGAAAGATACGCTTAACCGCGGTCATGTGAGATTCCTTAGGATTTGCTTGATATCTAGTACATAGGCAAACACTAAACATGATATCGGGGCGACTAGCAGTTAAATAAAGTAAGCTGCCTATCATACCTCGATACTTACGTTGGTCAACGGGTTTGCCGCTCTCATCTGGTTCGAGTTTGGTTGAAGTAGCCATTGGAGTGCTGATTGGTTTGATGTTGTCAAGATCGAACTTCTTTAGCATGTCCTTGGTATACTTCGATTGACAGATGAAAGTTCCATTAGCCAGTTGTTTTACTTGCAGACCAAGAAAGTAGTTGAGCTCTCCCATCATGCTCATCTCAAATTCCGTCTGCATACACTTGGCAAATTCTTGACAAAGAGTTTCATCAGTAGACCCAAAAATAATATCATCAACATAAATCTGAATTAATAGAATGGTGTCTTTGAAAGATTTGATAAACAGTGTAGTGTCAATTTTCCCTTTTGAAAAACCTTTCTCAAGCAAGAAACTGCTTAGCCTTTCATACCAAGCTCTGGGGGTTTGTTTAAGGCCAGCGCTTTCTTCAGCTTGAACACGTGGTCGGGAAATTTGTGATTTTCAAAGCCAGGGGGTTGTTTGACATAAACTTCCTCCTTAATAAAGCCATTCAAGAAAGCACTTTTAACATCCATTTGAAATAATTTAAAGTTTTGAAAATTAACAAAAGCACAAAGCATCCGAATGGATTCTAGTCTAGCAACAGGAGCATACGTCTCATCGTAGTCGATACCTTCCTCTTGGTTGTATCCTTGAGCTACTAGACGAGCTTTGTTACGTGTGACTGAACCATCTTCATTTACTTTGTTTCTAAACACCCATTTGGTACCAATTATTGAGTGATTAGCCGGTCTAGGAACTAGTTCCCATACTTGGCTCCTCTCAAATTGGTTGAGTTCTTCTTGTATAGCAGAAATCCAAAATTCATCATTAAAAGCTTCAGAAATGTTTTTAGGCTCTACTTGTGAAATGAAGGCAGTGCTAGCAACGGAGTCTCTTAGTGATGATCTAGTAGTTACTCCACGTGAAACTTCTCCTATAACTAAATTTTCTGGATGAGAAGGTTTGAAAGAGAATTTCTTAGGCAAACCCTCCAGAGAATTAGTTTCGGTTGAAGTATTCATTGGAGTAGAAGTTGATGGCTCAACGTCATCATCAAGAGTACTTGTTGCACTGTTGTCTTCATCAAAAGTCACATTTGTTGACTCTTCCACAATAAGTGAGCGTTTATTGAAAACTCTATATCCCTTACTCTTGGCGGCATAACCAAGAAAGATACCATCGTCAGCTTTGGCATCAAATTTGCCTAAGTTGTCTTTGGTGTTAAGGATAAAACATCTACAGCCAAAAACTTTAAAATAAGAAACATTGGGGGTTCTCCCAAACCAAAGCTCATAGGGTGTTTTCTTCGTAATGGGACGAATAAGCACCCTATTCAAAATGTGGCATGCTGTACTTACAGCCTCTGCCCAAAAATATTTCGGAAGAGAAAATTTATTCAACATGACTCTAGCCATATTGCCAAGAGTCCTATTCTTCCGCTCCATAACACCATTTTGTTGAGGAGTTCTAGGACAAGAAAATTCATGATCAAAACCATTTGCATTACAAAAACTTTCAAAATCATAATTTACGAATTCGCCTCCATGATCACTTCGGATTCGAGTAATCATGTAGCCTTTTTCGTTTTGAACTTTCTTTACAAAAATTTTGAAAGCAGAAATAGCATCGCTCTTATTAGCGAGAAAGAAAACCCATGTAAATCTCGAAAAATCATCAACAATAACAAATGCATAAAGTTTGCCTCCAAGGCTAGCTATTCTACTAGGACCAAATAAATCCATATGAAGTAGTTGCAAGGGTCTAGTAGTACTTACAGAGTTGATAGAATGAAATGAGGATTTAGTTGCCTTATTTAGTTCACATTCGGCACATACCGTGTCCTTTTTGAACGTGATGTCAGGCAATCCTCTCACTAGCTTCTTGGTGGAAAGCCTGGATATAGCATCCATGTTGGCATGACCAAGACGCTGGTGCCAAAGTAGTCGTTCGTCTTTGTGGGCATATAGACATCTACCTGCATTGTTAGTATTTATAGAAAGATAGAAAATATAGATGTTGTCCTCTATTTTCCCTTCAAAAGCAATGTCTCCTGTTGACCTATCATAGATGTAGCAACTATTTTGTCCAAAGTTAATATCATATCCATGATCAGCAAGATGACTAATGCTGAGCAGGTTATGCTTTAACTCGGTCACTAGGCAGACATCCTTTATTACAGGAGAAGGAGGATGACCAATGATACCATTACCTATAATGTGCCCTTTGAGATTGTTACCGAAGGATACGTATCCTTCTCTCTTCATCGATAGTGATGCAAAAAGATTTGCGTCTCCCGTCATATGTCGCGAGCATCCACTATCGAGAATCCACTTACTTTCAGTTGAGGAGGGAAGGTCCACCTACATCAAGAGTAGATGTGACCTTTGGTACCCGAGTTCTTGAGGGTCCTGAAAAGTTAGTCTTTGGGAACCAAGCATATATCCTTTTATCTACAAGTCTTCTAACTCTGCACTGTGGTGAGATGTGTCCATGTAATCCACAATAAGTACAGATAGCATTCTTATTTATACTAGGAGCATGAGAATAATATCTATAAGCAACAGGATGAGGATGGACATGATGTGAAGAGTTAGCATGGTGAAGATGATTATGCATGGAATAAGTGGCATGTTGATGGTGTCTATGAGGCATAGAATGATGGTATTGTCTATGATGTGTGACATGCTGATATTGTCTAGATGGCATGGCATGATGATTTTGTCTATATGGTTTATGAGGACCTTGTCTATATGGCATTGCATGATGATTTTGTCTATATGGCATGGCATGATGAATTTTATGTGTGGAGTGATGTTGATTGTGTCTTTGTGCATGATGAGTGTGTACTGAGTGAGAATTGTTCTTACGTGCACGTGGAAAGTTTGTGTATATGAATGCATGGTTATGTGCTGCATGAGAATGACGTGGTTGACTAGCATGAGTGGTATTGTGCCCATGTGATTGGGTTTGAGGTTGAACAACTTGTTTACCCAATTTGGTTTCTAATCTTTTAGAAACAGCTTGCAGTTCATCAACCTTAATATTTAAGCCATAAATCTTAGTCATGGAAATCTTGTGTCTACTCTTTTCTTCAGCAAGCAACGTGTTGAGAGTAGTGATTTCTTGAGTTTGTTGCTCAATACATGCTTCAGCATCATGTAAGCTTAATTTAAGCTTGGATACTTCATCAGTGTCATTAGTGGGTGATGTGTTTCTAACATTATCAAGAAGTAAAGAAATTCTTTGTATCTCATCTTCTAGACTTTTGATTTTGTCCTTGGCATGTTTATATTTACCGATGACCTTTTTATGATCATCGAGTAAATCAGTGAAAGCATCGCCAAGTTCATCAAAAGAGAAGTCATCCAGAGTTTCGTTAGATACCTTGTTGGAAGTTGCCATCAGGCACACATTTGCTGTATCTTGAGGAGAGTCCTTTTCTTCCTCAGAGTCACTCGCTTCACTTTCATGCCAGATACCTGTGTTGGCATATTTCTTTGATGAGTTCTTTTTGTATGGCTTCTCATAGCGGTTGCTCTTCTTCAGGAATGGGCAGTCTTTTCGGACATGTCCAGTTTTCTTGCAACCGTAACAAGTTGGTTCTTCATCGTCTTCTTGAGATTCCTTCTTCCTTCGATTGAAGCGAAGGAATTTCCTGAAGTTGCGAACCATGAGAGCTTGGTCTTCATCATCCGAATTATCTTCTTCGGTCTCATCATGATTAGCTCTTCGTTGATGAGCTTTGAGTGCGATCTCCCTGGTCTTCGGAGTAGGTTCTTCGAAGTCCTTGAGGTCAAGCTCGTGAGCCATAAGCTTACCCATCAAGGTCTCCATTGACATTGTTGTGAGATCGTTTCCTTCTATGATGGCTGTCACCTTAGGGTTCCAAATCTTTGGTAGCCCTCTGAGCAGCTTACGAATCTTCTCGTGGTTTGAGTACTGCTTTCCAAGCGAAGATAGAGGATTGATGATGTCGAGGAATCTTGTGATCATTTGAGTGATCGTCTCACTTGGCTTCATCTTGAAGGCTTCGTATTCTTGAGTGAGACGACTTATTTTAGATTCCTTGACCTGTGTGGTTCCTTCATGCGTCACTTCTAGAAGTCTCCATACTTCATGAGCAGTGGTGCATGTAGAGACCCTGTTGAACTCATTCCTGTCTATAGCACAGAATAAAGCATTAATAGCCCTAGCATCTAGACTTGCCTGTTTCTTCTCCTCGACAGAATATTTGTCGTGTGGTTTCTCAATGAGGTCACCATCGACAACTATCCTGGCGGGCTTTTTGTAACCGTCAGTGACGACAGTCCACAGGTCAAAGTCTAGAGACTTAAGATAGAAGCTCATCCTTGTTTTCCAATATGTGTAGTTAGTCCCATCAAATAGGGGAGGCCTATGGGTGGACTGACCTTCACCATGATTGGAAATCAAGGATTGTGTGGTTGCCATGGATCAGCTCTTAGGATGTTAGTCCTTGTAAAGAGAACAGAGCTCTGATACCAATTGAAGAACAGTTTGGCAACTCTAGAGGGGGGTGAATAGAGTTTATATAGAAAAATAGCCAATTAAAAATAACTCTTTCACCAACAATAAATAATCAGAGTAAAATGCGGAAAATAAATGAAGAGCAGAAGAGCGTACGCAAACACAGCGATTTTAACCTGGTTTCCCTCGTGGAGGACTAGTCCAGGCCTGAGAACTCTAGCTCAGGATTAAATCCACTATTTGTGAAATAGTAGCTTACAACCCGTGCCTTTTCTTCAGAAGAGCACGTCAACTTCTTACAGAGAATCGCAGTGGCGATTTGCATGGAATTGTCCAAGCGACTTCTTCACTCTTGCACAAGAATCCTAACTGAGAGATGCTGAGCACTCGAGACTTAGGAGGCTTGTGGCTAGTAGATAGGAAGGGTATGGCTTATTGAGCTTGTAGGAGAGAAGAGAAGAGAAGATTGAGTGAATTGAAATGAGAGAATTCATGCCCTATTTATAGTATTTTTAGAGGCAGAATTCGGCCAGAATTCGGGTAGGAAAATTCAAAAATTTGGCCGTTGGACAGCTAGCAACCAGCTAACCCTAAAATTAGGGTTCCTGATTTCTAGGGGACAGAGTTCGGCCCGAACTCTTTGTGGAGGCAGAGTTCGGCCCGAACTCTGTCTCCAGAGCACAGAGTGGTCCTAAGTGGGACTTGTGGGCAATTTTTGTTTTGGTGGAGCTTAGGATTTTGGGTAGGCTTATAGACTAAGTTCCAAGAGCTCAGCATAACTCAGAGTACATACTTCTAGACTCAATAAAATGTAAAAGTACAGACTCGAAAATACACTGAGAGTCGGAAACTGAGCTGTTGTCTGTCCTGAACTGAATGCAGACGTCGTGTGTCGTATTGAATTTATACAGATATTATTTAGTCAATGTAGTCAATATTTGGTTGACTGTGACTTTGTGTCAACAGAAGAGACTCTAGGGCCCAGTTTAACTATGTCTCCATCCACGTTTGGACAATATACAAAAAGCGAACCAAGTGCACTATGGTTGATCAGACCATAATACGCCGGTTCTGATTAGACAATGTATTAGTGGACGCCCACAATAAACATATGTCTCGAACAAGCTCGGTAAAGAGTAAGCTTATAAAAATAGGCTATAATAGCAACATAAGATAGTCAAATACAAGCAGTGGATGATAAAGGAAATTTAAATAGTCCAAGATCCTTTAAAAATCTAAGTCTTGCCCAAAGTTTAGGCCTATACAGTCGGCTTGGTTGACTAGATAAGTTAGGGTCTACTGAATTTTATGGTCCAAGTGAACCTATCAATGTGGTCCACAAAATGTTGGTTAAGTCGTGAGGTATTCTACCCAACTTACAAGAATTAAACTAATGGTGTGATAGGTCCAGCAATCAAGATAAAATGCAAGGTTAAGTATGTAAGGAATTAAGTAGAACATAATCATATATTGGGTCAAAAGAATTGAGTCGAGGTCGAGTCTCGTCTATAGTTAAAAAGTATATTGGTTTCACGGTAGGAATTAGAGTCCAGTCTTTTGACCCGAAAGTCACAATATGAAATTAGGGTACAAGGAGACGTGTTTTAGTGGCACGTGATATACCTACATGAAGGTGGGCTCGTGTAGATCTTGTTTGTGAAATTTGTGGGAAGGAAAAGTCTAGTGTTGTGCTCCAAATACCCAAGTCACGGTAAAGGACACAAAAGAATTTAGAGTAGAAAGTGGGAGTTCATGAGATAATGATCAATGCACAAAAAAAATGACCAAGCTAAGACATAATGATAGTTCAGATTCGAGTAAATCAAGGTAAAATAAGTTAGAATGCAGTTTCTACAGAAAAAGGTACCTTTCTAGGTTGGGGTTAGTCGAGGAATAGTTCTAATCGTTTCCAATGTCCAATGATTAGAAGGTCAAGATGAAAGTTTTAGAATTGAGGGAAGGTCGAGCGAGTCAAGGTTGAAATATAATCACATGGTTGGTAGATAACTAACTCCACTTGTGTATGTGCAACTATCATGGTCATTGATGCTATGTCACTAATGTGGACTACTCTATCTCATTATTGCTATCTTGGTTGCCTACAATTATAAGTCTAACTTAGTGAATTCGAGCCTTCACAAAATTTCTCGAAAAATAATCTACCATAATTTATGTTCATTCTAAATCGTCCAATCACAATCATAACCTAAAATGTAAATTCCTTTAAAAATAAATTTCATTATATCAAACTTGTAATAAAACTCCATAATCCTATCAGTCGTCAACTCCCCCCCTTTTTTTCCACCAAAAATTTAAATATCCATAATCAAGGCTTTAAACTTAAAATCTAAATAACTTTTTAAATCATAGATCATATGTCATAATTTAAAATTTTAAATTTTCCTTCAAAGTCGCTTTTATCCTCCAAATATTTAAACAAAAATTTTACCATAATTTTTTTTTCAAAATTTAATAAACTTATAAATCGTACGACTCAATTTTAACCTCAAGCTCTCTCAAACCAAACTTTCGTCTTCTCTAGTTGCCTAAAAACCATAATTAAAACTCCTTAAATAATCTTGAGATAAACTTTATAATATTACAATCCAAACTTTTAAAGTTAACCGTAAGTCATGCGTCACAATATAAAAACTTAAGTTATTTCTCAATTGATATCACATCCCTAATAAATCATAACTATTTCACCATTTCAAAAAATTCGTAATTCAAAATTTGTTTTCTCGATCTAGCTATCCTCTTGTGTATACCACCTTGTAATAATAAAATTCTAACTATCCTTTGAAGGCGGTAATATGCTACTACCCAACTTAAAATTAACCAATCCTTAAGATCATATCTCTAGGAAAAATAAATGTCTTTATACTCAAATATAACCTCAATGGATATTATTTGTCAATATAATCTTTCTAGCCATAGGATTGACCAATAAGTATATAGTAGTGTAGTCATCTTTCTAACCATGTTTAAGCACGAGATGATAGGGTGTTGGTAGAAAGAGTTCAAACAAGATGCAAAAATCAAGGGAAGCCACGGAAGTCGAAATATGGAAATCATGGAAGGTCAAGGAAGGTGATCAAGTATGTAGATGAGATTCCTAGATTCTAATCCTATATTGCAGGTTCACATCGTTACAATTACGTAACCGAAGTGACAAACTGACCTGCATGGGCCACCACAAAAATATGTAACGCCCCAGTCCCAAAATACTTGGGACTAGATACGTATCATGCCAGCTGTATACATACGAGTAAATATACGGCTCGTATGTATACATAAGCTGTAAAATGTAGAAAGCCAAGATACTAAATCTCATCCACAATGAAAAGAATAATAATAGAAAAATTCAACTTGAATATTTATGATATAATCATTGGGTGGATACAAAGTCCACTACCAACTATCTCAATGATATAAAAGTACAAGAAAACGATTGACAAAATGATAAAACGAACCAAGCGCAATTGTCTTCGAAGGAATGGAGAAGACCACGGCCTTGGCTAGAACACCTGCAGAAAACATGAACACACACCTGGGAAAAAACCAGGTCCTCAGAGGGACGTAACAAGACACATAATATCATGCCATAAACTGAATAGTAAGAGCTCAATAGAAAATATACATGCGTAAAGGTTCCTAACCATTCTATGTGATATACACTTTGAGAAGACAACGTTCTACGCAGGAGCTTAGGTGTTCAGCATAGATGGAGAGAGAGTGGTAGTAGGTAGCGCTCATAAGAGACACTATCGATCATGGGCAGAAAGTAGTTCTCATACGAGAACTATCGGCCCCGGGGCAGTAAGTAGCGCTCATCTGAGACTCTATCGGCCCAAATCTATATGTGTACTGAACATGTAGCCCCTACGCTAATAACTGTCTCCCCCCTCCCCATGATACTATACATGTGTCGACTCCATGACACTGTTTAATCCTTAATAACTGCCAAGTCTTCTACATAATCTATTAGCAGGTATATCCTATCGCACGTCCTGTACGTACCGATGTACGGTCGGTACGTAAGTCCGAAACTATATGCGACTCACAACTCACACACAACCCGTGGCACATCGTGACAGTTTATGAGATGCACTAAACATACGGTGGTCCCTTAACTCTAAGCCAATTGCATAAAATATAATAATTTGCATATATATATAATTTTTAAAGAACAACATAAAGAAAAAGCATGCATGATATTGAGCAGAAAATTAAACAGTAAAGGCAAGGTGTCTTGCCTGATGTGTCGCCTGGTATGGTACAATAATCCGGTAGGGTTCGAATGTCCAATAGCCATGGTTGATTTTTAGCAGTCCAAAGTTGCAAGGAAAAATAAGGATGTTGGATTAGTCATGATTAGTGATGATGACAAGGAGGAAATTTTGCGTAGGTGAATACATATACTATTTTTGGAAAGTATTCTATATTACTTAAAAATACATTTTATTAGTTAAAATAATTTTGATAAATAAAATATTAGAAAATATTTGTATAAATTTGAAACTACTATTTAGTTATAATATTTTGGAAAATATCATCTAGAAAATGACTTAGGACAAAAATATAATAGGGATATAACCACAATTTAAAATATAGAGGTAGGCTTTAGTCATAATATTTATATTTTTAGAAGATAGTGGTATAAACACGAAAATAAAATATTAATAATATTGATACTATTGGCAATAATATTTATGCTAAGTTAAATATAAAATCATAAATATATAGATTTCTAATTTTTGTCAATCTGTAAAAATCTTGATTATAATAATATTACTAATAATAATAATAACAAATAATAATCATAATCATAATATTAATAATAAGCTAATAATAAATAATAATGATAATAATAGAAATAATGATAATAATAATAATAATAATAATAATAATATTATTATTATTAATATTAATATTAATAATCATCATCATACCACTACTAATAAAATCCCTCAAAAGTAACTACAGTTCCCCTCCCCAGTTCGTTACTGTTGAAAGAGAGAGAGAGAGGTGGAGTGAAAAAAGGGTTTATCGGTTGGGGATCGGCGGCGACTCCGGCGCCGGTGGTGGCCGGTGAAGGCGGCGGCGGGTTAGAGCGGAGAGCTGGTAGCGCACGGAGAGGATTTCCTGGGCTTGATGCGGCCGGATCTGGTACTGGAGGAAGGAGAGGGGGTCGACGGCGCTCGCGTCGGGGTCGCGGCGACGCGTCTGTCGGGGCTTCCCGCGCGACGGGAGAGCGGCGCTCGTCGACGACTGCTGCGGCTGTCGGGCGGTGGAAGGGAGCCACGCGGCGGCTGGTGCTGGCGCATCAGTTCGACGGTGATAGGGTTTTATCGAGGCTCCGGCGTGGTCGTCGCCGCCGGGACAGAGGTCGAGATCGGTCACCGGGTTTGGTGTGGAAGGCGGTGCTGGTGATTCGAGTCGGGACGTCGTGATGGAGGCTTGGGCGGCGCTGCCGAAGGGGAGGCCAGTGTTCGACGGGCGCGGTTGGCGGTCGTAGTTCGAACGAGGTGAGGGTTTTGATTTTGTTTTCCCTTTTTGTTTCTGTGGTGATGAGTTGGTGGTTGTGGCGGCGATTCTGGGATGGTGGCGGAGAGCGGAGGTCGACCGGGCAGTCGAGGAGTTATGGAGGTGGACCGCCGGAGGTGGGGAGCCGGTCACGGTGGCTGGAGGGGGTTGCTGATGGTCGTGGCGATGAACTTCCGGTGATGGCGATGATGGTGGAACGGGTAGGGGGTCTTGGGTGGCCGAGAAAACGGCGGGGACGAAGTATGTGGCTGTGAGGGGATGTCGAAGATGGCCGGGCGGTTGTGAGAAGATGGTCGTCGACGGAAGGGGGAAGATTGTTGATTCTATGGTTTTGTCGTCGTGTTCGGGGGTGTCGGACACGACGTGGATAACTGTATAGAATTGGAATAAGATTTTATGGTCACAGACACAATGCACAATCTGTGGATGTGGAATTTATGGATGAGTACCTCTCCTTATATAGGAGGTGGGAATTCCCAGTTAGATAAGGATTAGAAATATTTAAACTCCGCTTAGATAATTTCCACCGCTAATTTAAATTAATTTAATAAATTCAAAACCAATCCAAATCGTTTTTAAATATAATTACATTCCATCTTCTAGTTTAAATTCACATAGAAAATTCGAATTTCGATTATAAATATTAATTACATTATTTAAATAAATCAATAAAATCAATCAAGGTTTTTAAATTACCACCAAAATTTCAAAAACATATTTTCTAAAAATACAAAAAATAATAATTTTGAAAATCGTGATAATGACCTAAATATTTACTGATAAATCTATTTTTATAGTAATTAAATCTATTTCATATAGTTTTCGAAAAACAAGTAAACATGAAATAGTTTCATGTTGCTCGCTCATAATAATATATCAAAAATTTCTAAACCACTACTTTTTTTTAATAGCGAAATAAATAAATATTTTTATATAAAAATAAGGTTTTGGTAACAACTTCAAGCAATCAAATTTATTATAAAAACCGTACTTCTATAATAACAATATTTTTACAAAAATATTTATCTCGCACATATTCTCACTCGTCGAGCCATATGAAATTTGCGAACCCATTCGCGACGTCCGATATGACAATTTCGTACGCGACGTATAATACGACAATGCGACGTACAATTACCAAGTAAAAATTTAAATACTCGATTTAAAAAAAAATAAAAGTAGAAATTTAGGGAGTTTACACGACCAGCACCCGCTTTTCGGATACGAGTTCATAGCCAAGTCCAGTCTATGCCACAATATCGACGGTAGTATATTGTCTAGGTCTCAATATCAATCTCAAATACCGCAAAATCACATATATTTGCTCATTCAAAATAATTATTCAAATACAAATTCAATTATACATCAAAATGACATTCGGGAACAACCCGCTAAATAATTAAATTCATATTCTATCTAGAATCTACGGTTGGCCTCCAAGATATCTATCTCCCTCGTATAGTCCATAGAGCAAAAGTAAGAAGCATGCCAAGTCACCTGCAACAATCCAGTCAGGAAAAGAGCAAAGTACAATCCTATTGCATTAATGTAACTTAATACAAAATAAAGCTAGACAATAGAGATGCAATGTAATAGTAAAGGGACATGTATATGAACTGAAAATGACAACATGTACAAAAAACTACTAGCAAGAACATGTATGAACAAGACAACTTGAAAATAAACATGAACAAGTAGAACTAACCAAACAGTGCTTTGAAATACCTTTTGACATATGAATGACTGGGCTAATATGGTACATTATATGATGGCTATCATACATTTTTTAAGGCTAACCCATACGTGAAGTGTATGACTTAGCTATCATTCATTAAACATTATTTGGGTTTGTTCACGTATCTACTGGCATTTTCCTTTCCAACTCAGTAAATATTTAATAAACGAGCAATGATACAATCAAGTCTATTGTATCACAATCGTGTCTCAACAGAATAATCAATAAAACACAATGAAAGATAGCATTATAAAGTAATAAGCACATAAATCAATAGTGTACTTGCATCGATTAAGTTGCAATTGATCTGTAATTTGATCATGTTGGCACATAATAGTCGTTGATGTCACAACTATGCAAGACGACCTCTAATGATGGAACAGACTATTCCATTGAGTCCAGGACAGTCCAATTAGCCTAGGATCGATATAAAGAGGTCAAAATTTGCACGAATTAGGAACATATGACTAGTTACGGTCAAGATTAATTAAAAAAAAATCGTATAGTAAATATATATAATCTAATTAAATTTTTTTTATTATATTTAGTAACTATATATTTTACTAGTGAAAATAGTTTTTTAGAGAAGTACTCAAAAATTATAGAAAACCTTTTTAGAGCTAAAACCCCAAATTAAAATTACATATAGGACCCAAGCCCAAAAATATATTTTATCACAAAAAATTGTTAGAAAATTATTTAATATACACTTATTTACTAAAACAGTACAATAAATTAAATAATATTGATGGCATCAAATAATAACAACAATAATATTAATCATAATAATACTTCTTATAACAATATGTACATACATAGTAAATACTGATAATGATAATAGTATGTATATAAAATATTGTATTAATTAATATATATACAAATAAAATATAACAATATATACAAAGAAAAACCAAAAATCAACTCTCTCTCCCACCCTCCCTCTCTCTCTCTCATACACTGTGTTCTACTGAACACAATTTTACAAACAGCACTAATACTGATGTTCACCATATGGAAAGAAAGTAACAAAGAGAAATGAAAAAAAAGAGGAAATAAAAGACAGAGGAAAGAGAGATCGGAGTCTGGTCTTCCTCAAAGGAGAAAAAGAAGAGGAAAGAGAAGGATTCGAGGGCTCTGGAGGAAGTCTCACCAGACGCGCATGGGGGTTTGGCTCCGCGAAGGGGTGGTTCACCGTGGTTTACACACGTGGTGGCAACATAGATGGTGGTAGAGGAGGCATTGCTCCATCTCACCAGTCGTATGATGGAGGGCTTGACGAGGAGAAGCGGTCAGTGGCACTCGAGGTCGGAGAGGAGAACGAGAATGGTCTCTTTCGACCACGGCGGTGGTCTGGGCGCCGTGCCTGAAAGAGGCGGCCAGTGGATATCGAGGAGCGGTGGCTCAAGACTGGAAGGACGGTCGAATTTGAGGTGAGTAGGGTTTCTGTTTCGGTGGTGGTCCGTGTTTTGTGCTTCGACGAGGGGTTTTGGTGATTTGTTGTCTATGGTGGTGGTGGGCTCGGTGGGTGTGGCGATGACACGGTGGTCGGGCACGGGACTCTGGCGACAGAGGTTGGCCGAGGAGGCACTAGGGATAGCGACTCCAGATCTGCGAAGGAGCCGGCCACGAGAAGGAGCAGCATAGCAGTAGTTCTTGGAGGCGTTCGGTCGAGGGAGCTAGGAGGCGGATGCGGTGGCACAGCTGGCAGAAGACAGTAGCCAAGATAGATTAGGATTAGGATTAGAATTAGGATTAGGATTAGGATTAGAATTAGGATTAGGATTATGGTTAGGGTTATGGGATTGTGTCGGGATTGTGTCCGACACAAAGATTAGGCTGGAAAAGTGGTGTTCGGGGTGTCGGATATGACGAGGGTGAATGTATTTGTAAACAAAAGATAGTAGAAGAATTTTGGGTTGACACGGACACGGTGCATGCACGATGGAATTGTGTTGGATTTGAGGAATTTTGTTGAGACAAACAAAGGAAAACCTTCCCTATATATAGGAATGGGTTTCCTAGATAGAAAAGGATTAAAAAATCAAAATAAATTCTTTCAGAAATATAAATCAATCAATCAATCATAGATTAGTCAAATCTAATATAGTAATTGATCAAAATAGTTATTCAAGAATAATTCAAAATAGTATTCAATCTTATCACATAATATTTAAAATATAGTTAAAAATTCAAATCTAGCCTTACAATTAATATTTTATATCATACAAATAATTTGAATAATATTTCTATAAATTCTAAATAAATAATATTTGGCAAATTTCTTTGTCATCTAAAATTATATTTGATAGAATTAAAAATAAAATTTATTTTCTACTATAAAAATATTTAAAACTAAATAAATAAATAAATAATTTAAAAAATTGGGAAGTGGGCTTACAAATCTACCCACCTTAGAAAAATTTAGTCCTCAAAATTTCAAAGGGCACGATTAGGCACGACTAAGAATTTAATCAAGAAGATGATACGATTGATCAAAAAAAGCTAAGTATAATCGTGGAGAGAACTAAAACCTAAGATACGATGTGATAGGCACGATCAATTTATAGTTAAAATGGTCTAGTCATGACCAAATTTATTTAAGAACGATAAAAAATCAAAATCGTTTTGGCACGATCAAATTATTTAACCAAAATCATTTAGACACGATTGTAGAATCAAAATCTATGAAAAGATGCGAGTTGACACGATTGAAATATAATCAAAATAGTATAGTCGCAATCAAAATTGTTTAATAATAATCAAATCGAAGTCGTTTTAGCATGATAAATTATTTAGGCACGATCATAGATTCAAAATCTAAGTATGATTATGAATCTAGTGGAATATATTCAAAATATAGTAATCGATTCTAAATGATTACTAGGAAGAAAGAAACTAAATGACGATTCTCGAATAGAAAATATAAGAAAGAAGGAAAGAATTACCAATTTATAAAGAAGACGGTAATAAGAAATAAGACATCAAATCAAGTTAAACAATTAATAGTCATATGCCAATAAAATATATAGTCTCTATGGTATTCGAAAACCGTATGCATATCTGAAGTCGTTTTATCGAGAATTCATGCCTCGCTAGTGTACATCTGGCTGCAGTAAACTCTTGGTTTTATGACTCAAATATAATATGGTATCAAACACTCTATCGACTCTATCCAATATTGACATAACAAATCAAAGGATCAAATAATGCAGCTAGGACATAGTTTTAATAATATTTAATAACCTACGCTTACATGAAATTACTTCAACTTAGGGGTCATACATCGCTAGTGCGCTGCTGGCTGTAGTGAACCCACAGTCTCCATAATTCGAATAAATGGCAAAAATGCACATCTGCCTTGTCATTATAGGTCATCGAAAATTATTTCAATTATATCGATAAGAATTTCAAAGGAGCTTCTAGAAATTCAAACAATTTTTCAGACGATCAAGATAGAAAAAGTGTAAGTATCTATCCTTCAAGTGTTAATTCTTGAAAATAAAACGAACGATTAGAAAAGATAATGATCGAAGAAAAAATAAGTATAAATCTTTTAATCCCTATTGCACGGATATTCAATGATTGAGGAAAACTTACATACTTTAAATCAAAGACTAACTTGAGATCAATATAGGGATAACTGAATCAGAATTTTTTTTAAAATAATTTCTTATGGCCAAAGAGAAACAAATAAGCAATACGAATTCTACAATATGATAATGATTAGAGGAAAATAAAATAAAATTGCACAATTAATCAAGATTAGGAATTGATTCCTAGGAAGTCCTAATTTACCAAGCGAATAGTTTACCAACCTTTGATCATACCTTCGTATTAAAATATGATAGTATATCCTTCTATAAAAATTCCTCAAATATCTAATAGGGTTTAAAATTCAATAAATCTCTACCTAAATCACATGGCCTATGTAGCAACCTTAACTGTTCAACAGTCAAATTGAATAAGGGACTCCTAGTCCTAGTCATTCTCCTAAAATTAAATCATTGGTAATTGTGAATGAGCACTTCATAGTCGCAGGCTCGTAATAGTACGAGTAACTTAAGTACTATCACGAGTTCATAATCTTTTATGAAAATAGACCAGCATGGGCCACCAAAAAAATTTGTCACGACTCGCACCCGCTTATCGGATACGAGTTTGTAGCTAAGTCCAGCCTACGCCATAGCATCGACGGTAGTACGCCGTCTAGGTCTCAATATCAATCTCAAATACAACAAAATCACATATATTTGCTCATTCATAATAATTATTCAAATACAAATCCAATTATACATCAAAATAACATTCGGGAACAATCCGCTAAATAACTAAATTCATATTCTATCTAGAATCTACGGTTGGCCTCTAAGACATTTATCTCTCCTGTATAGTCCATAGCGCAAAAGTAGGAAGAATACCAAGTCACCTGCAACGATCCAGCCAAAAATAAGCAAAGTACAACCCTATTGTATTTATGTAACTTAATACAAAATATAGCTAGACAATAGAGATGCAATATAATAGTAAAGGGACATATATATATGAACTGGAAGCGATAACATGTACAAAAAACTACTAACAGGAACATGTACGAACAAGAAAACTGAAAAATAAACATGAACAAGTAGAATTAATCAAACAGTGCTTTGAAATACCTTTCGACATATGAACGGCTGGACTAATATGGTACATGATCATACGATGGCTATCATATATTTTTTATACGGCTAACCCATATGTGAGGTGTATGACTTAACTATCATTCATTAAACATTGTTAGGGTTTGTTCACATATTTATTGGCATTTTTCCTCCCGAGTTACTAAACATTCAATAAACGAACAATGATACTTCGTGTCACAATCGTGTCTCAACAGAATAATTAATGAAACATAATGAAAGTTAGCATTATAATATAATAAGCACATAAAGCAATAGTGTACTTGCCTCGATTAAGTGACAGTTGATTTGTGACTTGATCATGTTAGCATAAAATAGTTGCAGATGTCATAACTATGCAAGACGACCTCTAATGATGGAACAGACTGTCACGCCCCAGAACCAGAATACTGGAGAGCGGGGACGAACATAGCCAGCTACGTATATTGAAATAGAAACCACCTCGCTATACGGTCACGGCTGTCTAGATATGAGGGTTTACTACAAGCCAACGGTCTCTTAAGGTCAAGCCTATTGTCTCAATCTCAAGCAAGTAATATAATTACAAGATGTTAGACCAGCAAATATACAATAAAAGGCGTCCCAAATATTACATATTCAGCTGATCATGATGCTAGTCGTACAAAATGCGAGAACTAGCAAGAGTTAAGTTATACATGATCAACCCTAGGATTTGTTAATCATGTTTACAGCCCGTAGGCAGACAGTAAGTAAATGTGCATCGAGCTAACAAGTGCTCGTCGGCTAAACGCCTCAAAAGAATAATTTTACAATAGAGTGAGTGAAACAAAATAGGAAACCCACTCGTAGCTCGGGTTCCTTCTAGTCGCCACCATCGGGCTGGAGGTTCGGTAGATCCTCGGGTGCTGCTCCGAAATCTGGCCACACAAAACCAGCTGGGTCAAACCCCAGAAAGAGCAAGTACCACAAAGGAGGCCATGAAATAAGAACAAAACCAGCATATCAGAACATAAGAAAATGAAAGAAAAGTACAAGTAATAAAAGTACAGCAGGACAATAAGCGACTAGGGACATGGAACCATTCCGGGAGCCAGATTACAACCCGTAAACCAAACAAGGACCGGGATTATAATCCTTCGCCTGAATAGCACTTGTCCCTGTCCAATTATTGTTTAAGATAAGTAAAACAATCATGTACAGGAGTTTCAGGTATAGGGACTTAGACAAGACTTAGACCAGGCTGGACACCATACATTCACAAGCGGCCAAGCAATTACTACGGCTTACTACTTTAACTAACTAGGGTTATCACAAGCCTAATTACTAACAAGATGCAAGTGAGAATTTTTCAGTCCCAAGCCCTGCAGACTATCCAGTTATCCTTCCGCGGGTTGAGAGTATGGTTGGGTACATCGCCCAGGAGACGATATACCCTTAGGTGACTTAGAGGGTGCAACACATGACAGTATGCTGGAAATGTGCTCTACTTATCGGCAAGCTACAAGTCCAATTAAGGTGCCCAGATAACGAGATTGCCTGTGACTGGAAATTCTCCATGTTCTAGTTTGATCTAATTATTAGCCTAATCCATATTAACGCGAATCCTTGGCCGTGGTACCCAGGAAGTCACGTCCTAGACATGATACAAGACAAGACAAGTGGATTGCACAAGCAAGCAAGCAGGAACACCCACGGTGTCAGAGTTAGTTACACGAGTCAAGTTAGCTATCGCAACGGCATCAAGTCAAGTCAAGTTACGAGTCAAGAGTGCGCCGCCATGGGCCACTATCAAGTTATCTGGTTACCGAGGTAAATCATGAATCACAGGTTACAAGTCAAGTGTGTACCCCATCGGGTCACTATTAAGAAGATCAGAGGTACTAAAATCATACTTCACAGAATCAGGAAAACCGCATTAGTCATAAGCAAAATCATCGAAAACCGTGCCAGGTCGTGTTGGGTCAAGATAGTCGTGCTGTTTGGAACAAGATTTCAAAACCCAATCCACAAAAGAGAAGCCAAGCTTAAAGAAAATAAAACCAAATCTCCATGGCCAAGTAGACTGCGCAAGAGATCAGGTTGCGCAAGGGAATGGACTGCGCTAGGGCCAGGTTGTGCGGAAGCCAAGTGAGCTGGGAGCAACTGCGCAGGGGTGAGCTGCACAGAGGTCGGCTTGCGCTGGGTCGGGTTGCGCATGGATCGGCTACGCTGAGGATGGATTGCGCGGGGAGCGAACTGCGCAAGAGTCAAGTGCGCGGAGTTAGGCGGCGCGGGAGTCGGCTTGCACTGGGACGGGGTGCGCTAGGCCAAAGGGTGCTGGAGTCAAGCGCACTAGGGGGAGGGAGGCGCTGGGCTAAGGAGTGCCAGCGCGGTTCAGCTCAGCGCAATGCGCTGGCCGAAGAGTGCGCAGTTCAGCCCGAGGGGCCGAGCACGGGTCAGCCCTGCTCTAAAGAGCGCAGGCCGAGGGGGTCTTCTTCTCCAAACCGAGAGGAACTCTCAAGAACACCAAAAATTCCAAATCCCCTAACTTGATCAAATCAAAACCAAAGTTGGATTTTCAAAGTTCTAACTTGTGTAAAATTGAATTCTCTTCCACATGGAAGCATCAAAACAAGCAAAAATCAAAGTTTGATAGATCAAAACCAAAAATTTCTGAAAATAATTAAAACCTAGATCTAGAACAATGGAGACTCCAAATCATAAAATGCCAAGTTCTAATGTTGCTCTCCATGGCCTAATCTAGCTAATGGACAAATAAAATAGGGTTCTCATGTGGTGGCAAGGTGCACTCTTCTATGGTGTTAGTGTTGTGTGGAAGAAGGAAGAAGAAGAAGATGGAGGAAAAATAAATGAAAGTAAAGAGGAGAGAGAAAAGTTAGGTAGGATTAAATGAGGGTGGGTTGTGGTGGAATGAAGGTTGAGCATAGGCTAAGGTGTTCCAAGCATATTAAACGAAACCAAACCAATCCTACTCCACAAAATAAAACCAAGCCATGTCAAAATCCATTTTACGAGAAAACCCAAAATCTGTAAGTCGAGAAAATAAAATACATGCCAAAATCCGATTACGAGTATTAATACGAAATATGGGAAACGGGAGTGACAACTCTACCCACCTTAAAAGAATTTCGTCCTAGAAATTTAATCAAGGAGCTAGAGATTGCCACAGCAAGCTACACTAAGCAACAACAACTACACTTAAGCAGTTCAATCATACAATCATACATGCAATCAAGGAATGAAGAGCATAAGGCATAAGAAAGATATTATACCTTACGAGTCAAACAGATAGGGATATCGCGATCGAATATCATCCTCACGCTCCCACATTGACTCACCTAGAGAGTGATGACCCCAAGCAACACGGACTAAGCTAATAGTCTTGTTCGTGAGTATCTTCTCCTTCCGGTCCAAAATAGACACGGGCTTCTCCTCATACGAAAGGTTGGTACCAACAACCAGTTCCGAATGGTCCAGGATATGGCTCGGGTTCGGGATGTACCGTCGTAATTGGGACACATGGAATACATCATGCACCTCACTTAGCGACGGCGGAAGAGCAAGACGATAGGATACATCTTCTACTCGCTCCAGGATATCGAACGGCCCTATATACCTAGGACTAAGCTTTCCCCGCACGCCAAAGCGAATAACGCCGCGGTTAGGCGAGATACTAAGGAATACATGGTCGTCGATAGCAAACTCTAAGGGTCGTCTGTGAGCATCGGCCCAATGTCGCTGGCGGTCTTGGGTAACTCGAAGATGATCCCTGACTCTTCTGACTACTTCAACTGTCTGGGCGATCATTTCTGGACCGAGCATCTGCCTCTCTCCGATATCGTCCCATGCTAGCGGGGACCTGCACTTCCTACCATGCAGAGCTTCGAACAGAGCCATCTGAATACTGGCCTGGAAACTATTGTTGTACGAGAACTCTATCAGGTGCAGGTGATCTTCCCATGAACCGTCGAAGTCAAGTGTACATGACCGTAACATATCCTCAAGAGTCTGGATGGTGTGCTTTGACTGGCCATCTGTCTGCGGATGATATGCTGAGCTAAACTAGAGGTGAGTTCCCAAACTCTCTTGCAGGCTACGCCAAAAGTGCGACGTAAACCTTGAATCTCGGTCCGAGGTGATACTGACGGGCACACCGTGAAGCCTGAAAATCTGTCTGAAATACATCTCTGCCAACTGAGCCGTTGACTGTCCAACTCTGAATGGGAGAAAATAAGCCACCTTCGTGAGCCTGTCAACTATAACCCAAATAGTATCTCGACCAGCTGGGGATCTAGACAATCCGGTCACAAAATCCATGGTCACATGCTCCCACTTCCATTCTGGAATCGGCAAAGGCTGAAGAAGTCCAGTGGGCCTCTGATGTTCAGCTTTAACCTGCTGGCAAACCAAACACCGAGAGACATACCGGGCTATCTCCCTCTTTATGCCATTCCACCAGAAATACTGACGAATATCACGGTACATCTTCGTGCTACCGGGATGAATAGAATACTGCGAACTGTGAGCTTCTGCCATGACCTCCTGTCTGATACCTCCACTAGGTACACAAAGACGAGTGCCATGCCGAAGTGTACCATCTTCATGAATGCACAACTCTGGTCTTCTTTCTGCCTCATACTCTGCTCTGAGCTGCTGAATCTTGGAATCTGTAGATTGCGCCATCTGGATTTTCTCAACTATGCTGGACTGAACCTGTAGACTGGCCATCAACGCCACGCTGGTAGGAAGAACCACCTCAATTCCCATCTTCTGAAAATCTGCCAATAACTCTGGTTGTGCTGTTAGGAAGTAAACTCCGGCTCTCCTGCTCAACGCATCTGCTACAACGTTGGCCTTCCCTGGGTGATACTGCAAATCCATATCTTAGTCCACCAATAGCTCAAGCCATCTTCTCTGTCGCATATTAAGGTCCTTTTGGGTGAAAACATACTTCAGGCTCTTGTGATCAGTAAATATCTCCACTCGGTCTCCATACAAGTAGTGCCTCCACAGCTTAAGTACAAACACTACTGCTGCCAGCTCCAAGTTGTGGGTCGGGTAATTCTTCTCATGATCACGAAGTTAACGTGATGCATAAGATATTACCTTCCCATGCTGCATCAAGACACACCCCAATCCTCTGTCTGAAGCATCGTAATAAACTGTGAATCCTCCGGTCCCATCTGGAAGTGTGAGAATGGGAGCCGTTATCAAACCTCGATTCAACTTCTCAAATGATTCCTGACACTCTGCTGTCCAAGCGAACTGCACATCCTTGTGGGTCAACTGGGTCATTGGTACTGAAATTCTTGTAAAATCTGAAACGAATCGTCGGTAGTAGCCGGCCAATCCAAGGAAGCTGCGAACCTCTGCCACTGAGCTAGGTACTGGCCATGACTCGATAGCCATAATCTTCTGGGGATCCACTTCCACTCCTCCTCGAGTAATGATGTGACCCAAGTACAAAATGCGATCGAGCCAGAACTCGTATTTGCTGAACTTGGCATACAACTGATGCTCTCTAAGCGTCTGAAGGACGATTCTGAGATGCTGCTCATGCTCTGCTTCACTCTTGCTGTAGACCAGAATATCATCTAGGAACACGATCACGAAATGATCCAAGTAAGGCATGAAAATGCGATTCATGAGGTCCATGAAAACGGCTGGCGCATTGGTCGCTCCAAAGGGCATAACAAGGAACTCCCAATGCCCATACCTAGATCGGAAGGCTGTCTTTAGGATGTCCTGCTCTCTGACTCTGATCTGGTGGTATCCTGATCGCAAGTCTATCTTCGAAAATACTGAAGCCCCTTTGAGTTGATCAAACAAGTCATCTATCCTCGGGAGAGGGTATCTGTTCTTGATTGTCACTGAGTTCAAGGTACAATAATCTACACATAACCTGGACGTACTATCCTTCTTTTTTACAAGAAGCATCGGGGCTCCCCAAGGCGATCCACTTGCACGAATGAACCCCTTGGTCCTGAGTTTTTCAATCATCTTGTACAAAATCTCTAACTCTGAAGGCGCCATTCTGTAGACTTGCTCTAATACTGGTGTTGTCCCGAGAATCAAGTCTATAGTGAACTCGATCTTCCACTCTGGCGGTATCCATGGAAGTTCTTCTGGAAAGACATCTGGAAACTCTTCAACTATCTTGGGCAACTGCTCTGCTGCTGCTGCCATCCGCAGCACTGGAGAAGATGGTTCTACTGCGCCTCTGGAAAATGAGAAGTCTGGCTCGCTTGGAATGCTGAAAACAACTCTGCCAATATGGCATTCTATCATAGCATACTATTTCCTCAACCAATCTATACCTAAGACTACATCATAGTCTGCCATAGGGAATTCTATAAATCTAGCGGGGAACTCTCTACCGCTAACTACGATCCGACACAAGAAAAACACTCGATCTACTCCCACAAGACCATTACCAGTAAGTATATTAAGCCTCACTGATAATGACTCGGGCTCCAATCCTATCCGTGTCGCGAATCGTGCATACATGAATGAATGCGATGCATCAGAATCAAATAATACCAATGCTGGAGAGGAGTTGACGAGAATAGTACCTGCCACTACCTCACCTGGTGCAACTCCTTCTTCCATTGTCATCATCATAGCTTGACCTTGTCCTCTAGCTGCGGGTCCCCTATGCTGGAAACCTCTCTGCCTGCTCTGCACTTGGGCTTTGGTATACTGCTGCTGGTTCTGCTGATGAAACGCCTGGGCCTGAGGCAACAGTGGCCTCCGGTACTGCTGCTGCTGCATAGGTGCCGGTCCCCTAACCGATGGACTGGTTAGGTTGGAGAAGGATGAACTACCCCTATTCGGGCAGGCTCCTATCTTGTGATTTGCTGCTCCACAAGCTAGGCATAATCCTTGTGCCCTACGACAATCTGCCACCACATGGCCTGGCTTCCCACAATGAGAACATCCCACCGCGGAAGTCTGCTTCTGCTTCTGCTGCTGCGGGTAGGTCGGGGTCGAATGCTGAACCGACGTTACTGAGGCTGCCTGCTCGGAGTTCTAATAGTCAAACTCCTAGCTACCGGGGCTGGAGCTGTTGATTGGTGCATCAGACTGTGGGACCGCTTCCTACCTCCGGTCCTATCCACGATCCTCTGGGAGGTGTACTCATGCCTCATAGCCGCTCTCAATACTGCATCGAACGTCTTGTGCTCGAACTGTTTGACTGCCAACAAGATCTCCAAATGTAGTCCCTGCTGGAACCGCTGGGCCCTATCAAACTCGGTTGCCACCAAGGTGGAGGCAAACCTACTGAGTCTAGAAAACTCACATGCATAACTATCGACCGTTCTGCCTCCTTGCTTCAAGTTGGTAAATCTCATCTGTAGGTCGTACCGAGCTACAGCATCAAAATACTTTGCCTGGAATCTCTCTCTAAATACTGCCCAAGCAATGGGTGCCACTAATCCCATGGCTTGTGCTGCCCACCAACTGCGAGCTAAATCCAGCAACTGCAGGCATACCACCGCCACCTTCTCATTCTCAGGTGTTCTAGCTGCTTCCAGAATCACCTCGGTATCCTAAAGCTAAGCATCTGCGGCAATCGCATCTTCACTGCCGTCGAAGAAGAGAGGGTTCAAGCGCTTAAAGCTGTTGGCCGCGCTGTTCCCTGGGTGACCGCCTCTGGTCAAAGCATCTGCCACTACCTGGTGCAAGGCGTCTCCTCTGCGATCTTGGGAAGCTATCAAGGTCCTAATGAGACCTACCAAAGTGCCATCATCCGGCTCGGCAGGCTGAACGGGCTAAACTGGGGGCTCTCCTCCAGTAGGCACAACTCTGGAGGCTACTCCGGAGTGCTGGGCTTGATCTCCGGACTGCTGGTCCGCAGGAGTTGCTCCGCCACGTTGATCGGCTGGTTCATGAACAATGCCGTTGAAGAAAACGACATATAAAACAATAAAGAAGGACCAGGACAGATCAACGATACAAGCATGTGATCAGGTCAAGATTCCAGAGATTCAGAGGATATGAAAGGAGATTAAGGACGAGTACTGATTGAGACATCTATTCGGTAAACCCTCACATTTTTTGAAGGCCAAGACCTGCATGGGCCACCACTTAAACCATGTCACGCCCCAGAACTAGAATACTGGAGAGCGGGGGCGAACATAGCCAGCTACATATATTAAAATGGAAACCACCTCGCTATACGGTCACGGCTGTCTAGATATGAGGGTTTACTACAAGCCAACGGTCTCTTAAGGTCAAGCCTATTGTCTCAATCTCAAGCAAGTAATATAATTACAAGATGTTAGACCACCAAATATACAATAAAAGGCGTTCCAAATATTACATATTCAGCTGATCATGATGCTAGTCGTACAAAATACGAGGACTAGCAAGAGTTAAGTCATACATGATCAACCCTAGGATTTGTTAATCATATTTACAGCTCGTAGGCAGACAGTAAGTAAATGTGCATCGAGCTAACAAGTGCTCGTCGTCTAAACGCCTCAAAAGAATACTTTTACAATAGAGTGAGTGAAACAAAATAGGATACCCACTCGTAGCCCGGATTCCTTCTAGTCGCCACCATCGGGCTGGAGGTTCGGTAGATCCTCGGGTGCTGCTCGGAAATCTGGCCACAGAAAACAAGCTGGGTCAAACCCCAGAAAGAGCAAGTGCCATAAAGAAGGCCACAAAATAAGAACAAAACCAGCATATCAGAACATAAAAAAATTAAAGAAAAGTACAAGTAATAAAAGTACAGCAGGACAATAAGCGACTAGGGACATGGAACCATTCCGGGAGCCAGATTACAACCCGTAAACCAAACAAGGACCGGGGTTATAATCCTTCGCCTGAATAGCACTTGTCCCTGTCCAATTATTGTTTAAGAAAAGTAAAACAATCATGTACAGGAGTTCCAGGTATAGGGACTTAGACAAGACTTAGACCAGGCTGGACACCATACATTCACAAGCGGCCAAGCAATTACTACGGCTTACTACTTTAACTAACTAGGGTTATCACAAGCCTAATTACTAATAAGATGCAAGTGAGAATTTCCCAGTCCCAAGCCCTGCAGACTATCCAGTTATCCTTCCGCGGGTTGAGAGTATGGTTGGGTACATCGCCCATGAGACGATATACCCTTAGGTGACTTAGAGGGTGCAACACATGATAGTGTGCTGGAAATGTGCTCTACTCATCGGCAAGCTACAAGTCCAATTAAGGTGCCCAGATAACGAGATTGCCTGTGACTGGAAATTCTCCATGTTCTAGTTTGATCTAATCATTAGCCTAATCCATATTAGCGCGAATCCCTGACCGTGGTACCCAGGAAGTCACGTCCTAGGCATGATGCAAGACAAGACAAGTGGATTGTGCAAGCAAGCAAGCAGGAACACCCACGGTATCAGAGTTAGTTACACAAGTCAAGTTAGCCATCGCAACGGCATCAAGTCAAGTCAAGTTACGAGTCAAGAGTGCGCCGCCATGGGCCACTATCAAGTTATCTGGTTACCGAGGTAAATTATGAATCACAGGTTACAAGTCAAGTGTGTATCCCATTGGGTCACTATTAAGAAGATCAGAGGTACTATAATCATACTTCACAGAATCAGAAAAACTGCATTAGTCATAAGCAAAATCATCGAAAATCGTGCCAGATCGTGTTGGGTCAAGATAGTCGTGCTGTGTGGAACAAGATTTCAAAACCCAATCCACAAAAGAGAAGCCAAGCTTAAAGAAAATAAAACCAAATCTCCATGGCCAAGTAGACTACGCAAGAGATCAGGTTGTGCAAGGGAATGGACTGCGCTAGGGCCAGGTTGCGCGGAAGCCAAGTGAGCTGGGAGCAATTGTGTAGGGGTGAGCTGCGCAGAGGTCGGCTTGCGCTGGGTCGGGTTGCGCATGGATCGGCTGCGCTGAGGATGGATTGCGCGGGGAGCGAACTGCGCAAGAGTCAAGTGCGCGGAGTTGGGCGGCACGGGAGTCGGCTTGCGCTGGGATGGGGTGCGCTAGGCCAAAGGGCGCTGGAGTCAAGCGCGCTAGGGGGAGGGAGGCGCTGGGCTAAGGAGCGCCAGCGCGGTTCAGCTCAGCGCAATGCGCTGGCCGAAGAGTGCGCAGTTCAGCCCTAGGGGCCGAGCGCGGGTCAGCCCTGCGCTAAAGAGCGCAGGCCGAGGGGGTCTTCTTCTCCAAACCGAGAGGAACTCTCAAGAACACCAAAAATTCCAAATCCCCTAACTTGATCAAATCAAAACCAAATTTGGATTTTCAAAGTTCTAACTTGTATAAAATTGAATTCTCTTCCACATGGAAGTATCAAAACAAGCAAAAATCAAAGTTTGATAGATCAAAACCAAGAATTTTCGAAAATAATTAAAACCTAGATCTAGAACAATGAAGACTCTAAATCACAAAATGCCAAATTCTAATGTTGCTCTCTATGGTCTAATCTTGCTAATGGACAAATAAAATAGGGTTCTTATGTGGTGGCAAGGTGTACTTGCCTATGGTATTGGTGTTGTGTGGAAGAAGGAAGAAGAAGAAGATGGAGGAAAAATAAATGAAAGTAAAGAGGAGAGAGAAAAGTTAGGTGGGATTAAATGAGGGTGGGTTGTGGTGGAATGAAGGTTAAGCATAGGCTAAGGTGTTCCAAGCATATTAAACCAAACCAAACCAATCCTACTCCACAAAATAAAACCAAGCCATGTCAAAACCTATTTTACGAGAAAACCCAAAATCTGCAAGTCGAGAAAATAAAATACATGCCAAAATCCGTTTACGACTATTAATACGAAATACGGGAAACGGGGGCGACACAGACTATTCCATTGAGTCCAGGATAGTCCAATTAGCCTAGGGTCGATATAAAGAGGTCAAAATTTGCACGAATTAGGAACGTATAACTAGTCACGGTCAAGAAAATATTTATATTTATACTACACCATAATATGCAAATTGTGACACAATTTTTCTCCAATTAGTAACGGTTATTACCGTTACAAGATAGTAACAGTTATAACCGTTATTAAGAGCAAAAACCATTACGAAAATTCTAGTTCTATAATTATTTTTATTTTTTATATTATTTGTAACAGTTAAAATTGTGACAAATTTACAGCTTAGATCATATGCAAAACATGTGCCAAGAGAAAAGTGTTACAAAGCACCAAATGGAAAAAAATTCCCAAATTTTTCCCGCACTTCTTCTGGATGGTTTTCCCCTTCCCTCTTCTTCTCTCCTTTGAACAACTTCCCGGTGCCGAACGCTTCCCTTTTCTCTTCTATTACGAAGGTATGATATCTCCTTCTCTCTCACAATCTTTTTGGGTTTCGTTTTTCTTAGGGTTTCGGTTCTTTGGGTTTTGATTTTCTTAGGTTTTTGCTTTCTTAGGGTTTCAGGTTTTCTTCTCTCACAATCTCAAGATTTTGAGCATCGTCTAAGCAAGGAAGGTAATTCCCTCATACTTTCTCTCTCTCTCTCTCTCTCTCTCTCTCTCTCTCTGATTTTTGAGTTTTGATGACTTTTGGGTTTGGTCAAATTAATTATATGAAATGTGGTGGTGGATAAAAGAGAAAATTAGAGATAAAGAGGTCGATTGAACAGTTTGATTAAACAGAGACAAGAGTTAACTTGTACAAATTACTTAGTTGTTCTGCCCCCCATTTGTTTAACAAATAAAATGAAATTGTTGAGATCAGGACTAAGCATTGTCGTGACTTTCCTTACACATTGAAGATAAAGACCAGGAATTACATTCGTTAACAAATAGATTAGTTAAATAAATAATGGAAAGTGGGTGGGACGTAATCATGTTATTGTTAAAGTCTAATTAGTTGACAAATTACAAAATACCAGTTCGACATTAATTCATCATGTTGAATATGAGCTCCGAATTAAGGAGCATCAAAAATTGGCCTTTCATTATTTTGTTAACTGTTTTTAAACAAATCCATTATTAAATATAATTTGATTAAATATTTATTTTTATTAGATCATACAACAAACATCTAAATCCCAACAATTTTATACAGAATTGTTGTCTATGAGAATAGTCGATCATCCTACATCATTCTGCGTCCATAATTAATTAATGAACAATTGATTTTGTGTAGGAAGAAGGAAAGAAAAAACATGTATCAGAAGAGAAAAATATGTTGCAGTTGCTTACTGGATAGTTGATATATTATTAACTTATATTATAATAATAATAATTATATGGTGCTGTTATTAACACTCCTAAAATGTCATCAAGCACTCCTTTTTTTATTCTTTTATCATTCTAATTCCAAATATATTCATACATTAAATATAACATTAATTTGTACATGTATGGAGAAAAGAGTGTATGATGACATTTTAGGAGTGCCAATAGTGTTAATACAAGGACAAACTTCTCTGACGCTGATAACATTACATACACCTTAACGAAACTGCCACAAATGTTGTATATGTAAGGATTTCAGAAAGGCCGAAAAGATGGAGTCAACAGCTTCTCTTCAAGTTCCCTAAAGCCTCAGTAAATAGGCTCAGTCGGGCTCTGTTGAAGGGGCAGGCGCCACACCTCAGTCATGTACCTGTAGTGTAATTTCATGAACAAATTTTAACAATAGTAATAAGCAATATATACACAAACAGGTAAAATAGTGCAGATTTTGGACCAAAAAAAGAGAAGAAAAAAAGAAACAAATCCTTGTGGCCAAATGAGACATCACAAGCTGCAAAAGGAAACATGCATTGTGCAGTGTCATGTCAAAGTGAAAAGGAACAAGGGTTGCAAATTATGGGGGGGAAAACTTCCCTTGTCAGAATTGTTATGAAGCATTAGCAAGGATAGATTATTCAAGCTTGTTACCTATGTACTATTCATGTTCAATCTTAACATAGTAAGGAATTTTCAGTATATGTTAAGGCCATCAAATGTTAATAACCCTAAACATCTAAAGTGGAGTTCCACTGACAGGTTTTCATCTAAAAATAGTTTAATTGATTTTTGGTCAAATGTTAAAGCGCATTCTGAACTATGTCCGAACCTAAAATTTTATACTTCAAAAGTTTGTTAGTAAGGATCTAAATTTTAACTCGACTGAGTTTAGTTTCAGGCTAGATGGAGGCTACATGGATGGAACTTCCTACAATTATCTCGAAGGCGAGGACCATTGAGGCCCTCACAACTGGACTAGCTACAAGCATGAGCGGGTCGCTAGTACTGGTAATTCTTAGTGCAATGTTACAACTAAAAAATTATACATGTTCTTATATGTATCATTTCTAACTCTAACTGCAATTATTCAAGAGGATTTAACAAAACATATGTTAAGAGGACCCTTGTACAAAGGAGCCCTTGCATTCAGTATCTGTTGGCTTGCGAGAAAATCTGGAGAACCATCAGAGCATATAATCATTGGGACTGCGGTCTTCATAATAAGTATGAAATTTTCATGGATACACTCAATTTTACCTAAAAATGCAACTTTCCCTAAAAATTAAACTCTTTTTTCTAGCCGAAAATTTGGGATAAAGGCTTTGTTGTTGTTGTTGTTGTTGTTGTTTTATTTGGTAGTATCTAGGTTGCAATATACATGGATTTGGATAAAGACACAATATGCCATATGGATTCGGAAAATGATAAATTAGAAAATGCAGGATATGGTACTATATGGTTACTTTTATGTATACACACGATAACATATCTACATATATATTTTATACATTGGAGTCATTAGACCTTAATAATATATATAATAAATTATTTATGCATGTTTCGGAGAATAATTAGGTTACAAAAAGTTATAAAGAAGATCCATTCAATGAAATGTTACTTATTTGATCTCAATTTTGTTCGGCATGCTTACGCCCATGCCAAATCACTCTCAACCAAGGTTCACATAATCGTATCGGAATCTATATCGCACCCTTCTTATGCTTATTGGTAATAGTGGTTTTGGCGGCTTCAGATGTTTTGAACTGGTGTATCAGATTTTTTCATCTCAGAAAGTCAAAAAAAATTATTACTAAAAAACAAATACAATATTTCATATTTCTAGGCATACTTAAATGTATTATTGCAAGGAATGATGTTAAGACTGATGGATGTTGTGCTGTAAATATACAACTTCGAAAAATGGAATGGCTATAAAAGAAATTGTTACAGTGTGTCGATAAGAAATCTTAACGATACGTTATAGCATATGAATCTTCGACATGTCTAATCATTATGTCGAGTCCATTTTCCATGTTTTTCTTTTTGCTGAGTTGACCAGAAAAGAGAATCTCAATGTCGGTAACAGCTATATAGATAGTGGTCAGAATTGAATCGATATAGACCAAAAATAATACGTTAGGCCGATACATATCAGTATTGCCCAATACTATGACCTTGCTCTCAACCATGTTTTGGGTCCCTATGGAGCGTAGATAAAGCCATATCTGATATGAGTGTCGAGGCAATATAGTGTCAGATACATACAAAACACAGTCCTTCTGAGGAGTACCAATGCTACCTTGGTAGTACTATTCTTTTCTAGCCTATTGTTTTTCTGTTTTCAACAACAAAATTTGCCTTATATCTACAAAGAGAAACAGAATTGGAATAATTCTCTTATTGTGCAACTAAAGAACCTTTTGATATATTTCTAGTAATAAATGAATGGTCTGGCAATGTTTTTGTATTTGGTATAGTATGTAAAGTGTGGTTTTGCTGGGGAGAACTTCCCATCATCAGTTTTCTCGTGTGTTGTAGGAAGGCCATTGCTACGGTACGAAGAATCACTCACAGAACAAGAATGGAGGTCTGAATTTGGCTGTGCTTCCTTTGAGTCATACATTTCTTATCAAATTATGTATAACTGTAAGATGTCATTTTTTTCATTCAGGATATTATCGTGGGAGAATCATGTGCGAAATCGAGACATCAACTTGATATATCTTACCCTCTCAATAATGGTATTGTGCAGAATTGGGAAGATATGGGCCATGTCTAGGACCCTGCATTTTACAATGAACTTAAGGTAGTCTTGAAGTACATCGAATGCCCATTGAGATGTAGTTTGGATGTAAAACTATTAGCAAATATAAACCTTGTTCCTTGTTGGTGTTTCTGAGCATAAGATGAACCTTGACTATTTATAGCTTTTGGGATTTGCATGCCAAAATAAATAATCAACTTCTCAAGAATACTAATGCACTTCTCATCTTGATTGACTCAGATAGATCCAGCAGAGTGCAAAATTTTACTGACAGATCCACCTCTCAATCCTTCGAAAAACCGTGAAACAATGGTGGGTTATAAACTTATTTTTATATACTATATTGCATGAACATAAATACGATATAGCACAAAATGGACAAGATGACATAAACATGACACAGACCTAGTATATTTTGGTGGGTTTGTCTCATAATACGTGTATGGCGTGGACATTGCAACCCTTTTGGAGTTTCCATTCTTCATAGTTTATTTTTATTTTTTTGCAAAATTGCTCGCAAGCTTATGATCATGCAAGCTATAACGCCCCAGTCTCAAAATCATATAGGACTAAGTACGCAAACATGCCAGCTGTAGATATACGATGAATACTCTAATGTATGGAATCCTCGTATAAATACATATGCTGTAAAATGTAGAGAACCAAGACAAACTAAATCTCATCTACAAATATATAAAGAATAAAGATAGAATCAACTTGAATAATTATGGTACAATCGTTGGGTGGAGACAAAGTCCACTACCAACTATCTCAATGAAATAAATGTACAAGAAGCGATCGACAAAACGACAAAACAAACTAAGAGAAATCATCTTCGAGAAATGGAGAAGGTCACGGCCTTGGCTAGAACACCTGTAGAAAATTATGAAAGTACACACCTGGAGAATAACCAGGTCCTCAGAGGGACGTAACAAGATACATAAAAATAATACCATAATGAACTGTAAATGAAACATGACAAAGGAAAGACCACACGCTCCAACACAATAGGACCTAACCATCTAGGTGCAATGCAAGTCGAAAACTATACTGGAACGTATAAGTGGGTAGGAATAAAGCATATATAGCATCCGCTAGAGGCTTTCGCATGAACTAGTATACATCTCTGACCGTATCTGATGCGTGGTCAGGGCCGTGCAATGGATATATCCCATAGTCCATACTTTGCATCGCTAGTATACCTCCTGACCGTATCTGACGCGTGGTCAGGGCCGTGCAATGGATATATCCTCTAGCGATACACCCATAACAGGGAAACCATGAACCCATAATCGGGCAACTAGAAGGCTGTTGGCTAGCTCATACGTCCCAGTAGTTTTTCCCGTCCATGTATCACACAAGTCATATCCATGACTTAGCGATCCATATCTCTATTCAAGTCGCTATCTAGACTCCGCTAAAAATGAACCGACACACGAACCGCCCGTATCGGTAGCAAGTCGAATACGTAGGTTCTTGCCAACTCCATGATCCTCACTCTTGTGTCGTGTTTGAGACGTGTCAACAGGTTAAAGAAGTTATGGAGTATAACTTCAACACATCGGGAATGTCAACTATCACATATGGTCCACACACACGCACACACACAAACATCGATATACCTATCGATGGCACCCAAGTCATACTTGGACACACACTTACTAATGTAAAACACTAAAAAAATATCATGAATCAAATATAAGTACAAGATGGCAAGGTATCTTACCTGGTGGGTCGCCTGGGGTGGTACGATGATCAAGATGTCATGTTCTGTCCAATAGCCGAGGTCCATGCGAGCATGGCCTAAATTCGCGAGAAAATAAAAACGTGTGAGTAGTCGTGGTCAATGACGATAATGAAAGGGATTTTGGGAGTAAACGAATAATTACCCTATTTTTAGAAAGTGATATTTGTAATACTTTAGAACCCATATTTGCTAGTAAAAATATTTTTTAGAGAAAAACTTAAAATATTTATTGAGTAGAAATTTGGAAATTATGATTTACTAGTCAAAAATTTATATTAAATAAATAAACTACATTAAATATTTTGTAAAAATAATTTAAAATAACAATGATACTTGGTAACTACAATACCGGTGGTAGTAAAATTTATATATATATACTTGTATTTCAAATTATAGTATGATTAATACTAATAATTATATAATTCTAATATACAATATTTATTATAGTATAACCATGAAATCAAGGTTAAAGAGATTAATAATAATAATAATAATAATAATAATAATAATAATAATAACAAATAATATTTAACAAATACTAATACTTATATTTTAACAGAAGTAAATTTTTTTAAAGAATAACAATACTTACACTTAAACATAAATTAATATTTAATAAAGAATAATACTTATAATAATTAATAATACTTACTCTTAATAATACTTAATAATACTTAATAATACTTATAAGAATCTGCCACTTTACTTAGAAGAAGAAGAAGGGAGTGGAGAGAGAGGGATTGAGAAAGGGGTTTTTATCGGGCGGCTCCGGCGAGGTCGTCGACGGCTCTGGGCGCGGCGGTTCGGGATCTGTGGAGCGGCGCCGTGGATCGACAGAGAAATCAGACGGAAGAGGAAGGTCGCCTCACCGGGATGCGCACGGGGGAAGTCTCGCCGTGGGGCGCTCGGCGCTGTCGCCGACGGACGAGGGCGAAGACACGGAAAGAAGAATGGCGTCGGCGCTGTACGGTCGGAGCGGGTCGCTCGGCGGGAACGCGACGGGAGGAGAACCGCGCGCGGGGGTCGAATGCCGGCGGTGGCGCTGCATCGGCGAGGGAAGGCGGCCGATCGACGGTAGTTTCGGAGAGGAGCTGGGAAGCTTCCGGCACGGTGTTGTCGGCAACGGCGGTCGTCGACACGAGTTTGGGGCTGGCGGTCGGAGGAGTGAGGGAAAGGAGATCCGGCGGCAGATCGTGCAAGGAGGCAGAGTGCAGGAGGTCTCTGGAGTTCAGCGGTGGTTGAAGTGCTCGACAAATGGTTGTGGGTGTCGAGCTCGTCGGTGACCGGTGGCAGTGTTGGGGATCCGGCCATGCCTCGACGGTGCTAGGTCTGTGATCGGCGGATTCGACGACTCCATGTGATGGGGATGCATCGACGTATGGCTATGAGGGGTCGGTGGAGATCGGAGGTTCTGTCGCTGGGGTTGGGGAAAAGGTGGAGGGAGAAGGAAAGTCGAGTGGGGAAGAGAGGAAACGGTCATGTTTCCCAGAGGGGGCCTCCACCGAGATGCGTCGCTGGGTACTCGGCCGCGGAGGTGGGGTGCTCGCCTGTGCGGAGAGTGGCCGGTGGCTATGTATCGAGAGGACGACGGTAGGCTCCCGGGGACACGACGGCCGGGTGGATGGGCGCGCCGGAGGTGCTCGTCGGAGTCGGTGCGGCGATGCACGCGGGGCGGAGCGGAGAGATCAGTTGGAAAGCCGGCGCTTGGCCAGAGGTGGGGTGGAGCTTGCGGGAAATCGTCGGTGGAGCTGGTTTAGTTAAGGGATCTATTTCTCCCTCTTCTTCTTTTTCTGTGATGGCGATGGTGGTGGTACAGAGTGGCGGTGTTTGCCGGAAACATTGATGGTGACGGCGGTGTATTAGAAGACTATGGAGGTGATGATCGTGTGTCGGGATTGTCGACACAGGGGTGGATGTGATGTATATGTAATTGAAAATAATGGAGGAAGGGATATACACAGACACGATGCACATGCACCTTTGTAGAAAATTTTGGATGGTAGAATTTATGGAGGAGTACCTTCCTATATATAGGATGTGGGAATACCCATTGGATAAGGATTAGGTTTTGTTTAAACCAAATTAGATAATTTAAATTAACTCAATAATCAAATCCAAATTCAAATTAAATTCCAAATTTAAAACTAGATAATCTAAACTCAATTTAAGTATAAAATCTATCTTTAAACTATTTAAATTAAATCCATAAAATCAAATCGAGATTTAAAATGGCCAAAATAATTTTCAAATATATTTTCCAAATAATTTTGAAAATAATACATATTTTTAAATATCTTTTTGAATAACAAAATATTAATATTAATTAATTTCAAAAATAGCCTTATATATGAAATTTAAATTTATGTACCTCATATGCAATGAAACATAGTTTTCTAAAATAAGTTTTGGAAATTTTCTAATGCGACGCATTTTACCATTCTAAGTAAGCGAAAATACTTTTTATTTATTATTGAAAAACCAAGATTTTTAAAATAGAATATATTTATAAAAATATGTAACTCGCACATATTCGAACTCGACGAGGCATATGAAAATATTGAGTTCATACGCGACGTATAATACGACTATGCGACGTACAAATACCAAGCCATAATTTGAACTACTCAATTTATAAAAAAAAATTAAAATAAAAGTTTAGGGGGTTTACACAAGCAATATTTCTTTTGTATCAGAATCTTACAAATTGAGCTATACGTGTAACAGTTACAAACCATGTTTGAGAAGTACAATTTTGGCAGTGTCTTCATTCAAATCTAAGCTGTTCTGACATTATATGCTCAAGGTTCTTATAAAACCCTCTTTCGAGGATTTTAGCTCTTCAATACAACATTAGTGTAAGATTGTTCTCCCAAATTGCTGCTTCAGGTTGACTGAAGAGCTTAAGATGTTCAAGCCCATATTTCTTGTAGCCACTTTTAGCTCTTTTCCTTTCTTTTTCACTAATATCATCAAATGTTGTTCCCACTTGACAGGACTTCTGAATGGCCTTGTAATTGACTCTGGTGACGGTCACTCATATGGTATGATGCTTGACTCTAGTTATGCACCATTTAAGGAGAAAACTGACTGATGTCTCCCAAATTGTTAAATTTTAGTCCATGAATGACACAAAATAGGATATAAATGAGGCTTTTCACAACTTATGATTGGAACCTCCTAGTCAATTGGTGGCATCATTAGCTTCTGTTATGGATAGCTTGTCCTTGAGATGAATGCCTCTTCAATATATTTTTACATACATAGCAGTGTTACTCCATTCTATGAATCTTTGTCATGAGGTAGGTAGGTGTGAGTTAGTTTGGTTATTGAATCTAGTTACTCTAGCCTGGGTTTACTTCAGTCATCTTATATATTTCCTATGTTGAGATTGTATGACCATTCATTTGGTGCAGCATACACTGTACAAATTGGATTAACCGTCATCAAGGTGATGAAGTATGGCTTGCTGGCATTTGCAACCAAGGAGGGCCTGCAGAAAAGCAGTGGAAGTGGAGCTGAAAGCAAGACTTTTAATCTTCTAAATGGTTAGCTAATCCTTCAAAATAATTTTAGTATATAATCGAACCTCTTTTTCTATACTACTACTTGACTTTTGACTTCTTAAATGTAGGAATTACTGAAATAAAAATGATGGGCCTTTTAGAATCAAAATAGCACTTGGAGTGTCAAGGGGGCTGGCATATCTCCATCCATCTCAAATGTTGGGATATAGGCATATCTTCTAAATGGTCTACTACTTAGCATGCACATCATAAAAACTTGAGAGTAGTTAGTGCATCTATTATAGAGGAACGTTTCTTTCTCTTACATTTGTGTTGAAAAGAGAATGGTTCTCCTTTGTGTTGATATTGAGGCTTAGATCTTGTAATGTTATATGTTGTATTCAACTATTGCAATATGAATTTGAACTGAGAAGAGAATGGTTATCCTTTGTCTTGATATTGAGGTTTAGATCTTGTAATGTTATATGTTGTATTCAACTATTGCAGTATGGATTTGAATTTACGTGCATATTGATAAGAGTTCATCTGAACCCTTTTGAATATAGGTTAATGGAAAATATATTGAATATATTATTTTTTCAAAAAAAAAGGATATTGGTAACGGTTATAACCGTTACAAAAGTGAAAAATAAGTGATGTAATATCACATTTAGGTAATGGTAATAACTGTTACAAAGATAAAATTAGTCACGGTAATTACCGTGACAAAAAGCGTTACAACAATTTATTATCGTAACGGTAATAACTGTGACAAAAAGCGTTACAAATATTAGTCACGGTGAATTCGTCATGGTTATTATCATAAAAAAATTATTTGTCACGGTAATAACCGTTGGCAATCACCTATTTTGGTAACTATATATTTTACTATATATTTTGGTAACTATATATTTTGGCAATCATTGTACAAAAATTAGGAACGTATGACTAGTCATGGTCAAGAAAATAGTTATATTTAGTAACTATATATTTTACTAGTGAAAATAATTTTTGGAGAAATACTCAAAATTCATAGAAAACCTTTTTAGAGCTAGGGCCCAAGCCCAAAAATATATTTTATCACAAATAATTGTTAGGAAATTATTTACTATACACTTATTTACTAAAATAGTATAATAAATTAAATAATATTGATGGTATCAAATAATAACAATAATAATATTAATCATAATACTTCTTATAACAATATGTACATACATAGTAAATACTGATAATGATAATAGTATGTATATAAAATATTGTATTAGTTAATATATATACATGTAAAATATAACAGTATATACAAAGAAAACCAAAAATCAACTCTCTTCCACCCCCCTCTCTCTCGTATACTGTTTTCTATTGAACACAATTTTATAACAACACTAATACTGATGTTCACCATATGGAAAAAAGTAACAAAGAAAAAAAGAAAAAAAGGAAATAAAGGGCAGAGGAAAGACAGATCGGAGTATGGTCTTCTTCAAAGGAGAAGAAGAAGAAGAAAGAGAGGGATTCGAGGGCTCTAGAGGAAGTCTCACCGGACGCGTGTGTGGGGGATTGGCTCCACGGATGGGTGGCTCGTCGTGGTTCAGACACGGGGCAATGACGTATATGGTGGTAGATGAGGCGGTGCTCCAGCCCACGGTCGGAGGGGGGAAGACTCAATGAGAAGAAGCGGTTGGTGGCGCTCGAGGTTGGAAAGGAGAACGGAAATAGTCTGTTTCGACCACGGCGGTGGTCTCGACGATGCACCCGGAAGAGGCGGCCAGAGGCTATCGGGGATTGGTGGCTTAAGACTCGGAGGGCGGTCGAAGTTGAGGTGTGTATGGTTTCTGTTTGGGTGGTGGTCAGTGTTTGTGCTTTGACAAAGGGTTTTGGTGATTTGTTGTCTGTGGTGGTGATGGGATCAGTGGGTGTGGCGAGGACGCGATAGTTAGGCATGGGACTCTGGCGACAGAGGTTGGCCGAGGAGGCGCTAGGGATGGCGACTCCGGATCTGCGGAGGAGCCGGCCACGAGAAGTAGCAGTATAGCGGTGGTTCTTAGAGGCGTTTGGTCGAGTGAGCGGGGAGGCGTCTGCGGTGGCACCATCGGCCGAAGATAGTAGCCAGGATAGATTAGGATTAGGATTAGGATTAGGGTTAGGGTTACGATTAAGGTTAGGGTTAGGAAATTTGTCGGAATTGTGTCAGACACAAAGATTAGGCTGGGAAAGTAGTATCCGGGGTGTCGGACACGACGAGGGTGAATGTATTTATAAACAAAAAATAGTAGAAATTTTTTGGGTGGACACGTTAGCAGCAGCAGCAAGCTCAAGTAGCATGGCAGCAGTAGCAGAGAAATGTAGTGGCAATTGCATTGCATTAGGCTAGTAGCTGTAGGGGATCCAATTTGGGCAGTGTAGCTTAGGCCCTATGGCCATTTGGTTGGGTTTTGGTTTTAGAGATTAGGAGTTAGCTAGTATCCAGGTTAGTGTCATGATTAGTAGCTTGGTTAGATGATAATATCAGTTAGTATCGTAGGATATCTTGGTTAAGATGAGTAAGTTAGTAGAGGTTAGAATTATTAGTTAGTACTTGGATTAGATATGTATATAGGTGATTACATATCCTAGGTTAGCTTAGGCTAGTACCTATCTAGTATATGGTTACCTAGATAATTAGTTAAGATATATGATTAACACTACTAGCTAGGAAAAAGAGGTTTAGTAGGGTTTACCTGTCAAACAAGGTGTATAAGGATAATAACCTAGATTAGAAAGTTAGGAGGGTAAGGTCTTGATATAGGATACTAGACCTATATTTGACCATGGTTGACCAAGGTTGATTATTTTGATTGGAAGTCAACTTTGAGTCAACATCTGACCTAGATTGGACTAAAAGTTGACCAGAGTTGACTAGTTGACCAAATGTCAACTGTGAGTCAACACTTGACCTAGTTTGACCTAGATTGCATATCACATACTAGAAAACCATGCCTAATACTGTTAAACCCTATTTAACATATGTATATCTCATCTATAGGTCTGTGACTCCACTTTGAGTCTCGATTCATATTGACAGCTCAGGACCGCAGGTGAGTACATTCTCTGATAGTTTTTATTGCTTTGATATTTACTATATCTGTTCAGTTGTAGTATTTTACTTGATTCTCGACACGAGGATACACAGACTAGTATGCATTGGATTCCGTCATGAGATGTTATTCCTGGTTTACCTGGCATATTGGTACATGGTTCGATCTTGTTTTTTGTACTTATATAGACATCGATTTGGGAGTGGGCTGGCCCTCCTCTCTTTGAATCCTGTGTCATGATGTGTCATGGTTGGATCCATTATACTATTAGGGGGATTGGAAATTTATTAGAGGTTATATGATCAATACCCCTCCAGTAACTACTTGTGCATAGCTTCACCCTCACTACACGTAGGGTATAGCCTGACCTGATACTACTTGAGTAATAGCTTTCCATTTTGGTCGGACTGATCTCCAGGTTTACCTGTGCTTGTTCTTGTGCATAGCTGGTCAAATGGAACAACCTGATATGGACCAAAGCTGATCACATAACACTCTAATATCTCAAGACACCTTTTATATTTATATAGTACATCAGATTTTTCTTGTACTGCTTTATATTCCAATATTTCACACCACGACATGATATTCAATTCACCTTGTACTGCCTTACTTCCAGTCTTGATATTATATCTTGTATTACATTATAACTATTTCTTATAGTATTTGTTAATTTATTAGAACTGTTGTTGGCGTTTGTACTTCTCTCCAATCCTGACTGGATAACCATATTTTTCAGAGAACTTAGATGCAAATTGCTCGACCTTCTAAGGATTTGGCATTAATGGAGACTTTGATCAGGACTTGCCTATGGAGCCGGTGCTCGTAGGAGATGCACCGCTTGTAGTGACGTAGATTCGCTTGGCTTTGACTGGATTGTATTCCAGCTTGATACTTTGGGTCTGTAGAAACTTATTTGGGATTGTATTATGTATTTAAATTCTGAACTTGTGTTTGTGATTCTGCATCTATTTTCAGACTATCTACTTCATCTTTATCTCTATCTTATTCGTGCTTATCTTCCTTAGATTCATGTAATTGAGTTGTGATTATATTTTTCCGTGCAAAGATGACATGTTATATTCTTTGTGTCTTAGATGTTATATGTTCTAGATGACCTATACAACGTTCTACCGCCGACTCTACGGCGTAGGCTGGACGTACCCACATGCTCGTGCCCCTAAACAGGGTGCGGGTCATGACATGGTACACGCACGATAGAATTGTGTTGGGTTTGAGAAATTTTTGTGGAGGCAAACAAGGGGAAACCTTGTAGGAGTGTTTCCTAGATAGGAAATGATTAGAAAATCAAAATAAATTCTTTCATAAATATAAATAAATAAACCAATAATAGATTGATCAAATCTAATCTAGTAATTGATAAAAATAGTTATTCAAAAATAATTCAAAATAGTATTCAATCTTACCACATAATATTTAAAATATATTTATGAATTCAAATATAGTCTTACAATAATAATATAAATTAATATTTTATATCATCCAAATAATTTGAACAATATTTCTATAAATTCTAAATAAATAATATTTGGCAAATTTCTTTGTCATCCAAAAATATATTTTATCGAATTAAAAAAATAAAATTTATTTTCTACTAGAAAAATATTTAAAACTAAATAAAATAAATAAAAAATAAATAAAACGAGAAGTGGGCTTATCTATACCAAACGTTGTCCGAACCTAACCAAAACACATTAACATGTATAAAATGATAATTACAGACTAATTAGAGTAGTATCTAGCTAGTGTAATGTGTAATGTGGAATGTGGCAGGTGTGTCACAAGTGTCGGAGGAAAAAACATCCAAATTGACTACATGTCCTAGAATATCATGACACGGTCTACTCGTATCCATTTTTGGACACATATCTAGCCACACACAAGCAATACAAGTATATTTAGATTACTAAACAAAATGACAAATACCTGGTGCACCATTATCGGATTTTTTTCAAAAATGGCGCAAAAACTCCATGTAACTTTCACACAAAGGGTCATTAGAGTCTACTTCCTCTTATAGGTACCCCTAGTCCATGGGTCGGTACCTAATGGTCAAAATGTACAATTAGAGTCTAGAAATAGGGAGAAATTAGATTTATACCTATTGGAAGATAGATTCCCAATGTAGCACACCACAATGACACAAAGAGATGGATGTACACCTCCTTCTATTTCCTATCTTCTTCTTGACCAATGAATTTGAATCTATAGTCCAGTTCTCTTGTAAGTCTCTGTTAGGGTTATATACTAAAAGCATCATTTTTGTAGTAACCTTATTTCCTTAAATTTTGAATGAGAATCATATGGGCAAATATTTACATATTGTATTTGTTGCAAGTGTTAATACAAATGTCTGATATTCTATATTATAGATAATATGGTGTGTGGTGTCACATAGAAGATCATATTATCAGTTCCCTATGGAGTATATTAATAGTTCACAACCTAGATGGACTTGGACAATCTATTGGAAATGTTGTAGTGTAATCTGGTATTAGTCTATCTTGACTATAGGTTTACACTAGTACACTTTGTGTGTATTGAACATGACCACTTGAGGTTGTTCTCTTTGTACTGACTACATAAGAGAACAAATACCTCTGTTATTATGGATGCTTGTGCTCTTAATCCGGATATAATAACGGACATGTATATGCAGTGTGCATTACTTTGACTCATAAAAGAGTGAGATTCATTATGGATCAACAACCTCTATGAATTGGGTAATAACATTGTATGTATGATGGGCTGTTGATTATAAATGGAATCTATATCCCGATACATCGGGTTGATGATGTCCCCTTAAGGAGCTCATAAGGATTGTCATGTAAACCCTGCAGGTGGATTATATCCGACATGACAAATAAAGTTAAGCGGTACAACTTAAGGATAAAAGATGATGAATCAATATAGTTGTCAGTAACTTAATTTGATCGACGGACATACGATATCTTAACATGGGGAGCCAAATGAGCATATAATAAAATGAGCCCAAAAACATAATTTGGGATTAGGGAGGTAGTGCAACAATAGCTCATTAGTGGACCGAGCTATTGTTAATGGGCCTGGATTGTGTGTTCGGGCTGAACACGGGATATCCAGATCCATTAGGAGGCCTAATCCTAATTTTTCCTCATGGTCCCTGCCGTAGCCTATATATATCATCTTTTCTCTAGCCGCTAGATTACTGATCAGAAATTAAATACTTTCTCTAAATTCGTAATTCACGTAAGGAGAGAAAGAGAGGGCTGCCAAGAAGAAGAAAAGGTTGGGAGATCGTCGCCCACACGACGTCCAACTCGAGGAAGGAATACGTGCAGAAGATCTTGGGTTCGTCCGTTCGAGATTGTCAGGAATTACTTGCCTCCTTTCTGCCGCAGGTATAATTCGGGAACCCTAGTTTCCGCCAATGAAGGGTTAGAACACGTATTAGATCTTTTTAAATTTCTATCGATCAATACGCACACCAAAGAAAGGGTCCTGGGAATCTCCAGTTCCATCAATTGGTATCAATGCTACTTTGGATCTATGTATTGATTGATACGTCCATGTTGTCCAATAAAACCTGTGCTGTGTAATAGTCGGTAGATTTAGATCTATTCTAACTCAGTTTTGCAGGCATCTTAGATCCAACTATTATGGTCCAATACATGTTTTTGATTGTGTTGTTTAAACCACGAACATGTCGTGGATGTTGTTGTTGCTATGGATGTAATTAAAATCACGAGGGTTGATCGTGCTTATTATTTTAATTTTTCAATCTAGATTATGTGTGAACTCCTTCGGGAGACATAGGATTGACGTAATTTTAATTATTTTTGTTCAATCATGATGGCGGTGGTGGCTGTTTTCTGACGCCGGACGAGATGCTAGTTTTAAGCAGTCCAAAGGCAGATAGATAATTTTCTGACGCCGGATAGTTGAGGACGAGCAGCAATGATGACCATAATAGTTGGATATTTTCTCTTATTTTTGTTATTTTATTTTTTCTGATTATGCATGTTTATTATTGTGTGGAAGTTTTTTTTTAAAAACTAAGCCTACATTAATAATGGACAACATGGACATAATATCAACTAGTAGAAAAACTCTCATTGTTAAATAACTAAGTAGGAGAGGATATTTATTTAGTATAAATCCTATGGTCTCCATTACTGGTTTGTAGGTGATGTAATTATACTTGCGCGTTGGCTTTAGTGCTTTTCTCCATATCGGACGAGTATAATTATGGATCACCAGTACAAACTTCCTTCGGGATAATTGTAGAAAGTTACCTAGTATGTGTTCACTTCTCCATCTGAAGAAACTCATTACAAGGTAATGGACTTAGTATTAAGTAATGGTATACACTTAGATACAAATAATGGTATCCTCCCCATCGGAGTCACTGCTATTATTTGTATGACTAGAGCAAGACCAGCATATTAATTTTATTTGTCATAAAGTTATGTTGACATGATAGTAAAATTAATAAGAAAAACCTACTTGAACAAAGTTGAATTTGTATACGTCCACACTATCGTGGTATGCTAAATTCATGGTGTTCAAGGTGTTGGTGAATTTCTTATTATTGTTTTGAGGGAATCAATATTTAGTTAATTCAAAAAGTTTTTTTTTGCCCGACATAATTTTATTTATGTGATTCTCAGGATTTCAAAAATGGGTCCTTTCAGTCCACTTTTGGTGATTCTTAAAGAAAACAAACTTACTGGACCAACTTATATTGACTGGAAACATAATTTAGACATTGTTCTGACTGCTGAGGAGTACAAATATGTACTTGTTAAGGAATTCTCACCTAAGTCTGATGCTAACTCTGATGAAGAGGTCAAAGAGACTTATAAGAAGTGGAAAAAGGCATATGTGATGGCGCGGTGTTACATTCTGGCATATATGTCAAATGTACTGCAACATTAGCATCAGGCCATAGCCACTGCTTATGACATGATGTATAACCTTAAGGAACTCTTCGTACATCAGAGTAGAGCAGCTAGGCAGTTTGCTATGAAATATTTGATGAATACAAAAATGCCTAAGGGTACACCAGTAAGGGATCATGTTCTCAAGATGATGGGTCATCTGAATGAGATGGAGATCCTTGGAGCTGAAATCGATGGAGAATCCCAGGTCGATATTATTCTCGGGACTCTGCCTAAAAGTTTTGACAATTTCTGCCTTAATTACAACATGAAAAAAAGGTTGTATAGTTTGGCAGAACTTGCAAAAGAGCTACAGAATGCTGAATCTCTCTTTAGGCAGAGTGGTCATATTTTTATTTCTGAAAAGGCTTCTACTTCTAAGCCAAAAGGCGGTAAGAAGAAGAATAACATTCAGAAACAGGCAAACTCAGCAAAGAAGGGCATGGGACCTCAAGGCGCGATGAAAAAGCCGAAAGGTAAATGTTTCAAGTGCAAAGGGTCAGAACATTGGAAGACTGATTGTCCACTTCTCAAACAAGGGAACAAAGAAGGTATATCTCGTTTACTAGTAGTTGAAACATGTTTAGCGGTGTTATCTACCGGCACCTGGTGTGTAGATACAGGAGCCACTAATCATGTTTGCAATACATTATAGGGGTTCCAGGAAATCAGACGGCTCAGTGATGGAGAGATATGCTTGTCCATGGATGATGCTACAAAAGTATCGGTCGTTGCATTAGGAGATGTTACTTTATCTTTTGGTAGAAATAAGTCTTTGACATTGAGAGATTGTCTTTATGCACCTTTACTTAGAAAGAATTTAGTTTCTGTTTCTATGTTAGTTAAGGATGGATATTCAATTTATTTTAATGATAATATTGTTATTAGAAAGAATAAATATTTTATCTGTTCTGGTGCATTGGTTGATAATTTGTATGTCATTAATCCTATTTCGCCCACAATGCAACTTATGGAAATGAATGATATGTCATCTAACTTAAATAAGAGAAAAGAACCTTCTTGTATGAACCAAACATATATTTGGCACTTGCGATTGGGGAATATTAACCTAAGAAGGATTCAAAGACTGGTTGAAGATGGACCTTTGAGTTCATTGGAAGTGGAGGCACTACCAGTCTGTGAATCCTGCTTGGAAGGTAAAATGATCAAAAGGCCTTTTACGACAAAGGGATATAGGGCCAAAGATGTGTTAGAATTGGTTCATTCTGATTTGTGTGGACCTATGACTATCCAAGCTAGAGGTGGGTTTGAATATTTTGTCACATTTATTGACGATTATTCAAGGTATGGATACATTTATTTGATGCGCCGTAAGTCTGAGTGCTTTGAGAAATTCAAAGAGTACAAGGCTGAAACAAAAAAACGTCATAAAAAATGTATCAAGTCATTATGATCAGATTGTGGTGGCGAGTACCTCTTTGGAAAGTTTAGGGATTATTTATCAGAGGCTGGGATTGCATCCCAATTGACTGTACCTGGAACGTTCCAGCAGAATATTGTAGCCGAAAGAAGGAATAGAACTCTTATGGAGATGGTTAGATCAATGATGAGTTATTCGAATTTGCCAGATTCATTTTGGGGATATGCCTTAGAGACTGTAGCTTATATTTTGAACTTGGTTCCTTCTAAGTCAGTACCTCTTACTCCTACAGAGCTGTGGATTGGGCGTAAGCCTAGTCTGAAACATGTTCGCATTTGGGATAGTCCAGCACATGTGCTGAATGGGAAAGCAGATAAGTTGGAATCTCATACAGAAGTACGCTTGTTTGTAGGCTATCCAAGAGGAACGAAAGGAGGTTTATTTTATAGTCCTAAGGATCAGAAGGTCATTGTTAGCACCAATGCCCGATTCTTAGAGGAAGACTATGTGATGAACCATAAACCCACAAGTAGAGTTGTTCTAGAAGAACTGAGACATGAGACACCAAGTACTTCAGTACCAACAGTACAAAAGGATGAACCATAAATAACTGCACAACGTGTCACAAATGTTACACCACAACCGATAGTGCCTCGTCGTAGTGGGAGGGTTGTGATACAACCTGATAGATATATGTTCTTGGGAGAGTCGTCAGACTTTGTCCCTGAGGAACAAGATTATGATCCCTGTACCTACAATGAAGCACTCCAAGATAAAGATGCAGAGTCTTGACAAAAAGCAATGATATCTGAAATAGAATCTATGGATTCTAATCAGGTCTGGAAGCTTGTAGAACCATCCGTTGGTATAAAAGCCATTGGATGCAAGTGGGTCTATAAGAGAAAAAGAGGATCGAACGGTAAGGTTGAAACCTTTAAAGCTCGACTTGTAGCAAAAGGTTTTACTCAAAGAGAGGGTATCGATTATGAGGAAACCTTTTCTCCTGTAGCCATGTTTAAGTCTATCCGGATTCTTTTATCTATTGCAGCTCATCTCGATTATGAGATTTGGCAAATGGATGTCAAGACAGATTTTCTTAATAGAAGTCTTGAGGAAGACATCTATATGAAGCAACCAGACGGGTTCATTAAAAAGGGCCAGGAGCATCTTGTTTGTAAGCTCAAGAAGTCCATTTATGGACTTAAGCAAGCTTCCAGATCTTGGAACATATGTTTTGATCAGGTGATAAAATTCTATGGATTTGATCAATGTTAGGATGAATCATGTGTATACAGAAAGTGTGACAAAAACGTTGTGGTGTTTCTAGTACTTTATGTGGATGACATCTTGCTCATTGGAAACAATGTGAAGGTGTTATCTGATGTAATGGTATGGTTATCCAAACAGTTTGATATGAAGGACTTGGGAGAAGTAGGTCACATCCTTGGGATCAAAGTTCTACGAGATCGCAAGAAAAGGATGTTGGGCTTATCCCAAGCTTCCTATATCGATACTGTACTAACTCGTTTTAGTATGCAAAATTTTAAGAAAGGTTTCTTACCTTTTAGACATGGAATTGCTCTATCAAAGGAGCAGTGTCCGAGGACACCTAAAGAGATAGAGAACATGAAGGCAGTTCCTTATGCTTCAGCAGTAGAAAGCTTAATGTATGCAATGCTATATACGAGACCAGACATCTGCTTTGCCGTAGACATGGTCAGCAGATATCAGTCTAACCCAGGACAAGAGCACTGGACTACCGTAAAGCATATTTTGAAGTACCTGAAAAGGACAAAAGAGTATATACTAGTTTACCAGGCTGATAGTTTAGTTCCCTTGGGGTATACAGACTCAGATTTTCAGTCAGATAGGGATTCCAGAAAATCTACCTCAGGTTATGTGTTTACTTTGGGAGGTGGAGCCATTGTGTGGAGGAGTATCAAGCAAAAATGTATTGCTAATTCCACCATGGAAGATGAGTATGTGGCAGCCACTGAGGCAGCCAAAGAAGCAGTTTTGCTCAGAAACGTTCTGTTGGACTTGGATGTGGTACCTAGTTTGCCTATGTCTATTACACTTTATTGTGATAATAGTGGTACAGTTGTAAACTCGAAGGAACTACGAGCCCATAAGACAGGCAAATACATTGAGCACAAGTACCACCTGATACGAGATTTTGTAAAGAAAGGAAAAGTTGCTGTGATCAAGATAGCATCAGCCAACAACCTAGCTGATCCCTTTACAAAGAGCTTACCAGCTAAGGCTTTTGATAGTCATGTTGAGGGAATATGAGTCAGATGTGTAGCAGCATGGCTTTAAGTATAAGTGGGAGATTTGTAACAGTATACTAAAAAACAATACTTTGAGTATAAGTGGGAGATTATTAGGGTTATATACTAAAAACATCATTTTTGTAGTACCCTTATTTTCTTAAATTTTGAATAAGAATCATATAGACAAATATTTGCATATTGTATTTATTGCAAGTGTTAATACAAATGTCTGATATTCTATATTGTAGATAATATGGTGTGTGGTATCACATAGAAGATCATATTATCAGTTTCCTATGGATTATATAAATAGTTCACAACCTAGATGGACTTGGACAATCTATTGGAAAGGTTGTAGTGTAATCTGGTATTAGTCTATCTTGACTATAGGTTTACACTAGTACACTTTGTGTGTATTGAATATGACCACTTGAGGTTGTTCTCTTTATACTGACAACATAAGAGAACAAACACCTCTGTTATTATGGATGCTTGTGCTCTTAATCCGGATATAATAACAGACATGAATATGCAGTGTGCATTACTTTGACTCATAAAAGAGTGAGATTCATTATGGATCAACAACCTCTATGAATTGGGTAATAACATTGTATGTATGATGGACTGTTGATTATAAATGGAATCCATGTCCCGATACATCTGGTTGAGGATGTCCCCTTAAGGAGCTCATAAGAATTGTCATGTAAACCCTGCAGGTAGATTATATCCGACATGACAAATAAAGTTGAGCGGTACTACTTAAGGATAAAAGATGTCGAATCAATATAGTTGTCAGTAACTTAATTTGATCGACGGACATACGATATCTTAACATGGGGAGCCAAACGAGCATATAATAAAAGAAGCCACAAACATTATTTGGAAATAGGGAGGTAGTGCAACAATAGCTCATTAGTGGACCGAGCTATTGTTAATGTGCCTGGATTGTGTGTTCGGGCTGAACACGGGATATCCAGATCCGTTAGGAGGCCTAACCCTAATTTTTCCTCATGGTCCCTGCCGTAGCCTATATATATCATCTTTTCTCTAGCCGCTAGATTACTGATCAGAAATCAAATACTTTCTCTAAATTCGTGATTCACGTAAGAAGAAAAAGAGAGGGCTACCAAGAAGAAGAAAAGGTTGGGAGATCGTCGCCCACACGACGTCCAACTCGAGGAAGGAATACGTGCAGAAGATCTTGGGGTCGTCCGCTCGAGATTGCCAGGAATTACTTGTCTTCTTTCCGCCGCAGGTATAATTCGTGAACTCTAGTTTTCTCCTATGAAGGGTTAGAACACGTATTAGATCTTTTTAACTTTCTATCGATCAATACGTACACCAAAGAAAGGGTCCTGGGAATCCCCAGTTCCATCATTCTCTCCAACCAGATCTTTGGCTTAAGCCTTGAAAATAAATCTACTAAAATCTTTAAGCATTAATAAGAAAAAGAAAACTTTGCCCCCCTTTTTATCAATTTTTTTCTATTATCCGTACTGTTTTCCATAAAGAAATTCTCTTTATTTGTTGTGTTTCTGGGAAAATTACAACTGTAGGAATCCGATCTAGAAGACGATCGCTTTATCCCTTGGACTATGCGAAGAAGAAAAGCTCTCAAAATTTTGACAGTAGATATCAATGTATCTGTACAATGAATGAGAAAAAAAGAACTCTATTTATAGAGTCAAAAAAAAGTAACTGAAAAGATAACTACCTCACCACTGGTGCACTTGAAAAGTCACGCAGACTCTAAATACACGCAGGGTTAGTGAGTAGTTACTGGACATGGCCCGTAACTGTTGGACACATGGCATCAGTGCATGGGTCGTGTGCAAGTTACTGGGCACGCGAGAGAGAGATCGGTGGCATGGCTGCCACGTACTCCAGTTGAAATAAAATCCACGCTGACTTGCTGAAGGCAAAAATCCATGCAGATTTGTTGACGCAGACTCGTTGAAGGCGAAATCCACGCAAGCTTTGAAGGAGAATACTTCAGAATTCACGCAGGCTTTGAGAAGAATAACTCAAAAGTTATGCAATGTTTTGAGGAAGGAGAAGGTTCAGAATCCACGCAAACCGCCAGCTGTCTTGATTTGGCACGCTTCGTCTGACACAAAATCTCTGACATTGATTATATTGTCAGCCGCATTAAATGAAGATAAGACCCAAAGTCACGCCAACTTGGTGAAGAGTGAGTCTTGCTACGGAAGATTGCAAAAGACGGCTGTGATCTCTCGAGTTCTGTGCATACGTGGCATACGAGGAGACGTTTCTCGACTGTTGTGTTGTCAGTCATTATGATTCTGACGTATGGCTGAGCTGTCTCTGCGTGACTTCTAAAGGAGATGGCCAGGCAGAACTTAGCGTATCTTTTGTGCTGCTTCTCGGATCACTCTGCGTGACTTGTTCTGATCAACTCAGTGTGACTTCATTTTTGAGGCCTACAAAACCCCCTTCAAAGTTTTCAAAAAATGATAAAATATTTTCAAAATACTTTAAAATAGAGATGATGAAATGAGTTCAGTCACGCTGAGATGACTCCAAAATTTTTCGGAAGTCGAAAAGACTTCGAAGTTCTTTGAAAATATCCAAATGAACTTATTAAATATCATAATGACTCTTCGTTCTTCGAGACTGATTGCATCCAATTTATGGTGGAATATGAACTGTCGACGAGATCTGTTATATAAACAGGAAGAGATTCTCAGTCTTGACATTCATCTCTCGAAAATATGACCCCAAAAGAAGCAGCCGAAGAGGAAGCACGAAAGTTGGGCTTTTGTTCCCATGGTGACCCCACTTTTGGGGGCAAAGAACCCGAACCTGTCGTCATCGAGCTCAAGGACGACTCCACGCAGTTAGCCAAGAATCTCTTGAGCTACTTTGGATTGGATGGCTCGTCTTGTTCTGATAGGCGGAGCCTTATGGAGAAGCGTGAAATGCTCGAGACTCTGTTGTATCGCCTGGGAGTTAAGAGCGTAGAGGAGTTAGGCATCAAACTTAGCCGCTCTGGAAAATAGAGCGTAACTTTCTACGCTTTTGTTTGCACTTTTCTGTTTTGTCTTTTTGTAAGGCCATCTGTGCCTGTTTAAAGAATAAAGTACAACTTTTTGTGTTTGATCTGCGTGCCTTTGACTGTTTCCAATGTTACACTGTCTCCCGAAGTACACGTGACACTCATTCCACAATTTACGAGCGCTATTTATGCGGATCTTTTCCAAGAATAGACCTGCACTTGACCCTTTAAATAGATAGATGAACTCCACGCAAACTCATCTTCCCATTCTTCTTCCTCTCTTCTGAGAAATGAATTTTCTGTGAGAAGAAAATAGGAAAGCCATGTTGTCTGATGTCAGATCTCTGTGCACGCTACCAGACATGAGTTTGCCGATCCTTAGCACCAAATTTGAAGGTAAGTCAGTGTAATACGTGTACTTATTTTTGCTGTTGAAGATAAGCTTTCTGTTTTTTCTGTTTCTGATTTGAACAATACACGCCTGTCTCTGTTTGATAGATGCATACTGAATGATTTCTGTTGATCTTTCTGCAGAAACTTGGCTAAAAATTTTCTTCAGAACTGGCATTGGGGATGTGGATGCTGTGGAGAATATCCTGCTGACATCTACATCAGGGAGCTCATACGCTTTTGACGCGTAAATCAGACAACTCAGAACTCTTCGTGAGATAGAAGGGTCTTCCTTAGATGGTAGGAAGAGCCTTTATACACGAGAGTTGGATGGTGGAGTTAACTCTACTACCTAGAAATCGGGTAGTAGAGTTCCTTTTACGGGAGAAATAGGAATTGTATCCCAAGGTTGGATACATTCCTGTCTCCTCTGAAAGGTCGCTCCTAATCCACCAGTTGTATTGGCAGCAACACATTTTCGTGTTGCCCTACTCTGTGGTTCTCCTCTCGTCTGAGAGATAAGACCAGAGTTTGATTCCTGCTGGACACCTAGGAATTGCCACAAACAACGAGATTGCCAGAGAAGATCCAAGAAGAAATAGATCTCAGTTGTACATAGAATGAAAATCCAAGATTTGTAATAGATTTCCATTATGATTTGTAAGAAAGTCTAAGAAAATGTAATAGACTTTTTGTGGTGAAATGGGAATGGAAATGACAATTCTTCTATGCTCAATGATTTGTATTTGTGGATGAATTGTGGACATGATAGATAATAAAATCATCTTTTCTGTTTTAGAGTATATGATATTATCAGAGGTATTATGGACGTGATAATATATAGGAACTCGAAAGAAAATAGATTGATTTCTATGCAGAGGTCAAAATATGACAAATGAGTAAGTAGATTCGGAATTGATTCAGAGGTTATGAAAACGTGATCAATAACGAATCCCCACTTAATGAATTGATAGAAGATTATGAACGGACGAACCGTTAGGAAATAAAGAACAGATGAACTGTCGAGTGAATGTAATAAATGAACGGACGAACCGTCAAGTATTAATGAACATGTGAAACGTCGGATGAATGTGAGAAATGAATGGATGAACTGAATATCGGGAAAGAATACGTCCCTTCGATCCTTGTAACCATATGCCTATAAATAGAGCATATATTTGAGTAGAAGGATCGCATTTTATCCACAATGTCTTCTGAAGAGAATATAAAGAAGGCTGAAGTCGCCCCCGAAGCTACTGAAGGTGTTAAAGAACATCCACCTCCGCAGAAGAAGGAAATGGGCGAAAGCTCGTCTACTCCCAAGCCGCCGAAAGATATCCTGGACTTCCTGGTCGAACCAGGAGAAACTGAAGAAGAAGAAGCAATGAGGCTGGCTGCCTGTCAATTCTTGGTGCGGTCAGGAAAAGATGTACTCAATTCTTTTGCTGATTATGTATGTGGTCCTCGTCCCAAATATGAAAGGGATTACAGTGATCTTCCATGATAATGTACTCTTTTTCTTGAAGAATTTGTCTCAAATAAACTCCGTTTAAGGAAACTTTGTTTACGATATATCCTTCCCACTTTATATTGTTGCCTTTATTCATTGATCTTTTGACTCAGAAATCAGAAAGACTAAATATCATTTTCATAAATATGATATTGAGATAGAAAATTCAGAGGTAATATGTACATGATTTTCTGGATATCAAATTTGTTGAGAAAACGATACAAAGTAGAATACCTATCTCCACTGGGGATAATAGATATCAGAATGATTCTTCGGAAAGAACAATGAAACAGCTGGAGAATGATGGGAGGATAATCTTGATAGAAATATTAAACGTAGTACTTCTTCAAGAATTTGCCGTTGATGGACATCATAGTGGCTTTACCATCTAGAGTAGTGAGTTGATAAGCCCCATTAGAAAAGATCTTATTGACAATGATTGGACCTTCCTATTTTGTATCAAACTTGCCCTTACTCATGTGTGTCATAGTCATCGGGCGTCTGACAGTAAGCACAAGTTCTCCTTTCTGAAATGTTCGAATTCTGACTTTCTTGTTAAAAGCCCTTGAAATTCTAGCTTGATAGAATTCAATATTCTGTTGAGCAGATAACCGCTTTTCATCCAGAGCCTCCAATTCTTGAAGTCGAAGACGATCATTATTTTCTGAGGTAAGTTCATTAGCGATTGCTATCCTTAAAGAAGGAATTTGAATCTCTAATGGGAGAACAGCCTCAGATCCGTACACCAGAGAGAAAGGTGTACACTTAGTAGCATTACGGACTGTAGTGCGATAAGCCCACAAGCATTCCCCGAGCTTGTCACTCCAATTATGTTTGTTAGTGGAGACAAACTTCTTTAGGAGTTTGATGATAGTCTTGTTGAAAGCTTCTGCTAATCCGTTAGCTGCTGGATTATATGCGGTAGAAGCAACATTATTGATCCGGTGATCGTCACAGAATCGAGTAAATTTTTGGCTGACGAACTGTGGTCCGTTATCATGAACAATGCATCGAGGAGCACCAAATCTGTAGATGACGTGGTGCTTAATAAAGCTGATGACATTAGACGTCTTAACTTCAGATAAAGGAATGGCTTCGGCCCATTTGGAGAAGTAATCAGTTATTGCGAGAATGAACCGATGACCTTTAGATGACGGTGGATTGATCGGGCCGACAATGTCCATGCCCCAAGCTTCGAAGGGCCATGATGCTGCCGTCGGATGTAGAAATTCCGAAGGTTGATGTATAAAATCCGCATGGATTTGGCAAGCTTTGCATTTCCTTGCATATTCAATAGCATCTGATACCATAGTTGGCCAATAATAACCCATCCGTCGAATACGGTCTTGAAGTTTTGGCCCAGGTTGATGCGCTCCACAAATTCCATCATGTGCTTCACGAATAACTTGTTGGGCTTCATCACCAGCAATGCACCGAAGGAGTAAACCATCATAAGCTCGACGATATAAGGTCTTTATTGTATGATTGTAATAGAATCTGAGTGATCATCGTCTGATAGATGCTGCCTCACTCGGATCATCCGGAAGAATATCATATAATACGAGATCTAAGAAAGGAAGTCTCCAATCTTTATCCGTATTCTGATCCTCAGTCGAGTTACTGAAGATGAATTCCATGCTGGAATCGGATGAAGATGACATCGATTTACGACTGAATCCAAATCCTCTTGTTGTGTTGACGTCATGAGATGTTGATTCTTCAATGTCAACTAGAAGTCCTAGAGTCAGGTTATTTTCAAGATGAAATAATTCTCGATTACGAACAACAATCATTTGCTGCCGTCTGATTGGGATAGCCAGCACCGCTGCAAGATTAGCAAGGGCATCAGCTTCTGTGTTACATGCTCGCCTAACATGTTCAATGAAGAATTCCTTAAATGATGAGGCCATAGATATGGCCGCTCTATGATAAGGAACCAGATCTTGATGGCGAACTTCATAAGTACCCCTGATCTGATTGACAATAAGTTTAGAGTCTCCATACGCCTCCAAATGTTGAATATTCAGATGTTTAGCGAGTTGAAGACCAATAAGTAATGCGTTGTACTCAGCTACATTGTTTGAACACGGCTGATCGAAAGAATAAGCTCTTTGGATGGCAAGACCTTCTGGCGATACAAGAACAATTCCAACTCCAGCGACAATATCACCATTAGGACCAATTCTTGATGCTCCATCAAAGAATAGACGCCAAGTAGGATCTTCTTCAGCAATTTGATTTGAATCTAGGACTTCATCTGGGATTTCATCATAGAGTTTTGAATTTTCTGGAATTGAGTGAGCAGCCAGAAAATTAGCTAAAGCTTGTCCTTTGACTGATTTCTGAGGAATATAGTGCATGTCATACTGAAAAAGTAGGATTCCCCAGTTAGCCAATCGAGAATTCAAAACACTGGGTTTCTTCATCATGATCCGTATAGGATTGATCCTGGAGATGACATGAATAGTCTGGCCAATGATATAATGACGTGTCTTTTGGACAGCAAACATCAATGCTAGACATTCTTTTTCAACCGGTGAATATCGAGGTTCAGCTCCGGTCATAGTGCGGCTGAGATAATAAATGGCTTGTTCATGGCCATTTTGATTCTTTTGAGCGAGTAATGCACCCAATGAATGACTCATTGCTCGAGTATAGAGGAGGAACGGTATTCCTGAGACGGGAGGTACCAATACTGGAGGGCTCATTAGATATTGTTTTATATCATCGAATGCTTTCTGACATTCATCATTCCAGACAAAAGAGACACCTTTCTTCATAAGTTTGTTGAATGGTCTGCAGCGTCCTGATAAATTAGAAATGAATCTCCTGATATAAGCGATTCTTCCTTGAAATCCTCGTAGCTCTTTTAAGGTGCGTGGAGGACGCATCTCTTGGATGGCTTTGATCTTCTCGGGATCCACGTGTATACCTTTAGAGGTAATGACGAAGCCGAGAAATTTACCACTAGAGACGCCTAAGAAGGACTTAGTAGGGTTCATCTTTAATTGATGCTTACGCATTAGATCAAATATAGTCTTCAAATCTTGGATATGATCTTCCTTTTGTCGACTTTTGACTGCAATATCGTCAACATAGCATTCGACTGTTTTCCGCAAATGTTCACGGAATATAGTGCTCATAGCTCGTAGATAAGTTGCTCCTGCATTCTTGAGACCGAATGGCATAACTGTATAACAGTATGTACCAATCGGCGTTCTAAAAGAAGTGTGCTTCTCGTCTTCTGGGAACATTTTGATCTGATTGTACCCAGAATACCCGTCCATGAATGACATTCGTTCAAATCCACAGGTATTATCAACCATGACATCAGTGATTGGTAGAGGGAATTCGTCTTTAGGACATGCCGCATTGAGATCGCGGAAGTCTATGCATACTCTGATCTTGCCAGTCTTTTTAAGAACAGGAACAATATTAGCCACCCAATCGGGATGTTGTTCCTCTCTAATAAACCCAGAGGTAATGAGTTTATTGATTTCAGCTTCAATTGCATCCATGATGTCTGGACGAAATCGTCGCTGTTGTTGTTTGACCGGTTTAGCATTCGGCAAGATGTTGAGTTTGTGAGTTATAATTTGAGGATCAAGCCCTGACATATCTTCATAACTCCAAGCAAAGACATCGATGTAATCACGAATGAGTTTGATCATGTCTTTCTTATCAGTTTCTGAAAGACTTTCACTGATGAATATTGGTTTGGGAGATCCCTCTTCACCAACATCTATTTGAACAAGTTTATCTTCAGTCGGAGGTTCTTTTTGCTCGAAACGGAACTCCCATTGATTATCTAATCTTTGGGCCCACTGTTCTGATTCAGGTGAAATTTCAAACTCTTCTTCGTCTTCATCACTTTCTTCAGAATGGTCAATAGAAACTATGTTGGAAGACAGAAGGTTGCAATAGAAGTCACCGATACTCGTATCGGAATCCCAAGAAGTGGTACTAGAAGAATCAGATCTCTTATCTTCGTCAGACTCAGGATCTTCATGGATAATATTGATGAAAGGAGTAGGAGCAGTATAACCCAATCCGCATTTCGTCCTTCCATATTTCAAAGGAGGAATCCGGACAGGTATTTTTCTTCCTTTTCCATTATTGAGGCCAGTCCTGAAGTCATAGCCCATATTTTTGATGATGTCTCTAGATTGTTGACTATAACGACGTAGTTGTAATCTTCCAGTATCATCATTTTTGTCATCATCTTCAAGATCAGAAGGATTTTGCGGCCCTTTGTAGAAGAATATTGGAATGTCTCCTGGCTTTCTGCTAGGAACTAGAAAGTATAAAGATTGTACAGGTTCTAGAGATACATCTGTATGAACAGTCTGTACAACTCCTATGGTTATTGTGTTCAAGTCATCTAACAGATGTAAATAACTATGAACATAATTACACACATCAACGTACTGCAAAGGTGGAGACTTTTCATTAAATGTAAAAGCAGCAATATTTATATTGGGAGAAGGCTGAGCCTTAGAGATTTTAGCCAAGTCAATGACTAAAGGGGGAGAAGAAGAAGAAGCTTTGTTTCGATTAAGATCGATAACAAATGGCTTAGAAGAGGTGAGCTCCCTTGAAGTTTGAGTAGGAAGAGTAGTCCGCCCTCCAACTAGAATTAGCAGAGTATCTTGTGAAAGTACAGGAACTGTAGTACGCCTACTGACAGGAATAATCATTATATTTTGAGTAGATGACTGAGGTAACGGAGAGATCCGTCCACTCACTGGAATGATGAAAAAATCTTCTCCAGAGGGTTTAGGAGATGGTTGCTGAGTAGTTCGACCTTTAACAGGGATTATTAAAGTCTCACTTTGTGCATCTTCTTTCTCCATAGCTTGTATGATCCTTGTATACTCTTCTTTGTACATTCGGAAATCGTTGAAATAAGCTTCAATCCCATGGAAGGGATTTATATCAGCAACTTCTTTTTGTACTCTTCCATTGTTATCAATGTATTTAAAACATTGATGAAGAGTAGAGGGCACCACATTATTTTCATGAAGAAAGGGCCTCACTAGAAGAAGATTATAGGATCCTGCGATCTCAATCACATAGAAAGTGACTTTAGATCTGAAATCGCCTATCTGAAGCTTCAGATGAATCTTTCCCAAAAGCTCACTTCGGCTTTGATTGAATCCCAAGATAGTAGTAACCGTCTTGGAGAGCTTGTGAAGAGGGATTTTTAGTTCATCCAACAAACTCTTTGGCATTATGCTTATAGCAGACCCTGGGTCAATGAGGATACGATCTATCTTCATCGTATCAATATAACCAGTGTAGTAGAGAGGTCGGTCATGTCGATTATCCTCCAGTAACATGTCGTCTTGTGTAAAGGTGATATTTGGGATAATCTCCAGTACACTGTTGCAATGTAAGCAAGTGGCAGGTTCCGCATCTGGCTTCTTCAATTGTGCAAGACAAGAGTCAGCTTATAGAAGTGCTTCACTTAACGTCTCCCGAGTCTCTTTGGAAAGACGTAGAAGTTCAAAAAGGGACATTCTAGCTGGAGTATTAGCAAGTTGAGCCAAAATGTCGAAGTTGTAAGGCTTCTGAAGTCCAAGAGGAGAAGACTTCTTGATTGGCTTATCAAACCGAGCCTGTTGTTTGCCTTTCTCCAGGGCCGTAGGCTTGGGAGGAACAGGTTCAGTAGATGATTCTTCTTCAGGAGGAACGTTAGGAACATCTTTAGCATCTGAAGGGATATCAGTAGGATCTTCAGGATTTTTAGAATAATCCTTTAGGTAAGGTTTCCCCGTTCGAGTAGCACTAACAAGTGCTTCTTCTTTGTCTTTTGGCTCTGTGTCAGAGGCAGACCCAAGAGAAGTCATATGACATGACTTGATCTTTCCAGCCTTCTTGGATTTTTGAGAAGAAATCTTTTGAGGAGAAGGCGATTCAAAATCTGCCACTAGATCAGGATGGATCCACATGATTTCCCCTGTTTCCAAAGTGATTGGCACTAATCCTTCAGACTGTGGAGGAGGAAGATTCACTATGTCAAGAGTTGCCTTGGGAATAGGAACAATCCCACTTTCAAGGAGTTGAGGAGGGAAATTTCCAAATTGCATAGAGACGACGTTGGAGGTGACGGTCTTCTCTTTTGGAGTAAGAGAGATAGCTCCAGATTTAATCATTTCTTGGATCTTTCCTTTCAATACATAACATGTACGAATTGTGTGACCCAGCATTCTGTGATATGGACAGTATTTAGGATGATCTGTCTTACCAGCTTCATCAGGTTTCTTGATCTCTGGTAATTGTATTTTATTACCTTTCAGCAGACATTCAAAGATACCAAGGACATCACCGTCATCAAAAGAATATTCTTCTCTGGGACGAGGTGTTCTTGATTGTTGAGTTGTAGAGGCAGGAGTTTGAACATTTGATGCATCTTTGCTCTGAAGATTAACTTCAAGAGTTTTTTTTCCTTTGCGAACATTATTTTTATTGTTAGCACCTTGTCCTGTTTCTTTAGGAGTCATCTGCACTCCTAAACCTTTGAAGGTTTCAGCACTGATTTCTGCAGCTTTGGCACTGACTATGAAGGAAGGCCAATCTTGAAATTGAGTGGATCCTGTCCACATACTGATGATTGGCAACAAGTTTGATTTGCACGTGTCAATGGTGACAGCATCAGGAGTTCCAAGAGGCATCTTCAGAGCTTCTCTTCGAAACCGTTCAATGTATTCCTCTGTAGATTCATTATTTTTCTGCTTGATTCTAATAAGAGCAGACATAGTCATGTCATTAAGCCCTTCATAGAACCTTTCAAGAAACATCTGTTTGAAACCAGCAAATGAAGTAATACTCCCATCTGGGAGACTTCTATACCATTCATAAGCTGTTCCCTTGAGACATCCAATAAATACCCGAGTAAGGAGGGCATCACTTGGTTGTAGTTGATCAGTCATCACTTCAAAGTGATTGATAAACTGACTTGGAGAAGTGGTTCCATCATAGAATGAGATAGTAGGAGGCTTGTATTTAGGAGGATATGATACTTGCTTCCATTCTATCGGATAAGGCTGCTTGATGCCTAACCTTTGTAAACCATCCTTCTGTTTGAATGCCTCGAATTGAGTTTTGAGATTCTTCAATTCTTCAGAGACAACTCCCGAAGATTGTGGAGTTGTGGCTTGTAGAGAATAGTTGGGAGGAGGAACAGCATTGTAAGCACTACCCCCAGCTCCAGAAAGACTAGGATTTGGTTGAGCTGGTCCAGGAGTATTGGATTGTACTGCTGGAGGAACTTATATTGGACTTATATCAGTATCAACTGGTATGGCATCTGATACAGTCTGTCGATTTTGCAACTGAGCTGTCATGAGTTCATACATCGACTTCATTGTGTCAGTCATAGACTTCATTTGCTGTTCCAAAGAAGCAATTCTTTGATCTTGAGGAGTCAAGGAAGAAGAAGGTTCATCAGTATTCCCATCAACCATGTAAGTCGTGACTGTATGAGGGATTATTGATGAACTAGTGGATGTTGTATACTCTGAATCATTGCTTCGTGTATCAAAGTCAACTATAGGAGAATTACCCCCAGTAGGAAGAGGTGGGAAGTTAGATTCTCCAAGAAATTTAGAATCAATTTCAGGGATCAAATTTCTTTGACTAGAAGCCAGGACTCTTGCTCTGGTGTTTCTATATACTCCATCTGGACTATCAACTCTACCCCCAGTGTCCCGAGAAGTCATATTGATAGAGGCAAACAAAGGCTCATCTTCATCAGGCATAGGTTCATACTGAATCCTATTGAAGACAGACTGTCGTTTATTTTGACATCTGCATTGCATTGTGACTCTTGGCTGGAAGTCACATTCATGATCACTATGGTCTTGAACTGTTGATTGACATCTGCACTGAATTATGACTCTTGGATAGAAGTCACATTCAGCATGTTCCTTTGATATAGAATTACTCCTTCTCTTCTATTGAAGATATTCCCGTAAATCTGTTTGTGAAGATTGAGGAGTATACTTTCTGTTCTTGGGTCTTGATGGCTCTTGATTATACAAAGAGTGATTAATGTGAGCCACATAATTTCTTGCATACTCTGCATCTGGATCTTTTATCTTCATATCCAATTGGTATGGTTTCTTAACACCAGAAGTGCTGAGTTTTGTTCTTAAATCAGTGGAAGGTAACACATTAATTTTGGAAACATGAAGTTTTCCTTCCATTGATCTGGATATTTCCAGAGAAGGAAGAGTTAAACCACTCCCTTGATTAGGAGTTGGTAACAGACCCTCTTTAATGGACAGATTCTGTGCCCAATTTGAAGAAATCAAAGAAGAAGACATTAAGGAATGTTTCTTTTTAGACTCATTCAGATTTTGAGACATAGAATGTCCAGAAGGAAGAGTAGTCAAAAGACCATCTCCTTTCCTTTGACTAACAAAAGTATCAGTCAAAGCTGTTCCTGAAGTAAAAACTACAGGAGCAGAAGAAACAACTAAAGAGTTATTCCTTTTCGAAGGAACTTTGTGTGGAAGACCACCCCCAGTTCTAGTAGAACTCGGTGAAGAAGAAGAGATAACTAAGGAGCTATTCTTCTCTGATGAAATACACGCTGAAACAGATTTGGCTAAAGAACCAAAGCTGTTAGCGTGACTTTTGATTTTAGAATTACACGCTGGAACAGATTTGGCTAAGGAGCCAGTACTGTCAGCGTGACTTTTGAATGTGGGATTGCACACTGGAATAGATTTGGCTAAGGAGCCAGTACTATCAGCGTGACTTTTAGAGTTGAATTTGCACACTGGAACAGATTCGGCTAAGGAGCCAGTACTGTCAGCGTGACTTTTAGAGTTGAATTTGCACGCTGGAACAGATTCGGCTAAGGAGCCAGTACTGTCAGCGTGACTTTTAGAGTTGAATTTGCACGCTGGAACAGATTCGGCTAAGGAGTCAGTACTGTCAGCGTGACTTTTAGAGTTGAATTTGTACGCTGGAACAGATTCGGCTAAGGAGCCAGTACTGTCAGCGTGACTTTTAGTTACTGTCATCTTCGAGCGCACAAGAGTGTGCGTGCTTGCAGTGGAGTTCTTGCCAGTGTTAGTAGTAGACACTGTGGCAGAGACTTCACCATTGACTGCCAACTGATTCTTAGGGACATAGACAGAGTGTCCCTTTGACTTGACAGTGATAATGGAGGCTGGAGTGGGCTTGCCACCCTTAGTTCGCTGCATTTCTTCATAGGCGAGTTGATCGAATTTGATCGTCATCACCTTCTTCGTCGAGCCGATTGACGAAGTGTCGCATTGAGTTGTTACCATCTCAGAAGAGGAGATGGTTTTCCCCAGCAGAGTCGCCAATTTGTTTTCCATAAAGAAATTCTCTTTATTTGTTGTATTTCTGGGAAAATTACAACTGTAGGAATCCGATCTAGAAGACGATCGCTTTATCCCTTGGACTATGCGAAGAAGAAAAGCTCTCAAAATTTTGACAGTAGATATCAATGTATCTGTACAATGAATGAGAAAAAAAGAACTCTATTTATAGAGTCAAAAAAAAGTAACTGAAAAGATAACTACCTCACCACTGGTGCACTTGAAAAGTCACGCAGACTCTAAATACACGCAGGGTTAGTGAGTAGTTACTGGACGTGGCCCGTAACTGTTGGACACATGGCATCAGTGCATGGGTCGTGTGCAAGTTACTGGGCACGCGAGAGAGAGATCGGTGGCATGGCTGCCACGTACTCCAGTTGAAATGAAATCCACGCTGACTTGCTGAAGGCAAAAATCCACGCAGATTCGTTGACGCAGACTCGTTGAAGGCGAAATCCACGCAAGCTTTGAAGGAGAATACTTCGGAATTCATGTAGGCTTTGAGAAGAATAACTCAAAAGTCATGCAATGTTTTGAGGAAGGAGAAGGTTCAGAATCCACGCAAACCGCCAGCTGTCTTGATTTGGCACGCTTCGTCTGACACAAAATCTCTGACATTGATTATATTGTCAGCTGCATTAAATGAAGATAAGACCCAAAGTCACGTCAACTTGGTGAAGAGTGAGTCTTGCTAAGGAAGATTGCAAAAGACGGCTGTGATCTCTCGAGTTCTGTGCATACGTGGCATACGAGGAGACGTTTCTCGACTGTTGTGTTGTCAGTCATTATGATTCTGACGTATGGCTGAGCTGTCTCTGCGTAACTTCTAAAGGAGATGGCCAGGCAGAACTTAGCGTATCTTTTGTGCTGCTTCTCGGATAACTCTGCGTGACTTGTTCTGATCAACTCAGCGTGACTTCATTTTTGAGGCCTACACGTACATAATAGTTTCATTAACTTAATTTTATGTCATATATATATTCTCAACATATCCTCAATTTAATATTCTGTGATTTACTTAGATCAACAGATTCCTACCTAAAGCACAATATGATACTATATCACCCAATTTATATCTTTCCAGTAAGAAGTTCCTCAAAAATCGAACGTAATCGTTACAGCTACTAACTTAAAAAACCCTTATCTAACCATAAAAATAATATTATCCAATTAATTATCAAGGACAAATATCCTCGAGTTCTTAATATAGGCACTTATAAAACTATGGGTTTGTGACTGATCCTAAATATCTAAATGTATATCCCCATATGGCATTCGTTAATTGATGGAATCACTACGATCAGACAACCCATCCTATTGTACTATATCTAATCCAAGTTATATCTAACTTAGGTTAATGGGTAGAGGGTTGATCAATTGGTTCTAGATTCTTTGTGTTAGGGGGAATCTTTTTGTTAAAGTCTAAACTACTACTCCACTGTAGTCTCATGATCTATGGGAAGTATCTATCCTAACCCTTCATATTTATAGGTAAATATATCTTCTGATGCAATCCATCAATCATTGGCTTCTTTCATCTGCCAAGGTCGAGGGAACCACCATACATGAGTGTTCCTCGCTTCAAAATAGGGAGGGATGAGAAATAATGATAGTGGTGCCAAAGGCGATAATAGAATCCAAGGAAAGTTTTCAAAGCATTTGTGGATTTAGATCCTAAACATATTTGTTCCTAACACATGCTCCCTCGGTATAATAAAACAACTAAATAATATGATCTCGAACTGCATAGGCCACCACAAAATCATGTCACGCCTGGCCTTTGGTATTCTGCTTTCACTTGGTGACAAGCCAAACACTATGACACAAAAGTCCTCAATTTATGCTATCCATCCTACGATTACATCGGGCTCTGCTCGGCCGTTGAGATTAGGCGGGTTCATCTTGCGGAATTCGGTCGCTTTGAACAAAGACGAAGAGTTCATCGTTGGTGGTTAGACTTCTTCTTGGACTTCTTCCCTCCCTTCGGATGCCGCAATCATTGCGTTGGTGTTGGCCGCCATAATGCTCACGATCCATATTAGGACATCCATTTGCTTCTCTTGCGCACCAAATTGGGCTTGGATATGCACCGGAAGCTGTTATTGTTGCACCTCCATCAAGCGCATCATTCTATCCGTCTTAGTTTTGCTAGGTCTAGCAGCCTCTAAACTAGCCGAACAATTCATAACGTTCTTTGTCACGGCAAGATTACCTTTCTTAGTCTTCATCTACAAAATAGAATAAATCTATTAGTATTCTCAAAATATCTACGGTCTTACCTGTATGGAACTATTATTTCATGCAGCACATGTTGCAAGCATTTAATAGAGTAATCGCAACCAACATCCAAAAGAAATATTTTTGAAAATTCGATGAATTGAATCGTGCTCTGATACCAACTTGTCACGCCCCGGATTCGACAAACCGTTCGTCCTCGCATCGACTTTTGCCGAATCGATCATTCTCGCTAGGACGTGATGTCGTACGAGTTTGGAGTTGCACTCGTACAAGGCAAGAAAATTACATTTGATAATTCTTTTGAAACATCAAGTTGAAACTTTATAAATTACAGAGAATTGAACATGCTGTATAGGAAGATAGAAATATGCTTTTCATTGATAGCTTGCAATGAAGTACAAGTCATAATTACATTAGATATGCCGTTGCGGCTATATTTGATTGAATAAATATAACTCCTTTTCTCGAAAATTTATGAAAATATTTTTATTATTTATTTGATTTAAAGGGGTGATTTTTAGATTTTTATAAGTAATTATTTAGTTAATTATTATGGTAGATGATTTTAGCCATGGTAGAATTTTGAATGACAAGACGGCTAGGAATCATGGCACGAATAGTGCAGTGGCGTGCTTTGACTAGTATTTTAGCCATGGTAAGGGAGACCTGTCCATAAGTGTGTTCTAATTAGGAAAATCATGCCAAGTTGCGACTTAAACCCTACCGGTGAATTATTTATTTATTAATTAGAATATTAACTTTTAGGTGACCAGGTTGTACTAATTTGGTTCGAACTGGGCCCGAACCGAATCTAAGCCTATGTAGGCATGTAGTGAGACTAAGAATGGCCATGTAGACATATTTTATGTGAGTACAAATATTTCTTATTTATTTTAGGAATTGAAGACTAAGTTCTAAATATTTATTATATGTAAATTATAGGTAATATTAAATAGTATTTTAGATTATTGTACGATTATTGGACCTGTTAAATTAGAGGTATAATGTGACACCCTATACTAAACCTTCTTATTGGTTATTTTAGTTTTTTAGTGTTATTATGATTATGATTATGATTATGATTATGATTATTATTATTATTATTATCATCATTATTAATATTAATATTATTAAGCTTAAATAATACCTCTATTATTCGTATTTTTATAATCCATTGTCAAGTAAATTATATACATATACATATTTTTACCATGAACAAGGAAAATATTATTAGGATTTTCTTTGGTTTATTAAATATTTATTCATATATATATATATATATATATATATATATATATATATATATATAAAAAAAAAAAAAAAAAAAAAAATATATATATATATATATATATATATATATATATATATATATATATATATATATATATATATTATATATATATATATATATATATATATATATATATATAATATATATATATATATATATATATATATATATATATATTTTTTTTTTTTTATTTAAGGAAACCCTTTATTTTATTGATCAAGGCTCAAAATGCGGAAGCCTATCGCGTATACAAGGAGAAATATATATATATATATATATATATATATATATATATATATATATATATATATATATATATATATAAATATTTATTCATATATATATATATATATATATATATATATATATATATATCAGAGGATCGCGTGCGCAACCCTAGCGCCGCGATTGTGACTTCTACAATTCCCCCACCGCCAGCCGATCCCGGCTTGGCCGCTGGCCAAGCCGGCGCCATGGCCGCGACTAAATCCTTCGCGGAAGCGGTCGCAGGCCGAGCGGCTGCTCCTTCAAGACTTGCCGCTCGTGTGGTTACTTCGTTTAAAGGAGCGCCATTGATTTCTTTTTCTGCTGAAGAGGAAGAAACCCTAGCGGCTCCGTTGAAATTTGCTCTCATAGGGAAATTCTCGCATAATAAACCTCCGATAGAGGTTGTGCGTAAGGTCCTTCAAGAGTTTGAATTTAAAGGATCGATCAAGGCGGGTGTCATCGATCGTAAGCATATTCTAATTCGTCCGACGACGGAGGAAGATTATTTGAGACTTAGATCCAAGGAGATATGGTTCATTGCTCGTGCCCCGATGCGGATCTTCAAATGGGATCCTGATTTTTCTCCAGCAGTCGAATCGGCCTTAATGCCCGTGTGGGTTAACCTCCCTGACCTACCGCACCATCTATATGCAAAGGAGGCTCTCTTCGCGATCACGTCGGCGATTGGGTCTCCCCTGAAGATTGATCGTGCTACAGAAGATTTGGCTCGTCCAAGTATGGCTAGGGTTTACGTGGAAGTTGATGCGGGGAAGCCTTTGCAGAGACGAATTAGGATAAACTTAGCGAAGGGAAGGAGTTTTTGGCAGAATGTGGAGTACGAAAACACTCCATTATATTGTGTCCATTGCTTTCATCAAGGCCACACCATGGACTCATGCAAGATGAAGAACAAAGGGAAAGTTGCTATTCAAGAGGAGGAAATTGCACCACCCGCAAAACCTAATACGACATCTCGTAACAAAAAGTTGCCTGTTTCATCAGATTTAATTAGAGTGGAGGGCACTAATTTATTGGAAGGAGAGCCAAATGTTGCAACTGCATCAACTCAGCCTGAACAACCTCTGCCGCCATCGTTCATCCCCCACAGAGCCATTACTAACGATCCGAGTGGGCCACTATATGCTGATGTCAATAACTCAACAGGAGTGGAAACTAATGATGCCAATGTCACCTCATAGCCGGATCAAACCGTGCCGCCATCTTCCAACCCCCAAGGAGTCATTATAACTGCGCCAAGTGGACCAATCGAGAAAGCCCAAACAGAATCTAGCCAAGAAGTGCATGAATGTGTGGAGATTAATTGTGACAAGATGGTGGTTCCAGACTCCGATCAGGCCACCACGGTCGATAATTTGTCTGGTCAGGGTGAGATGGAGGAAGGAGAGTTCCGGGGTCTTCACAGTAATTGGGCAGACACAGTGGAGGAGGAAGAACTGTGTACCAGAGAAGGGGAGGCTGGTTCCATCGCCGGGTCTGACCATGAAGACACTGAGGACGACATTGTCGCACAAGACTTGCGTAGAGAGGCTGAGCCGAGCGAGGTGCAGGCACTTTCAGGACTCGAACAAAAGCGCAAAAAGGGACAGAAACAGGTGGCGCCATCGGATCGAATCACACGCTCGGCTGCAAGCAAGGCTAAAGCTGGTACCTCCCAAAACATTAATGTATAATTTCCTAATTTGGAATGTTAGGGGTATTGCAAATTCGATGACTTTTAAAAGACTTAAGACTCTGATTAGAGCTCATAAAGTCTCAGTAGTTGCTATCATTGAACCCAAAGTCGATAGGGATCAGCTCCTTCGTTATCGGATTAAGTTGGGGTTCTCTCATGCTGTTTCTAATTCCAAAGGCAATATATGGGTTTTGGCAAAAGACACTTGTGAGTTAGTATTGGTAGACGAATTTGAGCAGGCTGTCTCGGTGAGGCTTGTGGATCCGATCCTACCGGTGGAGACTTTGGTCTCTGTGGTGCATGGTGATAACAAGAAGGAGGGTCGTAGGCTTCTTTGGGACAAATTGTTGCATCTGCAGGGGGTTTGTCAGTTGCCTTGGATAGTGGAGGGTGATTTCAATACGGTTATGCGAGCGGAGGAGAAATTGGGTGGCAGGCGTGCGGAGTTGGCATCTATGTAAGAGTTTGCCAATTTTCAATTATCTGCTGGAGTTTCTGAATTGCCTTATTCGGGTAGTTCATTTACTTGGGTTAAGTCTGACAAGTCGGATCGACGCGCCTCGCATCTTGATAGGGTGCTTTTGGATAGGACATGGCATCAACTGGCGCCATGCTCTGTTGAAGACCATCTGAATCGAGCAGAGTCCGATCACTCGCCCATTCTACTTCGGCTTCTGTCTCAAAACAAAGGAATTCGAAAGCCTTTTCGCTTTTTGGATTTCTGGACCAAGCATGAGGATTACTTACAGCTGATTAATGAGGCGTGGAATTCGGTGGACCATCATCATGGGATCACTAAGGTTGTTCTCCGGATGGAAGCGTGTCGTACGGCCTTGTCGAGGTGGAGTAGGGCTACTTTCGGGGACCTGTTTCAGGCAGTCAAGGATGCAGAAGACAGGGTTCTAGCAGCAGAATTGAAGGTTGAAAATGATGGTACAGAGGAGAACAGAGTTGCTCTTGCCCGGGAGACAGCTGCTCTTAAGCAACGTGTTCGTATAGAGGAGGATTTCTGGCGTCAAAAATCTAGAATGAAGTGGGATCTCGAGGGTGACAAGAATACGGCGTACTTTCATGAATGTGTGAATTATAAGAAGAAGGCTCTGCGTATTCACTCGATCACCACTCCGTCGGAGGAAGTTTTGTCAGATAAATCCCATATTCAAGCTCATGCAGTAGAGTACTTTTCGGCTCTGTTTCAACAGGGGGATATCAGTAAAGATGATGATCTTCTCTCCGTTATTCCCAGTTTGGTTGCAGATGATGAGAATGATGGTCTTATAGCTCTTCCTTCCAATAAAGAGCTCTTCGACACTATTAAATCTTTGGATTTGAATAGCGCTTCTGGACCTGATGGTTTCAGTGTTAGATTATTCTTGTCCAGTTGGGAGATCATTGGGAATGACATCATCGAGGCTGTGGGTATGTTTTTTGATGGTTTCTCGCTTCCTCGTGCTATTTCGAACACCTCCTTGGTTTTGATACCTAAGATTAAACAACCGAAATATTTGTTAGATTATAGACCCATCAGTCTCTGTTCTGTTCTCAACAAGATTATCTCGAAAACTCTTGCTTTGAGATTGGCCCCGATTCTTCCTAGACTGATCTCTCCCGAACAGAGCGGGTTTGTTAAAGGGCGCGAAATTGTGGATAACATCATCCTGGCTCAAGAAATTATAGCTAAGATGAATAAGAAGCATTGGGGTGGTAATATTGCGATCAAGTTGGATATGATGAAGGCATACGACCGTGTGGACTGGAGATTCCTTCTCAAAGTTTTGCGTAGGTTTGGTTTTCATAACAAGTGGGTGGATATGATTCTCAGGTTGCAGAATAATGTTTGGTTCTCTCCATTGATTAATGGGGAAGCTGTAGGTTATTTCCAGGCATTTAGAGGAGTACGTCAGGGTGACCCCTTATCCCTTGCTCTGTTCATCTTAGCTACCGAGGCTCTCTCTCGGAATTTAAAACTTTTGCCTTCTATTGATGGGTTTACCCCGTTTATTTCACCAAGAGGTTGCATGCCTATTACACATCTATCATATGCTGATGATGTGTTGTTGTTCTCAGCAGGTGATCTACGCTCTTTATTTCTGATTCAGGAGATCCTTCGTAGATATGAGGATGCGTCGGGTCAGAAGCTTAATGTGGCCAAGACTAAACTGTATGTTTCAGAGAAGACTCCCTCGGATCGGATTGCTGAGCTCAGAGGTCGCACTGGTTTTGATGTTGGTGAAAACACGTGTAGGCAACTCTAGAGGGGGGTGAATAGAGTTTGTGTCAATAATCACCAAATAAAAAATTAACTCTATATCACCTCCACAAAAACAACTATCAAGATAGTAAATAAATCAGAAATAAATACGGAAGTAAATAAAGATCAGAAGAGCATTCGCAGACACAGCAGTTTTAACCTGGTTTCCCTCGTGGAGGACTAGTCCAGGCCTGAGAACTCTAGCTCAGGATTCAAATCCACTATTTGTGAAATAGTAGTTTACAACCCGTGCCTTTTCTTCAGAAGAGCACGTCAACTTCTTACAGAGGATCGCAGTGGCGATTTGCTTGGAATTTTCCAAGCAACTTGGAATTGTCCAAGTGACTTTTCTTTCAACTCTTGCACAAAAACTTCTAGCTAAATCGCACTTGAGCACCTTGGGGCTTAGGAAGTTTTGTGGCTAGTAGATTGGAAGAGTAAAGCTCTTGACTATATAGGCTATATAAGAGAAGAAGAATAGAAGAGTGGATAATTTCAAATGAGAGAAACCAAGGCCTATTTATAGGGTTCGGGACAAGCAGAATTCGGCTAGAATTCGGTAAGGATAATTCAAATTTTTGGCCGTTTGGACAGCTGGTAGCAAGCAGGCCCTAAAAATCAGGGTGCTGGAAATCAGGGGACAGAGTTCGGCCCGAACTCTGTGTGGAGGCAGAGTTCGGCCCGAACTCTGTCTCCAGAAGACAGAATTGGTCCATTAGGCTTTTGGACTTTGTGGAGCTTGGGCTTGGTTCAGGAATTGGTCTGTTTGAATGGTAGAGCTTGGAGAGATATGTCTAGGGGTTGAGATGACTCAGTGCGACTCAACGTACACATTCTCCTAGACTCAATAAATTGAAGATTACAGACTTAGAACAATTAGGAAAACCAAGAGCCCTCTGATGACGCCTTTCTTCTGATATCTGAGCAGAACTGAAGACGTCTTTTTCTTTGACAGCAGTCGTCCGAAGATAAACAGATCTGGAAATCTGAATACCTTTCGGGGGGCCCCGGATAGGTCGCTAGGCGGTTCAGAAAAATCTTTTTGTATGACGCTGTCTTCGCTCCATCATTAATTCTTCATTGCCTATGTCCTGTTTGATCATGTTTGATCATGCTTACTGCATGTCTACAAATACATGTTAGGCCAGCAAAATATGTTGCAGTATGATAGAAGCATAGCAATATAATACAGGACAATTAGGATATTGCTAAGTTTAAGTAACAACATGATAGCATGTTAGGCCAACAAAATATGTTGCAGTACGATACAAGCATAGCAACATAATATAGGACAATTAGGACAATGCTAAGTTTAAGTAGCAACATGATAGTGAGTATATGAGTATTAGTGACATCATTATGTTAAACTTAACTGATTAGCCATATTCAAAAACACAATATAATCATTGGGCCAACAGTTGGTTCTCCTCCATTCACTTATCTTGGATGCCCGATGGCAGCTGGCCATCGGAATGCGGCGATGTATGAAGATTTGTTATGTAGAATCAGATCAAGGATAGAAGGTTGGCATAATAAGATCTTATCGCCTGGAGGTAAGTTAGTTCTTCTGAAATCTGTTCTAACTTCAATACCTGTTTACACTCTAGCTGCGTGTGATCCACCAGTGTCTGTGTTGAATCGTATTGAGGCTATGTTTAGTTCATTTTTCTGGGGATCAAGCAACAGGGCGCCTAAGAGGAAATGGCTAGGTTGGGATTATATTGCCCGTACTAAATCAGAAGGAGGCTTGGGGATTAAACAATTGGCAGACATCATGAAGGCATTTTCAGTAAAGCTTTGGTGGAAATTTAGGACTCAGGAGAGTCTTTGGATTCAATATTTCAAGTTGAAATACTGTTCCCTGGCTAGCCCTTTCGAGGTGCAGGTAACGTCGAATTCGTCCCATGTGTGGAAGCGATTGTTGGCAGGAAGAGAAATGGCAGAACATTATATCATTGAAGATGATATGGGGTTGCATTGGCGTCGAGTGATGGGTCGGTTTACGTTAGCATCGGCGTGGGATATTTCTCGCACTCGAGGGCCTGTTATCCCATCTTTTGTTCATATATGGAGTACTTGTATCCCATATAAATGGTCAGTATTGATGTGGAGGTTGTTGCTTGACAAGCTTCCAACGGATGATCAGATTATGCATATGGGTTTTAGTATGGCTTCCAAATGCCATTGTTGCATACTGAGCTCGGTTGAATCTATAGAGCATATATTTTATGATGGAGAGTTGGCCAGAGGGATATGGAGATCTATGCAATTTGAAGTTCAGATCAGAGGTCGGAGTATGTCTTTGATTCACCGATTGCATAACTGGTGGCGCGGGAGGAATCTTCACAAGCGGCAGATCTATGTAGGAGCAATCATTTGGGTTTTGTGGAAAAACCGTAATAAATAGAGGTACGAAAATTACAGTTTTTCGGAAGATCAGTTGCTTACGGAGATTAGAAGACAGTTTGCCAAAGCTACGATCAAGTGTTCTCATCAGTAGGATGTTTTTTATTTTTCATCTTTGTACTCGCACTTTTTTCTTTTTGAATAAAATGATGTTCATTAAAATATATATATATATATATATATATTTATATATATATATATATATATATAAGGAAAAGCAAAAAGAAAAGGAAAACAAATAAGTGAAGGGAGCAGCAGCAGATCCCAGCCTAGCCGGGCCAAGAGGCCACAAGCCCAACCGAAGTCTTCCCCCCCGACCCCTGTGAAACCAAATCAAAACCGTATATATATATATATATATATATATATATATATATATATATATATATATATATATATATATATATATATATAGAACGGGCTCTAAAGCCACCTCCGAACCTCCTCGAACAGCCAGGTGCGCCACCCTGACCCTGCGCGCACCGCTACGGTGGCTGTTGGCCGGCGACAGAGTCATCGCGCGCATCGGAGATGACAGCAGTCCGCGTCAGCAGCAACCCTGCGAAGCCAACTTCGCGGCGGGTTTCCGCAACGCATGGTCGATCGTTTAACGATCTACCATTTCATGTAAGAGCACAAGATATATGTCTTGAGGTCCCTTCGATTAGCTTGTAGTTTGTAGCCTCTGATCACTCGAAAGATCGATGCGAAGATGGAGAAAAACTTGTTCAAAAAAAACATAGTTACAACTGTCCAGACCTTGTTTAGGAAGGTGAATAATCGCTGCTCCATCAAGTAATTTAGAAAACGACCTGAATAGGTTTAAAGACAATATAAGCAGGATTAAAACCCAACTTTTAGATTGAATTTTTGTTCTTTATACAGTACGAAAACACCCTGTGAAAATTAAGAAAACCCTAATAAAAATGTTTTCAAAAATTATAAAATTCTTCGATACGACGTGCGTCCCACCAATCCGGACGACGTGGTCGCGAACCGAAAGAATCGAAAGGTTCGTATCGACTTCGTGGACGTGTGGGCTTTGACTAAATTCAAATTGGTTGCATATGTGCGACGAATTTGATGCGTATCCGTTAAAATTCACCGTATCGGCCTCTGTGAAAATTTTCTAATTACTTCGTGCACGTTCGTCAGATCGAAACGAAACTTGTGCCAATAGGACCATATCGTTTTTATGGTCCTGTATGCCAAGTTTTGTCCGATTCTGAGACAGTGGATCGGATCGCCGTTTTACGAGTCCCACGATCCGACTCAACGGGCGATTTTGTGCACGGCCCGTCAGAATCCAACTTTGGACATACGGTTGGGTTTATATCGAAAAACCAGACCTGTAGACATATAGTTTGACGACTTTAGAGACCATTGACTCTGGCACGCTTTTCGGTGCAAAGTGGGTCCAACGGCAGACACCATTTTGACCCAAAATTACTGTTTTGATCCTGTATCTAGAATTAGCTTAAGGACAGGCTATCTTAGCTAATTTGACTAATCTAGAAATGTTGGTAACATCTATTACAGTTTCTGGAGGCAGTTATGAGACTTGGACTTTCTGACTTGTTGATTGGCAATATATTGTTGGTTTTTCGTACAGCCCTCAGGCAAGTATACCTTGTCGAACATATACAGTATTTACATTATTTTTCTCTTTCTCTATTGTATTTCCTTTTCATATTGTCACATGATTTTCCTATTTTGATTGGTTTGTCCTTGATTGTTTTACTTGTTTATTGATTTACGTGCACGTATAGGATATTCGACATTGCTTGATTATTTGTCTTTTCGTGTTACCTTGTCTCGTGATTGAGTTGTCAGTTTCTATATCTTGTTCTTGAATTGACCATTCTTGACTGGGAGTATCTTGCATTGTACTACAGTTGAGATATACTATAGATTGGGAGTATCTTACATTGTACTACGACCTATAGCCGATTCTTTTATCTTGATATTGTTTGATTGACTTGACTTGAAACATACTATAGATTGGGAGTGTCTTGCATTATACTATGACCTATAGCATATATTGATTGATTTATTGACTTGATTTACGACACTTTGAATTGGGAGTATCTTGCATTGTACTACGATTTATAGGAGTCTGCTTGACCTTGTATCTTTTAGGAGAGGAGATCGATACTAGAATTAGCTAATCTCGACTGAGAGTATCCTGCTTTGTACGTCAATTGAAATACTATAGATTGGGAGTGTTTTGCATTGTACTACAAGCTATAGGAGTTCTGATTGATAGTTTGCCAAGTCTAGTATTACATTTTCACACGACTTGTCGTCCTTAGATGTTCTTCTTACATTGTTCTTATCCACTATACATGTTATTGATTTACTATCTTTCTCGTGCTTTTATGATATATCTTGCTTATCAGCTTAGCTTTATAGACTCATATTATTCTTGGAGTCTAATCGGACATATATGCTAGTGGGCTGCAGACCATGACCCATACTTGTTCATTCTTGTCTTATATATTCTTGTGGATTGAGATACACTGTAGATTACCATATTAGCCATAATACCATGATCTTGACAGCTTATACGTACTCGAGTCGGGCTGAAGTTCGCTCGATACGTAGCTGGCTTGCTCACGCTCTCACATCCCGAAAAGCGGGTGCGGGTCATGACAAGTTTTTGTGGTGGCCCATGTAGGTCAGAGCATATCGTATTGGTTACATAACTATACTGATACGAGTCTACGAATTTGACTAAACCCTTAGAAATCTTAATCCACACTGCCTTGAAAATTCTCCTAGAAATTCTCTACGTCATTGAAAACTCTATATTTCCTCTCGATTATACTTCCTTATTTTTTGTACCTTTGATTTTTGTCTCCTTCTATTTCGGGGTGACAAACAATCGTACTGTCTAGAATCTATCAGAAATTCTTAAGTTATAGTATAATATTGCTTAATTATTGAATAATTGGTTGTTTATAGATATGGGAGATTATAGATGCCATATGGCCTAGATATCTTTCGGCAGGATTGTTAGCAACTAGTTAGAAGATTATAAGATTTTAGTGACCATATTTTGAGGAGTAGTGTGACCAAAGGTGGGTAGAAGTCCTCAATTATTCGGAGTTATAAAATGGCTAGAGAAGGTTATAAAATATTTTTGAGAAATTAAATTTGAGGAGATTAAGGTAATAGTAGACTTTGAATTTTAAGGAATATTTATGAATTAGAATTTCGAGGACAAAATTATTTTTAAGGTGGGTAGATTTGTAACTCCTCTTCCCAAAAATTTATAAAAATATTTTTATTATTTATTTGATTTAAAGGGGTGAATTTTAGATTTTTATAAATAATTATTTAGTTAATTATTACGTAGATGATTTTAGCCATGGTGGAATTTTGAATGACAAGACGGCTAGGAATAATGGCACGAATAGTGCAGTGGCGTGCTTTGACTAGTATTTTAGCTATGGTAAGGGAGACCTGTCCATAAGTGTGTTCTAACTAGAAAAACCAGGCCAAGTTGCGACTTAAACCCTACCGGTGAATTATTTATTTATTAATTTGAATATTGACTTTTAGGTGACCAGGTTGTACTAATTTGGTTCGAATTGGGCCCGAACCGAATCCAAGCCTATGTAGGCATGTAGTGAGACAAAGGACAGCCATGTAGACATATTTTATGTGAGTACAAATATTTCTTATTTATTTTAGGAATTGACGACTAAGTTCTAAATATTTATTATATGTAAATTACAGGTAATATTAAATAGTATTTTAGATTATTGTACGATTATTGGACCAGTTAAATTAGAGGTATAATGTGACACCCTATACTAAACCTTCTTATTTTTTATTTTAGTTTGTTAGTGTTATTATGATTATTATTATTATTATTATTATTATTATTATTATCATTATTATTAATATTATTATGCTTAAATAATACCTTTATTATTCGTATTTTTATAATCCATTGTCAAGTAAATTATATACATATACATATTTTTACCATGCACAAGAAAAATATTATTAAGATTTTCTTTGGTTTATTAAATATTTATTCATATATATATGGATATGTATATGTATATATGTGTGTGTGTGTGTGTATATATATATATATATATATATATATATATATATATATATATATAAGGAAAAGCAAAAGAAAAAGGAAAACAAATAAGTGAAGGGAGCAGCAGCAGATCCCAGCCTAGCCGGGCCAAGAGGCCACAAGCCCAACCGAAGTCTTACCCCCCGACCCCTGTGAAACCAAATCAAAACCGTATATATATATAGGTATAGAACGAGAGAGGGAGATCTCATAAACCCTAAACTCTAAAGCCGCCTCCGAACCTCCTCGAATAGCCTGGTGCGCCACCCTGACACTACGCGCGCCGCTACGGTGGCCATTGGCCGACGACAGAGCCGCCGTACGTACCGGAGATGACAGCAGTCCGTGTCAGCAGCAGCCCTACGAAGCCAACTTCGCGGCGGGTTTTCGCAACTCATGGTCGATTGTTTAACGATCTACCACTTCAGGTAAGAGCACAACATATATGTATCGAGGTCCCTTTGAATAGCTTGTAGTTTGTATCCTCTGATCGCTCGAAAGATCGATGCAAAAATGGAGAAAAACTTGTTCGAAAAAAACAGAGTTACAACTGTCCAGACCCTGTTTAGGAAGGCGAATAATCGCTGCTCCATCAAGTAATTTAGAAAACAACCTGAATAGTTTTAAAGACAATATAAGCAGGATTAAAACCCAACTTTTAGATTGAATTTTTGTTCTTTATACATTACGAAAACCCTCTGTGAAAATCGAGAAAAACCTAATAAAACTGTTTTCAAAAATTATAAAATTCTTCGATACGACGTGCGTCCCATCAATCCGGACAACGTGGTCACGAACCGAAAGCATCAAAAGGTGCGTATCGGCTTTGTGGATGTGTGGGCTTTGAACGAATTCAAATTGGTTGCGTGTGCACGATGAATTTGATGCGTATCCGTCAAAATTTACCGTAGCGTCCTCTGGGCAAATTTCTCAATTACTTCGTGCACGTTCGTCAGATCGAGATAAAACATGCGCCAACAGGACCATGTCAATTTTTTGTTTCTGTATGCCAACTTTGGTCCGATTCTGAGATAGTGGATCGGATCGCCGTTTTACGGGCCCCACGATCCGACTCAACGGAAGATTTTGTGCACGGCCCACCGAAATCCAACTTTCGACAAACGGTTGGGTTTGTATCAGAAAAATCAGACCTGTAGACATATAGTTAGACGACTTTAGAGATCATTGACTCTGGCACACTTTTCGGTGCAAAGCTGGTCCACGACGGACACCATTTTGACCTAAAATTACCGTTTTGCCCCTGTGTCCAGAATTAGACTTAAGGACGGGCTATCCTAGCTAATTTGACTAATCTGGAAACATTTGTAACATCTATTATAGCTTCTGGAGGCAGTTGTAAGACTTGGACTTTCTGACTTGTTGATTGGCGATATATTGTTGGTTTTCCGTGCAACCCTCAGTTAAGTATACCTTGTCGAACATGTACAGTATTTACATTATTTTTCTCTTTTTCTATTGTATTTACTTTCCATATTTTCACATGATTTTCATATTGTGATTGGTTTGTCTTTGATTGTTTTACTTGTTTCTAGATTTACGTGCACGTATAGGATAATCGACATTACTTGATTATTGGTCTTTTCGTGTTACCTTATCTCGTGATTGAGTTTTCAGTTTCTATATCTTGTTCTTGAATTGAACATTCTTGACTGGAAGTATGTTATATTGTACTACAGTTGAGATATACTATAGATTGAGAGTATCTTACATTGTACTATGACCTATAGCCGATTCTTTTATCTTGATATTGCTTGATTGACTTGACTTGAGACATACTATAGATTGGGAGTATCTTGCATTGTACTACGACCTATAGCATATATTGATTGATTGATTGACTTGATTTGCGACACTATGAATTGGGAGTATCTTGCATTGTACTATGATTTATAGGAGTCTGCTTGACCTTGTATCCTTTAGGAGAGGAGATCGATACTAGAATTGGCTAATCTCGACTGAGAGTATCCTGATTTGTACGTCAATTGAAACACTATAGATTAGGAGTGTTTCATATTGTACTACAAGCTATAGGAGTTCTGATTGATAGTTAGCCAAGTCTAGTATTACATTTCCACACGACTCATCATCCTTAGATGTTCTTCTTATAGTGTTCTTATCCTCTATACATGTTATTTACTGTCATATTAGTAGGCATGTTTTATGTATCTTGCTAGTCCTCTGAGGACCTGATGATCCCTTCAGGAAGCTGATTGCACGGAGTTAGTTAGCTGAGCATGTTGTAGTTGACTTCAATTGCATGATTCATGTATTTTGTTAGTGTTATTGATTTACTATCTTTCTCGTACTTTTTTGATATATCCTGCTTATCAGCTTAGCTTTATAGACTCATTTTATTCTTGGAGTCTAATCGAACATATATGCTAGTGGGCTGAAGACCATGACCCGTACTTGTTCATTCTTGTCTTATATATTCTTGTGGATTGAGATACACTGTAGATTACCATATTAGCCATAATACCATGATCTTGACAGCTTATACGTACTCGAGTCGGGCTGGAGTCCGCTTGATACGTAGCTGGCTTGCTCACGCTCTCGCGTCCCAAAAAGCGGGTACGGGTCGTAACAATAAAATAAAATACTGGACAAGCTGCCTAAACTAATACTTATCGTTACGTACATTTATACCCTTTTATACATCTCAAGCCTTAAGATGAATTGGCTTCAAAATACTTTAAAATAGGAAGAGCTTCAAAATGCCTCCTCGAACCTCAGCTTAGGCCTAGTACTATGCACTGTAGAAGCATAGAATTCATGCGCCCTATAGACTAAAACACAAGCATGCTCATTCCAATGTGCTGCAAACAACATGCGACATACATTAACAACAGATCAAGTACATCATAAACAGTAAATATAGAGTGCATAAAAAGAAGATTTTATTATGCTAAAGATCTATTACATGAAATGGACGTTTTGATTTACATTAAAAATCTACTATAAAAGCCTATTCCTCATCTCACCACAGGTGCATCACTTTCTCGTCTCAGCACAGGCACTATCACTTAACCTAGTCTTCCGCCATATGCCGCTGGGCGCATCACTTCGGCCTTGTCTTCGTCTATGTGGATCAGTCGCTGGGGACGTAGATGCGAGTAGAAAGCACATGCGCATCACTTTGGCCTTTACCTTGTCTTCGTCCATATGGATTAGTCGTTGGTGGCCAGCGCATCTCTTCTAAACAAGATGCTGGTTGAGCAGAATTTTGGTTGGCAATAAACCTAAATCTTGTAATCAATATCTTGGCACTCATGTTGTCTCGAAAAAGAATATGGCCAGTAAAGTGCAAATGCACGAACTGCTCTGCCAATAGTCAACTCGGCGCATCTCATGATGGAATTTTTTTTGTCAAAATTGTAGATTCTTTGAACAAGGAGATCTACAACCCACAACCGACCAACTCGCCAAGGAGGGGGCTCACGACCATCAATAGTTAAGTATGTTCTGGACATAAAGTCGGATGGAACGATAATGAGCAAATCCTCTACTCTTCGAATATACCTATTTACAGGCCAAAATATGGCCAAAATCATGCGCCAAATGGCAGTCTCTCCAAAATTAGTACAATGAACCTCACATTAATGATAATGAATCTGCCATCTCAATTTTAATCAAGTCAAAAAGTCATTATTTCGATCCCCAAAATGCTCTACGACGTTGACCAAAAACAATACACCTCCTCGATCAGACTGGGTATAGTAATGCGCCCACAATCTATGCGCCAAAAAAGACTCCTCGTCCATCAAACATTTAATGCTAAGTGTCGGATGTCAGCAGAACGCACCTCGAAGACAGTACACACGAATTTTTTTAAAGAAAATGAAGAGTCACCTACGTCAGCACACATCGACGTCATCATTACCCGTTTTTGTTGGTTACACCTGTTTTCAAACACGTGGCTAACCTCACCATCCTTCGCATGTTCCCTAAATACATGTGCCTAGATCTCGCTGAGTCTAGATGGCGCATCAAACCTATCATGTTTCATTAGATCGAGATCTTTAAGCAATGTACATCAGCCACGTGTCATTGACTCAGTTATGCTCATGAATGGGTGCCAACCACCCAAGATCTTAATAACAAACAAATTTCAACAACTGTCACGTGTCAGCTCATCCGCAGTCCAACAGTGCAGTTACACCATATTCAGTTTAAGCTTCCCAGACGCAGCGTCTCTGCACCCAAAAAAGTCATACGTGTAGCATTCCTACGTGCCAAAAAGTCCGTACGCGTATCACATATGAGCGCATGGATGGATCATTCCAAGCTCTATGAATAAAAGGATCATTCCTTCATTCAACACACACACAGAGACAGTCGTCCAGATATTCAGAGAGTCCAAGCATACATCAAGAGAGCCGAATTGCCGTCCAACCGAAGACTTACAATTTTTTCTTGATCGTTGTCAGATCGTCAAAGGAGTAAAGGAATCAGAAGCAACATTTGATTGCCATCGCCACACGTCCCTAGAAAATGAATTGTATTCAAAGGATCTGTCGAGGATGAAAATTGTACTTTTTTATTTGTGTCACGTCCCAGTCTCAAAATACGTAGGTCTATGAGATCGTATATATGCTAGCTACGTATCAAGTGGACTACAGTCTAGCACAAATACGTATAAGCTGTATAGACTATGGTGATAGGTCTAATCATAACAAGTAAAAACTATATCTCAATCAACATAAAATAATAAACATCAAGAAGGAACAATATGGTTCGTGGTCTGCAGCCTACTAGCATACATGTCCGATAGACTCGAAAGAAAACACGAGTTTATAAAACTAGGCTAATAAGCAGAATATATCGTGATAAGAATATGCAGCACGAGAGAATGATAAAATAGAACCATGCACCAACGATACATGAATCCTGTAGGCGCAAATCATAACCATCCATCGATTCTACCAACTCGGCCATAACCTGGAGAGATCACCAAGTCCTCATGGGACTAGCAAGACACATAATATACAAGCCTACTTTGGCAGTATTAACATGCAAGAAAATAGGAATAACAAGTAGAAGAAAGAATAACACATAAAGGAACTCTACAGTTGGTGACATGTCATGAAAATAAAATATTAATCATGGATTTAGGCATATGTGTTATAACCATAGCCCGGTGAGGCACTAATAGTCTTGTAACAGATTCTTTACTGCAGCCCGGTGATGCATTAACAATAGAGGTACATCCACGGCTAATAAAACACTCTCTCTAAGGTACTAGAAAGTCATATTCTATCATGTCTAGTCATATCCAAGTCAAGTACGGGTTAAATAGGTTAGGGAAACATGGCATAGGCATAACAATACTATCACTAGACATGAACAAGATAAGAAAGACAAAAAAAGTAAGATAGAAAATGAATAACAATCTACGTACACATAAAACTAGAAGATAACAGTCATAATGAGAGAGTAACATGAACAAGAAAAAAAATGTGAGAAAATAAGGTAGAAAAGTAACAACAGTGCATGTAAATACTATAAAGTTTGGCAAGGTGTACTTGTCTGGTGTAGCGCGTAGAACCAACAATAACTAACCAATCAATGAGCCACAAAAGGCCAACTCCTGCAAACAACTCCGGATGCTGAAACAGACATCACCAAAGTGTTTATCATAAAAAAAATATCTAAGTTTGACTATCCAAAAGTTCAATTCTGGACACAGGGGCAAAATAATAATTTTGGATCAAAATAGTATCCGCCGTTAGACCCATTTTGCACCGAAAAGCGTGCCAACAACTACGGTCTCTAAAGTCATCAAAATATATGTCTATGATTCTGGTTTGACGATACAAACATAATCGTATGTCCAAAATTGGATTCGGTGGGCCGTCCACAAATTCGTCCATAGGACCGAGTCGCGGGCCCACAAAAATAGTGTTCCGGTCGACCTTCTCAGAATCGGACCAAACATGGCTCGCAGGACCAAAAAAATAATACGAGTCCAGTAGATAAAGTTTCGTCGTGATGTGACGAACGTGCAGAAAGTAATTAGGGTTATTGCAAAGAGGCCGATATGAGAATTTTTGACGGATACGTTTCGAATTTGTCTCGCACGCACAACCAATTCGAGTTCCGTCAAAGCCCACACGTCCAAACATCCGTACGCATCTTTTGATTCTCACAGGTTGTGACCAAGTAGCCCGGTTTGTCGGGACGGACCCTGTATCGGGAATTTTTTTTCTAGTTTTCAAAAACAGATTTACGTGGTTTTCCTCATTTTTGTATACAATTAACTTTGTGTTTACTCCATGAAAACAGAAAAAGAAGAATAGGTTTTAACGTCCTATAGGTGATCTAAAGGTTTGTTTAGAAGGTTTTCGAAAATTGTCAATGGTTTTACCTATAATTGCCCTTCCAACATAGGTGCATAGGATAGTTCTTTACTTTTGATTCGAACAGTTTTTCTTGATTTCGTAGGGGATTTCCCATTCGATCCATCCTATTAGAATTTTTAGTAATTGAAAGGGTTTAGAAGGGTAGGTTTTGCTTGCCCGTAGAATTTGTAGATAGAAAAAAGAAATGAGGAAGAAAAAATCATACCCAAAAGTAAAGATTTCGGTTGCCTATGCTGCTGTTGCAGAGGTTACCAGGGTTGGGCTGTGCTTTCCAGCGGCCGTGACTGTCTCCGGCGGTGCGCGCGTCCCTGGAAGGCCACCCAAGGATGGGGGATGGTTCGACCAAGGAGTAGGGTTCGGGATTCTTTTTTTTCTCTCGTACTCTCGTTATAGCCGCTGCTATATATGACAAGGGTCGGGTGTCTAGCAAATTAATATCTTGCGAGATAATCTTTATCTCGCGAGGTTTTGAGCCTGTATGTCTTTTTTTTCTTTTCTTCTATATTATCTCTCTGTCTATATATATATATATATATAATATATATATTATATATAATATATAGAGATATATATATATATATATATAGATATATATATATATATACATATCTATATATGTATAAATCTTAATATTACCTTCCTAGTAATAATATATACATATATAGATATGTACCTATATATATATATATATATATATATATATATATATATATATATTTATATATATATATA
>JANAVB010000197.1:15037910-15045410 GCA_029216955.1 Iris pallida
CTTCTCTACTTGCTTCTCTACTCTACTGCTGTTGCATCCTATCTTCTTCTCGCTCCCTCTTCTCTCTCTCTCTCTCTCTCTCTATATATATATATATATATAATATATATAATAATATATATATATATATATATATAATCCTCTAACCACATATCTATATATATATATTTTTTTATATATATTTACATATACACACACATCTCTACATATATATATAATACACACACATATAGATACATATATACACACAAACATATATATAATATACATATACACATATCCATATATATATCTAAATTCATACACACACACAACAAACACACACTCTCACCACCACTCTCACTCATACACCACCACCACCACTCTCTCACTCTACACACAAATACTATATATAATACATACACACACACACACACATATATTATATATATATAATATATAATTATATATATATATAAAAAAAAAAAAAAAAAAAAATTATATATATAATATATACATACATACATACACACACATATATATATATATAAATATATATATATATATATATATATATATATATATATATATATATATATATATATATATATATATATATATATTTTTATATATATGTATATAAAAATATATATATATATATACATATATAAATACCACTCTCAAATAGGAAAGCCCCAGGTTAAATCCTTAACCTAGATTTTAGGAAAACCTACCAATCCTAGGGGCAAAGTGTAGAGAATTCACTTCTCAACATTTATTGTGAAGACATTAATGCAAAAAAGTAATAAATGGAGAATTATGAACATACCTAGGTTAAGTTTTGCTTGAGGAAGAAAAGCTTTAGAAAGAAGAAGAAATTTGAGAAAGAGAGAGAGTTGCTTGGTGATGAAGCAATGGGGGGGGGGGGGAATGCTCCTCTATGGCCGGCCATGGTAGGGGGTTATTGGGTTTGGGTAAGATCCAATAACCCCCCAAACCCAATAGACTTAGGTTTAGTTGGGTTCGGTTTATTTCGGTTTGTTTCGGTCTAATTTTTAAATAATAATTAAGCTCTAAAATGACTAATTAAGCCATGAAAATAGGGTTTATGGTTTCTAGCCTAATTATGATAGTGTGTGGGCCAAGCCCAACTAGTTTGTGGGTCCCACTAGTGTTCAGGCTACCCGGATCTCCAACTTAAGTCCAAATTGGATAAAATTCAAACGGACTCAAATAAATCTCTAGAAATCATATAAAATCAAATAAAATTCCTAAAAAATTATAAAACTTGAAAATGACGAAAATACCCCTACTTCGAAAATTGGGGTGACAAATCTACCATCCTTAAAAAAATTTGTCCTCGAAATTGAATGAGGACTAACACAGCAATAATGAACAGAACAAGGAAAAAAAAAGAAAGAATTTTACCTCAAAGCTCGAAGAGATATGGGAATCGCTCATGCATGTCGTCCTTCCTCTCCCAGGTGGACTCACCTGGAGAGTGGTGTCTCCATGCAACGCGAACCAAGGGAATGACCTGGTTCCGGAGCACCTTCTCTCTTCGGTCCAAGATCTCAATCGACTTCTCTGGATAGCTGAGTGTCGGTCCCACCTCAATCTCGGAGTGGTCTAAGACGTGACTGGGATCTGCCACGTACCGTCTCAGCTGCGACACGTGGAACACACTGTGCACTCACTCTAGCGCGGGCGGTAACTCCAGTCGGTAAGCCACTGCACCGACTCTGCCCAGGATATGGAATGGTCCGATGTATCGTAGACTAAGCTTCCCGCCGCCACCAAAACGAATCGTGCCACGCGTCGGAGAAATCCACAGAAAGACAAGATCATCAACCTAGAACAAAACACAAGACTTAGAGCTTGATCTAAAACAATCACAATCAGACTCAAATACTAGAAAAATCTAAATTATACCTCAAACTCCAATGGCCTCCGGTGGCTATCGGCCCAATGCCGCTGCCTATCCTGTGCCACCCGAAGTCTATCTCTGATAACCCTAACCTTCTCTACTGCATCCACCACCATCTCAGGGCCAAGCAAAACCCTCTCACCGACATCATCCCACGACAAGGGAGTACGACACCTCCGTCCGTATAGAGCCTCGAAAGGTGACATCTCTATACTGGCTTGGTAGCTGTTGTTGTAAGCAAACTCTACCAAGTGAAGGTGGTCCTCCCAAGATCCCTCGAAGTCCAAGACACAGGTACGCAGCATATCCTCGAGGGTCTGAATCGTCCTCTCCGACTGCCCGTCCGTCTGGGGGTGGTATACGGTACTGAACTTGAGCGATGTGCCCAAGCTAAGCTGCAAACTCCTCCAGAAGTGAGAAGTGAATCGGTTGTCCCGATCCGAGACTATACTCACTGGAACCCCGTACAATCGGACTATCTGCCGCACGTACATCTCGGCCAACCTCTCCGTCGACAAAACCCACCTTAAAAGGCAAAAAGTGGGCCAATTTGGTCAATCGATCAACAATGACCCAAATCGCATCCTTCCCTCCTGGAGAGCGCGGAAGCCCAGATACAAAGTCCATAGTGATATGCTCCCACTTCCACTCAGGAATGGGTAGTGGCTGGAGCAATCCACCGGGTCTCTGCCTCCCGGCCTTCACCTGCTGGTACACCAAGCATCTCGAAACGAACTGAGCCACCTCACGTTTCATGCCATACCACCAAACATGCTGTTTCAAGTCTCTATACATCTTGTTGGCTCCAGGATGCATAGAGTACTGCGAATGGTGCACCTCCTGAAGAACCTCCTCCCGAAGTCCTCCGCTCGGCACGCACAATCTGGTACCATGCCTCAACGACCCATCCCCTGCTATAGAGAACTCATCCAACAGTCCTCTCTGGACCTGCTCCCTGATGAATCTCAGAGCCTCATCCTCAAACTGAGCTGCCCTGACTCTGTCCATCAGCTCCGACTGCACCTGGAGACCCCACATCTGTGCCTCGAACCCTGGAACTATCACCTCTATACCCAAGCTCTCCAGATCTGCCAGAAGGTGATGATCCATCGTCAAACACATGGCCACGGGATACCTGCTCAAAGCATCCGTAACCACGTTGGCCTTCCCCGGATGGTACTGCAAGGATATATCAAAATCCTTCATCAGCTCTAACCATCGCCTCTGCCTCATATTCAGCTCCTTCTGGGTAAACACGTACTTCAAGCTCTTGTGGTCAGTGTAAATCTCCACACGCTCTCTGTACAGATAGTGTTTCTATAGCTTCAAAGCAAAGATGACCGCTGCCAGCTCCAGATCGTGGGTAGGGTAATTCCTCTCATGAGGACGTAACTGCCTAGATGCATAGGCAATCCCCTCGCCAGAGACAACATGGCCTAGGAACTCCACGCGATCCAAGAAGAACTCGCACTTGGACAGCTTCCCATACAGCTGCTCCCTCCTGAGAGTGTCCAACACAATCCTCAGGTGCTCCTCGTGCTCCTCTGGTGTCTTCGAATAGATGAGAATGTCATCAATGAAGACCACCACGAACTTGTCAAGGTACTGATGAACTACCTTGTTCATCAAGTTCATGAATACCGCCGGGGCGTTGGTCAACCCAAACGGCATGACGGTATACTCATACTGGCCATAGCGGGTCCGAAAGGCAGTCTTCGGAATGTCATCCTGCTTCACCTTCAGCTGATGGTACCCGGTATGCAAGTCGATCTTCGAGAACACCCTCGCGCCGCTCAACTGGTCGAACAAGTCATCAATCCTCGGCAAAGGATACTTGTTCTTGATGGTAAGGTTGTTGAGCGCCCTGTAATCAATGCACAGATGTACCGTACCATCCTTCTTGGGGACGAAAAGAACTGGCACGCCCCAAGGTGAAGAACTAGATCGAATAAAGCCCTTGTCCTCCAGCTCGTCGACCTGTCTCTTCAGCTTCGCTAACTCACTGTTGTTGATTCTATAGACGTGCTGGGAGATAGGCTCAGCGCCCGGCACTAGGTCTATAGAAAACTCAACATCACAATCTGGCGGCATCCCGGGCAGCTCCTCGGGAAATACATCCAAGAACTCAGCAATGAGTGGATGTGGCAACACCGACCCCGCCAACAACGCTCCGCAGAATCCATCTCCCTGCTCCGCTACACCCCTGGTGAACTCATACTCCGGCTCTCCCGGCGGCCTAAATAGAATCCTGCCCCTTCTGCAGTCAATGCTAGCGTGGTGCATGCTCAACCAGTCTATACCGAGTACCACATTGTAACTCGAAAGTGGCATTACGAGCAAACACGTACTCAGCTCCCGACCTCTCAAAGAAACTCTCTGCCCCTTGCAAACATTATTAACTAGGATGATGCCATTCCCAGTCATAATCTTGCAAGTGCTACCAAGATATTCAGCAATAATATTGTGCCTAAGAGTAAAAAAAACAAACACAAAACTGTGCTTAGCACCAGAATCAAATAAGGCCAAAGCTGGAAAAGAATCGAGCAGAATAGAACCTGCGACAACATCCGCGATAGGCTCCATCTCCTCGGCTGCAAGAGCAAAGGCTCTACCCTGACCACCCCTCTGCTGGCGGTGCTGAACAAACTGCTGCTGCTGAGTCGAAAGTGGATCTCGCTGCTGAACTACCGACACACTAGCTGGTGCCCTCTGAACGGGTGCCCTCTGAGCTGCTCCAGTAACACGGGGGTTCTTGGGACGCTCCCGCATCTGATGCCCAGCGGCACCACAAAAGAGATACAGCCCCAGCCTCCTCTTGCAGAACTCGAAGAGGTGACCGAGCTTCTTGCAGAAGTGGCACGGTAGATCATCCTGCCCCGGATGCTGCTGACCCCTCTGGACAGACGCTCTGGCCTGCCCCTGCTGCTGGTGATGCTGGAAAGACTGATGCTGAAGCTGAGGGCGCTTAGCAGCCCCTGTGCTGCTACTGGCCCCCGAAAAGAAATCACGATCCCTCTTCGGCTTCAAGCCCCACTCCTTCGCCACCTTCCGAGCCTCCGCATAAACCTCTGTATATGTCGCATAGAAGGAATGGATCAGGATCTTGATATCCCATGTCAATCCCTCCCGGAAGCGCTCTGCTCGGATCACCGGGTCGCTCACCACGTACTCGGCGTATCGGCTCAGCCGGCCGAACTCTGCCGCATACTCCTCCACGGTCATACTGCCCTGTTGCAGGTTCTGAAACTGCCGTACTAGGCCGATCTTGTCCGTGGGGGAAAAGAACTTCTCTCTGAATAGGACCCGAAACTCAGCCTAAGTGTGGCCCTCTCCTGCAAGAGCCAACTCGTTCCGGAACCATGTCCGGGCAACATCTAACAACTGCAAGCCAACCGCCTCGAAGTTTAGGTCGTCTGCCAGGCGGGAGGCCCTCATCTGGCACTCGATATCCTCGAGCCAGTCATCAGCATAAATAATGCCCTCGGTCCCCTTGAAATCTCTCGGACCCAGCTTCTTGAAAGCCTGGATATCCCCGATCTTCTGCTACTGCTGCTGTACCTCCCTCTGTGGAGCCCCATGCTCCACTGCCGCCATAGCCAACCTGTGTGCATCCTCCATGCCCTGGCGCATGGCCTCTGTCTGCCTCAACTGAGCCTCGTATTGGGCCCGCTGGGACTCCAGCACCTGGTGAAAGAACGCGAGCATCTGCCCCATATCTATGGGCAGAGAAGGCAACTGAGGAATAGCTCCCACCATCACCGGAGGAGTCCCCTGCTGAGGAGGAAGAACGCCCCCGACAGCTCCCGTCGTAGCCCCCGGCACTACGGGAAGAGCACCCGTAATGGCCCCAGGGACGGTCATCGAGAGCGCTGGAGGAGTACTCCCGAGAGCCCCAACAGAAGTCCCATCTGCAGGAGAAGTGACCGGAGCCTGTCCGCCAGAGGTAGCGGACCTCTCCGTCTCCCCGTGCTCCTCACCAGGAGAATGAGTCATAACCATCCTGGAGACAGATTGAAAAGAAGATATCAACATGGCACATGAAGTATTATATCAAAGGAGGACAGCTAGAATGCAATAAATTAATATCAAAGACAGTAAGCAAGATAAGCAAGGAAAGATCCTACTGTGATTGATTACTCTTAGCCTACTACCTCCTATGTGTAACACAGGCTCGTAGTCAACACTCTAAGGCGAGTGCCGCTACGACATCGCACTAATTGCGACTTCATGACCTGCATGGGCCACCACTAAAACGTGTCACGACCCGCACCCGCTAAAAGGGCACGTGACGCGACAACGCCCAGCCCTCACCGGAAAAAATGGCGTGGAAAGATGTAGATTTTCTAGTCTGACAACAGTTTATATATATAACAAAATCCTGTCGAGAATATGGTCAACTCCGAACGGAGGACAAGCAATGAATATATATGAATGCTCAATCACAACTCTAAGATGATAAAGTAAAGACTGAAAGATAAAGACAACAAGACGATAAAATATAACCTGTCAAGTCCAACACAAACAATATATAAGTCCAGTCTCTAATACAGTCCAAATGTAATACAGTCTCAAAAGTAACTGGAGACAAGTCCAGTACAAAAGACCTACTCTAACTAAGCAATAGGTAAAGTCTCGTCAGGCAGAGCTAAGCCCTGCGGGACCAAGTCTAGGCCCACTATGTCATCCGGACCGTAGTAGGTACAACAATCTCCCTAATCGGCATCTGTAATATTTTGTCAACAATCCAGTCAGGATGGAACGAGTACATATATCTCATAACAGATCTCAAGATAGAATAAAAACTATAAGACTGTAAATAGAGCATATACAATAAATCATGGAGTGTACATGTATGTATCATGGCATGGTAAGCTGTAGAGCTAGAGCTAGAACAAGAAAATAGAATAGGATCATGGTATGTACATAAGTCAAGGTAAGCCATATGTCCAATATGTGTGAGTAGTAGTTTCAGCTTGTGATCAGCTTGGGTACCTGTCAAGAACTGGCCTGGCAAGTCATATGTGCGGTATATGACTCACACTATTCGGGAATACGGGATGGATCTGATCACATGCATACGCTACTACTCCCCCTACCCCAACTGGTAGAATGGATCCAAACAGGACACGTCACTGCACGAGATTCTAATGAGAAGGTAGCTAACCTTCTCTAGAATCAGTGACCATATATTGAGCAAGAGCTATAAGGAAGCTTGCACAATATATCCCAACCTAAGAAGGAGAAACATCTCTCGTCGGGATCCAGGAATACCAATCCGTGAGAACCATGTGTCAGGAATAAGCATATCAACACTAAGTACATGAAACATAACAGTTATCATAAATTGGGAATAAGTATCAGAGAATGTACTCGCCTGTAAGATGATAAAATATGTCGACCGGATCAACTGCAGTGTCTCGAGGACCTATAGAGAACAAGACGTATCAATACTATGTTTAGGAAGTAAAGTTAAATCAAATTAAATCCTATCAAGTCATTCTAGGTCAAGACGTGCCTAGTCGGGTCAATCTTGGTCATGGGAGAACATTAGAAGTCAATCCGAATCAAACTAGGTCAAAAATTGGCTTACCGTT